>OY770150.1:11466828-12066828 GCA_963669345.1 Gortyna flavago | reverse complement strand
TTGTAACAGGTGATGAGCAGTTGACATTAGGGTTTGAAACGGTATGCTCTCGACGTGGTCCCATTGTCACCAAGTCAGAGTCTGATGAAGGGATCCCATGAAAGTCGAGGAAAATCCTCTTTGGTACAGTGTTGTACAGTGTGTTAGTTGAACTCTCTCAAATCAAATGAAACCTATTGATGATTCAAGTGTTTGAGTCTGAGAGTCATCACTTACTTACCTATACTCCGACTTTTAATTAGCTGCAGTAAAATGACACTTCTTAATAACTCATTTCGGACTGCATTTAGAGATATGCATGTCAAATAAGTTTCGTTTGTTACACTATTCTGTACTAGAAAAACATGGTTTGATTGATGGCCGCGAAAAAACAAAAAGACGCCAATTTTAGTCATTTAAGTTACACATAAGCTGTCGTTTTACTGCAGCTAATTAAAAGTCCGACTATAATGCTACCGAGCCGTCGATGGTAGCCACAGCAGTCCTTAACTGTTAGGAGTTAGGAGATATTGCAATATGTCGACAGAAAATACTTAGCAGTTCTTGGATAGACGTGGACTTGAAAACAATAGTCTTCAACATTCCATTTCTCGTAATGATGTAACGGGACGAATAGGTCCCGCATCTGATGATAGTAGGGGCTTGTAATTGTCGAAAGAGCTTGTAATAGGCCTAATTGAATAAAATTATTTGACTTTCACTTATCATCAGCTCAGTAGCATGAAGTGATGACTCTCAGACAACACCTATCGGTCCATTAAATTCGGAGAAAATTGTATGTGCCAGACGGACAGACACACAGACACTCAAGTGATCCTATAACAGTTCCGATTTTTCCTTTTGAGGTAAGGAACCCTAAAAAGTGAAAAATAAAAAACTTTTTTACAAAAAAAAAAAACAACCGACTTCCAACAAAACACTGTAGTTGTAGTGTTTTGTTGGAAATCGGTTGTTTTTTTTTGTAAAAAAGTTTTTTTCTCAATAACAGTTGAAATCTCTGCTGATAAAGAAAAGCTACTGTTACCGTTGAAGAATTTAAAACTGACAAATTGTGAATCGATCAACCTTGTAATAGTATGCCTGACGTAAATGTGAAATAATAAATGACTATAAGTACTAATTTACCTTTATGACTAAAATACCTTTATGATAAATTTCAAAATAAATTGTAAGATTTTTATATTTTTTATCTCGTTATTTCATTAATGTACAAGTCTGAAATTTCACAGGTATATAATTGAACTGTATATCTAATTATTGATATATGATTCAGTTACCACTACTACAGGAAACTCGGTTAATCGGTCATCAAATAACTTTTGAATTTCTCCGCAAGTTAAACAAACTACCGAGTTAATTTCAATGATGAGAGAAAAAGATAAACAAATCGTATTTTACCAATTTACAATGTAATAATGTAATATTATCTTACTTCCCTTTTTTATTTTTTTTTCTTTATCTCAAATACCTACTCTGCAAAAAGGCGAACTAAATTGTCGGCATTGCGATATTCTGTTTCTTTCTAGTAATCAAGGTCATTTATAGGTAACCGGTATTAAAACGGTAATCTAAACAAAGGTAACATGTTTCTTGTTCTTGGGTTACCCATATAGCGGTTACCTTAATCGTAGAGGTAACCAAAATTCTTTGATACCTGTAACGTAATTTATACAGGTTTTCGGTCCCTGCAAAAAACCAATAAGAATCCACGATTCTAATAAGTTATCTGTATTTGAAAATAAATAAATGGCCGCATCGATGTATCGTTCATAAACATCGATGTTGAAACTGGTAACATCGATGAAACATTGTTCTTAAGAACGATGTTTTCTCAGCGCCATCTATGAAAATCAAATACAAAGCAGGCGTGGCTGCTACCGGCCGATTAGTCGATTAAAAAAAATCCTTTATGTAAAAATTATGGTCACCTCACAATATTAATGGATGGTTTGTATGGGAAAACTTAAATGATCAATATCATAGTCGCTTGGAGGCTTTTAAAGTTAAACTCATTAATAAATTACCAGTTTTGTTTATTCATGATGATCCTAATCATCTATATGATAACTTTTTTAATATATACTGTAAACAATTTGACTCCACCTTTATTCCCAAGACTATCTCGGTTAATAGTAATGCATCGTTCAGTGATTGGGCTACCACTGGTATTCATAAAAGTAGAACACGGCTTTTTGAACTGTACAATGAAAGGACATATGTTAATACTGATGAATTTAATTTGTATGTTAGAAATTATTCAAAATTATTTAAAAAAGTTTGTTATGTGGCCAAGTCACGTTATTTGGGTTCAAAGATTAAAAACAGCAGTAATGTAATTAAAACGACTTGGAACATTATTAATAGTGAAACGGGAAGGTCTAGTAACCGAAATACTGACTACAGCCTGTCTATTAATGACAACATAATAAAATCAGACTCGCAAGTCGCCGAGGCATTTGAAAATTTCTTTTCAGATATTCCCGTTTCAACTACTAAATCCCTAAACTCATCACCTTCTGTTGCTGAGTCTTTGCTAAAGGAAAATGTTAATGCTTGCAATTCGGATTTCATTTTGAATATATTACCTGTAGAGATATAATTAAAACCTTTCACACTTTAAATGTAAAAAAGACTGCAGATCTGTGGGGTAATTCTGTAGAAGTTGCTAAGTCAATTATTGACATTGTAGCACCTACTCTAGCTCTTATCTTTAATAGTTGTATTGACAATGGGGAGTTTCCTGACCTTATGAAATATAGTAAAATAATACCTTTATTTAAATCAGGTAGTACATCAGATCCCACTAATTATAGACCTATTTCTGTACTACCTACCTTTAGTAAAGTTTTTGATAAATTAATTTTAGACCAAATGCAAAGATTTTTTAATAAACATAAATTATTACATAGCAAACAGTTCGGTTTTACAAGGGGTCGTTCAACTACTGATGTTGAACTTTTAGGACATATTTATAATGCATGGGAAAATAAATGCGATGCCTTGGGCATCTTTTGTGATTTGTCCAAGGCATTCGATTGCGTTCTTCACGAAACGTTAATCAGGAAACTCCGCCACTACGGGATCCGGAATTCTGCTCTGGATCTTCTTACTTCATACTTGAGTAGAAGGATTCAAAGCGTCATATATATCGCGTTCGATTTTTGCTTAGAGCAGTTGTGTTACATGCGGCCCCGCGCGTACCACAGTGTAAAAGTGCTTACGCATCAAAATAACGCCGTCCAGTCGGATGCACCGCAATGACCTAGTTATTGCGTAATGCTGACGGCTGTCAGCCAATATCATAGTTAAGGCGAAGTTAATACTCGCTTAACTTCTACAGTGGGTACCAAAAAGCCAACGCTGAACACTATTAGCATAGACTTAAAAACAGAAACTGAACATCTGTTATACAAGCACTTTTGTGAAGAACGAAAAGAGCGTGAAGAGCTGCAAAAATACCTAAATGACCTAAAACGTCAAATAGAAAATCTCCAGCAACAGCTGAAACTTCAAGCGGAAAACCCACCGAAATCAGCTACTACAACCGCTACAACTACCACTGAGACTTCTTCCCCGCGTCTTGAATATACCACGGACGAAGAAGAACTAGCTCGAGAAACAGGATGGATAAGGCAAAAAAGCAGGAAGAAAAGAAAATTGAACACCTCTCCCGCCCAACCCACTCTGCATGAACACGGAAGTGAAGAGAATATAGGTAAGGAAAAAACCATCAAAACTCCTTTGCCACCACCTATTGTAGTCGATGGTGTCAAGAACTACCAGAAATTCTTTGATTTTCTATCTGAGAGCCAATCAGCTGATGCGTTCAGCATCAAAATGATGAACGGCGATGCAGTCAAAGTAAATGCCAAAAACGAAGATTCGTACAGAGCAATTACAAAGGCTCTCTCACTAAACAATTGCCTTTGGCACTCCTATGAGAACAAACAAGAGAGACCAATTAGAGTTATGGCAAAAAAATTGCATTTCACATGCATTCCGGAGAGAATTGTTGAAGACTTGCGTGGCAAAGGCTACAAAATTCTAGAAGCAGTAAAAAAATTGAGCTGGAAAACCAAAGAGCCACTCAACATGTTCATGCTGACATTCTCAAATGATGAAGAAACAAGCAAAATATATAACATCAAAACTGTACTGGGATGTAATGTGGAAATACAACCGCTAAAATCCACAAAACTGGTACCTCAGTGCAAACGATGCCAGGCTTATGGCCATACGCAAAAGTACTGCTCCAAAGAGCCGAGGTGCGTAAAGTGCACAGGTAAACATCTGACGATGGATTGCAAAAAATCAAAAGAAGAAAAGCCAAAGTGCGTCCACTGTGGAGCTCCACATCCAGCTAACTACAGGGGATGTATCGTAGCCAAAGAAATTCAGCAGATTCGAAACAAAAAATCAAAGGGCAATACTACTGCCCCTCAACAAAAAACACCTACTGGAAGAGTCGAAGGCCCCAGCCAGTACAAACGAAGTCAAAGCACTATTAAAACTACAACTAAAAACGTGTCCTATGCCCAAGTAGCTACTAGAGGCATAACCAAGGCGCCTTTGGTTGATATGAACAGTGACAAAAAGTTGGATGAAATCTTAAAGTTAATGTCATCATTTGACGAGAGATTGAAAAAAATTGAAAATAGCAACAAAGCTGCTACCTCTATGCCAAAAAAATGAATACTACACTAAAACTTATGGCGTGGAACTCAAATGGGTTACAAAAACATCATAACGAGTTACAAGTAGTATTAGATATAGAAAAAATTGATTTGTGCCTGATATCTGAAACTCACTTCACAAATCAATCTCACATTAAGTTTAAAGGGTACAAAGTTTACCATGCACTTCACCCAGACAATTCAGCAAGAGGGGGTAGTGCCATTATTGTAAAAGAAAACTTACAGCACTATGAAGAGTTTAAATATGAAGAGAAAGATATCCAAGCAGTGGCGATTTGTCTACAAACAAAAAAATATCCTATAACAGTATCTGCCATCTACTGTCCACCTCGGTATATGATAAAAAAAGACCACTATATAAGCTTTCTAACTCGCCTTGGAAGTAGATTTATCTTAGGAGGTGACTTTAATGCTAAAAATACGTATTGGGGCTCCAGACTAACGACTACTAAAGGCAAAGAACTACTGAATGCCATAAAAGAGCTGAAATGTGATGTCATATCAACTGGAAAGCCCACCTATTGGCCAACAGATCCAAATAAAATTCCGGACTTAATAGACTTTTTTGTAACCAAAGATCTATCAACCAGTTATATAAAATCGGAACAAAGCTATGACATGAACTCAGATCACTCAGCAATCTATCTAGAAATTAG
Source organism: Gortyna flavago (assembly GCA_963669345.1). Classification (NCBI taxonomy): domain Eukaryota; kingdom Metazoa; phylum Arthropoda; class Insecta; order Lepidoptera; family Noctuidae; genus Gortyna; species Gortyna flavago. The sequence continues at coordinate 12,061,478 of OY770150.1, read as the reverse complement.
TGAGAACATTTTGTATAAAGAAACCAAACCCACTCTCGTTAATACGGGTACAGACTGGGAGAGCTTTAAGACCAGATTGAACAATGAAATAGACCTTAAAGTACCATTAAAAACACCAGAACATTTAAACATTGAATTAGAAAAGTTCATAATGCACATCCAGCAAGCAGCGTGGAAAAATACACCCGAATCCAACAAGAGGACGAAGGGAAATATATACCCACTCAAAATCAAGCAGCTCATTATTGAGAAAAGAAGGCAGAGAAAAACATGGCATCAATCTAGGTGCCCTGATGACAAACGAAAACTAAATAATCTGACAAAAAAAGTAAAAAGACTAATCCAAGACTTTAAAGACAACTCAACCAAAACCTATATTCAGAGCCTAACTAACGACCAAAGGACAGATTACTCCCTTTGGAAGGCTACTAAGCACCTAAAAAGGCCGATTACCCAAATCCCACCTATCAAATGTGGAGACGGGCAATGGGCAGTTACTAACGAGCAAAAAGCAAAGAGGTTTGCAGAGCACCTGGAAAAAATCTTTCAGCCAAACGACGGTGAAATCATTGAAGACCACACTTTGGCTAATATGGTGACATCAGAAAATGAAGTTACCATAAAACTAGTAACACCGAGAGAAGTCGCACGAGAAATAAAACTCAATATAAGTACACGAAAATCACCAGGTTATGATTTAATAACAGGAGAAGTACTTCATAATCTCCCACGAAAGGGTCTGGTTAAGTTAACGACCCTTATCAATTCTGCAATAAGGCTTAAATATGTACCAGACTTATGGAAGGTGGCCGAAGTAATAATGATAGCTAAGCCAGGGAAACCGGCTCACGAAACATCATCCTATAGGCCTATTTCCTTGCTACCAATCATGTCTAAGCTATTTGAAAAGCTGTTACTCAAACGGATTAAACCATTAATAGATAGTAAAAACATAATACCAGAACACCAATTTGGTTTTCGAGAAAACCACTCTACCATCGATCAAGTGCATGTAGGATGGAAGAATTTTAATTAACTAGCAGAAATAAACACCTTTAAATTATTTTATCAACTTTAATCTTTTTTACACACCTGTCACCCTTTTTTCCTTCTTTTATTTCTCCCCCCTTCCCCTCGTCTATACACGTAGGTACTGCTCAAAAAGTTTTAAAGTAAATTATAAAAAATAAATAACATAGAATCGACTTAAAATACTAAATAGCCCACAACTCGGCCTTCCTGCCATAGTCTGACCTCAGACTATGAACTTACCTACTTCACTGCTTATTTAATTTAAAATCACAACTTAAATAATATTAACTAATAACTTAACAACCAACTTAAACGTAGTACTTACCTAAAACGTAAAAATAAAATAATGTCATGGAATACCAGAGATCCAATGCCTTAACTTACTTTAAATCGACTGTATTTTTAAAATAAATTAAAATAAAACCCAGGCTTGAAATGTTGAAGAACGTCTAAAAGAACAAACAAAAATCTTAGTAGCTTACCCCTGGCCATCTTTTCATGTAGTCGGCTGCAGTTGATGTTCTTGTAGGGCCCTCAGCAGTAACTTCCGCTTTTTCCACCTCATATCGGTCTTTTCCAAGAACCTTCACCACCTTGTAAGGTCCCAAATACTTTGCTTTTATCTTCAAGGTCTTTCCGAATTGTGTTCGTCTAATCGCTACAAAATCTCCAACAGCATACTTTACACTTTCCTTCCTTTTTTTGTTAAAATTATTTCTATTTTCTTCTTGTATTTTCAGAATCTGTATTTTAGCATGTTCTCTCAGCTTTTCTCTTTCCTGTATATACTCTTCTCTTTCCTCTTCCTGTAACATATTAATTATTTCCATATTTTCTTTAAGTTTCATTTTAGTACCAATCAATAACTCAAAAGGAGTTGTACCTATGCTGCGTTGAAAAGTACTATTTAGTGATCTTTGAACCTGGCTTATATGACGGTACCATTGCTTCTCATCTCCTAAACATAGCTTGGTAAGTATGGAGATTAAAACTCTGTGTACTCTCTCCACCTGTCCATTACCACGGGGAACACCGGTGGTAACTGTAACATGTTGTATGCCTTCAGCCTGACAATATTCTGAAAAATCATTGCTAGTGAATGCAGCTCCTTTATCTGTTATCATTCTGCTTGGGTTCCCAAATGCTTGTTGATGAATCCTTAGTTTATTAATTAGCTCTGTAGAATTTGTAGTTTTTGTCGGGAACAACCACACAAACTTAGTGACACATCTACAATAGTCAAAATATAATTATATTGTTTCTTAGTTTCTGTTAAAGGACCAATATGATTACAATGCAGAGTACTAAGAGGTATACTTTCCTTCTGAATACTGTTCAAAAATCCTTCCTGTTTTCCTTCTTTTTTCAATGCTAGTAAACAAGGTATACAGCTGACAATTAATTCTTCTATTTTCCTTGTGACATCTTTAATATAATAATCCTTTTCAACGAGCTCTATCATTTTCTTTTTACCAAAATGACCATTTTCATGTACTTTTTTAATTATTTGCATTTCCATTCTTTTTGGCACTACTATTTTGCCTTCTTCACCTTTATACAATAGTCCATTATGTTCATAATAATCCATATATGGCTTCTGTTTTACAATCTCTAAAATAGCGTTTGTTCCTTCATCACACTGTTGAGCCTTTCTTAATTGGTCATGGATTCCTCTTGTAACAATATTGACATAGGCGCTACGACTCAGAGCGTCTACATGTCTCATCATGCTTCCAGATCGATGTTCAACTGTATAATCATAATCCTGTAATAAAAGAACCCACCTGGCCACTCTGGTTGTTAAATCTTTCTTTTTTAAGGTCATCTCAAATGCTGAACAATCTGTAACAATCTTGAATGGGATTCCACATAGATATTTTCTAAACTTTTTCACACCTTCTATCACAGCTAAAGCTTCCAACTCGTAGCTGGTATATTTTTTCTCTGCATCTGTAGTTTTCTTGCTCATGTAGTATACTGGATGTAAACAATTGTCATTCGGATCTTGTTGCATGATCACTGCTGCATACGCTTGTTGGGAGGCATCAGTGTGCAGTTCTGTCTTCAAAGATGGATTAAAAATTTTAAGCACTGGACCCTGTGTCAACTTCTTTTTCAACTGATTGAAAGCAATTTGCTGCTCCTCACCAAAATGATAAATACTGGTCTTCTTTAACAAATCTGTCAGTGGTCTTGCAATCCATGAGTAACCTTCAATAAATTTTCTAAAGTAAGAAGTCAAACCTATAAAGCTTTGGAGTTGTTTAATAGTTCGTGGCTCTGGAAACTTCATCACTGCTTCCACCTTCTCACTTGAGGGCCTTACTGTTCCATTCTCAATTATATGACCAAGGTACTCGACCCTAGTCGTTAGTAAATTACATTTCTTCCAATTGATTTGGAGTCCATGTACAGCAGCCACTTTCAACACTTCTCTAAGTCTGTCAAGTGCTTCTTGATAAGTCACAGCCATTAACATGATATCGTCGATGAAAATTAATAAATAACCCTTGGCAATTATATCTCTGAAAATAATAGTTATAAAGCGAGTAAAATAGTTTGGGCATATAGAAAGACCAAAAGGTGCCCTATTAAACTCATACTGCCCCGTTTGTGTCACAAATGACGTATATTTTTTACTGCTTTCCCATACTTTTAAATGAAAATATGCATCCTTGAGATCCAACTTACTAAATATCTTACAACCTGAAAGCCGATCCATGTGATCGTCTATTATCGGTAAAGGGAATTCATCTTTAACCATTTTTGCATTAATTTTTCGATAGTCAACACAAACACGTGTTGAACCGTCCTTCTTTTTAACCAATACTAGAGGGCTTGAATACTCAGAAAAACTTGGCCTAATAATACCTTTTTGCATCCATTCCTTGACCTGTTGATCCACTATATCCTGCTCATGCAGAGATAGGCGTCTAGGTCTTTGTGCAACCGGTATGTCATCCTTCAGAATAATTTTCATTTCAATTGGCGCTTCCTCCACCTGCATGGGCTTATAGTCTTCCACCATTTGTGTAACAACTGTGCGTATGTTTTCATCTGGAATATAACTCATAAGTTGTTGCTGCTGTGCATCTGAAAGTAAACATCTCAACATTTCACCCTCCCCTTTTGATATTAAACTAACACACCCATTTTTAAACAACACAGTCGTACTCATTAAAAAAGGTTGACCTAGTAAGATCTTGTAAGGCATAGCAGCTACTGGTATTACATAAAATAATACATCCACATTATGTCCGTCCATGTTTATGATAACATTAATCTTTCCTAACGTATTTACCTTTGACGAACCAAGTCCAGTTAGTAACAACTTTTCACTGCTATATGACGACATTTGTAATTCAAAGAATAAATCTACTGTTATTAAATTTAAATCACTTCCACTATCAATTAAAGTTTCAACATTTTGGCCACAAATTTCAATTATTTTCACCGACTTTTGAAGTTTGTTTTGATTTTCATTGTTGACATTCAGCACCGACTGAAGTTGCGGACCACTGTCACCTTCAATGCTGCCGTTTGACACTTCAATTCGATTTTCGCCATCTTGAATTTTGTCAACGCCATCGTTTGCCTCAAACTTCACGCACATCGACTGGTGCCGCTGTCGACTTTGCGGCTGCGTACATACGCTCGACTTACAATCCGGTGCAATGTGGCCAAACTTATCGCACTTGAAACATTTTATACCATTCGGACACGAATTGGAAAAATGAGATGAATCTCCACACTTGTAGCAATTTCTTTTAGGTTCAACAGCTTGCGTCTTTTCTTGCGTCTTTTGAGCGCGACCAACACCACTCGCACCTTCTTGATGCTGTTTGGAAAAGCTGGCACGGATTCTGGACTTATTTTTGATGTTTTCATATATGGCTAACTTTTCCTTCAGGGCTGCGTAGGTGGTAACGCCGTAAAGTATTGCCTTGTTCATCTCCAAATCCTGTATTCCATCCACAATGTATTGAATGGCCACATAATCCGGGAATTTCGCCCGTTTTCCCAATTCTTTCATGACCAACATGTATTGGTAATAAGTCTCCTCGCGCCTCTTTTTACGAGCACTCATTAATTCATGCATCTCTTTTATATTGAACTGGTCGGGAAACTCCTTTTGTAGTGCAACTTTCAGCTCTTCAAACGTCTTATAGCATTTTTCTGATCGCAACCAGAGCTCAGCCGTGCCTGTTAGAGTTCTTCGGGCGATAATCAGCTTCTGTTGAGGCGTCCAGCTGAAGATCTCTGAGTTGTCCTCTATGTCCTGGACCCATTTTGAGGACGAATACGTTTTGTCATCGCCACTAAATTTTACGATACCATCTGCGATGGAATTGTTCGCGACACCGAACATCGCCTTGTCGTCTTGCATCTTGAAATTAATACACCTTTTACAATTGTCCCACAGCGACCGGCAACGAGTAAACCACATGCGTGAGAAACCAATCCCGTTCCAATCGTGTGATTTCTGCCCAAATTCTTTTTCTTCCTATCCCGGACGAGCCCCCAAAGTTGTAGGATGGAAGAATTTTAATTAACTAGCAGAAATAAACACCTTTAAATTATTTTATCAACTTTAATCTTTTTTACACACCTGTCACCCTTTTTTCCGTCTTTTATTTCTCCCCCCTTCCCCTCGTCTATACACGTAGGTACTGCTCAAAAAGTTTTAAAGTAAATTATAAAAAATAAATAACATAGAATCGACTTAAAATACTAAATAGCCCACATGCATAGGATCACAAACGTGATAGAAAACGCCCTTGAAGACAAGAAAGTATGTTCTACTGTATTCCTAGACGTAGCGCAAGCGTTTGACAAAGTATGGCATGAAGGCCTTATACATAAACTAAAGAGCCTGTTACCAAAGCAGTTTGCAGATATATTAGAATCCTACATTCTGAATAGAGTCTTTAGAATAAGACAAGAAGACGCCTACTCAGAACTGAAAGAAATTAAAGCTGGCGTACCGCAAGGAAGTGTTTTAGGTCCGGTCCTGTACCTACTATACACTTGCGATATTCCTGAATTAAAACAAAACACTATTGGAACCTTTGCTGATGATACAGCCATAATGGCTGTAGGAAACAGCCACGAAGAAGCAGTAGAAAAGGTACAAAAGGCTGTAAATCTAGTTTATGACTGGACCAAAAAATGGAGGATTAGACTTAATGAATCGAAATCTGTTCACATAGATTTCACCAACAAAAAACAACAGTATTCTCCAGTTTACATCAATAATAAACAAGTCCCATACGAGAATACAGCCAAGTATCTCGGTATGACCCTTGATGCAAAGCTACGCTGGAAAGCCCACGTCAAGAAGAAAAAAAGTGAACTCGACCTCCGATTCAAAAGAATGCATTGGCTGCTTGGAAGAAACTCCACGCTGTCCGTGCAAAACAAATTGTTGCTATATAGACAAGTCCTGATGCCAGTTTGGGCTTATGGTATCCAGCTATGGGGCTGCACCAAACAGACCAATATATTAATTATACAACGTTTCCAGAACAAAGTGCTAAGGGAAATTGTAAATGCACCTTGGTACATACGAAATGATGACCTCCACCGGGACCTAAAAGTTGAGTTCGTCGAAAAAGTGATTCAGAAACTTGCAGAAGCTCACGAAAAGAGACTTCACCAGCATGTGAACGTCGAGGCAATCCAGCTCCTCGACCACACAAACATAGTTAGAAGACTAAAAAGAACAAAACCGTTCGAGCTAGTGTTTAGTGTTAGTGAATAGTGTAAAGTACAAAAGTGCCAAACAAACACAAGAACGAAGTGTATTCGCCTTAATAGAGCCAATAAGAAATGTGCTATTGGACACATTCTTACTAAAGACAATTTAATAGTTTAGGTTATAATTAAATTACTTATTAGTCAATTTATAAGGCTAGATTGTAATAAGATTAGGGTCCATCCTACTGTTGAACCCTAGGACAAGTTAAAAAAAAAAAAAAAAAATACTTGAGTAAAAGGATTCAAAGCGTTGACGTTAACGGAAAAATATCACCCGGATCTATAGTAACAATGGGAGTCCCACATGGCTCGATTCTTGGCCCTTTCTTGTTTCTTATTTATATTAATGACTTGCCGTACCTCATAAAGGATAATCATGATATAGTGTTGTTTGCAGATGACACTTCACTTTTGTTTAAACTTAAACGTCAGCAGTTGGTTAATGACGATGTAAATAGCGCGATCTCGAAAGTAGTCCACTGGTTCAATGTTAATAATTTGCTTCTAAACGAGAAAAAAACCAAATGCATTAAGTTTACGCTACCTCACGTTAGGCAGGTGAAAACTAATGTGTTGATAAAGGGCGAGGAATTGAATCCTGAAGACAGCACAGTATTCTTGGGCATAACTTTAGATGCTAAGCTTCAGTGGGGACCACATATAGATAAATTGTCAAAAAAACGTAAGTTCCGCAGCATACGCTGTTAGAAAAATTCGTAATTTAACTGATATAGAGACTGCCCGTTTAGTGTACTTTAGCTATTTTCATAGTGTAATGTCGTACGGTATTTTATTGTGCGGAAATTCCGCCGATATTCAGACTATCTTTGTTTTGCAGAAGCGAGCTGTTCGATCAATTTATAAATTAAGTCCGAGACACTCTCTCAGAGAAAAATTTAAAGAGATTAATGTGATGACTGTGCCCTCTCAGTATATTTATGAAAATCTTTTATTTGCCCATAAAAATATAAAATTGTTTAAAAAATACAGTGATATCCATAATATAAATACGAGGAACAAACACAAATTTGTTGTACCTACAACAAGGCTCAAGAAAATAGGTGGCTCGTTCAGATGCCAATGTATACGCTTTTATAATAAACTACCAAGATCTAAGATCTTGAACGTGGCTTAATAAATTCAAATCATTCATTAAACGTAAGTTGTGCCAGAAAGCCTTTTATACTGTTAAGGATTATATTGAGGACAAAAAGGCTTGGGATTGAGTTGCTTCCAATTTTTACATTCTGAATGTTTTTATTATTTTTTTCTATATACACATTGACATTAATTAATGAATTTTATATAAACATTGACATTTACTTACTTTGTAAAGTATTATATTATTTTAATTATTGTGCATGTGAAGACAATGTGGGTCATTTTATTATTATTTTTTTGTTTAATTTTTATTATTCTCTTTGTTCTGTTAGTTTTTTTCTAGGTCTGGCAGTTTGAGTAATTTATGTGGCCTACCCAAATGTCCTTTCTTTGGTATTGTTCGTCGAATCGTTGAGCTCCTTAAGTTTTGAGTTGAGCTGCACGATTTCTGACAAATGCGTGCACTGACTGGACAGGTCCTCTCAATCTGTGTGGTTCTTTCCTCAAAAGACCATCTCAGACATCGATCTACATGGTCTTCATATAACCTGACCAAGATTATGTCTGGACTTTAAAAGAGACTGTGACCTCTGAGTTTGTTTCGGCCTTTCTTCTCAGAGTAGTCAGATAGGAAACGCCGACCTCATCTAGTTTTATAAAAAATATGATTGACGTGTAAAAGTGTTTGTGCAAACCTACTTACAAAATAAAAATCATTTATCATTTATCTTTGAAACTACTCGAAAGTTTCTCCGTCACAAATTCAGTAAATCATTATCGTCCCCGTCACAAAAATTTGAACATATTTCGAAGGTCGTAGATCATCACGCTGCGGAGATACATGTGTCCAGCCAGCTTGAGCTCAGGCTGGCTGGACATTAAGTTTTTATTGATTTCTCGTAAACCCTTACATGTGACGCCATAAATCAAACGTTATTACTGTCACAAATTGCGTCACTAAATGTTAGTGAAGGAACCATATTCGAAAACGCTCCCGTTATTGAGATTCGGAAGTGCCAGCCATAAGTTTTATACGTAAATTCAAGATACCTGGACACATATTTTTGCATTTTTCTACTAAACCGCTGTACGTATCACAAAACTTTTAGCTCGATGCCTGTCACAAATTTATGTGACGCCCGTTGATATGCAAAAAGTCGTCAAAATCACTTCCGTTACCGAGATTGAGAGACCAGCGAAAAGTGGTTTTTCAAGATGGCTGGACACGTTTTCGATCGTTTATCTAAGATTCTATTGCGTCACAAATTCTGAAATAAGGGTGTTTAGCCGTCACATAAAATGCCCTATTGACCTAGTTAAATGCGAGTTATTTTGAAGATTTGTCCAGCCAGCCTGAGTGACATGTTTTATCTTGTAAAACTTGTCTTGTGTAGGTTTAATAGAGGCCAGCTGTAGGGCGCTCGTGTCGTCCGTGGGCCGCAGTCGACTGACGGGTGAGCTAGGCTGCATGCGCGTGCTAACAGACTGAATGGAAACTGATTCTGGTGTTATTAACGCTGTTAGCGCATTGACGCATACTGTTCCATACATCTAGTTTTGTTAGGCTTCGGTACCAAAATGGTAAAAAAACTTTTTAACAAATGAAACCGCCAGAAAAACTTAAATAATAACTAAGTTCTTAAACTAATGTAAGTATACCTAAGTAATTTTGAGTCGGCGCCAAACAATCAAGGAATAAAGATTGTTTCCTCATTTTCGTCGCAGTTTTGGAAGTCAGTTTTTTTTTTGTAAAAAAGTTTTTTCTTTAAATTTAAGGTAATTTAGTGATCTTTGTTCATTGATTGTTTGGCGCCGACTCAAAATTACTTAGATATATTTACATTAGTTTAAGAACTTAGTTATTTATTTTTTGCTTTTCAGGTTTTTCGGCAATTTTGATAAAAAGCTTTTATTTTATAATTTTTTGTGGCTATAATATACTAATTAGCTCATTTATTGTGAGTTTTTTTTTATTTAATTGTAAGACAACTCAGAATAAAAATCTGTGAGTGAACAATAAATCACCCCTATTTTCCCACCCTTAGGGTAGGATTATAAAAAAAGAATTATCAAAATCGGACTACGCTGTAAAAAGTTATGAGTGGTCATACATTTACAAAAAAATATACACGTCGACTTGTGAACCTCCTCCGTTTTTTCGTCGGTTAAAAAGGAACCCTTTTTTTTTTTTTTTTTTTTAAGGATGGGAAATCATCCAATGACCCCTCCCGCTCTGGGTGGAGCGGAAGGGAGTGTCAGACTCTTACTGACTAAAACCCATCCGTGTTCCTTCCTTAGCCCTTTATGTTCCGGGGCAGCGGTAACCCTTTCGGACAATCCCGCTGCCCCGGCAGGCTTCGGCCCTAACGGGCCCCTCCATGTCTGCTGACATCTCTTTGAGGCGCGCGTGGAACACATACGCGCCGTCCGGCACGGGCCTGGTCCTGATCGGACGGCGAGCTACCCATTACTCGCCGTCCGCAGGCCCGCGCCTACGGTGGCCGGGAGTCGTCACGCGGCTCCCGACGCCCGGAGCGTCTACCGCGGCGGCTGGGACGGGCGGCCCTCTCGGCTCTCTCCCTCTCCCATCCCGCCACCTCCTTCGCTAGCATGACTGCTTCGCAGAAGGAGGTGACTGCCTCCCATTCCCTCTCGCCCCGGACCATGGCTTGGACCAGGGCCGGGCGCGAGAGGTCGCCGCCGCTGCCGATCGCCTCTACGAGGACACGGCGGTGCTCTGCCCAAGCGGGACAGACCTCCACCGTGTGCACCACCGTGTCCTCTGGGCGATCCTCGCAGTGGTGACACCCGGGCGTTTCCTCCCGCCTGATTATGTGCAGGAACCTCCCGAAACATCCGTGTCCGGTGAGGACCTGCGTCAGGCGGTAGGTGAGGGCGCCGTGACGCCTCTCTAGCCACTCCTCAAAGAGGGGCCTTACCGCCGCTATCGCGGCGTGCCCTAAAAAAAAAACCTACCTACCTACTTACCTGGCATAGGGGATACCGTGATCAAACCGTGATCAGACTGAAATGGGGTCTGAAAAATTCGAAGTGGGGCTAGTAGGGGCTAAAGGGGTAAAGAGCGCTGTTTTCTCATTCTCAAACACTTTTCCTTTTTTTTGTAGGCCGTTCAGTTTTTGTGTGCGTAGTCCCAGCAGAAAATTGTCGAATTTCTCTCATTTTTGTTTAGCAGATATTTAGTGCATGACGTCGTGTAATTGTGTATGGTAAGTACAAATTTGTGCATCCAACCATTGGGGAGCTATTCATTAAAAACTTTTTTTTCTATGGACAAAAGAAAAAAAATCCATGCAATAATTAGTGTGTATGTTTAAATGAAATTTGTGTGTCATAAAACTGCGAAGATAATCAAGTTTCCGCTGCTTTTGATGAAAATCATAAACGGTTTAGTGCAGAGTTGTAATTTTTTACAAACGTTGCTTTGAATTTGTGTGTAATATTTGTGAAAACATAATTAAAAAAAAATACCTTACCGTTCATAAGATATACACGAAAAAGTAAAATAAGGTTTTTAGGTCCAAATACCCAAACTAACTCCAAATACCCAAAGGAACACTAGAGCCTAACTTAAAACGTTTATTTGTATCTTCTAAGGGTCTACAATGTAGCTCGCCGTCCGATCAGGACCAGGCCCGTGCCGGACGGCGCGTATGTGTTCCACGCGCGCCTCAAAGAGATGTCAGCATCGAAGGAGGGGCCCGTCAGGGCCGAAGCCTGCCGGGGCAGCGGGATTGTCCGAAAGGGTTACCGCTGCCCCGGAACATAAAGGGCTAAGGAAGGAACACGGATGGGTTTTAGTCAGTAAGAGTCTGACACTCCCTTCCGCTCCACCCAGAGCGGGAGGGGTCATTTGATGATTTCCCATCCTAAAAAGAAAAAAAGGGTCTACAATGTCTTGCCAAGTTTCATTTATGTGCTCTTAGTAATTAATGAGCAATGGCATAATTTACTACGACTGGACCACTAAGGCCTGAGTTCACCAACATTCTAACCATCGGTTAGGTATTTAAACAGTTGATTTCCTTAGGCCTGAGTTCACCAACATTCTAACCATCGGTTAGGTATTTAAACAGTTGATTTATGTCAAATTTTCTAAGGAAATCAACTGTTTAAATACCTAACCGATGGTTAGAATGTTGGTGAACTCAGGCCTTAGGAAATTTGACATAAATCAACTGTTTAAATACCTAACCGATGGTTAGAATGTTGGTGAACTCAGGCCTAATTGTATAACATCTGATTGTAGGACTTTTTTAACCGACTTCTAAAAAAGGAGGATATTATTATTCGGATTTTTGTATTTTTTTTTTTGCGTTCGCGCATAACTCCGTCGCTTGCCAACCGATTTGAAAATATTTTTTTCTTGGAAAGGGTTCTTCCCAAATGGTACCAGAATTTTTTTTTTCGAAATCTGATAAGCGGTTTTGAAAAATCAACAATAATCTAAAAATTCAAACGCTATATTTTGTAAAAGGTGATGAGCAGTTGACATTAGGCTATTGTAACTTAGATAAATTACAAACTCTCCCACTAAAAAGTAAAAAATAAAAACTTTTTTACAAAAAACACAACCGACATCCAAAAAAAAACACTATTAAGTGCTAAATAACTTTAATTTCGGAAGTCGGTGTCAATAAACGAAAATCCAACCAAACCAACGACACCGAATAAATGTTTAATTAAACATATTCAGATATTTTGTGTATTAATGCAACTATTCACATGTAAAACAGCTCATTACGCTAAAGAATTAAAGAGATCAGAACCACCAGAACAACCGAAATACATGGATAAACCGACCAAGTTTGAATAGCTACAAAAAAGCGGCCGTGCAGTATAAATTTCCAGTGTTGTACAGATGCCAGCACATCAAGCTACTCCAATCTGTCAAATTTCTTTGATAGATTTTCAACTTTACCACAAAGGAATAAGGTTCATATTCAATTGGGAAAATTTGACAGATTGGGGTAGGTTGATGTGCTGGCCTCTGTACCATTATTGGATTGGTACAGGCGGGCACACAATTCTTGAACTTGTTCAAGTTATTAGCTACTTGTAACTAATAATAACTTTCGTGATAGAAATAGTAGGTCACTTGTTTTTTTTTCTTAAACTTACGAAGTTGTTACAATAATTGCATCTGCATTAACAGAATAATTTACAAAAAGTTGTTACAGTAGGTAATTATTATGTCCGATAAAGCCCCGGTGACACACGTGTCACATTTCGCCTACCTTCAAGCCCCGCCGACACACTGGTGTGCCACCCCATTCACGCTGCTTTCACCTCTACAACCACTATACTACTATAAAATAAGGGCTAATATCCTGTGTGGGCAGTTTCACTCTACTGCGCGGCGTGAAGGATAATCATAAAAAGGTAAATAACGATAGATTTTGCAAAAAAAGAAAAAGTTAAAACACGAAGCGCGTGCCTCGCGGGACGTCATAGAGCTTGACATATAATAAGAGTGATCTCTGTAATTCCAGTGCATGGTTACCAATTATATGATTATGCGCTAGAACGTAGGTAGGTAGGTACTACACTACAAATCTACTTTCACAATTGAGTCAATTATTACTCATCTGTGGTTGTATGACATATTTGTTGCTGTAAAAACTCGAACGAGAAGACCAACTCCCGAAAAACTAGTAAAACGTAAGATTTACTTATATGAGCAATATATTTGTTAAGTAATTATTTATTTAAAAAAAACTGATTCTTTAATTATCAATGTAGGTATGTTATTATTACTTACTTTGTTAATTATGCTGTTTTTTTTTTTTTAATTAGTCATTGACTAAAGAGTACAAAGTTAGGTAATGTAGTTGTTTTATTTTCTGCTAAACTATTGTGTACGCACCAGTACGAAACAATTAAACACAATAACGATACCTACTATACTAGAAATTTTAAATTATCTCTTTATTCTGCACGGCCGCTTTTTTGTAGCTATTCAAACTTGGTCGGTTTATCCATGTATTTCGGTTGTTCTGGTATTTTTATTATATCTCTTCAATTATTTAGCGCAAATAGTGAAAAAAAAAACTTTTACAAAAAAAAACAACCGACTTCCAAAAAAAAACTACAAAGCGATAAATAACTTTAATTTTGGAAGTCGGTGTCAATAAACGAAAATGTAAAACCAACGACACCGACTTCCGAATTTAAAGTCATTTATCACTTTGTAGTTTTTTTTTTGGAAGTCGGTTGTTTTTTTTGGAAAAGTTTTTTTTTTCCCTCGATTCCCCTGGGATCCTATCATCAGATCCTGACCTGATGATCATGAGACCACTTGGGAAGTATACCCTTTCAAACAAAAGAAAAATTTTCCAAATCGGTCCAGACGTCTTCGAGAAATCGGGAAACATACATAAAAAAAAAAAAGATTCCGACGAATTGAGAACCTCCTCCTTTTTTTGAAGTCGGTTAAAAAGACTATGTCAGACAAGTCCCTTTAAATTAGTTATATTTTGACAAAAACCATGTTGCAGTCAGTGCTGCTTACTATTAATTTTAAGATCTTTAACTGACTTATATTTGTGTTTTTTTTTTTGTTGTAATATATATTGTAACTACCCACCTAACTAGTTAATTTAATTTTCCCTTTAATTGCAATGGTAAATGTTATTTTTTTATTTATTTTTTTCTATGTTAATTTATTAAAATAATAATTTTAATTTCTTATATAATAATATGACACAATGTTAATAATTCGAATAATTTGTATTGTATCCCCAAAACATACATAGCTGATCAACATCACTGTAATTTTTAACACCTGTGTCTATTACTGTACCTATGATCCACAATAAACATGATTGATTGATTGATTGAAGAAATTCGACAATTTTCCGCTGGGACTACGCACACTCAGTTTTCGACGTTTGATGAAAAATGTAAAAAAAAATAAAATCATCAACAAGAGTTACATTAGTTCCACTATCGGTTAAGAAATAGCGCTGACCTAAAACTGTATAATTCTACACCGCAGCGCGCAGTGTTCAAATTCTCTGACGACTATTAGGCCTCGCCAATGCAAATTTAGAAACATATGATGGTATTGAACCCTCCTTGCGCGAGTCCGACTCGCTCCTTGCTCGGTTTTTTACGCAATGTTTCCGCTGCCTGCGTTGGTGTGCTAACGGCTTGACTAAATTATGTTATTTCTGATAGTTTCTTCGATGTCGATGGAGCGTGCTGCATGCCTCACTGCGTCGCGTGTGTTACTGCAGCGTTCGACTGGCCCGGACCAGGCCGGCAGGTCAACGAACGCGATTGCCTGTGTTTAGCCCTCATATGCACTAGCGGTCAGTCGCCCAGGCGGTTTAACATTTCATGGCGGTTCAGTGGGTACAATTTGGGAGTTTGCATATTAAAATACATAAAGGCCACCTGAGCGATGTTCAACCGCTAGTGCGTAATAGATGAGTGCTTACTGCTTAGGCTCACTTGCACCACCCGTCACTAAATGCGTTTAACGTTAAACGTATTTGACGCTGCCCCCAAAATACAGGTCAGTTTGGGCCTAGTTTGGTTTGGGTTAGGATCAGTTTTGTGGCAATACATTTGTGTTTATTTTATGATGTTTGGTTTCTGACATGTATTTCTTTGTTTGAAATAAGTAAATATTTTCATTATTTTTTTTTTAATTTAAAACATAGTTTTGTCTCTTTCATCTTCAAATGATTGAAAAATAAACGGTCTTTTAAACACGTTTAGGACTAAACATATTTCGTGATTCAAGCGGGCCTTACTTTTGCGTTGGGCTTCTGACCCTTTGCAGATGTCTGCAAAACGATCCAGAATTCCAGACTGGAGGCCTACCATGAACTATTTAAAAACGATTCAAAAGCAAGACATTTCAGTTTAGGTTCTTAAACTGCATCGCTCACAGTCGTACCATGACGTCCAATACGCTCAGCGGCATTTGGATCGTTGAAAGTGAATAAAAGATCGCAATTCGTTGCTGAACCGCGTTTGAAACGTTTCTGGTGAAAAAGAGACAACGCTATTATTATCAAATAAGTTTGTTTCGCGCACATTTTAGTGTTAGATTCGTTCAGAAGCAAGTAACATTTTATTTGTTCATAACTCAATATCATTACTTTATAGTAAAACAGACACTCAACGATTAATACGGAAACTATTGTTAAAATAATTCTTGGTCAAAGTAGATATTTATTTACCTTTTGCTATTTATTATACGAAAACAACATTTTTATTTCGACCTAATAAAACAATATTTCTGTTTCAAACGTACCAGAGTGTAGTTTTGATTTCAAGGAATGTCGAAAGTATTAAACATTGTATAATTTGTATATGTACTGAAACTAAATAATTCTTTCGAGAAGTCTATAGATAAATCTATTAAGAAAGTGAATAAATGTACAACTTGCCTCGAGATTATAACAATAATTGCAAGTGCTTTTTTTGTTGCATTCTAGTCGAAAAAGGACACCTGTTAAAGAAAAACAAATGCGGTTTAAGGCATGTAAAATAGGTATTTTACACTTTAAAAGAAAAATTAAAGTACTCTTCCATTGGTTTTTTGTAAAATTCCACTAAAAAACTTTATTCTCGTCAATAATTCACCAAATGTTTCAGTTTATGTTAGAGAAATAGTAACTTTTATTGAATCGCTTATTTTGACAGTTAGCGTTTCAGTTGAGCTGCTTCAAAGACGTCATGGTACCAAATACAGTACAAAATGAAATGAATGAAACCAAAACTTGCGACTCAGTTTTAGATAATCGCTGTCAGATGGCACGGCCTAAATTGAATCGTTAAACTGACGTCTTGGTACGAATTAGAAGAACAATTCAGTTTAGGTCCTAAAGTGGATCGCGTTAAGAGCTCGTGGTAGGTATGCTGAACTGTGAACCTGTCCGTTGTCTTGGTCTCCTTCGTGTTAGGAGCTCATTCTGATTCGGCGATACTATCTGTTTCCAGGAACGTCCCCGTTGTCAATAAACCGTAGTGTGCCAGAAGTTCCGGTGGCGGCGAGTGCCATGTCCACAGACTCGGTGGGAGTGGTCGCGCATGCGCCGTGCGACGGCGACGGTGAAAGTGACGCAGGCGCTCCGGCGGAGTTGTCGTCGCAGATTCAACTCAAAGTCGATGACCATGTAAGAATCATTTCACTACTCATTTTAAGATGTAGAATATAAGTAAGACTTTGAATTTGATTTTGTTTCTTAAATCCTCACAATGGATTGGAGAGGCGTACGTCCGTCTGGGGACTGCTATAAAGCTGGTGGTGATGAAAGCCGCTCTTTATATTTAATGTCACAGGCTGTGGGGCTGCAGGAGCGCGAGGCGCTGCTGCGCGGCTGGACCGAGCTGCAGGCGGAGTTGCGCGCGCTGCACGAAGTGTGGCAGTCCGCGCAGGCCGCCGCGCTGGCACAGCGTGACCAGGTCAGACTAATACCTATTTCAGCTGTATGCTTGTAGTCACAGCCAAAATAATTATGTTCGTCACCTTATGGGCTATTTATGTCTGCTTATTGCACTATAAAATCTGCTTTAAGCACTCAGTATTATACAGCAAGGACTTTTGACACGGGGCTTGATATTTCATGAAATAGTCATTCAATATGAACTTAGAGGGTTGTATTGATGATTTTAATGATTATAATTCTGTAAATACATACATACTTGTTACGGTTGCGAACCTGGGGGCACAGGAGTGCCCCCGCCAAGACGTGCCAAGCGAAGCGCAAGGGCACTACCTACCTTTAATCGAAGCGCTTCGTCGTTTTTTAGCGACTTCTAAAAAGGAGGAGGTTATAATTATGTTCGACTTTATGTATGTTTTTTTTTATGTATGTTCACCGATTTCTCCGTCAATTGTGGACCTATTTAAAAAAAACCGGCCAAGTACGTGTCGGACCACGCACAATGAATGGTTCCGTAGTTGGAATGAATTTATCCCAAGAACAAACTTAACATTGTAGTTGAAAAACATGTTCTCCAATACATTCCAAATGAAAATGTAAGTTTGTACGCACAATATTGAGAGATTTATCATGTTGTTTCAAGATCATAGACTTCTTATTAATTTTCCTGTAATCTATAGGTATAGAACTATTTTCTGTATTTTTTTCAAAATTTTAGGCTCAGTAGTTTCGGAGATAAGGGGTGGATAAGTAAATTTCCGTCTATTGTCTTAAATAACTTTAATACAATTTATTTTAAAATTCCTCACGGTAAGCCCTTTCATTTGATATATCACACGGTACAGATAGCTAAACTTTTTTTTAAAATTGTCTATTTACCCCTCAAAAATGACTCCCATTTTCAAAACTCATTTATTTACGTTACACGTCTGTGTTTGGGTCACAGAGATTCATATGTTTACCAAATTTCAACTTAATCGGTCCATAAGATTCGGAGCAAATTGGCTGTGACAGACGGACAGACAGACACACGAGTGATCCTATAAGGGTTTCGTTTTTTCCTTTTGAGGTACGGAACCCTAAAATAATTGTTTTGTTTGAAATGGTATACTCTCGAGGTAGTCCCATTTTCATCAAGTTGAAATCTGATGAGAGGATCCCATGGAAATCGAGGGAAGCCCTCAAATTCTATAGGCAAACCTATAGCGATTTGGGTATTTTTTAAAGTAACTTGAGTATCATTTGGTAAAGTGGAGCTGATGATGAAAAGCACAGATAGCCATCGGAACTACTCATGATAAATATTTCACGGGTTGCCATTCCATCAATTTAATATTGTTTTGGGGATTGGCGGATAATATGGATTTGGGATTGAGCTGCTCCAATAGGTTTAGACAGTAATTGTTGTTTTTATTTTGCTATTTTACACTTCATTTTTTCAAAATATCTATTTACTTTAACAATGACATGTACATTTACTGTATAAATTATTATATTATTTTAATTATTGTGAATGTGAGGACTATGTAGGTCATTGTTTCCGTTTTAATCATGGTCTGGCAGTTTGAGTAGTTTATGCGGCCTACCCAAATGTCTTGTTTTTGGTATTGTTCTTCGAATCGTTGAGCTCCTTAAGTGCTGAGTTGAGCTGCACGGTTACTGACAAATGCGTGCACTGACTGGACAGGTCCACTCAATCTATGTGGTTCTTTAATCAAAATACCATTTCAGACACCAATCTACATGGTCCTCAAATATTATGTCCGGCTTTTTATATACACATTGACATTGATGAATTTTATAAATACAATGACATGAATATTTACGTTGCAAAGTATTTTTGAAGTGAAAACTTCTTTAGCGGCGTTGTACACTTTTTTTGTAATGGGTAAAAAATGTTAAACTCGCGTCAGGACACGTGACCCCGATCGAAAATTCGTAAGACGGATGGAGAGTAGACAGCCGGCGCGGCGTGGGAGAGGAAGTATCCCCCTCTTTCTACGGCGCGGCGAAAATGTATGCCTGCGCCTGCTGTTTCGTTTAGGCGGCGCAGGGCGCTTGCGCGAATGTTCGTGTGTGTTTATTGTCATGTTTGTGTACGATAGCGCAATAAATAAATATTGTATTCTACCACATAAATGATAGTACTTTTATATTGATAATTAAAGCAATTCGTGCAAAATTATTTCCTAACCATTCCAAAATATCAAAAATGCACAACGTTAATATTCAAGTTTTCACTTCTGCCGGCACTCCCGGAGTGCAACCCGTCGTTTTTTTATTTAATTGTTGTGAATGTGAGGACTATGTGGGTCATTTCTTTTTCTGTTTTCCTTCTTAGTTAGTTTTAATCATGATCTGGCAGTTTGAGCCATTTACGCGGCCTACCCAAATGTCCTTTCTTTGGTATTGTTCGTCGAATCGTTGAGCTCCTCAACTTCTGAGTTGAGCTGCACGATTTTTGACAAATGCGTGCAATGACTGGACAGGTCCGCTCAATCTGTGTGGTTCTTTTCTCAAAAGACCATTTCAGACACCAATCTACATGGTCTTCACTTGTTGTGGCCAAGATTTTGTCTGGACTTTAAAAGGGACTGTGACCTCTGAGTTTGTTTCGGCCTTTCTTCTCAGAATAGTCAGATAGGAAACGCCGACCTCATCTAGTTTAAAAAAATATGATTGACGTGTAAAAGTGTTTGTACAAACCTACTTACAGAAAATAAAACATTTATCATTTATGGTTGCTAAGAAATTTATACTCGTCACAATGCGTATAGTGAGTGGTTGTGGAGGAGAATTAATATCCCCGCATCGGGAAAAGCAATATTTTGTAAAAGGTGATGAGTAGTTGACATTAGGCTATTGTAACTTAGATAAATTACAAACTCTCCCACTAAAAAGTGAAAAATAAAACCTCCCACTAAAAAGTGAAAAATAAAACTTTTTTGCGAATAAACGAAAATGCAGAACCAACGACACCGACTTCCGAAGTTAAAGTTATGTTTCTCTTTGTAGTGTTTTTTTTGGAAGTCGGTTGTTTTTTTTTTTTTTGTAAAACAGTTTTTGATTTTTTACTTTTTAGTGGGAGAGAATCTAATCAAAGAGACTTCATGCCAAAAGTGAAATATGGCCCGCGGATTCCTTTTGGCATGAAGTCTCTTTGATGAGATTAAAAAAAAAGCGCACATCTCTGACTAGTAAATAGTTATCTGTGGCGTTATCGCACTAGTGCAATAACGTAAAGTAAAAAGCACGCGTTTTTAATACACTGCATTATGGACCTAAAAGCGGTGCATTAAGTGCCATTTTACGAGTAAGTGTGGTGAAAATAACTGTTATGGACTGCTTTTGTATAACATAATGTGTGGACAGGTGGCGGCGACGGCCGGGAGCGTGGAGCTGGCC
This sequence comes from Gortyna flavago, assembly GCA_963669345.1. Lineage (NCBI taxonomy): Eukaryota > Metazoa > Arthropoda > Insecta > Lepidoptera > Noctuidae > Gortyna > Gortyna flavago. The sequence goes on along the minus strand of OY770150.1, from coordinate 12,040,764 downwards.
GCGGACAACGTGAGCGTCGCGCGCGAGCACCTCGCCGCCGGGGAGAGGTACACACTACTCATCATATTTATCATTAACATCTGCCTCGGTGGTCTCTCACAAGCGCGACTGCTGAGCGTGAGGTCCCGGGTTCAATTTCCAGGTCGGGCAAAGTGTCATCCCACCAAAAACATTTTCATGTAAAATGTTGCCAAGACGAGACCATATATGGATCGCACTGTCAAAAAGTTATCAGTAGGCCAATTCTCGTAATTTAAAACGTTCAAAATCTAGTCGCAGTCTCATCTCAGCGACAAACAAATGTCAAAAACTTGTCAAAATGTACTGAAATTTGAGGTATTTTTGACAGATTGAGACTGAGATCAGACTGTGAACGTTCTTAAAATTACCAGAATTGACCCTCAGATCTCATAAAGAGCCAAGCTTCTAACTCTACAAGCCCTTGGCCGATTCGCTACCGTCACATGTCATGGGCGTAAGGTGAATAACCAAATGAATGAATGGTGGTAAGGTGAGTTTAACTATCCTGCGTTCACAATTTAGTTTCCAAACACACCATAAGTAAAAACTTTTTTTAAACTTTTTAGGGTTCTGTACCCAAATGGTAAAAACGGGACCCTATTACTTAGACTCCACTGTCCGTCTGTCTGTCTGTCTGTCACCAGGCTGTATCTGACGAACCGTAATAGCTAGACAGTTGAAATTTTCACAGAATGTGTATTTTTGTTGACGCAATAACAACAAATACTAAAAACAGAATAAAAAAATATTTAAGGGGGCTTCCATACAACAATCGTGATTTTGTGCGAGTCCAACTCGCACTTGGCCGGTTTTTTTACATTTTATTTATTTTTTATTTTATTTATTTATTTAAGTACTCAAAACAAAGGATTGTAGAACACGTTCAAAATACAGTTTACAAAATAAGTACTATTTCTACAAGCGTGTGGGTGAGCACTGCTCTCCTAGCTAGGTTATGGAACCTGTGTTAAGGAGAAGCAGTCCGGTCCCCTAAGGTACAAAGACGTAAAAGTTACACAGTGCCTCAGATGTTACTGTTACAATTTCGAAGAATTTAGTTGGACAATTTAAAGTTTAAGATACGTTTGTTGTCATACCGTTAAAATAAAATAATTTGAGATAAAAATTATGTGTGTGTGCGTGCGTGCGTGCGTGCGTGCGTGCGTGCGTGCGTGCGTGCGTGCGTGGGTGCGTGGGTGTGTGTGCGTGTGTGCGTGGGTGTGTGTGTGCGCGCTTGTCGATGTTCATAACCTTCAGTTAACATCTTTTCAGTTTCGTCATAAGACTTATCTTGGAGGTACGATTGTATAGTCTTTTTGCATTTGTAATACGGCAGACCGTACATTTGACACTCTTCGTTTATTTTGTTCTAAAGAAACGGACCAAGAAAATGAAAAAATCTCTTGACAAAGGTTGAGCGTACACGCGGCAGGCTGCATAATTGCATATCCCATCTTTTCGACGTTTAATTCCTTTTTATACTTTCGATTATTCGGTATGGGGTGTGGCGGTGTTGCAGAATGACTGTCTGTAGTATGAAGTGTTGCCGAACGTTTAGCACTTTGCAGTCCTTGTAAAGTTGATCGGTTGGAAACAGAAAAGGACGAAAAGTGGCTACTTTTAATATGACCCTATGTGCTACTTCTAGCGACTTGAGGGTGGTTTTAGATGCGAGGCGGCAAGCCTCTGCTCGCCTTGCCTCGGCAAGGATCTGGAGGCGATAGTCCTCGCGCGCCTGTATGAGTGGCGCGCGGAGGCACTACGCCGGGCGGAAAACCCGCTTCCGCGGCAAATTGCTGCGGAGCGGACGGACCTCCGGCGCGATCTCATGGCGACATGGAAAGAGCGACTGTCGCAACCCAGCGCAGGGCACGCCACGATAGCGGCGGTAAGGCCCCTCTTTGAGGAGTGGCTAGAGAGGCGTCACGGCGCCCTCACCTACCGCCTGACGCAGGTCCTCACCGGACACGGATGTTTCGGGAGGTTCCTGCACATCATCAGGCGGGAGGAAACGCCCGGGTGTCACCACTGCGAGGATCGCCCAGAGGACACGGTGGAGCATACGGTGGAGGCCTGCCCCGCTTGGGCAGAGCACCGCCGTGTCCTCGTAGAGGCGATCGGCAGCGGCGGCGACCTCTCGCGCCCGGCCCTGGTTCAAACCATGGTCCGGAGCGAGAGGGAGTGGGAGGCAGTCACCTCCTTCTGCGAAGCAGTCATGCTAGCGAAGGAGGTGGCGGGATGGGCGAGGGAGAGAGCGGAGAGAGCCGCCCGTCCCAGCCGCCGCGGTAGACGCTCCGGGCGTCGGCAGCCGCGTGACGACTCCCGGCCACCGTAGGCGCGGGCCTGCGGACGGCGAGTAATGGGTAGCTCGCCGTCCGATCAGGACCAGGCCCGTGCCGGACGGCGCGTATGTGTTCCACGCGCGCCTCAAAGAGATGTCAGCATCAAAGGAGGGGCCCGTTAGGGCCGAAGCCTGCCGGGGCAGCGGGATTGTCCGAAAGGGTTACCGCTACCCCGGAACATAAAGGGCTAAGGAAGGAACACGGATGGGTTTTAGTCAGTAAGAGTCTGACACTCCCTTCCGCTCCACCCAGAGCGGGAGGAGTCATTGGATGATTTCCCATCCTAAAAAAAAAAAAAGGGTGGTTTTAGCTGCGCCACCCCAACAAGAAATGCAATATGTTACGATGGATAGGCAAAGTGCGAAATAGACATTGGGTAAGTATTATAATGGGATTGGCAATATGCCGGAGAGTTTTAAAAATGTATATCAGTTTGCGAACCCGTCCGGTTAGCAGACCGATATGAGACTTGAAATTGAGATTCCTGTCCAAGACTATTCCCAGGTATCTGAAGCTTTCAACAGAGGTTAAAAGAGGAATCTTTTTTTTTTATGTATGTTCCCCGATTTCTCGAAGACGCCTGGACCGATTTGGAAAATTTCTCTTTTGTTTGAAAGGGTATACTTTCCAAATGGTCCCATGATTTTTTTTTCGAAATCTGACAAGCGGTTTTTGAAAAATCAACAAAAATTAAAAATTCAAAAGCAATATTTTGTAAAAGGTGATGAGCAGTTGACATTAGGCTATTGTAACTTAGATAATTTACAAACTCTTCCACTAAAAAGATACATATTTAGATTTAGATACATATTTGTTACGACCGCGAATCATATTTTAATCAACGTACCACTTAATACTGACCAGCAAATTGCAAAAAACGTAAGAAAATTTGAATTTGGCGGGCTTGTTGCTAGTTGTTCGTATTAATATTACCAAAACACGGATTTTCATCCATTTAAGAAAACACCTTAATATATACTTAGTCCTACATAAAACCTACATTATTGGTAACCCTACTGCAGTGTTTGTAGGGGAAGATTTAAATGATCAATATCTTTGAAACTACTCAAAGTTTCTCCGTCACAAATTCAGTAAATCATTATCGTCCCCGTCACAAAAATTTGAACATATTTCGAAGGCCGTAGATCATCACGCAGCGGAGATACATGTGTCCAGCCAGCTTGAGCTCAGGCTGGCTGGACATTAAGTTTTTTATTGATTTCTCGTAAACCCTTACATGTGACGCCATAAATCAAACGTTATTACTGTCACAAATTGCGTCACTAAATGTTAGTAAAGGAACCATATAGAAAGAAAGAAAGAAGAAGAAAGAAAAAACGTTTACTCGCGGTGAACATGACGCAAACAAAGAACAAATACAAAAATAATAAAAGGTAGGGGGGAAACATGCGTCACATTCACGCAAAGCGGCCATCGCTCAGCATTATGCTGCGACCCTATGCTAGACAGAGCCCCAGCGCTGGTTTTCAGCGACAGCCGGTGCCGACGTAATGACGTCACCCGGTGCAGCAAACAATTAATAAGATACTATACCGGTACAGCGTACTTAAAGAAACATAATATAAACTAATACACAAGTGATAGAATAATAAAGTTAAACAGGAAATAGACATAGGTACATACTATTAGAATATCATCCTCAGTAAACGTTTTACACTTTATGTAGTGGCAACATTTCGCAGCGTCCTCATAGATAATGAGCAAAGAAATTATCACAATAAGTAAGAAATTAATTAAGTAAGTAAGAAATTACGAAATGGCTATATGGCATATTCGAAAACGCTCCCGTTATTGAGATTCGGAAGTGCCAGCCAAAAGTTTTATACGTAAATTCAAGATGGCTGGACACAGATTTTTGCATTTTTCTACTAAACCGCTGTACGTATCACAAAACTTTTAGCTCGATGCCTGTCACAAATTTATGTGACGCCCGTTGATATGCAAAAAGTCGTCAAAATCACATCCGTTACCGAGATTGAGAGACCAGCGAAAAGTGGTTTTTCAAGATGGCTGGACACGTTTTCGATCGTTTATCTAAGATTCTATTGCGTCACAAATTCTGAAATAAGGGTGTTTAGCCGTCACATAAAATGCCCTATTGACCTAGTTAAATGCGAGTTATTTTGAAGATTTGTCCAGCCAGCCTGAGTGACATTCAAAAACAACATTTAAATATGCGTCGTTAGATTACACGCTGTCACAGAATGCGTAAGAAAAATCAAGATTCACAGCTCCTCCCCCTTAGGTGATAGCGTGATAATATGTAGCCGATATGTTGACCCGACCTCTTAGTAATATTCATGCAAAATTTGAAGTAAATCCATGCAGTACTTTTTGAGTTTAGCCCGGACATACATACAAACAGACAAAAATTCTAAAAACTATATTTTTGGCTTCGATATCGATTGTAGATCACGCCCCAAGTATTCTTTAAAAAAAATATTCAATGTACTTACAGTTTTGACTTTCCTACGATTTTATTATATGTATAGATTTACTCGTAAAGGGTGTCTTATTTCACCAATTTCTTGTAATGTAATCTAAAACGCACGGTTTATCAAGATGCTCCGTAAACGAACGGTACCTTTTTTAAATCTTAGCAAAGAGTTGTTGTGTCAAAATAATGGTCAACATTATAGGAATAAAATTAACTTTGAGAGATAAAATCTATCTATACTTATAATAAATCTGTAGAGACGTCAATTCTGTACATGATATATATTTTCAAAATAACTATCAGGGGGTAATTAGTGATCGATACTGATGCCAAAAATGCAATCAGTAAAATTTTTGTCTGTCTGTCTCTATGTTCCTTATAGTAACAAAAACTACTCGACGGATTTTAACCAAACCTGGTACAATTATTCTTCATACTCCTGGGGAGGTTATAGTATACTTTTCATCACGCTACAATGAATAGGAGCAGAGCAGTGAAAGGAAATGTTGGGAAAACGGGAGAATTTGCTCCGTTTTTTAAGCTTCCGTCGCGTGTGCATCCTTAATGGTTAAAGCTACATAGAAATCATTTATGACGGAAATGTTCTACATAAAATTATCTAAAAAATATCCCACAACAGCATATGTCTATCTTTTATGGTTGACTCACAATAACACGTGTAACTCCCGATAGCTTAGCAGTTCGGAGCTTTCTGATAATATTTGTTTACTCTTACGTTTATAATACTCTCACTCATCCCTAATTAAAAGAAGTTAATATTATCACCTATTCGATAAAAAAGAATCATATTAATCGGTATAGAAACACCAAACGTATACATAAAATACGCTAATAAGCCATCGCGCCGTCGCGCGTGAATACTGAATCATGCCATAAGGATTATTTTTATGTAACGGTTACCGCGCTCGACGCGGGTCGTGGCGTAGGGTATAAAAAGGCGGGAGGTCCGAGCGCGAGCTTCATCAATATTTGGCTGGACAATAATTGATATTAACAAACCGTGCTTATCAGCGCGACTTTTATTCTTTAAATAGTTTATTTGAATTTCTTTTGTTGTTATTTTATAAAATAGGTATTAGTTGTTTTGGTAGTGTTTAAATATTCGTTCAAATTACAAATCTATACTTATAATAAATCTGTAAAGTGAAAATTCTGTACATTGAAAATATCAAAAAAATAAATGGCAGGGGGTGTTACTAGACCGACACCGAACCCAAAAACGTGATTAAAAAATTTTTTGTCTGTCTGTCTGTCTGTTTGTTCAGGCATCAGGCAAAAACTACCGGTTCGATTACGATGACACTTGGTATAATTATTCTTTAATATCCTGGGCACCACACTGGGTACTTTTTATCCCGGAAAAAAATATACAATAAAAAACAAACTTAATTTTGCGGTTCGATCCCTAGACCCGATTACTGTACCAACCGCAAATAATAAGTTTGTCGTAGTACACGACGAAGATAATAATAATAGGCGAGCGTTCGTTCATATTAGCATTCTATAAATTGTATGTTTTAACTGCTACTTGCAATTCCAAAACGTGCTTTTCAGTGCGACCTTTTTATTCCTTTTAGTTTTTACTAATTACAATTTAAGGTAGAGTTATTTAGGTTTATTTTTATAAGTCGTAGGTATAGATTTTAATTTTAAAGTATGGGAAGTATATTTGATAGTGTACGTAGTGACCGTAGGTTATTTTATAAAACTGTTAGGTAGGATTAGTCATTCGTACAGATATTAGTTTTTAGGGATTTTGCTTATTTATTGAGTTTAGATTAGTTATCATCCTAAATAGGTTTATTTAGGTATTTTATTTTCTGTTATTGAGTTTTTTTTTATTAGGTAGGTACTTAGGTTTACTTTTATAATCTAATATAAAATTCAAAGTCCTGTGATCCTGTCTGACTGATTATATCAATGCACAGCCTAAACCGCTGGTCATAGAGACATTAAATTTGGAGTGTGTTCTGTGTGAAGTGTATAAAGGTATCCACTAAGAAAGGGTTTTTCGAAATTCCACTCCTAAGAGGGTGAATGGGGGGAGGGTGAAATTTCACGCGGACGAAGTCGCGGGCAGAAGCTAGTATAGTAAATAAACATTTAATTTTAATAATTTTGACAATAAATACAAACAATTTATCTATAACAAAAACACAAAAATATTAATTTACTTTATTATATATTTTAATACTGGCTTTTTTTTTGTGCCTTTGCCCTAAAAAAAAGCGCTTATGCGTGCGCATCGTTAATTTGTGAACAAGTAAAAATTATTCAGCGCGCTTTTTCTTTTCGCTGTATTGTTTTTATTTGAAAATGTCGTCAAATAATGATCATCATCTGCCTAGCCTTTTCCCATCTATGTTGGGGTCGGCTTCCAGTCTAACCGGATGCAGCTGAATACCAGTATTTTACATGGAGCGACTGCCTATCTGACCTCCACAACCCAGTTACTGGGTAATACGATACCCCTTGGTAAGACTGGTTGTCAGACTTTCGGGCTTCTGACAACCCGTAACGACTGTCAAAGATCTACGAATGACAGCCGAGACCAACGGCTTAACGTGCTTTCCGAGGCACGGAGGAGACTCGTTATGTAAAGATGGTCACCCATCCACAGACCAACCGCGGCAAGCGTAGCTTAACCTGATCGATCGACCTGTGCGGCTGTTATTATTTAGCCACGGGCCCCTCTCATCAAATAATGATGAATTTATTAATTCGACACCGCCAGAAGTCTCAAAGGCAGCGAAAAAGTCTACTCTAAGCCTCTTGTCCGAAAATTCGACCGATACATACTGAATGGGCTCAATCGGGACTTTATAATAAAAGAAGCAGTGGACTGTATTTGTAACAGGTGGCCAACACATACTTACAAGCGTATCAAAATTTCATCTTATGGAAAACAAGCAATCATTTTTCTGGGCGTCAAACTCGATAATATCCCCTTTCCAATCCGGTTTCCGCACGGGTCACAGTACTGTAACGCGCATTTGAAGGTGATTGACGACATCCGCTGGGCTATGGAGAATAAGTCTCTTACTGTTCTTGTACTGCTTGACTTTAGTAGCGCCTTCAACTCAGTAGATTTCGACATTTTCTTAGGTTTCCTCAAATCTATAAATTTCTCTTCTTCCACTTTAGCCTGGTTCAGTTCTTATCTTCGGGGACGCTCTCAGTGTGTTCGCCTGGAGGAGGTCTTCTCTGATTGGTGTAGCCTCACTGAGGGTGTTCCTCAGGTTAGCGTTCTCTCTCCTCTTCTTCTTTCAATTTTTATTAACTTTGTTACCAGAGTAATCTCCTCTAGTTTTCATCTCTACGCAGATGACTTGCAGCTTTTTCGACATTTTACTGTAGCTAACACGGGTTCTGCAATGAATCATGACCTGGCTTGCATCAGCGTTTGGGCTAAGTCATTTGATTTGCAAGTTAACCCAACTAAATCCCAGGCCATGATCATAGGCAGCAGATTCGTTCGCAATGCGGTTGATGTTAAATCTCTGATGCCTTTATATCTCGATGGCGTTCGCATTGACTATACTGAAACCGCTAAAGATCTGGGTGTTTTTATTGACTCCAACCTTTAGTGGCGTGCTCAGGTCAATGAGGTCAGCCGAAAGGTACATTTCTCCTTTCATTCGCTGAAAATCCTTCAGTCTTCTGCCCTTGAAGACTAAAATTTCTTTGGCACAAACACTTATTCAGCCGATTATAGATTATGCCGACGCCTGCTACCTGGATGCTACTGAGGAGCTATTAAACAAGCTTGAGCGCTTGCAAAACCTGTGCATTCGCTTTGTTTTCGGTCTTCGAAAGCATGACCATATTTCTCACCTTCGCAAGGAACTCAAGTGGCTGCCAATCCGCCTTCGCAGGAATACTCGGATTTTATGTCTCCTCTTCAACATCTTACACAACCCGTCTTATCCTTCCTACCTGCGTGAGCGTTTTTCTTACGCTCGCCCTAGCGACGCACCTTGTAGAGCACACCTTAGATCCCTCCTTAAATCTCGTCCTCATAAAACCAGCTACTATTCTTATTCCTTCTCTGTCCATGCTGTAAGATTGTGGAACTCACTTCCGCCTAGCATTCGTGATTTAAAAACTATTTCTCTATTCACGCTACGCAACGAGTGTATGTTTAATGTGGAGTTCAGTTGTTTCGAGTGAGCCGCGTGTAACCTGGGTGCGGCTCACCCGAGGCGTCAGTCCGGTGGGATGGGGTCGTCGTCCGCTACCAGGTCGCGGGGCAAGGGTCTCGCGTCGGGGGAGCGCGCGTGCTAGGGCGCAATGTCCTGGACATGGGGCCAGGCTGATGCGTCGGCACGCGCGAAAATTCCCTTCGCGAGTCGCCGCACAAACTCGTCCAGGCTCTCAATCCCGAGGTCCCGTTCGAGCACATCGATCCTCACGCAACGAGGAGCGTCAGTAATGGTCCGCAGCTTTACTGCGCGCGGAGCAGCTTTCGGCTCTACTCGCTCGTGAGGGAGAACCATGCCGGGGTGGCGTACGTCAAGATTGGGCGCACGTACATTTTGTACACGCCCATCTTGACGCGCGCCGGGATGCTGGACGAGAGCACCGGTCTAAGGAGGCACAATATCTCGTTTGTTGTATGGGAGCCCCCTTAAATATTTATTTTATTCTGTTTTTAGTATTTGTTGTTATAGCGGCAACAGAAATACACATTCTGTGAAATTTTCAACTGTCTAACTATCACGGTTCATGAGATACAGCCTGGTGACAGACGGACGGACGGACAGTGGAATCTTAGTAATAGGGTCCCGTTTTTACCCTTTGGGTCCGGAACCCTAAAAATGCAGTGGGTCCCGCCTATTGAGATTGGGTTAATAAACAAGACTTCTTAAGGGTTTATACTTAATAAACTTTTTTATTAGCTAGTTCACCCATTGCACAGAAAGTTTTACACCAACATGACAGGCGACAGTCGCAAACAAAAAATGGCGCCATCTGGCGTTACAATATAGAAGTAAACAGGCAAAACAATAAGTAGCGAACAGCCTAGAACAAATTATAAAATTTTATCCAATATCGCCTGCTTCCAACTTTTATTTAATTTAAAATGGGCTTGTTTTTAGCTTTTCAGTATTATTTATTAACTTCAGTTTTTTACCGCAGTCGAGTTGTTTTGTAATTTAATTACTTTTTTTTATTTCCAGCTTTTTACTTTACTAAATGTGAGAGTTTTTTTTTATTTATGGTTTTTTACTAGTTGTCACTTCGAATTACTTTTAACCATATAATTTTTGTAAGTAATTGTAAATATTTTTGTAATCACCTTTTAAAACCCTTTATTTTGATACCCCACTTTTTGAGAAAAATCATTTTTTTTTCAAGACATAATTATGGCGCCAAAAATCGGCTATTTTATTTTATTTTTAATTTTGGTATACCCAGTGTCACTCTCACAATTAAGACGAATCTAAGGGCAGCTCTCAAACTGAAATCGATTAAACCGTTTAGGCTACAGAGTGTGCCAAAGAAATATACATACACTCGAAAAGCATAACCGTCCTTCTGGCGAGGCTGGGTAAAAATAACTTTAATTTCGGAAGTCGGTGTCAATAAACAAAAATTTTTTTACAAAAAAAAAACAACCAGCTTCCAAAAAGAACACTTTAAACTGAAAAATAACTAATTTCGGAAGTCGGTGTCGTTGGTTCCACATTTTCGTTTTTTGACACCAACTTCCGAAATAAAAGTTATTTTTCAAATTGTAGTGTTCTTTTTGGAAGTCGTTTTTTTTTTTTGTAAAAAGTTTTTATGTTTCACTTTTTAGTTGTACCTACCCCACACAAATTCATATAACACTACTTGCGATGCTATGTGAATATCAGTGACAGGAAGCTATTAAAAAAGATCGTTTATGACGTACGGCATTTCATACAAATTTTTAAGCTCTTGTTTTCCAAAATACATGAACCGATTTTAATGAAACTTCGTACGCATAAGCTGGATACAAATGTCTAAAAAGTTAGTTAAGAACATTTTCGAAAAATAGTGTTACAGCGAAATTAGACCGATTTGAAATTTTCCATCGAAACAGAGATTTCCAGTTTTCTTTTTAGGTTTCCGTACCAAAATGGTAAAAAGAACTCTATGGCGTGACTCAGTCTGTCTGTGTGTCTAACTGTCCAACTCTAAAAAATCGTACAAGGACTAAAGAGACTACTCAGGGCTTTGATGCAACAATAAAGTCTGTCTGTCACAGCTGGATATCTCAAGCACTACTAATGCTATCAACTTGAAATTTAGAACAGTTTTAGATGACGTTTGCCCAACTATTTTGCAAATAAGAAAGAATTAAAAATATGTTTTTTTTTTTGCACCAGGTACTGAAAGGGGTCTGAAAAATTCTAAATGGGGCTGCTAGGGCATGCGGGCTAACATATAAAAGAGCGCAGTTTGCACATTCTCAAACACTTTTTGACTTTTGATGAAAAATTAAAAAAGTACCGTAACCCTTATCTTCGAATTTTGCTAAAACAATCTGAAATTATTGTATGTGATAGAAGTTTATGTAAAGATTACAGGAAAAGAAAAAACGATGTCTCTAAATAACACACTTTCAGAAATCTTCAAGAAAAAGTACAAGAACTACAAAAAAAAAACAGTCGAACATATAACCTCCTCCTTTTTGGAAGTCGGTTAAAAATGCAGAACCAGCGACACCGAATTCCGAAATTAAAGTAATTTTTCACTTTGTAGTTTTTTTTTTGTAAAAAAGTTATTACTTTGAATTTTTTGAAGTCTGTTAAAAAGGAAGAACATCGTAAAATACCCTGGATTTATAGGTAGGTTATAACTGAAATCGCCAACCCGTTGCAAGTGTGGTGATTGATCGATGTGGCTGTGCAGGCTGCGCGCGGGCGCGTGGTGCGCGGGCGGCGCGGCGCTGGGGCTGCTGGCGGGCGGCCCGGTGGGGCTGGCCGTGGGCGCCAAGGCGGGCGCGCTGGCGGCCGCGGCTGGCTCGCTGCTGGGCTACTTGGGCGCGCGCGTGCTGGGGCGGCGGCGCCTGCACGCCGCAGCGCCGCACACGGAGAAGGACGGGAAGAGCGACTAGCGCTCACCCCTATGATCACCTACACGTATTGTGTTACTCAAATAACAAACCTATAACGTCTCGCCGTATGATTGAGAACCCCCAAAATTGAGTAACTCGCGAAATTCAAATTGTCTCACTTTGAATTTCGCGAGCTACTTTCTCTTTAAGTTTTTGTTAACCGAATTCAAAAAAACTTTTTTACAAAAAAAAACAACCGACTTCCAAAAAAACTACAAAGTGATAAATAACTTTAATTTCGGAAGTCGGTGTCGTTGGTTCTGCATTTTCGTTTATTGACACCGACTTCCAAAATTAAAGTTATTTTTAACCGACTTCAAAAAAAGGAGGAGGTTCTCAATTCGTCGGAATCTTTTTTTTTTTTATGTGTGTTCCCCGATTTCTCGAAGACGCCTGGACCGATTTGGAAAAAAATCTTGTGTTTAAAAGGGTATACTTCCCAAGTGGTCCCATGATCATCAGGTCAGAATCTGATGATAGGATCCCAGGGAAATCGAGGGAAGCCCTCAAATTTTATTGGCAAACCTATAGCGATTTGGATATTTTTTAGAGTAACATGAGCGTTTGCTCTCGGAAATCATCATTTGGTAAAGTGGAGCTGATGATGAAGACCACAGACGGCCATCGGAACTACTCAATGATAAATATTTTACGGATTGCGATTCGATTACTTTAATATGGTTGCTAAGCAATTTATGCTCATCACAATGCTTATGGTGAATGATATGTGTATAATGTGAATGGTTGTTGAGGAGTTCTCCTGGTTCTTACCAGGAGAACTCCTCAACAATTAACGTCCCTCGCATTGCGTCCTCGCAATAAACGAAAATGCAGAACCAACGACACCGACTTCCGAAATTAAAGTTATTTATCACTTTGTAGTTTTTTTTGGAAGTCGGTTGTTATTTTTTTTTTTAAAAAGTTTTTTCTCTTTGTAGTGTTTTGTTGGAAGTCGGTAGTTTTTTTTTGTACAATAAGTTTTTTATGTATATAGATTAGAGTAGTGAAGAAATTTTGTACCCCGGATTAAACAAAAATTTACTCTATTCTGGTTATCGTGGTTCACAAAATACGCGCGATTAACTATTCTGTGAATGAACGCTGAAAATTAGCCGACTACTATGGGACGGTTTCATGCAACTATTACTATTCAAAATACGCACATTTTTTTTTAATGAAAAAATTATGACAAGATCAGTAATGTATCTTTACGTATCTTTGTAATCTATATGTCGCAGCCAACTGATTAAATTAGCCGTTCAACTAACGGCCTGAATGATATTCAATTATAGTTTAGGTTGGAAGTCTGTATCCAATCACGCGCGAGCCGAATTGGTCGCAGTAACTAAGCCAGGGCACCCCGAACAATTGGGTTAGGCGTTAGGTTAGGGTAGAACTGTGATCAATCGCGCGCGAGCCAAGAGAGCGAAGCGAGGCGAGTACTACTTCCAAAGGCCAGGCAGTTAACTAAACAGCTAATTTAACCTGTTGGCTGCGACATATATACAGAATACTGTCTCCCATTGCAGCCGTGGCAGATATTTTTATAGCACTTTATGTTATGTCACAATGGATAGAAAGCTGATTTTCAATGTTCCTTAATTCTCTTAACAAGGATAATTTTAATCTAGAGTGAGATGGCTGGCATTAGAATTAAAAATAAAATAACGTAAATAATTTTGTATTTTTGAAATTATTATAATAACGAAGAGTCTAATACTGGCCTTAATAGTATTAAGACTTGTGATAAATGATAAATGATTTATTTTATGTAAGTCGGTTTGTACAAACATTTTTACACGTCAGTCATATTTTTTTAAACTAGATGAGGTCGGCGTTTCCTATCTATGACTACTCTGAGAAGAAAGGCCGATACAAACTCAGACGTCACAGTCTCTTTTAAAGTCCAGACAAAATCTTGGTCAGGTTATATGAAGACCATGTAGATCGATGTCTGAGATGGTCTTTTGAGGAAAAAATCACACAGATTGAGCGGACCTGTCCAGTCAGTGCACGCATTTGTCAAAAATCGTGCAGCTCAAGTCAGTACTTGAGGAGCTCAACGATTCGACGAACAATACCAAAGAAAGGACATTTGGGTAGGCCGCGTAAATGACTCAAACTGCCAGATCATGATTAAAACTAACTAAGAAGGCATTTGTTTTTTTCTGTTTTCCTTCTTAGTCAATCCAAAGAATAGAATCGTTGACACAATCTATTCACTTTAACAATGACATGTACATTTACTGTATAAAGTATTATATTATTTTAACTGGCTTCTGCCCGCGACTTCGTCCGCGTGAAATTTCACCCTCCCCCCATACACCCTCTTAGGAGTAATTTCGAAAAACCCTTTCTTAGTCGATACCTATATACACTTCACAAAGAACACACTCTTTAATGTCTCTTTGACCAGCGGTTTAGGCTGTGCATTGATATAATCATTCGGACAGGATCACAGGACTTTGAATGTTATATTTGATTATAAAAGTAAACTTAAGTACCTACCTAATAAAAAAAAAAACCTCAATGACAGAAAATAAAATATCTACCTACCTAAATAAACCTATTTCTGATGATAACTAATCTAAACTCAATAAATAAGCAAAATCCCTAAAAAATAATATCTATACGAGTGACTAATCCTACCAAACAGTTTTATAAAATAACCTACGGTCACTACGTACACTATCAAATATACTAAGTACCCATACTTTAAAATTAAAATCTATACCTACGACATGTAAAAATAAACCTAAATAACTCCTAACACCTTAGAATTGCAAGTACAATAGCAGTTTTGATATTTTCATCAACAAGTCAAGCATTTGCATTCAGAAAGTATAATTTGGTGAAGTGGAACTGATGATGAAGAGCACAGATGGCCATCGGAACTACTCAATGACAAATATTGCACGGGTTGCGATTCCATTGCTTTAATTTATGGTTGGTAAGCAATTTAGGTTCATCACAATGCGTATGGTGAAGTGGAGCTGATGGTGACTTCACAATCAGCTCCAGTTCTCCTGGTTCTTAACGGGAGAACTCCTCAACAATTAACATCTCAGCATCGGGAAAAGGAATATTTCGTAACAGGTAATGAACAGTTGACAGTAGTGTCCCATTGTGACCAAGTCAGAGTCTGATGAAGGGATCCCATGAAAGTCGAGGAAAGTCCTCTTCTGTAGGCATGTACAGTGTGTTAGTTGAACTCTCTCAAATCAAATAAAACCTATTGATGATTCAAAGGGTTGAGTGAGAGAGTCATCACTTACCTAATGCTACCGAGCTGTCGATGCCACAGCACTCCATATCTGTTAGGAGATACGGCATTATGTCGACAGAAACTACTTAGCAGTTCTTGGATAGACGTGGAAGTGCACGTCTATCCAAGAACTGCTAAGTAGTTTCTGTCGAATAGAAATGGAATGATGTAACGGGATGAGCAGGTCCCGCATCTGATGATGGTAAGGTAAGGGCTTGTAATTGTCGAAAGAGCTTGTAATAGGCCTAATTGAATAGTGTACGTTACCCCAGCAAGAAAGTGTCTCCTAAGTGCCTCCACTAAATGGCGTTGTGTGAAATGTCCAAGGATATTATTATTTTTTATTTTTAACCGACTTCTAAAAAAGGAGGAGGTTATTAATACGGATGTTTGTATTTTTTTTTATGTTCGCGCATAACTCCGTCGCTTGCCAACAGATATGAAAAAATCTTTTTTTGTTGGAAGAAGTCGGTGTCGTTGGTTCTGCATTTTCGTTTTTTGACACCGACTTCTGAAATTAAAGTTATTTTTCACTTTGTAGTGTTTTGTTGGAAGTCGGTTGTTTTTTTTTTGTAAAAAAGTTTTTTATTTTTCACTTTTTAGGGTTCCTTACCTCAAAAGGAAAAATCGAAACTGTTATAGGATCACACGAGTATCTGTCTGTCTTGTCCGTCTGTCACATCCAATTTTCTCCGAATTTAATGGACCGGTAGGTGTTGTCTGAGAGTCATCACTTCATGCTGCTGAGCTGATGATAAGTGAAAGTCAAATACTTTTATTCAATTAGGCCTATTACAAGCTCTTTCGACAATTACAAGCCCTTACCATCATCAGATGCGGGACCTGTTCGGCCCGTTACATCATTACGAGAAATGGAATGATGAAGACGATTGTTTTCAAGTCCACGTCTATCCAAGAACTGCTAAGTAGTTTCTGTCGACATATTGCCGTATCTCCTAACTCCTAACAGTTAAGGACTGCTGTGGCTACCATCGACGGCTCGGTAGCATTATAGTCGGACTTTTAATTAGGTGCAGTAAAACGACAGCTTATGTGTAACTTAAATGACTAAAATTGGCGTCTTTTTGTTTTTTCGCGGCCATCAACCAAACCATGTTTTTCTAGTACAGAATAGTGTAACAAACGAAACTTATTTGACATGCATATCTCTAAATGCAGTCCGAAATGAGTTATTAAGAAGTGTTATTTTATTACTGCAGCTAATTAAAAGTCGGAGAATGAGTATAGGTACGTGATGACTCTCAGACTCAAACACTTGAATCATCTATAGGCTTCATTTGATTTGAGAGAGTTCAACTAACACACTGTACATGCCTACTAAAGAGGATTTTCCTCGACTTTCATGGGATCCCTTCATCAGACTCTGACTTGGTGACAATGGGACCACCTCGAGAGCATTCCGTTTCAAACCCTAATGTCAACTTCTCATCACCTGTTACAAAATATTGCTTTTCCCGATTCCGGGACGTTAATTGTTGAGGAGTTCTCCTGGTAAGAACCAGGAGAACTGGAGCTGATGGTGAAGTCATCATCAGCTCCACTTCACCATACGCATTGTGACGAACATAAATTGCTTAGCAACCATATTAAAGCAATCGAATCGCTACCCGTGAATTATTTGTCATTGAGTAGTTCCGATGGCCATCTGTGGTCTTCATCATCAATTCCACTTCACCAAATTATACTTTCTGAATGCAAATGCTTGAGTTGTTAATGAAAATACCAAAATTGCTATATGTATGCCTATAATATTTGAGGAGTTCCCTCAATTCCTCATGGATCCCATCATCAGAACTGGATTTTGACAAAATTGGGAGCAATCTGGAAGCATATCCTTTCAAATAAAAAAATAATTTTCCAAATCGGTTCATAAATGACGGCGTACTGAGGTATTAACATAAAAAAAAAAAAAAAAAATATACAACCGAATTGAAAAAAAACTTCCGAAATTAAAGTTATTTATCACTTTGTAGTTTTTTTTTGGCAGTCGGTTTTTTTTTTTGTAAAAAAGTTTTTATCTTTTTAACCGACTACAAAAAAGGAGGTTCTCAATTCGGTTGTATGTTTTTTTTTATTTATTTTTTTTACTTTTTTATATCTCGGGACCATTGATTCCCGGTCCTTTGGAAAGCGTACGAGGGGCCGAAGCCAACTCGCAGAGGCCCCTTAGGAAATTTTAATAAAATGTGACATCAACCGACGATTATCCCTGTATGCACTATGCATGTGCACCCAAGGATAACCTCGGGTTGGTGTAGGACTATTGCAGGATATGAAAAAATAAAAAGTTGGAGTATGGGTTTGGGTGGCTAAAGTGGACTGATTGCCAAGAACTATGGAAGAAGTATGACCCCTGCCTGATTAATGTTTAATATATATGTCGTAGCCAACTGGTTAAATTAGCCGTTCAGTTAACCGCCTAGCCTTTCAACTAAACGGCGGCCGTTCAACTAACGGCCTGAATGATATTCAATTACAGTTTAGGTTTGAATTCTGTAACCAATCACGCGCGAGCCGAATTGGTCTCAGTAATTAAGGCATTGCACCCCGACCATGTGGGTTAGGTTAGGTTAGAACTGTGATCAAGCGCGTGCGAGCCGAGGGAGGAAGCGAGGCGAGCACTACTTCTAAAGGCCAGGCAGTTAACTGAACGGCTAATTTAACCAGTTGGCTGCGACATATACACGGATAAAATGGCAGGGGGTGACTTGCACACTCAATAATGGGCCCCCGGAAACGGTCGTTAGCACATAGTGACGTAGCGACAAGGGGGCAACATGTCCTGAGGTGCTTATGAGGAGTGGAGAGGTATTCCACGGCTATCAGGACAATCCCGGAAGTACGGTCAAGATCCCTACCAGCATCTTACTGCAATACTTCCTTCCTCCGAGCACGTTTGCTCTTGCGAATCTCCACTCAAGCCAGCCAGTAAAGGCAAGAATGAGGTGGGAGCTCTGTTCCTCGTCATTGTTCACTCCAGCCGGCCAATAAAGGCAAGCCAGAGGTGAGGTAAAAGACTTCTCCCGGGAGATAGGGTCCTTGGGGTCGCTACTGCCCAACAGCTCGCCACATAAAAATATATGGTGAAAATATTCAGCTTGGAATGTTTCGCATTAAGTAAATATAAACAAAAAACCAAAATATGTAAGCAACGGCTGGTTAGCCGACCAAATTCCAATGACTACTAAGAAGCGACTGATTCATACAATTCGATGACCTTCTTTATTGGACGTATTACCCGTAAAGTCGCGTTCAAAAGTTTTGGGGGCTAATCTACACTAATATTATAAAGAGGAAAACTTTGTTTGTAATGAATAGGCTCAAAAACTACTGGACCGATTTTAAAAATTCTTTCACCATTCGAAAGCTACGTTATCCACGAGTAACATAGGCTATATTTTATTTTGGAAAAAAATAGGGTTCCGTAAGATATTTGGGTTTTTCTTACACAAGGTGTAAAAAATCAACCAGAAAAGTTACTTATTTTGCGTACGCTGCCTTAACTATAAAAGATAGAACCATAAAATGTACTAATTAATTGTAGAT
Organism: Gortyna flavago; assembly: GCA_963669345.1. Taxonomy (NCBI): domain Eukaryota; kingdom Metazoa; phylum Arthropoda; class Insecta; order Lepidoptera; family Noctuidae; genus Gortyna; species Gortyna flavago. The sequence goes on along the minus strand of OY770150.1, from coordinate 12,022,006 downwards.
CTTATAAATATCTACAAAAAAGTCCGCGACACACTATACCTATCTATGTCGAGTGAGGCACAACAACCATTTTTTTATTTAAAAATCTTGAAATTTTTTTGGACTACATTTAAACGCGTTTATTTTACTCGTGCTAGTAATCCTTATCAATATAAATTATTTCATCACTAAGTACAGTTTATGTAGATAATATTTGGTCTTTCAATGATTAAAATTGGAGGTTTGGTTTTAGGTTAGGGCGAAATTAAAATATTACGATTTCTGCTGCACGGCCCGTTGCTAAGTGGGTGTCACCAAGGGAGTTTAGATCTATGAGTAAGGTACCCGCGCGGTTCAGGGGGTCTACTCCCTAACTCCGTCCGTCCGTCCGTCGGCCCGTCCGACAGTAGTCCGATACGTCGCGTCGGTGTGAACCCTACTCCCTAACGATTTCGGACTCATCAGTTTCAAACGGAATCATAGACAATATTCGTGAACGAACGACGCATGGCGATACAGTTGCACTATTTTACCGGTCGATTACCGGTTTACTTATTTTGTAGTTTTCTAGCTCATTAAACAAAACTTAATACTTTTGTCGTTAGAAAATGACCACATTTAAAAAATATACCTTTTATTATGTCTATAAATATAGAATTGAATTATTTTTGCCATTTTTGTCTGGAAACTGGCATCATCCTGTTATACCTTTGCCTGTTTACTTTTTTGAAGGAAATTTTATAATGAAATGTCAAAGGCCGCATTCCGAATTTAGTTTGTCTCATCGTCTCACATGCGTTCCTTTTTAGTTATTACGATTATGACAGCTAAGAGCTGTCAACAATTCGAAACGCTCGTGAACGCGCTCACAGTGATTACTCAATGTCAAAACGATATGATTACAGTATTTCTTTGTATAAACACCACATTTTTTCTTCAGTTCTTCTTCTTTAGTAAGGTGGCGACAGTCAGCCAGTAGAAAAAAAAATACCTCTACATTTAAAAATAATTTTGACACAACTAAATCGAATTTGACAATCGCGACACCACGTGGAAAATATTTTATTTTGTTTTTAGAAGATTAATAAGATAGAATTTTTCTCTTTTTGTATGGAAAATATGAAAAATTATTACCTATTTGTTGAGTTTTAGAGGTTTACGGGTATTATAAAGGAGGTCGAAATTTTCATTATTTTTACGATAGGACACACCGTTTTCGAGATATAAGCAAAAGAAAAGAAAAAAGATACAGTACTGTTTTTGTTGGTGTGCCAACTAATTTTACTCCACACCTTTTTAGTCGCGATTAAAAATAGTCTGATTTAGTTAGAAAATCTAATCGTTATCGCGCACGCTAATTCGGTACGGGTTTAGGCACGCTCAAATTCCTGTAAAGCTTCTTTAATATTTAAAAAAGCAGCCATACTTAGTTTGAATTCTTTTAAATTGGTAACTTGAATCATCCGTCCGTAGAGCATAGGGAGTAGGAAACGCCCGTAACGAAGGCCGAAACGACGGACTTCGTGCTTAGGGAGTAGACCCCCAGACGCGAGGTCGGCTCCCTACGCAGCGGTTGTGCGCGAAGTCTAATAATTTTCGTGCGCTGTCGTTAAAAGTTGGCACGCCGATAATGCTTCTCAGAAATTTAAGCCCCCCCAACATGTATAATGGCACGAGACTTCTTATAAAGGAGCTAACAGATAATTTAATAGTAGCGAAGATTATCACCATATACCAAGAATACCCATGATCCCGACTGATTTGCCTATACCCTTCAAAAGGCTCCAATTTCCAGTAAAAATTTCTTTCGCACTAACGATAAACAAATCCCAGGGCCAAACATTCAAATTAGTAGGAATTGATTTACGAAAAGAATGTTTTACGCATGGGCAACTTTACATTGCCCTATCACGGGTCGGGGCTCCCGACCATCAGTATATTTTGTTACCTGAAAATAATTTAACGTCAAATGTTGTTTATAGAGAAGCTCTACAATAATCGCTTTAGTTATCTATCCTAAAACAACGGGTTGCGCTCCGGGACTGCCGGCAGAAGTGAAAACTGAAAATATTTAAATGTAATTAATACTATAATTACATTTAAATATTTTCATCATTAACAACTTTAACATACACAGAAAGACAATCTGTGCAGCCTGCGGTTAATGACTGCGTCGTCAATGTTACTGTCGGTGTCTGTGAATTGACCTGGGAATCATTTTGCTGACCGTGTCTTTCCTGGGTAGGCTTTTTGCAGCGGTAACCGACATCCACGCGGGCGGAGCCGCGGGAGACCGCTAGTTAAAAATATATTAAATGCACCTTGTGACTATATTGCCTCGTGCCATAAAATTCACCACCCCTACAACCACATAATTGTTATAAAATGCTTAATACGCCACTTTCAACCAACTTAAAAAAAAGGAAACAAACAGTGTCAGTGCAACTGCGTGACTCAACGTAACAGTGTCCTTTGTGTCATAACATAACTGCAACTGTAAACCAATACCAAGTAATAATCCAAACGCACTTCCTAGTCAATAAACACTTCGTACCTATTATTCATAATAGAGCGACGTTACACGTAACTGTCTCTGTCACACTAATACCGTACGCGTACTAGCTGTCTCACTTTCTCCAAGCTAGACAAAGCGACTTCTTGCGACACGACTTCAGTGGATGCCGCGCGGCCAGAAATATATGCAGCAGCGGTGTGGGGAGGCGAAAAAAGGGAAGCTTCTAGACGTAAGGCATAAATATTAGAACAGGTATGTGGATTAGGTATTTTTCGATGCGAGTCCGTACCTAATCCATAGCGTCTGGGATTAGGTATGACACAAAATATTCGTACACAGTCTACACAGAAGATATTCTGCACCTTAAAATGTGGAGGTTAAGTTTCAAGTTTAATTAGCACTGCCGCTAGCGCCATCTATGTGGGATTACACTGGACTAGTTAGTGCTCTAGCGATATAAGTCGTCACGAATACACGTCGTTGATAAGTGGCGCTATTGTAAATACTTTCGAAGTAAAATAACAAAACTTTCACGTCTTTTAATGAAAATAAATGTGTAAAAATCAGACTCACTTAATAATATGGGTGAAATGCATGTTAATCTAGTAATGCTCTAGTTTTATACCTATCCAGTTTTAATGTTAACTCATTTTTTGATAATAAAGACAAAAAAATATGTCGTTTGAGTAATTCTACAATTAACTTTAACCTTGACCTAACTTTTGGCAGTGCAAGTGCATCATGCGTACGTGAATGTCACTCAGGCTGGCTGGACAAATCTTCAAAATAACTCGCATTTAACTAGGTCAATAGGGCATTTTATGTGACGGCTAAACACCCTTATTTCAGAATTTGTGACGCAATAGAATCTTAGATAAACGATCGAAAACGTGTCCAGCCATCTTGAAAAACCACTTTTCGCTGGTCTCTCAATCTCGGTAACGGAAGTGATTTTGACGACTTTTTGCATATCAACGGGCGTCACATAAATTTGTGACAGGCATCGAGCTAAAAGTTTTGTGATACGTACAGCGGTTTAGTAGAAAAATGCAAAAATCTGTGTCCAGCCATCTTGATTTTACGTATAAAACTTTTGGCTGGCACTTCCGAATCTCAATAACGGGAGCGTTTTCGAATATGGTTATGTAAGGGTTTACGAGAAATCAATAAAACGCAGAAGCAACGACACCGACTTCTGAAATTACAGTTATTTTTCACTTTGTAGTGTTTTTGTTGGAAGTCGGTTGTTTTTTTTTTGTAAAAAAGTTTTTTATCTGTTTTCCTTCTTAGTTAGTGTCTTTCGGGTATCTAGGTATCTTCGTCAAACTGTCATCGCCATGTTATCGCAACCACTGACCTCTATTAGGCAGTGATCGAAACACATCTAAAAACTAACCGTCATCCCTAGGGATAATGGAACAAAAAGGTTTTAATATTGTATAATTGATCAAGAGGGATTATTCTAGGATTTTTTAAGTCCATTTCGAAGCGCCATTTGCTACCCAAACGGTGCGATGAGGCTACTCGATAAGTTTATTCCCTACTCGGCATGGCATAGCCTTAAGGCACCTGTCCCACCGCCGCCGCGCCGACGAGGCCGCGAGGTAGCCACTAGTGTCGACTATTTTCTCGCTTAAGAAAAGATTGTACCTAGGTCCCGTGTCAGTCGCTGTCTGTTCACTCCACACCGGCGAGAACTTTGAAAAAACAAATAACTCGTTTTTAATTTGTGGTATTTTGCTACACAAAAACCACATCTTTATTTTATTTGTATATTTAGCATTTAAAGAGCTGTTGTGCCCAACAATTCTTGAAATGCTAAATAAACAAATACGTTACGGTAAGCCCGTATTGGGCGTGCCGTAGGTCATGCTCTACTCGCTTCTCGCTAATCGCCAGCAGTGGGACAGGTGAAAAGCTTTGATAGTTTATGGCATAATCCTATTTATTTTCACTGAATCAATATGATTATGACACATGACTTTAGTGCACTTTTATAAACCTAAACATACTTTGAATTCTGTCCAGTCTTGGCAACCCCTCTGGCGGTAAATAAAATGTTACCAGTAAAAATAAAAACTATTTGTAGACTTTTATCTACAGGCGTGGCTAGGGTTGCCAACTATACTTTATAATAACGTATCCTACTTTATTTTCGATAAATATACTTTATACTTTTGCATAAAAATAAAGTATGTGAAAATACTTTATTTCTAATCTTTTGTGATGCGTAAAACGAAAGACTCATATTACTTAAAAGCCAAAAAAGAGAATCTATTAATAAAGATAAAGAATTTTCAGAGAAAATATAAAATCAAAATCAAAAGTCATTTATGCAAAGTAGGCTGAGAATCAGCACTTTTCGAACGTCAAAATTACATAAGACAGTCCCCCAAAACGCCCGCCCTTCACCACTTCCTAGTGCTTTCGCTGGGGAGAAGTGGCGCAACAAACTCCCCAGCAGCACAGCTGTCTGTTCAGTTATAAAATACTCGACTATATACAAAACTAGATCTGCAAAGTATCTAATTAACATTACAGGACATTATAGTTTACATACATACATAACATTATAGTTATGCTTAAGACAAACCAGTTGTGAGGGAGGACAAATAGCAATCCATACTAATATTATAAATTCGAAAGTAACTCTGTCTGTCTGTATGTTACCTTTTCACGCCTAAACCACTGAACGGATTTCGATAAAATTTAGCAGATAGATAGATTGCATCAAGGGGAAGGACATAGGATAGTTTATATCGACATACCTCGCGGGCGAAGCCGCGGGCGTAAGCTAGTTATACATAAAAATACATCTGAAATAATTTCGATTGTACAATGAGCTTTGAAATTTTCAAAGACAACAAAAAAATGTTAGCGTTTGCTAAAACCTTCCAAAAATATGTGTTTTAAGGGATAGTAACATACTTAAAGGAGATGTTTCAATTTTGTATGGGACTCCGGCCATAACATGTACACTTTAGAAAACCTGGAAAACGAACCCCTAAATACAATAAAGAATGTTTTTTAACATAATAACTAATATTCTTTAGGCACTAAATAAAAACTGAAAATGTTTGACGTTTGTTATTGACCATCGACAGCCAGCCATGACAGGTTGGAGAGTTGACGTTTACATAACCTACAATTTGTCAAAACTATAATTGTATTGTTGTTTTTAGGATTTGGGCCCACCCACCAAGACACAATCAAATCTTTTGCACCATTTCTGGGTTGTGGAGGTCAGATAGGCAGTCGCTCCATGTAAAATACTGGTTAGACTGGAAGCCGACCCCAACATAGTTGGGAAAAGGCTAGGCACATGGTGTGATATTTTAAGTAATTGGATTGGTGGAAACATAATGTGGAATAAGTGCATAGATGTCCTACTTAAAAATTAATGAAATTACAATTTTCAGATTTCAAAGATTTATTCTTCTTCTCTTACCAATACATCGTCAAGAAAAGATGCTGGTGCCACAACATTATTTTGATATCGAGCCCAACCAAGGTACCAGACTATTGTCATCACATGTGCGCAACATCCAACAGTTCGCATACCACAGATCCAACTACAATAATAATTATCCTTCTAAACTATTTTCCCAATTACTTTGTGTGGTACTTATGAGGATGTAGGAATATTATATTTTGTTACTGCGGTGTAGAGATTGAATTCTTCCTCTTATGAAAATAGTTTCATGTGATGACAGTTTGCCTGGCACCTTGGTTTCACTGCATAGTTCTACCACAAAAGATCCATTCTGCCTTATATGTTCACCAAAGTAACTTCCTGCTTGTTTAATTTGGTATATCCCAAAGCAAATAATATAAGGACAGACATGGTCATTTGTGGGAAAAGTTCTAGCAGCGGGTGATTTGCATGTTTATTTGAAAAATTAGCTCTCCATCTATTTATATTATTTTCAACAATGAAATCTAATGCATTAGGCAAATTCACCCGCTGCTGGGCTCGATTCAATATTGCCTCAGCGTCTGGACGGGCTACAAGGGGAGAATGGAAGACATTTAAATAGCAGCACATATCTTAAGGTCATCCATTAAATGGGAGGGTTCTACTAAATTGTAGTTTAAAGCAACCGTTAACAACCTCCACAACCCACCTACACAAAGTTACAAACCTACTTTTATTTGCATTGATTGTTGACAGTTGGGTTAGCCCTGCCTCTAAAGATTCAGGTTTGCAAACCTTATATATATTTTGTAATAAGGGCAGGGCATCTCGAAAACCTCTGTCCAGGATAAAAATATCACCAGTTCGAAAATATTGCCTGTATGGGTCATTTTCATTTTCAAATAATAATTTCATTATGTCTGATGCAGACATAATGAATATATATGTAAGTGCCATCGAAAATGATTATTGGTTTCCTTTCTATCTTCTGTTACCGAATAAGCCCTCAGGTATTATTAAGTTTTTGTTAATTATGTCTTCACAGCTTGTGTCCTAACCCCAAATGGGTAGGCACGTATTGTGTTAATAAAGCTTCTCGAGCCTTCATATTTAGACGCGTGACTTTTACTTTGCTCATTCTAAACAACGTCCCTACTGTCCCTAGCCTCTCGTGAGAATCTCGTGAAGAAATAAACGCAAAATAATAATTAATACCGAAAGCCACGAAGTCGAAACGAACGAGACTGACAGACTGAGACTGATGTGATGTCAATGTCATTGTCAACAATACAAACCAAGGTTAGAAGTTTTCGTCCAGAAGTATCTACAAGTCTACACAATCCACAAAAAGTAGAATATATTTTTTTAACGATGAATTGGGTCGTCACACTTTCTTGCAATTAGTCAAAAAAGTTGTTTGAGATAGATGTCTTACTATCTTATCAAAATAGCAAAGAAATACATGCCTTTTAAATCTAAATAAATAACGTCTACGTGTTATTATTATGTTTTAATGTAACATGATTTCTGGACGAAAGCAGTATGCAAGTTAGAAGACGCCATGTTCAATAGAATATGGCAATAGTTTGAAAAACTATAATTTTTTTGTGCCGAAGTAATCAGGGGAATATTCAGAAAATAATATTTTTCCACAATTCCTGGAATTATTTCCTATTTTTTCATCACCGTACAGTTCATGGCCGAAAATGTAACGTCTCCTTTGAAAATACTTTTTTTTTCTTCCAAATACTTTATTTTTTCCTATTCAAAGAAGTTGATACGTTATTTTTCTCAAAAAAAGTTGGCAACCCAAGGCGTGGCGTATTTTTTTATACGAATATATTGCAGCTCGCTTGACAAATAACATATCAAAATAATATTGTACTTGTAGTTTTTAGGAATGTAAATCTATTATTATGACAATATATTTTTTTGTTACACAACAAGCATTTTTATTTTCTCCTCACATCTTCTTCGTAGATAGCATTGGTGGACTAGTGGTAACGGCCCCTAAGAGTAGTACGACGCCCCGGAGGTCGTGAGTTTGAACCCAGAGAGGCACTTTCACTTATATAATTGTTACACTGCTCTCTAAGTTAAACATCGTAAGCATAGATAATCCTACTTCCTACTATCCTACTTCCTACTAATATTATAAACGCGAAAGTTTGTAAGGATCCTCATCATCATCTGCCTAGCCTTTTCCCAACTATATTGGGGTCGGCTTCCAGTCTAACCGGATGCAGCTGAATACCAGTATTTTACATGAAGCGACTGCCTATCTGACCTCCACAACCCAGTTACTAAGGATCCTACTATAATAATAATATAATAATCCTACTAATAATAATAATAATAAGCCCCTTAACAACCACACGTCCTGATTGACCATCTAATCACGTGGGGGGCGGACACACGAATGAGAAATTACTGGCGTGGCTAACGTGGCTCTGGAAACCCACTTAAAAATGGAGACTCGTTCAAAAAGAAAACGTATAGGACCGCTGCCCGGGGGCGATCGCCGGGGCACACTTGGAGCTGACGCTGAGTGTCTCAGCATGCGAACCGTCAGCGGTGAGGAGTTGAACAGGCGGGCTCCCACCGACAAAGATGCTACAGCCGAAGTTATTGATAATGGTGATAGACTGACAAACAGGACAGACACCCCTGTAGAACCATATAGTCCAAGTACAGTATCGTACGCACCTTCAAGAACATCATCACCATCAATACCATCTTCACCCATATCATCATCACACCCCATAACTAGGTTTAATACAGTGTCACCTACTCCGGCCTTGAATGTTGCGCGGGAGGTATCTACCTTCTTACCCGCGTCCACCAAGGCTGGGAAAACAAGAGTTCGCATGAGATGGAGCAAAGAAGTTAACCTATCCATCATGCGAACTTATCTATACATAACTAAACTAGAGACCGACATGACCACCTACAGACAACAACTGCATGAACGTTTTTCACATGAATATCCTGAGATTTCTGTTTCAGAACAACGGATTTCAGATCAACGATGAACTATAGTTAGGAATAAACTCTTGTCACAGGTCGAATTAGATCAGTTAAAAGAAGAAGTAAGCACACAATTACAACAAGAATCAGAAAACTATGTAGACACTAATACTATCATACTAACACAAAACACAAACGTAAATATTCTGCAAGAACAACCACAACCACTCACTCAATTACACCCTAACAGTAAATCTTTAACATACAACCAATCGCAAGCTTACACGCAAACAGCACACACATATACACAGACGGAATCCTTAACCGTAACATATTACTTTACTCTATGACCGTAACGCTCGAAAATGATATCGAGACCTTAGTTGTCGCAGATCAAAACTTAGCCACAGATACGTATATTCAAGAAATACAGGATAAATTTAGAACAACAATAGCACAATACTCTGGGATGGATCCAGCAGTTCGACCAAAACTACCTAAACTTAAATACTCTCGTAACCTATTCCGTTTAGTTAATTTATTTAATGAAAATATACTCGTACAATTTATATCTGATGACACACAACTTATAGATATACATTTACTTATATATTGCACAAGCGGTAGTTATATCGGAAGAACTCAACTTTAAAATCACAGACCACACAGTAACCACAAGAACAAATCGTATTGTCAAACCAGCATGGCAACAGAGACTAGAAAAAGACATTGAAAAATTAAGAGCAGACTGTGGTAGACTCACACATTATATCAACGGGATCAGATCAAATAAAGTAGTTAAGAGAGTTGAAACAATATTTAAAAATTATTCTAATCACTCTAGACACGAAAGTAACAATAGGAAACCTGAGGAGTTTTTGGATACATTAAAACAGAAACTAGCTCTTAAAGTTCATAGGCTTAGGAGATATGTGAAGGCACAACATCCCAAAAATGATAATGCAACATTTGCAATGAATGAAAAAGCATTTTACAGAAACATACAGAAAACACACCATGACACTACAATAGAAAGCAACACAGACGCACCATCAAAAGAACAATTAGAAGCATATTGGTCTAGCATTTGGGAAGAGCAAGTACAACACAACGACAAAGCATCTTGGATAGCGGAAGAAGAGGCAAAATGGAGAGCTATTGACGAAATGGAATTTGCAGAATTAGTAGAGTCGACATTACACACATAACAGCTAGATTACACAACTGGAAATCACCAGGTGTAGACAAAATACATAATTTCTGGTACAAAAAGTTAACTTCATTACACAAATCTATAGCAAAAAATTTTACTGATATCATATTAGGACAGCAGAACACACCCGAATTTATCGCAACAGGAATCACCTACATGCTACCTAAAACTAAAAGCTCATCTCAGCCTTCCCAATACAGACCAATTACATGCTTACCCACAATATATAAAATACTAACATCAGCAATCACAAAAAAAAATAGCTCTCACATTGAACACCACAACATAATTGCAGAGGAACAGAAGGGATGCAGGCAGGGCCACATGGGATGCAAAGAACAGCTGATAATAGATTCCACTATTCATAAACACGCCACCTCATAAAACAGAAATCTTCATTGCACCTATATTGATTACAAAAAAGCTTTTGATAGCGTTCCTCATTCTTGGCTAATACAAATATTAGAGATTTATAGAATAAACCCAAAAATAATTAGTTTCATGCGCCATATAATGCTACAGTGGAAAACAACTCTACAAATAAATAGCAACCACAGTACTGTCACAACGCGACAGATATCTATCAAAAAAGGTATCTATCAAGGTGACTCCCTGAGCCCCCTATGGTTCTGTCTCGCCTTAAATCCTCTGTCTCATTTACTGCAGGTCTGTAGGGCAGGATATTGCCTAAAGCACACTACAGAGGAAACAACAATATCACATCATATTTACATGGACGACATAAAATTATACGGCAAAACAGAAAAGATATGAAAAAATTGGTAGAAATTACAGCAGAGTTCAGTAAGGATTTACTATTGATGGATATACAATTTGGCTTAGACAAATGTAAAACACTTCACATTATAAGAGGCAAGGTGCGGCCCGGCGACTATGCCGTGAATGACACGGACACTATAACAGCGATGGAGCCGTCTGACTTGTATAAATATTTAGGGTACACGCAGCTAAAGGGACTCGATCATGTAAGAATCAAAAATACACTAACTACAGAGTACAAGAGAAGACTTAACGTGATTTGTAAGACCCAACTCTCTGGTAAACGTCTCATTAAAGCCCTTAACACCTTTGCCATCCCCGTATTAACATACTCATTCGGAGTTATAAAATGGACCAAAACAGACACAGAAAAATTAGAGCGCACTACACGAACTACACTTACAAAACACAACAACTTACACCTGAAATCTGCCATAGAAAGATTAACCATCAAACGGCAAAATGGAGGAAGGGGCCTTATCGACATCCAGCACCTTTGCGGGAAACAAGTCAGTCGACTAAAAACATTATTTCACACAAAATCGCGCACCAGTAATATACATAAAGCCATATTAATAAACGATCTCAACTACACTCCACTTAACTTAAACGACCAGAGGGCCGATTCTACTAATTTGCAACGGTTCACGTTCAATTGTGGTTACGCAACAGTTCGATTCCGATTGCCGTTCGATAGTTACCTATAAAGTCATTCTACTATTTCAGAGGCAAACTGGAAACTAAACTTAACGTAAACTGAATCGCAAACGAATCAGAACCAAACCGAACAGTGGGTAACCTGTGTTACCAACATCAAAATGCCAAATAGTGTTTTTTTTTTTTTTTTAATTGCCTGGTTGCTGGGACCTTTTAGCCAAGTCTTTATTTTAGTAATTTACTTCACTAAACTTCGAAAGTGTTTTTTGATATACACCAGAAACGTTTCAAACGCGGTTCAGCAACGAATTGCGATCTTTCATTCATTTTCAACGATCCAAATGCCGCTGAGCGTATTGGACGTCATAGTACGACTGTGAGCGATGCAGTTTAAGAACCTAAACTGAAATGTCTTGCTTTTGAATCGTTTTTAAATAGTTCATGGTAGGCCTCCTGAAGTTCAGTTTTGATTCGATTCTAACAAATGTCAAAATAGTAGTAAACTGCGACTAAACGTCACGCTCATGTTCGATTTTGTTAGCAGAATATGTTTCGATCGATCATTGGCTTAACTAAAACGTAACCGCAACTGAATTGTTGTATAATAGATAGTAGAATGTGCAAACCCTTCCCGTGATTCAGCTTGTGATTTTTGAACAATTTTGTGAGCAGAATTGGCCCCTTATATCGATGCGGTAAAAATTGCACTTTAAAAACATATTTTCAACGTTTTTACACTTATAATATCATTGTTTTCAACCGTGAATTACTGAATTTTGACAGATGAACCGCTGCAGTTCAGTTTCGATTCGTTTTGTAACTAGTGTCAAAATTACAATAGAATACGACTAAACGTCACGCTCATGTTCGATTTTGTTGGCAGAATAGGTTTTGAAATTGTTTCGATCGATCGTTGGCGTAAACTAAACTTAACGTAAACGTAACCGCAGCTGAGTCGTTATTACACTAGTAGAATGGGAAAACGCTTAACAGCCGTGGTTCAGTTGTGGTTCTATTGCGATTGTTGAACAATTTTGTTAGTAGAATCGGCCCCCAGGTTTTGAAATTGTTTCGATCGATCGTTGGCGTAAACTAAACTTAACGTAACCGCAGCTGAGTCGTTATTACACTAGTAGAATGGGAAAACGCTTAACAGCCGTGGTTCAGTTGTGGTTCTATTGCGATTATTGAACAATTTTGTTAGTAGAATCGGCCCCCAGATAGAAACACAAAACACTACCGGTGATGACCCGCAGAAACAAAAAATTTAAGAATGGAAGAAGAAAGTACTCCACGGCCGGCACCCTCATGACCTAGAGCAGTCCCACATAAACCAATTAGAATCAAATAAGTGGCTAAAAATAGGAAACCTGTTCCCTGAAACAGAAGGCTTTATCATAGCTATACAAGACCAAATCATCAACACTAAAAACTACAGGAAATTTATCGTTAAAGACCCTACCATCACAAATGATAAATGCCGCAGATGCCATATTCAATCAGAAACCATACAACACATAACAGGAGCATGCACAACCCTCACACAGACAGACTACACTCACAGACACAACCAGGTTGCAAACATCATTCACCAAAAACTCGCTCTTAAACACAATCTCATACAAAACTCTTACACTCCTTACTACAAGTACACACCACAAACTATATTAGAAAATGATACGCACAAAATGTACCATGATCGCGCCATACTTACAGATAGGACTGTACACTACAATAGACCAGACATAACCCTGCAAGATAAAATAAGAAAAGTCACATACCTCAATTTCATGCAGTTAGAGGAAGAACACACACCTTAATAAACACCACACGCTACATTTATTTGTAAGAGCTGAGAAAAAAAGAAACTCATAATAATAATAATAATCTATAATGGGGATGCATCGGGATGTAGTCGCAGTGGACAATGGCCTCACCCCGCTCTCCTTAGCTAAAGAGAACTGGCGCAAACCAGTAGTGCTTGACACTAATGATCGCATGGAGGTATGGCAGAGTAAGGAGCTTCACGGACGCTTTTTCCGGGCCCTACATGGACCCGATGTAGATCTACTAGCGTCCGTAGCCTGGCTACGTTTCGGTGACCTCTTTGGAGAAACCGAAGGTTTTGTTTGTGCAATTATGGACGAAGTTATGATGACGAACAATTACCGGAGATTTATTGTTAAAGACGGCACGGTTGACATCTGTCGGGCATGTCACCGGCCGGGGGAATCAATTAGACATATCATCTCTGGGTGTTCTCGTCTAGCTAACGGAGAGTACTTGCATAGACACAACCTTGTAGCCAGGATAATCCATCAGCAGCTTGCTTTGAAATACAACCTTGTGGAATCGGAGGTGCCGTACTACAGGTATGTGCCCGACCCAGTTCTCGAAAATGGTAATATCACATTGTACTGGGATCGATCCATCATCACTGACAGGACTATTGTTGCCAATAAGCCTGATATAGTGGTGGTGGATCGATCAGAGCGGCGCGCAATGATTGTTGACATAACCGTCCCGCATGATGAGAACCTCGTGAAAGCCGAGAAAGATAAACAAATCAAGTATCTTGACTTGGCTCGCGAGGTTGTCGACATGTGCGATGTAGACTCAGCAATCATTGTGCCGATAGTCGTAACAGCCAATGGATTAATAGCCAAGAGCCTCGACCAACACCTAAGGAGGCTCTCGTTGGGCAGCTGGATCAAGGGCTTGATTCAGAAAGCGGTACTTCTGGACACGGCTCGCATTGTTAGGAGGTTCCTCTCTCTGGAGCCCTGACCGCCGGTAGCTTGGACCTTGTTCCCGATACCGGTGGGCTACTATTTTTTATATTTTTAAATGTTTTTATATCTTTATATCATAATATTTAAAAATATAATTTATATGTGTATGTAGTGAAATAAAGAGATAATAATAATCTATATACTTATAATAAATCTGTAGAGAGGTCAATTCTGTACATGATATATATTTTCAAAATAACTATCAGGGGGGTAATTAGTGATCGATGCTGATGCCAAAAATGCAATCAGTAAAATTTTTGTCTGTCTGTCTGTCTCTATGTTCCTTATAGAAACAAAAACTACTCAACGGATTTTAACGAAACTTGGTACAATTATTCTTCATACTCCTGGGGAGGTTATAGTGTACTTTTCATCACGCTACAATGAATAGGAGCAGAGCAGTGAAAGGAAATGTTGGGAAAACGGGAGAAGTTGCTCCATTTTTTAAGCTTCCGTCGCGTGTGCAGCCTTAATGGTTAAAGCTACATAGAAATCACTTATGACGGAAATGTTCTACATAAAATTATCTAAAAAATATCCCACAACAGCATATGTCTATCTTTTATGGTTGACTCACAATAACACGTGTAACTCCCGATAGCTTAGCAGTTCGGAGCTTTCTGATTATATTTGTTTACTCTTACGTTTATAATACTCTCACTCATCCCTAATTAAAAGAAGTTAATATTATTACCTAATCAATAGAAAAAGAATCATAGTAATCGGTATAGAAACACCAAACTTATACATGCAATACCCTCATAAGCCATCGCGCCGTCGCGCGTGAATACTGAATCATGCTTCATGCCATAAGGATTATTTTTGTGTAACGGTTGCCGCGCTCGACGCGGGTCGTGGCGGTAGGGTATAAAAAGGCGGGAGGTCCGAGCACGAGCTTCACTCGTCCTCCGCCGGGCCCCCCCCAGGCAACTGGG
The DNA here is from genome assembly GCA_963669345.1 of Gortyna flavago. Classification (NCBI taxonomy): domain Eukaryota; kingdom Metazoa; phylum Arthropoda; class Insecta; order Lepidoptera; family Noctuidae; genus Gortyna; species Gortyna flavago. Next base: position 12,006,753 of record OY770150.1, on the reverse strand, counting down.
GGTCTCACCTGGCGGGGACAGACCGCCGAGGTGTCGTGAAGAAAGCGGCGCTGTTGGACAGCGCCGTGGCGCGCCTACAGATAAACAACATGCAATCACTCACATGGGCGCGCGTAGCAACACGCGTGCCCAAGGAATCTCCCGGCCAATGTTGCCAACTAAATGAGGGGCCTGTATTTACAGGCCACCGTATCGCCTTCCGCGGGAGAGGGGCCCCGCCCTGACACCGCTCGCCACGCCCCCTTACGGGGGCGTCGCGATCTCTACGAGTGCACGAGCTTCATTCAATATTTGGCTGGACAATAATTGATATTAACAAACCGTGCTCATCAGCGCGACTTTTAGTCTTTAAATAGTTTATTTGAATTTCTTTTGTTGTTATTTTATAAAATAGGTATTAGTTGTTTTGGTAGTGTTTAAATATTCGTTCAAATTACAAATCTATAGGTACTTATAATAAATCTGTGAAGTGAAAATTCTGTACATTGAAAATATCAAAAAAATAAATGGCAGGGGGTGTTAGTAGACCGACACAGAACCCAAAAATGTGATTAAAAAAGTTTTTGTCTGTCTGTTTGTTCAGGCATCAGGCAAAAACTACCGGTTCGATTACGATGACACTTGGTATAATTATTCTTTAATATCCTGGGCACCACACTGGGTACTTTTTATCCCGGAACAAAATATACAATAAAAAACAAACTAACAAACTACCCCGCTCGTTGGGTTCGCGTCAACCGGTTTTTGGAGCTATTATAGCTCTGTAAATAGTTGGCATGTCGGGTCACCCTCCAGTTTCCGAGTTTCTGTTTTTGTCTTTTTACTGGGTCCATCTCACCTTGCACATTCACTCATACACGCATATACCACTGACAGTGACACATAACTATTACATATTATTAACACATCACATTACATCATATTGGCCATTTCGTAATTTCTTACATCACAATTTCTTTGCTCATTATCACAGAGTACTTTTTGATAGAGTGAGACTCATTATCTACACTGTGAGACTAATTAACTATTAATGTATAAAAATGTCTTTCACATGGCACCAGTTATATTTAATAAATTACCGAAAGAGCTTAATAGTAGATTATTAAACAAGGGCTGTATGACATCAATTGCATACGAGGTTTTTGGCGCCTGAGCGAAGCGAAGGCGCTAATTAACCCGAGTATGCAATTGATGCTTACGCCCGAGATAAATACTCTGCTTTACATATCGATTGTGAGGTAAGTAAACAACAAGACAGCAGGTTTCAATGAACATTTATTAAGAAGAAAAAAATGTGTATTTAATTAAAATTAATAGTAAAATTATTACAATTTGTAAGAGATATGGTCACGTTCTTTTTAGGTATATTTATAGTTTGAATATGAGTTTGTGATGATAAGACTTGAGTTTGAGTGACTTGAGGTTCTTGCATCGTAAATGGCGGCAGTTGACTGATACTATTTTCTTCATTAAAAAATGGCTCAGATGATGTGCTTTGACGTGGTGATTTTAAGTTTATATTTTCTGTTATTTTAGAAGTAATTTTGCTTTTGTTTGCCATCGAATCTTCGATATAACCTTCGGCCACTTTGCTGGACTTCCAGCCGCCGTGCCTTTTTAACAGAGTGAGGTTGGCTCCCGAATCAGCCAATAGAGTCGCTGATGTTCTGCGAAAGCAATGCCCGGTGTATAACTCTACGTTACTCAGTTTTAAATATGTGGCTATTTGCTTTGGCATGCCTGTAAATTTGTTTTTTCAAATTCCAAAACCTATGCTGTAATGATAGTCATACACCCCGGCATTCAGGGGTGTAAGGGTGTACTTACAGAGCAAGAGATATGTAAAAAACTTAATATTAATCTATTTAAACAAAAACTGAGAGGTATGCTGTGTCAAAAGGGTTATTATACTGTATCAGATTTTTTATCAGATAAATTTTGACATTGTGTAGCTAATTGCAGTTTTTGTATTATTATGTAATTTGCTTCTTTGACGATATTGTAATTACAAATCATACGAGTACTTAATTATTGAAATTTGAACTATTCTGACATTAATAAATTGCTTTGACTTGATTGTTGTACTCTATTGATGATTTTTTAAATGACAAATTATGATACATTTCCTATAATATTATCTTCCTCTGACATGCATGTAAAATTTAATTTAATTGACATTTCCTTATTTAATTGACATTTATTTAACTTAATTACTGTTTAATATCGTTTTTTTTTTAAATTATTTTAATTATGTAATACCTACAAAAATTACTATTTGTACACCAATTTCATTGGTAGAACATAGAGCTCGACTACAATAATATGTATATTTAAGACCTTTTATGTATACCTATGTTCACAAATAAAGATTGATTGATTGATTGATATGGCCCTTTACAGCATGTAATTTAAATGAATATTTTCGAAGATATTACAGATTTAAAATGCAGGGACATAGCGGTTGCATCGGCGGCGGCGGTACGGCCGGGGGGCCGGGGGGCATACAATAAAAAACAAACTTAATTTTGCGGTTCGATCCCTAGACCCGATTACTGTACCAACCGCAAATAATAAGTTTGTCGATTTGATAGTGTACGTAATGACCGTAGGTTATTTTATTACCGCGTAAAAAAATTATAACCCATGAATTTCCGACATCCACGCGGGCGAAACCGCGGGCAGAAGCTAGTGTGTTATAAAATACATTTTTGTTATGCTTATGTTTTATGGGGTTAAAAGTAAAAATGTTTTATAAACGTGATTTCAAAATGTTTATTCGTTATAATCTATACTTATAATAAATCTGTAGAAGTGAAAATTCTGTACATTGAAAATATCAAAAAAATAAATGGCAGGTGGTGTTACTAGACCAACACCGAACCCAACAATGTGATTAAAATTTTTTTTGTCTGTCTGTCTGTTTGTTCAGGCATCACGCAAAAACTACCGGTTCGATTACGACGAAACTTGGTATAATTATTCTTTAATATCCTGGGCACCACACTGGGTACTTTTTATCCCGGAAAAGTATATACAATAAAAAACAAACTTAACTTTGCGGTTCGATCCCCAGACCCGATTACTGTACCAATCGCAAATAATAAGTTTGTCGTAGGTTACGTCACCCGCAATGGAGTTCACTAAAGGGCGCTGCACACGGCTTAAGGTACTATAATATCTTATCTTAAGATACAATATCGCTCGCCATACATTTCAATGGACTATCACACACGACGAAGATAATAAATAATATTTTATATTATTGTATCTTAAGATGAATTTGTATGGCGAGCGATATTGTATCTTAAGAAAAAATATTATAGTATCTTAGCCGTGTGCAGCGCCCCTAAGTTATGCTGTAAATGTAGTGCTGAAGGTTGAATTTGGCTTGCACCGTTCGCAGCAGACGCGTGGCGCGCAGCCGCCACGCTTCGCTACCGTATGTAAGGAAGGACGGAGTATGTATGAGCGCGCGCATCATACATTTTTTGAACTTTGATTTGAAATTTGAACGGACGTGTCGAGTGGCGAGCGTTCGTTCTTATTAGCATTCTATAAATTGTATGTTTTAACTGCTACTTGCTATTTTCTAAACCGTGCTTTTCAGTGCGACCTTTTTATTCCTTTTAGTTTTTACTAAAGTACAGTTTAAGGTAGAGTTATTTAGGTTTTATTTTAAAAGTCGTAGGAATAGATTTTATTAATAACAATGCTGAAGAGTTTGTTTGTTTTTTTGTTTGTTTGGACGGGCCAATCTCTGGAACTAAAAGTCAGATTTGATAGCCCAATTCTTGAGGAAGACTATAGGCTTTAACACGACGCTATGAGCCGCAGATATACGACTTCCAATGATTTTAAATTCAACATCACGTCTAATCGACAGGACTGATTTCTTTGAAAAAAATAAATGTTATACTAGACCATTTGCTTCGTAATTTGATATGTGAATATTTGCAATTATATTTTTTTAACATAGTGTAATTAATTTGTAAAGTATTGTCTACCGCGGACATAAAAACGATAATTACGCAAACACTATCGGGTGTATTTTCATAAAACTTTCACCATATAAAAGACAACTTAATTCCCCGAATTTTAGTATACGGTTTTTATTTGTTCGGTGTTTGATAAATCAACGTGGGTTCTTTTTTCGAATAAACTTGGTGCTCGTTGAAGCGGGGACTCTTGCGGGCGACGGGCGGCAGTGCATCGCTGACCACTGTCACGGGTAGACGCTAACGCTCGGAGCAATAAGAACATAATTTTATTCGTTTTTGATTTTCGTGCTGAAAATGGCTGCTAATTCCAAATTACTAAAAAAGAAACGCTTTATATTGGCAAAAAATTGATTATTGAGGTAAGTAACGTATTTTAATCGAAATAAAATTATCATTTATCTCTATCGAAAGATTAAATTAGTGTACCTAAATAAAAAAAAATAAAAATAAATATTCAATTGTAGTAAATATACTTTTATTTTACTTATAATAATTGTTTTATTTCTGTTTCAGGAGAATACAAAATGTAAATGCAGATACTAGGTAATTATTGTAATGTAGTATAACCATACCGCATCCTTGTAGGGACAGTCCGGATCAGAGTTTCAAAAAATACTTGAATGCTATTATTGACACAGTTGTGGGGTAATTATTCTTGGTATGTAAATTTAGTACGACTTTGACTGCACTTTTGCGTCTGTTGTAGACTTACAGTACCTATGTCGTGCACAACTATCTTCCTACTTTCACCCATGCCTATACTTCCATGCCGATGCCTATATTAACCTAAATTTTAATCCATTTATTTTGTAGCTCTGGCTGTATAGAACAGGAGAAAAAGGCAACTCCGCATATTGAAAATGAAAATGAGGACATTATTGCTGACAAGTAAATGCATATACCTAATTTATTATTCTTATTTTCACAGTAGCTCACATACAGGGGGATCTGGTACATTTGCGCGAAAGAAACTTACGCGGCTCTTTTTGCGCGACTAGACATATCCGCGAATTGACTTTTGCGAGACTAGACACGTGCGCGATTGGACGTATCCACGACTAGACTGTTGCACGACTGACGTTTTCATGGTTTTCGGGGGCGGTAATGACGAAAATGAGGTCAAGGTCAAAATCCAAGATGGCGGCTGCGAAATTTTACAAAATATTCGTCATGGGTGTCGTTTTCATGGTTTTCGGGGCGCTAATGACGAAAATGAGGTCAAGGTCAAAATCCAAGATGGCGGCTGCGAAATTTTACAAAATATACGTCATGGGTGTTGTGTCCATAGTTTTCGGGGGCCCTGATGCTGAAAATGAGGTCTAATTTAAAATCCAAGATAGATTACGCTTATTATGTAAAATTTTACAGCCGGCATCTTGGATTTTGATTTCGATCTCCCCTGCTCTCGGGACGAACGTATGTGACCGCATAATATAACTTTCTACAATTTAAACGACGTATTATGAACGTTATCGTAAAGTATGAAATGGGTGTAATATACAACCTTAGTATACACCTCTGCCCTACCCTTTAGAGAATACAGGCGTAATGTTACGTCTATGGGATTTAATTTCTCGGATTTTGTCCAATATCCTTTACATAAATTCATAACTTATTGAAATAAATTAATATAAATGTCGCGCAAGCATCTTTCGCGGAAGTGTAGTCGCGCAAATGTCTTTCGCGGAAATGTCAGTCGCGTAAGTGTCTAGTCGCGCAAAGGGAGTCACACAAATTCCTTTCACTGTTTTTGCAACGAATAAATAAAAAATCACTTCTAGGCTTTTTTGTTTTATTTATCACTACCTTCTGCCCGCGACTTCGTCCGCGTGAAATTTCACCCTCCCCCCATTCACCCTCTTAGGAGTGGAATTTCGAAAAACCCTTTCTTAGTGGATACCTTTATATACTTCACACGTGAGAGTATTATAAACGTAAAAGTAAACAAATATAATCAGAAAGCTCCGAACTGCTAAGCTATCGGGAGTTACACGTGTTATTGTGAGTCAACCATAAAAGATAGACATATGCTGTTGTGGGATATTATTTAGATAATTTTATGTAGAATATTTCCGTCGTAAATGATTTCTATGTAGCTTTAACCATTAAGGCTGCACACGCGACGGAAGCTTAAAAAATGGAGCAAATTCTCCCGTTTTCTCAACATTTCCTTTCACTGCTCTGCTCCTATTCATTGTAGCGTGATGAAAAGTATACTATAACCTCCCCCAAGAGTATGAAGAATAATTGTACCAAGTTTCGTAAAATCCGTCGAGTAGTTTTTGTTTCTATAAGGAACATAGAGACAGACAGACAGACAGACAAAAATTTTACTGATTGCATTTTTGGCATCAGTATCGATCACTAATTACCCCCTGATATTTATTTTGAAAATATATATCATGTACAGAATTGACCTCTCTACAGATTTATTATAAGTATAGATTATAATTATGTTTCAGTTCTGAAGTGATTGGATCATTTACAGAAGAGGTTTTAGGTTTTTGTCATCTTGTTATTATTTTAAGTAGGTATGTCTATATTTAATTAGTATTTCCTATTTATGTATGGACACCTTTATTAGGTAAGTACTTACGTAAATATATGTAGATACCCGGTCTATCTATTCATACACGAAACAACTTTACACAAACAACTTTTAGCACAAAACCTGAAAACGTGAATTCAAACAGTCTAGGGATCGAAACGCAAAGTTAAGTTTGTTTTTTATTGTATATACTTTCCGGGATAAAAAGTACCCAGTGTGGTGCCCATGATATTAAAGAATAATTATACCAAGTTTCATCGTAATCGAACCAGTAGTTTATGCGTGATGCCTGAACAAACAGACAGACAGACAAAAAAATTTTAATCACATTGTTGGGTTCGGTTTTGGTCTAGTAACACCACCTGCCATTTATTTTTTTGATATTTTCAATGTACAGAATTTTCACTTCTACAGATTTATTATAAGTATAGATTATAACGAATACACATTTTGAAACGTTTATAAAACATTTTTACTTTTAACCCCATAAAACATAAGCATAACAAAAATGTATTTTATAACACACTAGCTTCTGCCCGCGGTTTCGCCCGCGTGGATGTCGGAAATTCATGGGTTATAATTTTTTTACGCGGTAATAAAATAACCTACGGTCATTACGTACACTATCAAATCGACAAACTTATTATTTGCGGTTGGTACAGTAATCGGGTCTAGGGATCGAACCGCAAAATTAAGTTTGTTTTTTATTGTATGCCCCCGGCCCCCCGGCCGTACCGCCGCCGCCGATGCAACCGCTATGTCCCTGCATTTTAAATCTGTAATATCTTCGAAAATATTCATTTAAATTACATGCTGTAAAGGGCCATATCAACCAATCAATCAATCAATCTTTATTTGTGAACATAGGTATACATAAAAGGTCTTCAACCCTGCTGTTAATGTTATTAGTGTTTGAAAATTTCCCTTCATGGTTTTCAGGCTTAGGACTGTCAGATTAGACTTAATTTTTATCATCTTTCTATGTAGTAAATTTATGTGCAATTTAAAACTAACCTAGCCCATTTAAAAATTTTCAATCAGCTATTTACATTGATTTTTGGTAATTAGATTTTTTATGTACTTAGTTTTACTTTTTTTTTAATTTTTAATCAGTCATTTACAACGATTGTTGTTTTTTTTTTTTTTGTTTGTTGCTTAAAAATAATTTTCAGCCTAATTACTGCTAGAAACACTGGATTCTTCAAAATCTCCTAAGTTTGGTACATCGATTGAATCGGACGCTAATGGATCTATTTCTCTCAAGTACAGGTTCATCACTGTCACAGGATATTTCATCGATTTCTGATGTTGGATAGAAAGGTTTCGAACAATAATCCATGTGGAAATAACTTTCCATAACAATATTTTTTTTTTATGGATGGGAAATCATCGAATGACCCCTCCCGCTCTGGGTGGAGCGGTAGAGAGTGTCAGACTCTTACTGACTAAAACCCATCCGATGCGAGAGATCGCGACGCCCCCGTCAGGGGGCGTGGCGAGCGGTTCCGGGGCTTCGCCCCCCGGCCGCGGAGGCCATGCGGTGGCCTGCTAATACAGGCCCCTCACTTGCTCGGCTGCAGTGGCCTTCCAGAATGTTGACCGCACGTAACTTTACGTGCGGTCATGTGAGTGGTTGCTTGTTGTTTTTCTGTAGGCGCGCCACGACGCTGATTCACAGCGCCGCTTTCTTCACGACACCTCGGCGGTCTGTCCCCGCCAGGTGAGACCCCCAGTTGCCTGGGGGAGGCCCGGCGGAGGACGACCAGCGGCGAAGGTGCCGACTCGACGCTCCTACAGAAAGTAGGTGTTTTGCTCCCGCCCGTCCCGCTTCCAGAGCTAGCCGGTCACGCTCCGGGCTAAGGAGCAGTCATGAGTGTGTGGGCGGTATTGTATTGTGTAACACCGCCCAGTGTCTACGCGTATCGCGGCCCGCGCTGCGCCTACGCGTGTGAATATAGCGTCTGTATAGTGGTGAGTGGCTGAGCTCGCTACGTAACGTGCCTATATTAACTTAGAACATGCTACGCAACGAATGTGTGTATTGTGTAGAGTTCAGTTGTTTCGAGTGAGCCGCGTGTAACCTGGGTGCGGCTCACCCGAGGCGTCAGTCCGGTGGGATGGGGTCGTCGTCCGCTACCAGGTCGCGGGGCAAGGGTCTCGCGTCGGGGGGGCGCGCGTGCCAGGGCGCAATGTCCTGGACATGGGGCCAGGCAGATGCGTCGGCACGCGCGAACATTCCCTTCGCGAGTCGCCGCACAAACTCGTCCAGGCTCTCAATCCCGAGGTCCCGTTCGAGGACATCGTTCCTCACGAAACGAGGAGCGTCGGTGATGGTCCGCAGCGCCAGACTTTGCTGCGCGCGGAGCAGCTTTCGGCTCGACTCGCTCGTGAGGGCGAACCATGCCGGGGCGGCGTACGTCAAGATTGGGCGCACGTACATTTTGTACACGCCCAACTTGACGCGCGCCGGGATTCGGGACGAGAGCACCGGTTTGAGGAGGTTGCGGGCGACCCTACCCCTTGCGGCGACCGAGCGGACGTGTGGCCCCATCGTGAGCCGACGATCGATGGTCACCCCCAGGTACTTGACCCGGGGCGACCACGCGATGTCGGCTCCGTGCAGCTTCAAGGGTGGTGGGAGAGGCGCGAAGCCGGTGACCATCGCCTGCGTCTTACCCACGTTAACCGACAGCCGCCACCTGGACAGCCATTGGGGCAGCAGCTCGAGCGCGCGCTGCATCTTGACCGCCGCGTACTTCGCATTGAGCGATGTAGTGATGTACGCGGCGTCATCTGCATACAGCGCGAGCATGGCGTCCGAGGTAGTGGGGATGTCGTCGGTGTAACGTGAGTAACACGCCGGCGACACGCAGCTGCCCTGCGGTACACCCGCGAGCACCGGGCGGGCGCTTGAGAGCGCCCCGTCGACCACCACCCTGAAGGTCCTGTCTGTGAGGAAAGTAGAGACCACCTTTACAACGCGACGGGGCGCGTCGGAGGTGGCCAACTTGTAAACGAGGCCGTCGTGCCACACACGGTCGAAGGCCTTCTCCATGTCGAGGAATACTGCCACCGAGTATTCCTTCTTATTTATCGCGGCTGCGAGGTGGTGCAGTACCCTCGACAGCTGGAGCGTCGTACTGTGCTCCGCCCGAAACCCGAACTGCTCCGGGCGCGGCGCTATGTGGGGCTGGAGATGTCGCAGCAGGAGTGCTTCGAACACCTTGGAGACCGTCGGCAACAGAGTGATCGGCCGATAGCTCTCCGGCTTCAAAATATCTTTTCCCGCCTTGGGCAGCATAATGACGCGCCCCTCCTTCCACGAGGCGGGAAAGGCCCCCGTGCGCAGTATCTCCGTAAACAGGCGCGCCAACGCTGCCACCATACGGTACGGCAGGTGGCGCAGCACTGTGTTGGTGATACCGTCAGCCCCGGGGGCCTTCCTGGGCTTCGTCCTTAGGATGGCGCGTCTGACTGCGCCAGGCGATCAGAAGACAGGGTCTTCATCGGGAGCTATCGGCGTTGCGAAGTAGTCTCCCAGGTGTTGCTCGACTGCTGCGACATGGTCGGTGTCGCTGGTCGGGTTAGGGCGGAACTGACGCTCCAGATGCTCGGCGAAGACCTCCGCCCGGTCCTCCGCTACGTACTTGAGCGCCCCGTCGCTGTTGAGCAGCGGACGCACCGGGGCCGGGGTATTCGTAAGCTGGCCGCAGAGCTTGTGAAGGGACGGCCAGCTGTCCGCCGTGGCGTCTATTCTGTCCTCCCAGCCCGCGGTGGTAAGCGCCTGAAGCTCGGCATTTACCTTCTCCGCGAGACGGTTGAGCTCCTTCTTGAGCGTGGGACATCTGCTCTGTTGCCACTGCTTGCGAATGCGCCTCTTTACGGCGATCATCGCATTAATGTGGGCCGGCAGGGGCGGCAATAGCCCTCTCCCCTGCGGCTGCGTGCTTGTCGCCGCTTCCAAGGCGCTCTGTATGCAAGCAGTGACATCGTCCGCGGTCTTGTCCACGTCCGCGGAGGTAGCGATAGGCCGAGTCGGCGCGGTGGTCTCTACTCTCTCCACGAACTTGTCCCAGTCCGTGGATCGACGTGGCGCTATGGGCTTCAGTCGGGTCGGCATCCCCGTTAAGACGACGAGTACAGGTTGGTGGTCCGACTGTAACTCGTCGTCTATCACCTGTTGGGTGATCTGGCAGCTTAGCCCCCGGTGGACTACGATGTCCAGCACGTCCGGCATGCACCGAGCGTTGTCCGGGTAGTGGGTCGGCGTCTCTGGGCCGGACACCGTATAGCCGAGGGCTTCCGCGTCCGCGAAGAGTCGTCTCCCCTCGGTATTCGTTGTGTACGAGTTCCACGCTGGGTGCTTGCAGTTCAAGTCACCGGCGAGGATGGTGGCGCGTGTGGTGTCTACAAAGACATAATTATAGTACTAAATATGTCTGTGTATAATAATGTCTTTCATTGACTTGAATGTGCCCTGGCGGCTGATAGTATGTCATGCTCACTAAAATGTCTCGCTGACGGTGGCGTGTGTGTTGGATCATTTAGCTCCCTTTAAAATGGTTGAGCTGAATGGTGCTGATCTATGCGTCATGTTCGTGAACGGGCGCCGTCAGATGGGACTGGTCATCACTTGGCTGCCTCGGCTTATTTTTAATTATTTTACTTTTGGATTATTGTTTTGTTAAGTACTATTTGCTGTACTCTGGACACTTTAACGCGTACGTATATTTTTTTTTTTTTACATCGTTCTCACATATAATTATAAATTCAACATTAATGATGTAACTAATATTTTTGTAAAATATAATTTAAAAGAGTGTCCATGGAGTTTCTTGCCCGTTCTTCTCCATAGGTACCTACGCTTTGGAATGGGCAACTAGCTTCATATTTTCTGACTGACCTATTGACAATTCAAAAGTGCCTGTAAATGGTTTAATTGAAATAAATGCTTTGAGTTTGAGTTTGAGTTTCAAGCAGGGCCCGCAGCTCGGTAAGGTCCAAGCGAGCCGCGGGCGGCTTGTAGCAGGCGTAGATGTTGATGTCCTCGCCGGCTACATGCAGCTGCACACCCAGCGCGTACATACTGCTGAGCGACGGCAAGGGGAGTTCCTGATGGACGACTCTTCGCCTCACTAGTACCGCCAGACCACGGTATCTTGAGGTGGCCGACCTTTCGTACTTCCTGTATAAGTGATACCCCGGGACCCTGACCCTATCTTCGGGTCCCAGTAGGGTCTCACTTATAAGCGCCACGTCGATGTCCTGTTCCCTCAGGAGATGGCGGAGGGGGGCGACCTTTCCTCTCAGGCCGCGGGCGTTCCAATGTATCACCCTTAATGGCCTAGCCATGGTACAAGGTTAGCAGCGTGGCCAGGCCATCAAGGATGACGGTCTCAACGTTCTGACCCTGCCTGATGGCCTTTATCAGGTCCATCAATAGCTTGATGGCGCAGGTCGTGAACTCCTTTTGGGTCTCGGTCTTGGCTGCTGTTGTTGTTTTAGCGCCGGTGGCGCCGCGGCTCGCACTCTGTGCGAACTGTTTAAGTACCTCCGGTTGCCGCGGCGCTGCACTTCTTGCCCTTTCCTTTCCCCCCTCGCCCCTTCCTCCTCCGCTTCGAGGAGGTGGCTTGGGTTTTCTGAGTGGGCCCGTTGGCCGCCGCCATAAGTGTGGCGCTCTGGGCCTCCTGCTCCACCATATGCGGCCCTTCGGTGGCCACTTGGGGCCGGCGCGCAGAGGCTGTGATGGCGGCGGTCCCCGCTCGCTTGTTCCGGGTCTCCGCCTGAAACCCATCCGTGTTCCTTCCTTAGCCCTTTATGTTCCGGGGTAGCGGTAACCCTTTCGGACAATCCCGCTGCCCCGGCAGGCTTCGGCCCTGACGGGCCCCTCCTACGATGCTGACATCTCTTTGAGGCGCGCGTGGAACACATACGCGCCGTCCACAGGCCCGCGCCTACGGTGGCCGGGAGTCGTCACGCGGCTCCCGATGCCCGGGGCGTCTCCCGCGGCGGCTGGGACGGGCGGCTCTCGAGGCTCTCTTCCTCGCCCATCCCGCCACCTCCTTCGCTAGCATGACTGCTTCGCAGGAGGTGACTGCCTCCTACTCCCTCTCGCTCCGGACTATAGTTTGAACCAGTGCCGGGCGCGAGAGTTCACCGCCGCTGCCGATCGCCTCTACGAGGACACGGCGGTGCTCCGCCCAAGCGCGGCAGACCTCCACCGTATGCTCCACCGTGTCCTCTGGGCGATCCTCGCAGTGGTGAGACCCAGGCGTTTCCTCCCGCCTGATGATGTGCAGGAACCTCCCGAAACATCCGTGTCCGGTGAGGACCTGCGTCAGGCGGTAGGTGAGGGCGCCGTGACGCCTCTCTAGCCACTCCTCAGAGGGGCCTTATCGCCACTATCGTGGCGTGCCCTGCGCTGGGTTGCGACAGTCGCACTTTCCATGTCGCCATGAAATCGCGCCGGAGGTCCGTCCGTTCCGCAGCGATTTGCCGCGGAAGCGGGTTTTCCCCCCGGCGTAGTGCCTCCGCGCGCCACTCATACAGGCGCGCGAGAACTATCGCCTCCAGATCCCATGGCGGCAGTCCGGCAAGGAGGCTTGCCGCCTCGCCCGAGATCATGCGGTACCCCCGGATAAGCCTTACGGCTACCACCTTTTGGGGCGCATTCAGATAGTGTGCGGCTCGTCGCCGTAGTGAACGCGCCCACACCGGGGCCCCATATAGGGCCATGGCCGCACGACCCCCGCGTAATGCCTCCGGCAGCTTTTTGCCGCAGTTTGGCCCCCTCAGGTTGGGCAAGAGCCGCCTGAAAGCGGCCCCGGCTCGTTCCAATTTGGGGGCCAAACGTCGGAAGTGCTCGACGAAGTTCATCCGGCTGTCGAGGACGAGACCCAGGTATTTTATCGTTGTCTCGACGCGGATGTGAACCCCTCCTACCGTTAGTTGGGATCCCGATAGTGGCCCGTTCCGAAGCCCATGAAAAGACATGGCTTCGGTCCATAACTATACTTAACGGTCTGTTTTAGTAATAGTAATTATGGTTTTTATAGTATTGGGTCTCAAAATTAACAAAACTGAATTTCACAATTGAAATTAACACTTTTTTACATATAAAAAGTGAAAATAAATAAAAAGAATAACAATACATTGAATCACACTGCGTACACGCACCTAATTTATGTTCACACCCACAGATGTTACAATAAACCAAAAAAAAAAACATTTATTTTTTAACAATACATTAATAGCAGGGTTATCATCCATTGCAAGGCTATTAATGGACACTTATGGATTATAATCAATAAAAACTCAAAGCATCCGGCTATTAACTCAACACTGCCTCAGTCGACATAAATAGGTATAGTGTGACGCGGACTTTTTTGTAGATATTTATTAGATCTACAATTAATTAGAACATTTTATGGTTCTATCTTTTATAGTTTAGGCAGTGTACGCAAAATAAGTAACTTTTCTGGTTGATTTTTTACACCTTGTGTCCGAAAAACCCAAATATCTTACGGAACCCTATTTTTTTCCAAAATAAAATATAGCCTATGTTACTCGTGGATAATGAAGCTTTCGAATGGTGAAAGAATTTTTAAAATCGGTCTTGTAGTTTTTGAGCCAATTCATTACAAACAAACAAAGTTTTCCTCTTTATAATATTAGTTTAGATTAGTGTAGATTATAATATTAGTGTAGACAATAATTTGAGTAGGGTTGTAAATGTTCCATGTCGATAATGTGTCGATAATTTTCTTCAGACAGTGAATAATTTTAAATTTAAGTACGTGTTTCAAATTGAAATTTATTCTCGCCAGAAATTTCTGCAATTTGATTAGGTACCTAAAACAAATTAGCAAATACTAGTTTCTAATTTCTAAAGATAAATATTATATGTAATGTGTACTTGTTTCCGAAATAAAGACTAAGAAGAAGTACTGTATACTTTAGTCATTTTAACTTTAATTAAATACTTAATTTCAGATTTCCCACCAACTCAACTAAGCAAATATGGCTGAAAAACATGAAAATGGAAAATTGGAGTCCTGTTTCATTAAACACACTCTTCTCCATACGACCACTACCTTTTGGAAGGGCCGAATAGAATCAGTTTTATTTTAATTTTAAGTAAATGTTTTGATTTTTCACTTTGTATTTTTTTTTCCATTAGTATGCACGGTATTCAAATACCCAATAATGAAAATGGAATCCCTCTTCTTTCCGCTGGTAATGACTACATGGTAAGGTAATGTGACATGGTTTACTTTTGGCATTTAATTTGAGTGAATTGGATTGAATTTGCATGGACGCTGTTTGTTGAATGGTTAACTTTTTTTTGTTCATGGTTCAATTCTTCCAAATTAAACACCAAAAGTAACTATTATAAGTTAGTAATGGCTATTAAATAAATGTAATGCAATAGAGCTCACGAAGAATACAACTGCCATTTGATTTACTAGGATAGAGCGAAATGGCAACATAATAGCTCAATAGTTTTTAGTTCACTTTGCGAACTAATGTGACCCCAGCTTAGCTTGTAAAACTAGTGTAGTTGAGCCAGGAGATATTAGTTCAACCATAGTAGTTTTTAGGCTAAGTTTTAAGCCTATTCCATATTTAAATATTTAAAGCTCGCTGATCTGACCGTCATGCACTTTGCTAGGACACTATCCACTAATTTAGATAAATCAAACATTAATTTAGATAAATCAAATTACATACAGTTTAATAAATCAATACATACTAAATACAATTTCAAACTTCATATTGACAGGATAAAAGTAGTTCCACAAACTAAATTCTTAGGAGTACTCATAGATCAAGATTTGAATTGGAAAATACATGTGGATAGTTTGTGCAGTAGGATTAATAAGTTTGTTTATGCTCTCAGACAAATAAAGAACATAACCAACAAAGTAACAGCAATTACAGCATATCATGCCTATATAGAATCCATCTTAAGATACGGGCTTATCCTTTGGGGTAACAGTACAGATAAGCACAGAGCATTTATTGCGCAAAAGAAAAGTTTCCTAGTCATGTGTATACGCATTTATAATAAAATTCCCAAAGAAATAAAATTGTTATCTAATAGTAACTCATTTAAAAACAAATTACTGAAATGGTTGAAAGAACACATGTTTTATGACATTAAATATTTTCTCAACAATAAATTATAAATTCCTGGACTTTTGTAATTGCAGATAATGCTGAGAGAAAACTATTATTATTGTAATTGACTCTGTATCTGCGACATTGAAACTTAAATTTACTAATAATTATTATTTTGCATGCAATTGATACATATCCTGTATAGCTAAACATGCGGACTTTAGATTCATATGTGACTGTAACAACTTTATACCATGTTTAAGGCAAATAAAGACTTATCTTATCTTATCTAGTTTAGAGCTTGCGATCTGGCCACGCCCTAATGAATTTGTCAGTTAACCTTTGCAGAGCAATTATTCTATTACTTAAAAATTATTCATAAAAATAACTGGAAGTGATTCGATATATAGATTCGATAACACGTTGACTGCCAACGCGGTCACCGGTGACCGCGAACAATAAGTAGATTTTCTATTGTGTCTGTTGGCAGTCAACGTGTTAAGTAATAAACTATACTCCGTGGTTATAACGATCGATAAAGTTCATACTATTTTTTTATCGAAGGATATGTCCCATCTCTAATATTAGTT
Organism: Gortyna flavago; assembly: GCA_963669345.1. Taxonomy (NCBI): domain Eukaryota; kingdom Metazoa; phylum Arthropoda; class Insecta; order Lepidoptera; family Noctuidae; genus Gortyna; species Gortyna flavago. Next base: position 11,990,497 of record OY770150.1, on the reverse strand, counting down.
CAACGGTACCTCACGTTGCTATCAGCGCCAAAATGGCGAAAATCAAATGTCTTTATGTTGTCATCGATAGTATGAAGTCCAGCGTACTTATACAGGTGAGGTTTTTTTTTTTTTTGACGTGACCACTCGCAGTTGCAACTCGCTAAGGTTGCCTTTCTGCTTAACCGGACTATCCTGTGGTGGCCAAAAATTACTTTAACGCCCCCCCGCCAGGGCTTACAAACTAAGGATAATAATTTAAATGAGCTGCACTAAGGGCACCCCCTGCGGGGTTCGGGCCTCGGCTTAGTGAGTCATTGAGGGGAGGACAGCAATGGTCAGGCTGGGTCTGCTTATTTTTAATTGGGGAGTTTAAAGCTACTTGCTCAGCCTCGCGGACTGGCTTGTCGAGCAAGGGTCGGGCAGTGATATTACAGGGGCGTCGCGGAGGGCCTCGACGGCGGGACCGGGTACGCGGTTTGTATTTGTTTTTACGTAATGTACTAGTTTCCCTACAGCTTTCTTGGAGGAGGGTGATGGGGTCGTCGGGTATGAGGAGGGTATGCCTAGGACGGCGAATCTTGGAGATTTTGGAGGGGACGTATTGGGCGGCTGAAGAGACCAGGGGATTGGGATGTTTTTCAGCCCTATCGAAGAAGCCCTTGGTGAGGCGTTTCATTACCTGTTGGATTGTTGGGATCTTAAGGTCAACATGTAGTTGGTTATTCCTAAGGTACCACGGGGCGCCCGTGGCCTTTCGGAGAAATCGGTTTTGGAGAGTCTACATCCTATGGAGACCGAACACAGGGCACGCGTAGGCCAGGATTGGCCGAATGCACGCGGTGTGAAACCAGGAATAAAATTGACGTTTGACATTTTTTGTATGAAATAACCATTGAGATAGGAGAAGCATGGAGATGCCCTATTCTACTATAGAAATAATAGTTATACAAATATGTATCATATCGACACACACATGTCAAAAAGCGTTCTGTTTCTTTTTAACTAATCAAGAGCTGCATATGAAAAGAGAGACATTTATATGTTTGTCAAGTACTAAATTTGGCAACACTTTTGTGTGACGTCAATATCATGTCTATGCGTGACGGGCCGCCATGTTGAGTGCCGAGTTTTATGAATGGTTTTGTGGTAGATGTGCTGTCAAACGGTTGATTGCCTAAAATTATTTTTGTTGTTTTCGAGAGAAATACGTCTAGAAACTAGGTGTTTTGGTGTCAATTAATAGGAAAATCATGCCCCCGTGTTGTATAAAACAGTGTGATGAGGGAAAAAACAAAAAGAACACTACGAAATGCGGCCATCTTTAGTGCCCGATTTGTGTAGGTATAAACGCTAATTTTGTAGGTATGCTTGATCCATAGGTTTATTTATTCATTGGAAATAACCAATGATATTATAAGTGTAAACTTAAAATATCATTGGAAATAACTGTCAAAATAAAATTGTTCCTCGAATAAAGTTAACGATCCCTCTTCCGATTAATTTCCCCTCCCTTTTAACATATCCCTCTCCAGAATTGCTTGTGGCGCTGATGATATTCATCCGCCACAATAATATAATAATAATAATAAATAATTTATTTTGGACCAAACACTTGTACATAAATTGTAAACCTGCCAAACTGCGTAAGAGTTTGTCGGCAGGATTAGCGCTCGTCTTAAATATAAAAAAAAAAAAAAATTATTATTATTTTATTTTATATAAAATTATGATTTGTTTCATCAAATATTCTGCCTGTTTGGATGTGGTATATGTGTATACAGCGTGTATGGGAAACGCTTCCGAAAACGAAGACAGGTGATAGGGCTAGTGATTCTCGATACGATACCATCAAAAAAATTGGAAAAAATAATTAACAATTATTTTTTTTTGCATTTTTCGTACACTATGCTGTGAGAACAGTTAAATTAAACCATTATTTGCGATTAAACACATTTTTTTTCTTTACAACTCTAGCAAGCAATGTATTCGTAAATAAAATCATCTGACGCTCGCGCATGACCTAGACTTCAAAGTGCGCGCGCACTCGCCGCAGACGAGCGGCCGACGACCCCAAATCCACGCGACGCGCGACGCGACGACAGCTGGCAGCGGCGGGCGGGGTGCCATGTGATCCTATCCTCCTAACCTTTATTCGATCGCTTGAAGCGAATGTCTTTTCAGTTCACTTCTACCTAGTTGTGGGATATCTGGTTTCGAATTCCATTCATGCAAGGATCGTAATGATTTTCCCTTGAACAGGGTTTCAATTTTATTTTGATCCGAATGTTCGCAAATTTTGCTTACAAATCAGAAAAATCAAGTTTACTATTCTTAACCTTGAGACCCATACCGAGGTTTTAACCCGGGTCACTTGGTTTGAGAGAGAGGCGACCACGGCTCCTATGCGGCGCGTGGCGGTGTGGGGCGGCGCGGCGGCGACCTTAAAGTAGGCATCCTTTGTAAAGCGCCGCCGCCGCCGCCGCCAAAATAAATAAGAAGAAACATTACAGAGGCGTCAACAGTTTTAAATTGATGCACTGTGTCGTGCAATTACTGTTTTGTATGTAAGTCGATAATCGATAGTAAATAAAATAAAGTCGCGACCGCAACTTTAGCCGTGATTGACTAAAACATTTTCATCGCGTGTAGGTACAGTTTGAAGCAACTAGTGCGCGTGAATCAATTGAATTTGAACTTTATGTCAATGTAATTAGTCACACGACACGCGCTAGTTTATTGCAATAAAAGTATCCTTAATTTAGTAAGTAAACCCAATCAATTTAAAGTGGATAATTAAATTAGTTTAATCTTAGAAACCCGTTAAATCTTATTAAAAAAGTTTGATAATGAAAACAGTTTAGTAAGCTCAGCAGTTTAGTAAAGCATAAGTACAATTTCCTGACAATTAAAATTAATTGGTTTCTGATTTCATAATTATTCTTTAACATTTTCTCCTCTGTAATTTGTTGATCTTTGCACATCAAAAGACACCGCTATGGCGGCATCCGCGCGGCGTTACCGTTTGTCAGCCGACACCGCACGCAGGCGGCATCCGCGGCATGTTTGATCTTCTTAGTACTTCTTTAGTAATCTAGTTAGTACTTAGTTAGTTCCTTTCCGACTCGGTTCGTTAGCGAATGTGCGTTACGTTACGTATATCGATCAATAGCTATTGAATCGTATTTAATACTGTTTTGTTAGTTTTCAATTTATTTAAACTTTTCGCACAAAAAGGTACAAAGGCGGACTTAATACCTTAGGCAGGCTTAATTTGTGTTATTGTTACGTTTTTAGTGCAACTTTAATTTTTAACAGTGGGCTATTTATGCAATAAAAATTCATAATTTTGTGAAGTGTTGTAGGGGTAGGCATTTTGAAAGTGGTGTTTGTAAATTCCGTATAAATCCCGTGACTCGGCGTGACTCGGCCGTACGGAGCGCTAGGCGCCCCCGACGAAGCCCGGGCGCGCGGTCACGTGGCAGCGCGACGTTGCTTTGCGTGTCAGCGACCTCACTTGTTGTACGGTTTCCATTGCGCGTTTACGAAATATGAAATCTTGAAAATAACCAATATAAAGCGAAAGGTTATTGGTATCCGTTTGTATTTAGGTTGTATCTAATCTACGTTCTGGCTTCGGAAGCGTTCTCCTTACACCCTGTATTTTAATGTCCTAACAACTATAATAATTTTATTATGTAATTTTATCTTTTTGTTTGTTTCAGTTCAGTACTAACCCCACAAGTTCCACATTAAGTTCAACTGTAGCATCATAGTTTATCGTTTTATTTTTATTTTTTTATTCAAAATAATGCACACTTGTTTTTCCAATTCACATATAACATTGGCAGAATAGTCGACATCGGCTTTACTTGCCATAATTAAAAATATAATAGAATAGAATAGAATAAAGTTATCAGATGTGAGACGATTGAAAAATCAGCCCTCCTTTTTACTTAAATATCATTGTCCCTAAGTACTACTACACGTATTGATTGACCCATTTGACCACTGTTTCAAGGTTATGACGGAATTTAAAAGGCAGTATCGTTTGATGGTCTTTGTTGCCTTTTCTGGACGAATAAAGAAACGACAACATTTTAACCACAGATTAAAAATCATTTAGTAAAAAACAATATGGCTGCCAAAGTAACCATGTTGGTGGTAGCAGTGGATCTAGTAAATTGTGGTTTCTAGTGACATTTATAGTTGGTTTTCTAGTAAATCCTAGTTATTAAAGTATATTTTTTTATTGAATGTGAGTAATACTTTCTGCTCGCCTCGTAAAATTATTGCAAAAGTGTACGCGTCACCGGTGGTGGTTTTGTGGTAAAACTTCAGAAATCTGGCGTTCTATAGTGGCGGAAAACGTAGTAAGCACAGGTGTTAAGCGGTAAGATGTCGTTCCCGCCCCGGCCGCCGCTGGTGCCGTACGGGATGGCGCCGGGCGTCGTCACAATGCAGATGCCCACACACGTAAGTGCCGCAGGATGTAACCTCGCCAGCAGTAGCGCTGATGCGGATGGAAAACAGCGACTTTTAGACGACTATTAAATGATTGCTATCACATCATATATTTCATCAAAGAACCATCAAGAGTAGAGCTAGAGGGATTGCTGTTCTACTCGCAAAAGTACCTACTGCACACCGTAACTTGAGTATCTAGGATTCAACCAGCATAACATATATTATATATTGTTCATAAAACAGCATTAAATTTGTATGACTTCTGAAATTAATTAGAATGAGTAAGTAGATGTATATAATTTACACTATTTTAGGTTTTAATGGTGACTTCATTCACATAGAGCATAGTCTTGTAATAATAATATTCATTCATCTTTATTTTATAAATCCTTCGCAAATAATAATAATAATAATAATAATAATAATATAGTTTATTTCTCTCATAAAGGTGCATTGTTACAGTAGTGTTAGTATACAATAGTTGCCTTAGGTATGCTAGAACCTTTGCGAGAGCTGGAGTCTGAACTAGGTTCGGGACCTGTGTGACAGATCTCCAGGCTCACACCCCTATAAACATTTATCATATTTAACGGCATCTTGATTCATTTTAAACACATTATCACTATTTGAAAAACAGTTTAGGTAGAGAGGTAAATCTATAATAATTGCGGTACAATATTTGTGAGGTGTAATGTAATGTGATGTTATTGTAGGATTGCGTGCGTAGTGTAGTGTGTGAATGTGTGAGGGTGTTATGTGTATGTGCATGTAAGTCCTGTATGATAGTTTGTGCTTGTTAAATATGAGTGGGAAATACGTTCCAAATTATTTAATGATTTGTATGATACTTTCTGTACTTTCATAGTCCATATCCAGCAGCCAGTTCCTTACAGTAGTTTTGCATTTATATTTAACCGTTGAGTACATATGTAAGATTTTATTAACTTTATTGTATACATAAGGACCGAGGAAGTATAAGAATCGTTGGGCTAGCTTTGTGTGAACAGGAATGGACGAACACACTGTATGCTTTCGTCTCAAGGCTTCGAACTTTTCGGGGTTATATGGATTGCGGGAGTGGACTGTGAGGATTAAATTTAGAATGAACAATTTCCGAATGGAGAGGACCTTACAGGTTTTATAAAGTTCAGTGGTAGGAAATTGATAAGGAAGGGACCAACCTACTTTAAGGATCGCTCTTTGGGCACGTTCCAGCTTTAACAAATGTGTTTTTGCTGCCCCACCCCAGGCAACTATACAGTACTGTGCAATTGACTGGCAGAGAGCTAGATATACTTGTCTGAGCACTTGTGTGTTGGCCACATGGCGGAGATTCTTAAAAATAAAAATCAATTTGCGCAGTCGAGAGGTAAGTATATCTATATGGTTATAAAATGATAATGAGTCATCTATTTGAACACCCAAATACCTGACACTATCTATGCGACTCAGATGAGGACAGCTACATGGCGTATGAGGTGATGCATTACAGGAATGCGCAATCATTGAAAAATGAGAGGTTGAAGTTTTATTAACTTTTGATAGCGAAAAGGTAAGATATTTAGATTTATCTACATTTAGAGTGAGTAGATTGCGTGACAACCAGTCAGTAACAATGTCGAGTCCTAATTGTGCGTATTTAAATGTCGACTCCCAGGAATACCCGTGGAATATTAAGGCAGTATCATCGGCGTAGGTAAAGATGGATCCATTGGCAAGTTCGAGACTGCAGAGGTTATTAATATAGATGAGAAATAAGGTCGGTCCAATTATACTGCCCTGGGGCACACCGTAGGTTATAGGGAGTTCTTCGCTCATCCAGTCACCTATTTTGACACATTGGCGTCTTCCTGTAAGATAACTTGCGAAAAGTGAGAGCTGATCGCCTCTGATACCTATCCTCTCAAGCTTCGCAATGAGAGCGGGAATTGAGACTGTATCAAAGGCTTTTGCCAGATCTAGAAAGACGCCAATAACATACTGTTTATTATCTAGATGAGACACAATGTTATTCGTTAGGTCTATAACCGCATCACTGGTTGACACTCCCGAACGAAAACCATATTGCCTAGCAGACAAAAGACGATTTTGCTCAAGGTATTTGACGAGCCTATTATTCATGAGCCTTTCTAGCAGTTTAGACAGTGTAGGTAAGATTGATATGGGTCTGTAATTATGAGGTTTATCTCTGTCACCGCTTTTATGTACAGGGTGAACGATTGCCAACTTAAATGCTTCAGGAAAGACACCTGTACTGAACGCCAGGTTAAACAAATATGTGAGGTGGGGAATGAGTAAGTGCTTAAATTTTTTAAGAAATGTACCCGACAAGTTATCGGAGCCTACTGCACAATCAGTCCTAAGCGCATTAATTAAAAGTTCCAACTCAGAATTGTCAGTATGTAAAAGGACAAAGGTTTTGTGATTCAGGGTATCATCCTGTTGTAGGGGTGTAGCTGGTACGAGTATGTTTTCAGCAAGTGAGTGTGCAATATTCGCAAAATAGGTGTTTACTTCATCAACAGAACGTTTGGGATCAGATGATGACAACAGATCGGTTGCAGATGTTTTCTGTTTAGTTGTGTTGGTAATTGTTTTTATAGCATCCCATAATTTTTTATTATTGTTTTGTGCGTTATCAATAAGCTTTTTATCGTAGTTACGTTTAGCAGTTTTGAGCAACATGGAGCAGTAATTCCTGTACCTTTTAAATGTGATTTTTAAAACCTCGTTATCTGGAGATTTTTTTAATTTTAGATGCAGGTTATCACGGTTTCGGAGACATCTTAGGAGCCCTGTGGTCATCCATGGCTGTCTCAGTCGTTTCCGATATGGCACAACTTTAAGAATCATGTTTTGTAGTATGACTACATTTAGCGTATTGATAAAATAGTTAGTAGCTTCATTAACATTACGAAGACTGTATAAAGGACTGAAATCGAATTGGTCAAGCATTAGTTCAATTTTAACGTAGTCGAGCACTTTTGATGTGTTACTTTTTAATGGAAGGGCATTGAAAGGTTTTGAAAGTTGCACGAACAACAGAACCGTATCATGGTCAGTGACTGAGGTATTAGCGACATAAGAGAAAGCTGGGAGTTTTGATTTTAGTATTACATGATCAAGACACGAGCTATTGCAGCGAGTGGGAAGCGTATGTGCCGGCAACATACCGTGAAATGCAAACATAGTGAGATACTCAGTGGCACGAGAGTCGTTACTACTGTCGGAAATGTCAATATTGATATCACCCGTGACAATAATATTACTATAGGAGGAAACAGACATAATAAGTTCGTTCAAAGATTGAATGAATGGTGAAACATTGCGGTATGCAGGAGGGCGATATATAGCTATGATTACTGTGTCTTTATTAAGTTTCACCACCAGACAGTTTGCATCCTGAAGTATGTAGTCCGTGACGGAAATCGAATGGTGGTTCCTATAGTAAACCACCACTCCCTCATTTTGTGTGCTATGTTTGCCAGTAGCCGCGGAAGTATAGTCGTCAAGTATGGGCAGTAGAGGGGAATGATATAACCAGCATTCAGTGAGTACTATTATATCCCAGGATGTTGCGCTTCTTTCAAGTAAGGCAGTAAGTTCATTAAAGTTTTTATTTACACTTCTTATATTTTGACATAGAAGCTTTAGCGCATTTCCGTGTGCCCTAGCAATTTTGTTGCACTCTTCTATGTCACAGGTTGCAGAGTCGGCTACTGAGACGTTATCCAGCTCATCTTGAATACTAGTTAGATTATCGAATAATTACGGTAAGTATAACAGTGGCTCGAACTTAGGTAGTGCTCAGAGAGGAAGGAACGATGTGGTTTATGAGATCTTGGATTACAGTGTGAAATTTTAATAAAAATTAAACGCAAAACAGATAATACGGACAAGAAGGTAACGTGACTTATACACGTGTGAAAGCAGTTTGGGTGCAATATAGGGTTTAATGTACTGGTAGCTGAAAAGTGTGTGTTTGTGTATATTTGTGTAAGGTTCTTGGTGATTTTAGGTGTGTGTAAATGTGTAATCATTGTTACATATAAGATAGTAAAACCGGGTGATAAAGTGAAAATATAAAAAAGCATAATGGTATAACAAACAAAGCAAAACAAGAAGTTCATAACATTAATGTGAGTACACATTACAAAGCAAGTGTCAACACAGCGTTCTAGGGAAGATTTACAATGATTTCCTAGTCATTTTTCGACAGTCATATTATGTAAATCTCCTTCCGAGTTAATGCAATACCGTTTCGCTCCGTCCTCTTTGCGAATGTACACTTTGCCATGGGCTGACCAACAATGTTTCAATTTATGAAGAGCAGCAAATTCTCTGGCCAGGAAGAATAGTTTCCTAGTTTTCATAGGCAGATTATCGGAGATGTATACCGGGAGTTTTGGACCATCAATCTGCAGGATGGCGGTGTTTAGTTTATTGTTACGGTTCTCTTTATTGTAAGTCCTGGCTGCTTGCATTATGTTTTCCTTTTTTATAACTGTTGTTAGGTCCACGATGATGGTGTTATTCATAGAGGTGGACGAATGGATCCTAAAGACATCCTTAATTTCGTTTTCCGCTACGAAGGGTCCAAGGGTTTTGCTGATATTTAGGACCACATTTACGAGATCCATTTTGGATTCGTTAGGTTTCTTTGGGATATTTTTTATTTCAAGGCATGTGTTTTTTGCTTGCTTTTCCAGTTGATCCACCCGTTCTTCGAGCTTCTTAATGTAGAGATTACTCTCCCTTCTTTCAGCCTCATATTGTAACATTTTATTCATTACCTCATCGTATTTTTCTGCAGTGAAATCGACAGATTGTTGCAGTTTGCTGTACTGGGATTTAATCTCTTGAAGTGAGGATTTCATAGATGATAAAAATGAGGATTGCTCTTTTTTAAGATCTTTTATCATAAGAGTTATTTCATGATTAAAATCTCCTACGTGGTCCTGGGTTCCCAAATCCGTACGTTTCCTCTTAAACCGACAAGTGATATTAGAAGGCGTACAATCTTCGAAAAAGTCCTCCTTAGGGGAACTTAGATTCGGCTCAGAATGATGGTGAGGGGGTGAGGTTTCATTTAAAACAGCTGGCGACATAGGTGGTGAACGGTTAACTGGCATTTTAAATGAAAAATAAAACGAAAAAAGAATAAAGAAAATATAAAAATGCAAAAAGTCAACTCCACTCGGGCTCGGATTTGATCTTGAGACTCGTCAATACTTTGAATGAGGTAGCTTGTTACTCGGTGGAGCTAACTTACTGGTTTACGCAGTCCAAATTAGTGAACGCTTTTCGCAGGGCACACGTCGAACACTTAGTAATTAGGTGCTTATTCACCGAGCTTCGTTAGTAATGAGGTCAAAGTCCAGAACGACACTATTATTTGAATTTGCTTGGACGGTTTGAGTTTTAAAATTGTTGTTATCGTTAGTATATATGAGTTATCTCACTACAATTTTTGCACATAACTGTCACTGTTTTACTAAAGATTCCGTACGTATATCGTTTGTCAAAAACAATTAACTTTTTACACGTTTTATGAATTTTCAAACACGGAGTAGACACACCACACGTCTGTTCACAACAACGTCGCGAGGGGGGGGGGGGGGGAAATATAATTACATAGTCCGTAGCCCTTCATATTATCATATTTTCTTGCCCATACCACAATTTATTTGGGCTTGTTGCAACATGTCTTTTTCTTCGATAGTTCTCTGTTAGTCATCATCCTCAGTATTCACCCTCTTCATATCATATTGAATAAAACCATCATAAAAACTGTTTGTCAGAGTATGTAGATAAAAGTATTGAAAGTAAAACATAACTTCAAAAATTAGAAACAGGTCCCCAAAAAGGGAATAAATCAGCCCTTAGGATATAAAGTTCCTACAATCACAATAATTAACTTATTTGCAGTGACTGATATGACATATCTTTAAGCACAGTTATAAAAGAAACATATCTTGAAAGTCCATCATAAACTAAACTAAGTAAACTTAGTTTAAAGTGTAAAATCATTCATCTAATAAACTACTATATATCAACGGTCATAAGCAACATTTTGGTCAAAAATGAGTTATATATGCCATCCTATGTAAAATTTTCCACTCTTTCGAATGCGCTTACTCCCAACTTTGAATGGCTCTCCTGAACATTTCATTTTTTGTCACTTATACCCTATTTCCTCTTAACCATCGATATGTATATTTTATAGTAGTTTGTTAAATGAATGATTTCACTCTTTTAACTAAGTTTACTGACTGTGACAGTGTGTGTACAAGGTTGATTTTGTGTGTTCTTAGCACTGTTATCATTATGTCATGTATGTTCTTTGAGTTTTTTAAACAGGTAATGTGTGCACAATGTTAAATGTAACATTAATAACATAACATCACGCCTGTATTCCCCGTAAGGTTAGGTAGAGGTCTACCTATAGTACATCCACATTTTGCTGGTTATGTTTAATTCCCATTTAATTGGGGGTGAGCCTAAGGTTGCCAGATGTCCGGGATTTCCAGGTTTGTCCCGGAATTTTACGTCTTGTCCCATGTCCAGTAATTCGATCTATTGTCCCGGATTCCGAAAAGTGTAATAATAAAAAAAAATCTAGTGAAAAATATTTGAAGAAATAGTTTTTTTTATGGAGAATTTTATTTAGTGGTTCTTTTTTTAGAGCATAAGGAGAGGTTCTATTTTTTTTTATTTGATCTTATTTTGTTTATAAGATAGCACATAATGTACACGTGGATTGTCTACCTACCAGAATTTAAATTGATTATTAGTAAAAGCAAATTGCTTAATTTCGTTTATATTTAACGTGTTGATTTCCTATTTAGTCCAATTATATTTAGTTTATAAAATACTATATAGTACATAAAGTACATGTTGGTTCTCTACTAAAGTTTAAAGGACATGTCCGAAAATGGTTTTTTATTATTCAATAATTCTAACCAGGATAAGTTAAATATATTTGGATAGACATCCCAAAAACTATTTGTTCTAACTATATCATACATTTTTAAACATCTGCAATTTTGAGAAAAATCGTTTTTATTTTAGTGTGAATTTACTTCTAAAATGAACGAACCATTCTAAATATCTGAGATAATATAGTGAATGCACCCGAAAAAATAAGAAACTTGTCAAAATTGACACAATGTACTGCGATTACTGTCATTAGTGACAGTGTCATTAGTGTCATTACTGTCATATTTGATCTAATAGTATCTCAATGTGAACGAAATGAATTTACTTTAATTTAATCAGGTTATTTATTTACATAAAGAATAGAATAGAATTTTTCATTTAATGGAGTAACCAAGACTCAAACAAGATTGTTAGTAAAACTTACGACTATGTTAGTAGGTATAGACACTAAACAAAAACACAAGAAATAACGATTGGTCATCGTTGTGACCTTGGAATATTGTGATCGCAAGTTGATCAAAAACCTTTCGACAATAATTAATACCCTATTTAAAAACTGAATTAATATGCTATAAGCACTGATTTTTATACATAAATGGCTATAACTAATTCGACGCAAATGTTACAGTTTTGTAAATGAAATTTTTTTTTTTTGGTTTTGGTCCTTGACATAGTTTTGAAATCATTGGTTTTGGTTATAAATATTGGTAGGTATTTCTTTTATTGATTTTCTTCATTTTCAATGGTCTTCTCTTATTAAAACATTGTCTAGAAACTGAGCAGGTCAAAGTCAAAGCATTGATTTCAAAAAGGCACATAAAAGGCACTTTTGAACGTCAAAAATTACAATGAAATAGAATTGATTCTAGTTGCCCCTTCCAAAAGGTACTCAATACTCAATCATTTATTTGCATTCCACAATGTGAACTTAGATTGTAACTTAAAATATATGATCATTGTGGACCCTGTCGGGCACAGCAGAAATATAGTAGGAGAGAGGAAGCTTTGGAATAACTAACTATTAGTCTTCTGAACTTGATAATTGTAAGGGTTCTTTAATTTTGTTGGCACTTATATATTTTTATTGTTTAAGTATTCGTTTACACTGTAATAGCATTTTCTTATTAGAAATTGTTTTAGTTTTTTTATAAATACATTAATTTTGTCTTCTTTTTTTATTAATTCAGGTAGTTTATTATATATTTTTATGGACATTACATAGGGACTTGTAGAATGTATTTTTAACCGAGAAGTTGGAATGTTTAATCTTGACTTATGTGTGTTGAGTGTGTAGCGTGACTGTATGTCTTCGCGTTTTGTATAAAAATCTGGATGTTTGCGAACAAATTTGCAGGTCTCTAATATGTAGATACTGGGGAGGGTTAAAATCTTATAATTTTGGAAGTGAGGTTTGCAGCTGTCACTTTGATCGATGGTTCTGACTAATTTCTTTTGAAGGGTGAAGAGTGATGGTGCATCTGTGCTATTTCCCCAAAGGGTGACACCATAGCTCAGCCATGCATAAGCATACGCATAGTAGGTGGTGAGCGCCGTTTGCAGATTGGTGGTTTTTTTAATTTCACGGAGAGCATAGGAAAATCTTGAAATTTTTGATCTAAGTTTATGAATATGTGTTTTCCAGTTTATATGTGTATCCAAATCTAGTCCAAGTAGGTTAAATTCGTTAACAATTTCCAGTTTTGAGCCATTGAAAGTGAAATCTATATTTAGAGGTGTTTTTTGGTGGGGATGGAAGGTAATCAGTTTAGTTTTAGAGTAGTTTATTTCGAGGTTGTGTGTGTTCATCCAGGTGATGATGTTGGTGAGTATTGAATTTAGTTCTTCATTTAAATTAATATTGTTTTGACATGAGACTAGTAGAGAAATGTCATCCGCGAATAGAACACATGGTCCTTTTATGGTTTTCGGTAAGTCATTTATATATATTAGAAATAAGAGACATCCTATTACACTTCCCTGTGGTATTGAGGCGTTAATTGATTTGCTATTTGATCGGACTTTTTCTATTTCTTTCGTCTGGTGATTAAAAAATACTAATTCTACTATTTGCTCCCTGTTCTTTAGGTAGGATACAAGCCATTCATGAGCTTTTCCGCGAATACCGATTCCATATAATTTAGTAAGCAATATATTAAATTGAACTTTGTTGTAGGCTTTCGTCTTATCTAGTAATATACCTACTGCGTATTTTTTATTATTTATTATATCGAGTGCTTCTTGGATGTATTTATAGACTGCCAAAGTTGTTGAGTGGTTTTTGCGAAAACCGTTTTGGCATTCGTCGAATATTTAAAATTTTTCGCAATATTTATATATCCGGTCGCACATTGCTTTTTCAAAGATTTTAGAGGCTGAGGGCAAGAGAGCTATGGGGCGATAATTGTTTGGATCTGTTTTTGAATTTTTTTTGTGGATCGGTTTAATCAGCGACTTCTTTAATAGATCAGGAAAGGCACCTTCTTGAAATGACTGGTTTAGTAGGAGATAAAGCGGTAACGTTAGTTCGTCTGCGCACTGTCTTAATAAGATAGGTGGAATTTCGTCTATACCATGGCTACTTTTGTTTTTTAGATTTTTAATAATTTTGTTTACTTCCCAAGCGTCTATTGGGCTAAGCAACATGCTAGTTGGGCTAAGGAACATGCTAGGTAGTTATCGTATGGAGAAGAATGGGCAAGAAACTCGACCGTTACTCTTTTAAAATGTTTTACAATATTTTGCATACATTAATTATATAATAAAATAATATGTGAATATAATATGCAGGTGGAATTACATCATTTTGATGCCGAGCCCATCCAAGATACCAGACAATTATTGTCATCACATGAGCACAGCAGCTTCCTAAAGTCCTTTTCCCAATTATGCAAAAATATATGTGTGTAATACACTATTACTGTAATGGTGTGATTTTATTCATCCTCTGATCAAAGCTGCTTCATGTGATGACGAAATGCCTGGAATATTTAGTTGTAAATCTTGACTTACTGTCAATAAAAGTAGGTACCGTTCGGCCAAATAATATGTTCCCCATATTAATAAAAGCGAGCCTTTCCTAATCCAAATAAAACTGAATCTGGCATTTCCTTGGTGGGAAACTGAACTGTGGCATTTGAGCATTTATCTGGACGAAACTGGCTCGGCGTCTTAAGCTGATGCCCAAAATCACATAGTCATCTAACTAAATAATGTTCATTTTCTGATTAGCTCTTTCCAGTAGGTATAGGTTGGGAATCAGCGTGATGGAAATGGTTTAAAATGGCTCCTGCAATTTTTTTACCAACTTCTAAAAAAGGAGGTTCTCAATTCGGATGTTTGTATTTTTTTTTTTATGTTTTTTCGCGCATAACTCCGTCGCTTGCCAACCGATTTGAAAAATTCTTTTTTTGTTGGAAAGGGTATACTTTCCAAATGGTCCCATGAAATTTTTTTCGAAATCTGACAAGCGGTTTTTGAAAAATCAACAAAAATCTAAAAATTCAAAAGCAATATTTTGTAAAAGGTTTGACATTAGGCTATTGTAACTTCGATAAATGACAAACTCTCCCACTAAAAAGTACAAAATAAAAACTTTTTTACAAAAATAACAACCGACTGTCAATAAACGAAAATGCAGAACCAACGACACCGACTTCCGAAATTAAAGTTATTTAGCACTTTGTAGTGTTTTTTTTTGGAAGTCGGTTGTTTTTTTTGTAAAAAAGTTTTTTTAATCATCCATTAGTGTTCTAGACCCCGAGACCCTATATTGAAATATTTATTATTTTATTGACATAAATAATTATTCTACTCTGGCCGCATTCCGAATTGGCTATAATCGCTCACAGCACTCACATTGTCTGACATGCGTTCCGTATTAGATATTACGATAATGACAGCTGAGAGCTGTCAACAATTCGGAACGCTCGTGAACGCACTCCAGTGCTTACTCAATGTCAAACGACATTACAGGAGCATTTCTTTGTGTAAACACCACATTTGTTCTTCAGTTCTTCTTCTTTGGTTAGGTGGCGACTGTCAGCCAGACGCACAATTTCGAAAATGCCACGTTATTTTAATTTAAAGATATGATGCAACTCCAAACAAAACACACTGACACATCCTCATCCTCACACACACACACTGTCATTTTTGACAGCGCTCACGGTGATATTATTACAATGCATGCTTGGCGTTATCGCAAGATGGCGCATGTCATGACGTCATCTATGTCGATTCACGGGATATCGTAATTGCGGTCACGCTTATTCGGTACGGGTTAAGCACGCTCAAATCGATTACATCGATTATTCCTAATTCCTAATTTTTATTTGAAAGGGCATACTTCCAGATTGGTCCCATTTTTGTCAAAATCCAGTTCTGATGATGGGATCCATGAGGAATTGAGGGAACTCCTCAAATATTATAGGCATACATATAGCAATTTTGGTATTTTTATCAACAAGTCAAGCATTTGCATTCAGAAAGTATAATTTGATGAAGTGGAACTGATGATGAAGACCACAGATGGCCATCGGAACTACTCAATGACAAATATTTCACGGGTAGCGATTCGATTGCTTTAATATGGTTGCTAAGCAATTTATGTTCGTCACAATGCGTATGGTGAAGTGGAGCTGACGATGACTTCACCATTAGCTCCAGTTCTCCTGGTTCTTACCAGGAGAACTCCTCAACAATTAACGTCCCAGCATCGGGAAAAGCAATATTTTGTAACAGGTGATGAGCAGTTGACATTAGGGTTTGAAACGGTATGCTCTCGAGGTGGTCCCATTGTCACCAAGTCAGAGTCTGATGAAGGGATCCCATGAAAGTCGAGGAAAATCCTCTTTAGTAGGCATGTACAGTGTGTTAGTTGAACTCTCTCAAATCAAATGAAGCCTATAGATGATTCAAGTGTTTGAGTCTGAGAGTCATCACGTACCTATACTCATTCTCCGACTTTTAATTAGCTGCAGTAATAAAATAACACTTCTTAATAACTCATTTCGGACTGCATTTAGAGATATGCATGTCAAATAAGTTTCGTTTGTTACACTATTCTGTACTAGAAAAACATGGTTTGGTTGATGGCCGCGAAAAAACAAAAAGACGCCAATTTTAGTCATTTAAGTTACACATAAGCTGTCGTTTTACTGCAGCTAATTAAAAGAACGACTATAATGCTACCAAGCCGTCCGATTTCACATCATCAGCATTTCGATGAACTCTTTTGTTTTTCACAGGCTCATATCAGAACTATAATCTAGAAATCGATTCGTGTCCAGAACTCACGTGTGAATGCCAGCAGATCATGCCAGAAGGTTAAAAAGTGGAAAAATACCAAGATCATCGTTTCAAATAATAGTGAAAGGCTGGAATCGCTGGAACTCTTTTGTTTTACACAGGTTCATATCAGACCTACAATCTAGAAATTGATTCGTGTCCAGAACTCACGTACGAGTGCCAGCAGATCACGTCAGAAAGTTAAAAAGTGGAAAAATACCAAGTCCATCGTTTCAAATTATAGTGAAAGGCTAGAATGGCTAGAACGGCTAGAACTCTTTTGTTTTTCACAGGCTCATATCAGAACTATAATCTAGAAATCGATTCGTGTCCAGAACTCACGTGTGAATGCCAGCAGATCATGCCAGAAGGTTAAAAAGTGGAAAAATACCAAGATCATCGTTTCAAATTATAGTGAAAGCCTAGAATGGCTAGAACTCTTTTGTTTTTCACAAGCTCATATCAGAACTATAATCTAGAAATCGATTCGTGTCCAGAACTCACGTGCGAGTGCCAGCAGATCATGTCAGAAGGTTAAAAAGTGGAAAAATACCAAGTTCATCGTTTCAAATTATAGTGAAAGGCTAGAATGGCTAGAACTCTTTTGTTTTTCACAGGCTCATATCAGAACTATAATCTAGAAATCGATTCGTGTCCAGAACTCACGTGTGAATGCCAGCAGATCATGCCAGAAGGTTAAAAAGTGGAAAAATACCAAGATCATCGTTTCAAATAATAGTGAAAGGCTGGAATCGCTGGAACTCTTTTGTTTTGCACAGGTACATATCAGACCTACAATCTAGAAATTGATTCGTGTCCAGAACTCACCTACGAGTGCCAGCAGATCAGAGATTATAGTTCTGATATGAGCCTATGAAAAACGACAGAGTTCTAGCCATTCTAGCCTTTCCCTATAAATTGAAACGATGAATTTGGTATTTTTCCACTTTTTAACTTTCTGGCATGATCTGCTGGCACTCACACGTGAGTTCTGGACACAAATCGATTTCTAGATTGTAGTTCTGATGTGAACCTGTGCAAAACAAAAGAGTTCTAGCATTTCACTATAATTTGAAACCATGAACTTGGTATTTTTCCACTTTTTAACCTTCTGACATGATCTGCTGGCACTCGCACGTGAGTTCTGGACACGAATCGATTACTAGATCATAGTTCTGATATGAGCCTATGAAAAACGACAGAGTTCTAGCCATTCTAGCCTTTCACTATAATTTGAAACGATGAATTTGGTATTTTTCCACTTTTTAACCTTCTGACGTGATCTGCTGGCACTCGTACGTGAGTTCTAGACAATAATCAATTTCTAGATTGTAGGTCTGATGTGAAACTGTGCAAAACAAAAGAGTTTTAGCCTTTCACTATAATTTGAAACCATGAACTTGGTATTTTACCACTTTTTAACCTTCTGGCATGATCTGCTGGTACTCGCACGTGAGTTCTGGACACGAATCGATTACTAGATTATAGTTCTGATATGAGCCTATGAAAAACGACAGAGTTTTAGCCATTCTAGCCTTTCACTATAATTTAAAACGATGAATTTGGTATTTTTCCACTTTTTAACCTTCTGGCATGATCTGCTCGCACTCACGCGTGAGTTCTGGACACAAATCGATTTCTAGATTGTAGTTCTGATATGAACCTGTGCAAAACAAAAGAGTTCTAGCCTTTCACTATAATTTGAAACCATGAACTTGGTATTTTTCCACTTTTTAACCTTCTGGCATGATCTGCTGGCACTCGCCCATGAGTTCTGGACACGAATCAATTTCTAGATTATAGTTCTGATATGAGCCTATGAAAAACGACAGAGTTCTAGCCATTCGAGCCTTTTCCTATAATTTGAAACGATGAATTTGGTATTTTTCCACTTTTTAACCTTCTGGCATGATCTGCTGGCACTCACACGTGAGTTCTGGACACAAATCGATTTCTAGATTGTAGTTCTGATATGAACCTGTGCAACACAAAAGAGTTCTAGCCTTTCACTATAATTTGAAACCATGAACTTGGTATTTTTCCACTTTTTAACCTTCTGGCATAATCTGCTGGCACTCTCACGTGAGTTCTGGACACGAATCGATTTCTAGATTGCAGTTCTGATATGAACCTGTGCAAAACAAAAGAGTTCTAGCCATTCTAGCCTTTCAGTATAATTTGAAACGATGAACTTGGTATTTTTCAACTTTTTAACCTTATTTATTTATTTATTTATTTATATATACTTTATTGTACACCAGAAAATAAATAACAAAAAATACGATTATTAATACAAAACATACAATGGGCGGCCTTATCGCTTTCTGCGATCTCTTCCAGGCAACCTTGGAATGGACAGTGATTGCGTGGATATAAAAAATGGGGTTGACAGTGGCGCAAAATAATATAGGCACAAAAATAGATACATAGCTATATATATAATATATATATATATATATATATAATGCTGTATAATAGATACATAAATAAATACATATTAAATATTCATATAAACAAAGAAAAGTAATGATGACTACAGATTATTGCAGCTACGAAAACAAGATCACAACAACAAGTAATGCTCCTTCACGAGTCTCTTAAAAACAGCTAACGATTGCGCGCGTTTAATTTGAATTGGCAATGCATTCCATAAACGAGCGGCCTGAACAGAAAAGGATTTGTCGAAAAATGTTGTGGAATGCATTGGCATTTTTAGCTTTAAATTATCCGATGATCTCAAAAACTTCGTGTGGGAGTCGCAAAGATACTGAAAACGTTTTTTAAGATAGAGAGGGGTGGAAGGGGAAAAGAGCACATTATACAATAGGGAAAGAATATGAGCATTCCGGCGAAGCCGAATTGGTAACCACTTGAGCTTCACACGAAATTCAGAAACATGGTCATATTTGCGCAAACCGAATATGAACCGTATACCGACATTTTGAAGCCGCTCAAGTTTATCGAGTTGGTCTTGGGTAAGATCTAGATAGCTGGCATCAGCATAATCAAGAATGGGTAGAAGAAGTGACTGTGCAAGCGCAATCTTGGTGGCAGTTGGTAGAATATTACGCAGTCTCTTCAAAGATGCAGCGGATGCGAATAGCTTGCGGCTAACTTCCTGTAGCTGGGCCGTCCAAGAGAAGTTCTTGTCAATAAATATCCCCAAGTTTTTAACTTTTTCGCTGAATGGAATAATAGAGTTGTCGAAAGAAACTTGGGGAAGAGTCGTCCAATCAATTCTTGAGACCGTCCTAGAACTGCCAACCACAACAACCTGCGTCTTTACGGGGTTGACCATAAGTCCATACCTCTTGCTCCAGTCGCATATACGGGCCAGATCGCGATTAATCATTGAGATAGCCTCGGACAGATTTCCAAGAGGAGCTCGTGCGTAGATTTGTAAATCATCTGCATAAAGGTGGTAGGAAGAAATTAGTTCATCGGATATAGAGTTAATAAAAACTGCGAAAAGTAAAGGGGAAAGAACGCCACCCTGTGGTACACCGGCAGAAGTATTACACCAGGAAGACAAAGTCTCTCCAATGCAAATACGTTGCCGGCGACCGAACAGGTAACTATGAAACCAGTCAATTACCGATGGAGATATATTAAGAGAGCATAGAATGCCAAGCAAAACATCGAAATCAACAGTATTAAAAGCATTACTGAAATCAAGTAAAGCTAAGACCGTTAGATTACCGCTTTCCATGGCTGACCTTATATCATCCGTAATATTCAGAAGCGCTGTGGTGGTACTATGACCAGGTTGGAAGCCAGACTGGAAAGGGTTAAGGAGATTATTTTTGGAGAGGAAAGTGTTTATTTGATCGTGGATTAACCGTTCAAGGACTTTGGATAGAAATGGTAAGACGGATATTGGACGATATTCAGAAAAGGATGACGGATTGGATTTTTTGGGTAATGGAATTATTTGAGCATCTTTCCATGAACATGGAAAGACGCCACTAAATGCAGAAAAATTGAGGATATGACAAATGACGGGAAGGATAACGTCCAGCACAGGGACTAACATATTACGGCTGATACAGTCACTTCCTACTGCATTGGAAGCAATCGATAGTAAGCTCTTCTTAACATCACATGCGGAGAATTGATCAAAAACAAATGGAGAATAACTGGGAGTCGGAAGAGATGAAAGATAATGCAGTGTCTTAGATTTTATTGTCCCATCAAAATCGGACGAAGCAGTAAAATGACATGACAAAACCTTCTGACATGATCTGCTGGCACTCGCACGTGAGTTCTGGACACGAATCGATTTCCAGATTACAGTTCTGATATGAACCTGTGAAAAACGAAAGAGTTCTAGCCATTCTAACCTTTCACTATAATTTGAAACAATGAGCTTGGTATTTTTCCACTTTTTAACCTTCTGACATCATCTGCTGGTACTCGCACGTGAGTTCTGGACACCAATCGATTTCCAGATTACAGTTCTGATATGAACCTGTGAAAAACGAAAGAGTTCTAGCCTTTCACTATGATTAGAATCGATGAATATGGTATTTTTCGACTTTTTAACGTTTCGAATGATCTGCTACGGCGAGTTGGCAGATCACTTTGCCTATTGACTTTTTTGAGGTAACATAGTCAGAACTATTCCTGAAAAGCATCAGGAACTGTAGTATTCAACCGTATGCGAGAAGAACTCACAGTTGTTTTTTATCTGCTGCAAATGATCTGCTACGGGAAGTTGGCAGATCATTTTGCCCTTTGACCTTTTTTTAGGTAAAAACGTCAGAACTATTCCTGAAAAGTATCAGGAACTGTAGAACTCAGCCGCATGCGAGAAGAACTCACATTTGTTTTTGATCTGCTGCTAATGATCTGCTACGGGAAGTTGGCAGATCATTTTGCCAATTGAATTTTTTTGGTAAAAACGCCAGAACTATTTCTAAAAAGTATCAGGAACTGTAGAACTCAGCTGCATGCGAAAAGAACTCATTTTTATTTTTGATCTGCTGGACAATGATCTGCTAAGTTCACACACATCTGCACCGATAGGTTGGATTGTTGGAGAATCTTCTACAGACGTGGTGTCTTGCGGTAGTGCACTGAAGGCTCGTTTGATTAGCGGCTATCTTGTAGGGTTCATACGTGAAGGGTTTCTTGAATTAAAACACTGTGTTGATTCATCATATAAGTGTTCAGGAAGCGATTTCGGGACTCTTCAGGTTTCTTCAGGAATTATCTGGCCGACGACTACGAAATTACTATTTTTAAACGATTACTTAAGTGGCTCGAAACTATACCTTTTTTTTTTTTTTTCTTTCTTTTTTTTTTTTACTTTTTTTTTTTTTTAATGATGGGAAATCATTAAATGACCCCTCCCGCTCTGGGTGGAGCGGAAGGGAGTGTCAGACTCTTACTGACTAAAACCCATCCGTGTTCTACCACCTAACCTATACCTTGACGAGAGCCCGAAATTTCTTCCCTTTTTAAAACTTTATTTTCCTTATAATAATGTACTTCGACTTAACGCTATTATAGGCCTATATGCCTACATCTTTGAATTGATCCCAATGTGTTGCATATCGTTAGATCTTATATGAAATTCCCCGTCTGATGAGGTATCTATGTTGCCTGTGTCTATTATTACTGAAAGGTTATTTCAGGTCAAAAGGTGAAAAGGGACTAATTAATCACGAAAACTATCTTTCAGGCTAAACTATCTGAAAACTGGTCGTCCGATTTCCACCCTATAAACGGCAACTTTAATCTATTCGGTTGGTTCTAACGATATACAACAATAACATTTCTAGATTCTAGGTTTTCAGGGCGTAAAGCGCCTCTGAAGGTCTTATTGGAAGACCATACTTTTTCCAATATCCAACAATAGTTTTACCACATATGAACTTAATTAAGTAGGCGTATTTTACGAAATCTAAACTATATAAGTTAGGTCCAGGGCTAGGTCTCGGTCTAGGTTACCTGGAAACACTAAAAACTATATACGGCCTACTTAACAGAGGTTCACAGGTAGTACAACCACTGTTGGTCAATAAAAGACGTGTCGTAAACTTTTATTACGCACTTACTTAACTGTGATTCTAAGTTGATAATACAAAAGACTAATCTATTTACGTGGCATCGTCATGAAGAGGGTTTAAATTAAATAAAACCCTATTGTTTGGTAGCACGTTATTCGTGACCACAAAATGACTCTAAACTTTTACAAAACTAATCTATATGACGAGCCTTTATCTCTAAACAGTACTTATTGTACTTATTCTAACTTAAAATACGTGACTCTATTGAATTTAAGTTATATTCAAAGCCCTACTAGGTTACGCGTTATTCGCGGCCACAAACGATTCTAAGTTATAACAAAGCTAAATAAAATATATGACGCTTCGTCGCGAACACAATGTGTATATAGAAAAAAAAATATAAACATTCAAAATGTAAAAATTGGAAGCAACTCAATCCCAAGCCTTTTTTTCCTCAATATAATCCTTAACAGTATAAAAGGCTTTCTGGCACAACTTACGTTTAATGAATGATTTGAATTTATTAAGGCTTAGATCTTGAACGTGGCTTGGTAGTTTATTATAAAAGCGTATACATTGGCATCTGAACGAGCCACCTATTTTCTTGAGCCTTGTTGTACGAGGTGCATTCAATAAGTACCTAGCCTCATCGCCAGAGGGAGCTGTAGTTTCAAAAGAGTTTTACCGCAGTGTAGCACATTCTTTTTTAGTTCTTTTTTCAAATTTTCATTCCAATCCCTTCATTTGTTTTAATTTGACAACTTATGGAAGCGAACGTGTCGATCGGTTTTACAAAAATGGAAAAAGAGCAATATCGTTCGGTGATTCGATTCCTATTTTTGGAAGGGAAAACGCGCATCGAAATAAAAGAGCGCTTGGATGCTGTGTACGGTGACTCTTCTCCAGCGATAACCACCGTCAAGAATTGGTTCAACGAGTTTGCACGTGGCCGTACGTCGGTTTTTGATGAACCACGTCCAGGTGCACCGAAAACAGCTGCTACGGAGGAAAACATAAAAAAAATCCATGATCTCGTATTGGCAGATCGCCGATTGAAGGTTCGCGAGCTAGCTGAGACTGTAGGCATTTCAGAAGGAACAGCGCATCATATTCTTCACGAGGAACTCGGCATGAGAAAGCTGTGGGCGCGATGGGTGCCGCGTTTACTCACACCAGAAAACAAGCGCAACCGTGAGACCACATCGGAGACGTGTTTGGCGCTGTTTAAGCAGAATCCAGCGGAGTTTTTGCGTCGTTTTGTGACCATCGATGAAACCTGGATCCACTGGTACACACCAGAGACCAAGGAGCAATCAAAACAATGGATCCAGACCGGGGAACGTGCTCCAAAGAGGCGAAAACTGTAAAATCGGCCGGAAAAGTTATGGCTACCGTTTTCTGGGATTCACAAGGTGTGATCTACATCGATTACCTCGAGAAGGGTAAAACAATTACAGGGCTTTACTATGCCGATTTATTGGGCCGATTCGACGCCGAATTAAAGAAAAAACGACCCCTGGCTGTTTCACCACGACAACGCACCGGTTCACACGTTTGCCGTTGCCATGGCCAAATTGGTCGAATTACGCTACGAATTGCTGCCCCATCCACCGTATTCACCAGATTTGGCCCCTTGTGACTTCTTTCTGTTTCCTAATCTGAAAAAATCACTCGCCGGGAATAGATATGGATCAAATGAGGAGGTCATCGCCGCCACGGAGGCCTATTTTGCAGTTTGACAAAAACTATTTTTCGGACGGGTTAAAAAAGTTGGAGCATCGCTGGGCTAAGTGTATCGAACTAAAAGGAGACTATGTTGAAAAATAAATTGCCACTTTTCCAAAATTTTCGTTTACTTTTTGTAGGCTAAGTATTTATTGAATGACCCTCGTAGGTACAACAAATTTGTGTTTGTTCCTCGTATTTATATTTATTATAGACTACGCTTTATATACTATTAAATAAAAGTTTTCATTTTCACACAAGTATCCGAGTTTTAAAGTAATTAAACAAATTCTGAGTTAAACTAAATATTATGTCTAAACTACTCGCAACTTATAAAATGACCACAGATCACTCATGTAGGTACAAAACAACAAAGATAGTTAAAAACAAAATAAGAGAACAGCTGCTAATTGAAAAAAAAACGTGAATAATCGTGAATAACGAATAGTCGTGCTTTTTATGGCCTCGCAGCGTTGATGTGACATTATCGAAGTAAAACAACTGCAGTCAGATAGAGAGTCCGATGTTTTTCCTGCGGATTACAACTTTTAAGTTTTGATACGCAGTTTCTTTGTTCTGTTTTTTGTAACCAAGAATATTATTTAATTTATTTTGTATTCGATTATTCATTACATTTGACTAATTATGCAGGCAACACCAAAACGAATAAGTGATTATCTATAGTAAAGCTGTCGATATAGAATAATGGCGGGAACAGATCTATCAGAACTCAATTTATTGCTGAATCGATTCTTACTTTCCTGCGATTCGGATAGATTTAAAAATCGATCTTGTTTAGGAATAATCGTCATCCCTACCGGTACGTCTGTCATCTGCCTTCACAGTTGCAAGGTTACATGCTCTGTGGCATCTGCGTGAGATGAAACAAAAAAAAAAAATATTTTCACAACGGAACTATGAAATACAACATTATGATTACATGATTATGACATTACTAATTATTTAGCTATTTATGAGTTTAATATCATTTTTGTGATGTTTTTATGTAAAGGCTCATACTTACCTAACTCAGACAAATGAAGAGAACGAAACGTCCATCATGACTATACGGAAATGTACCTAGCACTCGTTAATTTACTGTTTATCTTAAAATCATAATTCCGGATACGTAAATAAAATTCCTGAAGGGAAAAGCTTGTAAAAAATAAGCAAATAATTTGTATATTAATTTGCTTTTCATACGTGCAACTTTTCAAGACTGCTTTTGAACAATCTCCATGACTTAGTATAGATGATAACTTAATTGATACGTGTTTTAAAACTTTTGTTGATATATTGTCATATCCGGTACTGTTTGTGTTCTTTAGGTTTTTAATTATTTTGTATACCTAGTCTTTTTTTTTTTTAAGGATGGGAAATCATCAAATGACCCCTCCCGCTCTGGGTGGAGCGGAAGGGAGTGTCAGACTCTTACTGACTAAAACCCATCCGTGTTCCTTCCTTAGCCCTTTATGTTCCGGGGCAGCGGTAACCCTTTCGGACAATCCCGCTGCCCCGGCAGGCTTCGGCCCTGTCGGGCCCCTCCTTATATGCTGACATCTCTTTGCGGCGCGCGTGGAACACATACGCGCCGTCCGGCACGGGCCTGCACCTGTATTCACAAACATACGATTCACTATCGTATCGACAATGACACTTGTTCGATAACCTGATTTCTGAACCGAAGGACCGGCAAAACGCTATTCACAGATCCGTATGGAAGGGTTTTTTTAGGTGTGTATACGGGGAATGCTACAAAATGGTAGTAAATAGATATTCGTGGTAGAAAATTTTAAGTGGTACATAAATGATTTTTATTGAGTATTTCACTATGGGCAACTATAGATTATGCATTCAGTAACTATTAACAAATAAAAAACAGTAGGTAAGCAATGATTTTATTAATAAATTAAATTTACCTGATTTCTATTAAACTTGCTTTGTAAACTTCAACTTTCTGTCAAACCTAAAAATCTGGAATAATTATTTTTCTGAATCTTGTTTTGAGCTATAGAGATAATTGAGAACTACACGGAAGACAAGGCGTATGGTCGAAAGACTATAGCCTGCCCTTTGGGCGAATTAAAAAAAGATAATAATTGAGGAGTGAAAAATTACTTTTTTTCTGAAAAATGGTTGTATGTATTTTATCGGTATTTAAAAAAATTACTATTTCCTCATTTTCATTTTATAAAACGTGGTACCCAATATTGAAAATGCATATTTTCAGAAAAGAGTGTCATTGGAGCAGCGGCAGATGCTCTTTGCATTCATGCAAGGGCATGAGGACCTTGCCCGGAGCCGTGTTTTGACACTTATTGCTTAGATTATTCTTTTTTAAACAATATTTTGTTATTCGATAACACTTCCGACAGCAAATACCTGTCGGAAGAATTGATGTCTTCATACCGTATATGAACTGTCAAAATTGTACGGTTTCGGATTTGTGAATAGCGATTATAGGATTTCGTGGATAACATTGACATTCGATACGGTACCAAACCGTGTCGTAGCTTTGTGAATAGCTATGCTGGTCCCGATCGGACGGCTAGCTACCCATTACTCGCCGTCCGCAGGCCCGCGCCTACGGTGGCCGGGAGTCGTCACGCGGCTTCCGACGCCCGGGGCGTCTACCGCGGCGGCTGGGACGGGCGGCTCTCTCCGCTCTCTCCCTCGCCCATCCCGCCACCTCCTTCGCTAGCATGACTGCTTCGCAGAAGGAGGTGACTGCCTCCCACTCCCTCTCTGTATAGTCTTGCCATAAATATTGTCACGAAGAAAAAAAATTTTTTTTTTATAGCAAATAATATTTATTACTTTTACAGTGTGTTAGTTTAATACATAAATATAAAACAATTTAAAATATAAAAAGCTTATTCGAAGTGGTCTCCATTGGCTGTAATACAGTCCTTTAAACGTTGAGGCCAGTTATCAATAGAAGCACGCACTCTTTCCTTGGAAAAATTCTTCACTGCCAATCGTATGGATTGTTTTAGCGACTCCAAATTATCATGGCGTTTAGAGCAAACCATACTCTCTAAAACTGACCATATATCATTATCCAGCGGATTAAGATCGGGACTAGACGACGGCCTGTCTTCAGCTCTGATGAAATCCGAAACGTTCACTTCCAACCAAGACTGCGTGGACCGAGCTTTATGACCCGGCGCCGAGTCTTGTTGGAAGGACCATACTTGGTTATTGAACATGATGTTGTTAAGGGGCTTAACTACCTTCTCAAGAATGGTATCTTGATACACTTGTGCCGATGTTTTTATACCTTTTTCACAAAAATATGGCTCAGTCACTCCTTCATAGCTAACACCCCACCAAACCATCACTGAAGTCGGATAATGCCCACGTTGCACTCTGTCGACTAATTGGGAAGCTTCCTTAGAGCTTTGAGCATAAATACGGTCATTTTGTTTGTTAAAATGTTGCTCGATTGTAAAGATTTTCTCATCCGCTAACAAAATTTTTCTGTGACCTCCCTTTGCGTACCGCTTCAGTAGTTGTTTCGATTTTACCACCCTATTCTTTTTTAAATTATCACTTAAAAAATTACCAGTGCGTCTCTTATAGGCTGCAAGTCCTAAATCATCTTTTAAAATACGCGACATGGTTCTGGGTGCTATCTTCATCTCCCGAGATAAAATCTTTTGCTTTCGGACAGGATTTCTTCGAATTCTTTCCCTTACTGCTTTGACCACCTTTTTCGTACGAACACTACGTGGACGGCCAGATTCTGTCACAAACAGAGGAGGTCTCATTGTACCTATTAATAGCCCGGTACACAAGCATTTGACTAAAACCAAGCGTATGGAGAGTTTTAAAAATTGCAGTTGGCTCCATACCAACTTTGTGTAATGCAATCACAGCGATTCGGTTCTCTTTATCACCCTACTCCATTTTAATATCGCAAAATGTTGTACAATGCATTGGCGCCAAAATTAGAAAACTCAATGAACAATCGTATAAAAATGACAGATTCCAAATTCAAATGTAATATCTTTCTTATTTTTAACTGTAACAGTATTTATGGCCAGACTAAGTATATCTTCTGGTATAGTTGGACGCATAAACATTGAGTTTGGTTCGAACGGGATTCGGTATCTTGAATGGTTTGGCATTGAAGTTTCAGTTTTATCGATGAGGAAATTATTAAAGTAGTTTGCAATCTGTTTAGGGTCAGTAATTATATTACCATCTACAGTAATCTGTATGTGTATTTATAATCTTCCAAGTGGCTTGCGACTTATTTCGGGCAGTTTTTATGTAATTATCATTGCGAGACTTTTGCGTTAACTTAATGATCTGATTTAATCGCGAAGATAAAGTTAGGAATTTAGTTTTATTATTTTTTGTAGGTTTTTTTCTGTAGTCCCATAAAAGTTGTCGCTTGCGTTTACAGCACATTCTAAGATCTTTCGTAATCCACCGAGGGCGAGATCTTGTTGATATTTTCATCTGTATAGTGGGGAAGCAAAGATTATAGAATAGGTGGAATAATTCATAAAACTCATCAAATGCCAGGTTTGGATCTGTATTGTCAAAAACGTTATTGAAATGAAGAGAATTTATGCATTCTTTGAATTTACGAATGTTCTCTTTAGAGTAGTCTCTTTTTTCTATGGTATTATGCTTATAAAGTATCTAAAAAACGATTTGCGACAGACGATAAGAGATTTAAAAATAATAATTAAAAATAGGCCTACACAAAAAGATGTGTAGAATTCTTCTTGTGTTAAGAACTATCGACAGACCACTTTATTTGCATGTGTGTTATCATAAATTTGATGTAAACTCATACTTTTCACAACAACAATTGAAATAGTTTGTAGTGTCCATTAAACAAATAAAAAGAGGATGACCGCTTTTAGGGTCATTTTACACACTGTGTGTCTGTTTGTTCCGGCTCACCTCTGAAACGGCTCTACCGATTTTGTCGGGACTTTCGGGACAGTGTATTATATATTATAATAAGGAGTAACTCAGGCTACATTTATTTTAGAAAAAAAAAAGTTAAATTCCACGCGTATGAAGTCGCGGGTAATATAGCTAGTTAAGTATATGTCGCAGCCAATTGGTTAAATTAGCCGTTTAGTTAACCGCCTGGCCTTTAGAAGTAGTGCTCGCCTCGCTTCGCTCTCTCGGCTCGCACGCGCTTGATCACAGTTCTAACCTAACCTAACCCATTTGGTCGGGGTGCCCTGGCTTAGTTACTGCGACCAATTCGGCTCGCGCGTGATTGGTTACAGACTTCCAACCTAAACTGTAATTGAATATCATTCAGGCCGTTAGTTGAACGGCCGCCGTTTAGTTAAAAGGCTAGGCGGTTAACTGAACGGCTAATTTAACCAGTTGGCTGCGACATAAACATATAATTTGATGCTGTTTTATTGTCACCAGCAATTCACATTGCCAGTAGCAATATAAAAAATGTTAACCACTTATCTCAGAGTGCAGAACTACTTAATTTAATCTTTTTAGGGTTCCGTACCTCAAAAGGAAAAATAACGGAACTCTTATAAGATCACTTCTGTCTGTCTGTCCGTCTGTCAGCCAATTTGCTCCGAATCTAAAGGACCGATTAAGTTGAAATTTTGTACACATATGAATCTCTGTGACCCAAACACAGATGTATAACGAAAATAAATGATTTTTGAATATGGGGGTCATTTTTGGGGGCCAGACAAAAAAAAAGAAAAGTTTTGCAATCTGTCTGTGAGGAACTCAAATATATTTCATAATTTAAAAATAAATTGTATTAAAGTTAAGAAAATTGAAGAATATTGACGATTCCCCCCACCCCCTATCTCCGAAACAACTGAGCCTAAAATGTTGAAAAAATACTGAAAATAGTTCTATACCTATGGATTACCGGAAAACCTACAAGAAGTATGTGGTCTTAAAACAACATGGTAAATTTCTCAATATTTATTTATTTATTTATTTTACCATTTATGTACACACATATAAAACAGACAAGAAAAAACAGAACAGAAAAATAGGTACAAAGGTGATGCTGATGCAATATTGTGCGCATCGTACGGAACCCTTTCCACGCGAGTTCAACTCGCACTTGACCGGTTTTTTTTTTGTTGTGATCTGGTACTGCTCTAAATTTGTGGACTGCTTTAAATGTTTTGGGTGTTTTATATAATATATAAAATAATAAAGATTTTTTGAGGCAAGTATGGTATGCGAATCTCCAATGACAAAATCCAACAAAATGAAGTTGTATGTTAGGTGTGATGTGTTTGCTTGTAAGGTCTAAATCTAAAAAAATATTGTAAAGCCCCCAGCACAAAGGAGAATGCCCCAAGACAGTATCACTTTTTCGAACCTATAAAACTAAAATATTTTAGTCATTCAGTCTGTTTATCAGAGATATTGGTCTCGAAAACTGCTTGACTGTTATTGATATATAACTTGATGGTAATTACGACACCCTGAAAAAGATGATGATGTTTGTCAGTAAATAATGTGTGAATGTAGGCATGTGGTAGGCAGTTACGCACTTTACTTTGTGTAATTTATTTGAATATTTGTTTTATCTCCTCCGATTTACGCAGATTGCATGTGTATGATTGTCCTGGTACATTCAACAATAGGTAGATGATGGTTACTGAT
The DNA here is from genome assembly GCA_963669345.1 of Gortyna flavago. Classification (NCBI taxonomy): domain Eukaryota; kingdom Metazoa; phylum Arthropoda; class Insecta; order Lepidoptera; family Noctuidae; genus Gortyna; species Gortyna flavago. The sequence goes on along the minus strand of OY770150.1, from coordinate 11,959,457 downwards.
CTTGCACGGTATGAAGCCACTACCTAACTTGATAGATACTACAGCTCATTCTTGGGGGTTGTATGCTTATGTATGTCGTATGTGTGCAGGTGATGGTGGGCGCGTACAGCGCGAGCGGCGCGGGTGGCGGGCGCGGGGCCCTGCTGCCCGCGCCGCCAGGCAAGGCGGTCATCGCGCGCGGCCCCACGCGCAACAACGGCGCCAAGGAGCCCGAGGGGCCACCCGTCACAGTCTTCATAGGTAACAGCATGATCTTACTCTCGTCAGAAAAGAGAACTTTGCTCCATTGAAGGTATGACCAATGTAAGTGCTCACGTACTAAGCTAAGGCGCGCTCTTCGGTAGTCTACCGTCAATTTTGGGCCATTAGCTGGTTGATGAGGTTTCAGGCCACGCTTCGCCAATCTTCTTCTAATAGTAGAATCACTCACAGTCACTCCTCGAACCTCACGGAGCCGCTGCCGCTATTGAATAGAGTTAAAGTGACGATTTCTTAGAGAAACTGACGCAATATACCGGTCATCTTGCTCAGACGTGACTCGATATCTACCAGATCCTGGACGGCGAGTATACATACCGGTCTCCCGATAACGCTGGTAAACTATTGACAGCAGAGAGACTAAGATGCAATCGTGCAGCCACAACACGCTGACTAAGCCCTGAATCCAGCAACGCCACGACTTGGGCGGCTTCTGTGGGTGAGGTATCTATATTTGTTAGGAAAACAACTCTTTGGTAGGATGTTACAGAGCTTAGTTAACTATCACTATTAAAAAAACGATATTTTTTGCAAAAAAAATGTGATTGAATCAAGATTCAATGCAGAAAGGAGAACGGCAGGCTTGTATGGGAATTTCGTACAGCTAATAAAAGTTCGTGTTTTGGAACACTTTTTGTTTTAATTGGTAGATAATATGATAAACAAGCCCTTTTTAAATTCTTAGATTTTTAGAACTTGGGACGTAAAAGTTATAACCAGTTTTGTTTTTTAAGGTTATGTACTAGTGTACCAATGTAAATTGATACTCAAAGGTCATATAGACTTGTGTGCGTGATTGACAATTGAGTATTGACGCTGTCGTGTCACGTAATGGCGGCATAATAATAAATTGCTCAGATGCAGTCACAAACCACAATCCAAAACAACAGCAAAGAACTGAACCATAGAGTAAAGTAATATATCGGAAGTGAACTGAAAGACAGAATGATTTTCTTTTCCTGTCAAGAAAATAATTGCCATATGAACAAAAAAATATTTTTGACGAAAATCATTCCTATCATAAAATCGTTAAATAATATGATTATGTGCAACAATTATGCATTCATCCGTTTATTATATAAGTGTTTATTTATATTTAATGTTATTTCCATTTCTAAATAATTAGTTATCATTTCGATATTTGTGTTATTTTACATATGGCAACTTCTAAAAAGATAACTGCGTTTAGTTTAGGATTCTATTACGTTTATTTATTAAAATCTTTTTATTCATATTATTAATTAATCCGAAGTTCTAAAAATAGAACACTTACATGAAAATTAATGGTTTAGTTGCCTTAATAAGTGGTACAAATTCTATAACAGAACAACAAAAAAAGTATCCTGTACGAAATCTGCCGTTCACCTTTCGACGGAAGAAGAAAAAGAAATTCACATTTGGAATTGTGGTACGCCATTGTGTAAACTAAACTGCCAGCTGTTTATTGCAGGGCACGCCGCGATAGCGGCGGTAAGGCCCCTCTTTGAGGAGTGGCTAGAGAGGCGTCACGGCGCCCTCACCTACCGCCTGACGCAGGTCCTCACCGGACACGGATGTTTCGGGAGGTTCCTGCACATCATCAGGCGGGAGGAAACGCCCGGGTGTCACCACTGCGAGGATCGCCCTGAGGACACGGTGGAGGCCTGCCCCGTTTGGGCAGAGCACCGCCGTGTCCTCGTAGAGGCGATCGGCAGCGGCGGCGACCTCTCGCGCCCGGCCCTGGTCCAAGCCATGGTCCGGGGCGAGAGGGAGTGGGAGGCAGTCACCTCCTTCTGCGAAGCAGTCATGCTAGCGAAGGAGGTGGCGGGATGGGCGAGGGAGAGAGCTGAGAGAGCCGCCCGTCCCAGCCGCCGCGGTAGACGCTCCGGGCGTCGGGAGCCGCGTGACGACTCCCGGCCACCGTAGGCGCGGGCCTGCGGGCGGCGAGTAATGGGTAGCTCGCCGTCCGATCAGGACCAGGCCCGTGCCGGACGGCGCGTATGTGTTCCACGCGCGCCTCAAAGAGATGTCAGCATTGAAAGGAGGGGCCCGTCAGGGCCGAAGCCTGCCGGGGCAGCGGGATTGCTCGAAAGGGTTACCGCTGCCCCGGAATATAAAGGGCTAAGGAAGGAACACGGATGGGTTTTAGTCAGTAAGAGTCTGACACTCCCTTCCGCTCCACCCAGAGCGGGAGGGGTCATTTGATGATTTCCCATCCTTAAAAAAATAAAAAAAAGGTGTTTATTGCCGTATTTGTTTGAATCATATCAGTCCTCTTTTTTTACTTACTAGCACTTCACCCGCGACTTCGTCCGCGTGGTTCAATTTAACACCATCTCCATCTCCCCTTGAATGGTAGTTTTCTAAAATTAATGTTTACGATCTTTATAATTTATAGCTTCTGCCCGCCAACAGACTGTAGACAGTCAAAATTCATTTTGTAAAGAATTTGTGTAACTGAAATACAAAAAATAAAATAAAAGACAAATGATCACGTAGAATTGTACACTTAACAAAAAGAAGCGTATTAAGTTTCTTTTTTTATTAACTAACATAACTTGATGATGTTATTCTTCTTTAAAATCTTGCTGTTTCTTGCCCTACGATATCAAGATTGTTTTTTATTTAAAAATAACGAGTTCGAAATTTGAATTGTTTTTAAACTTATCGTTTTATTTAGTCAACAAAAATATCTCAACCGTCACTAAAAAAGCTTTTGCGTAAAATTTTCATACAAAATGTACGGGAAAAGTTTTTTGCAATTTGTGACTTTTTGAGTACTCCAACGAGGGTTGGTCCCATAGAAGTTTTTGATCAGTATTAGAAACAGGATCGATTGGCATCAAACAATGTTTTTGTGTAAAATGGCTATTTTCTTGCCAACTGTTTTTTTTTTTGAATCTGTGAATGGGGATCAAAATTCCATAAAAATTTATGGATAGTCTCCTAAGACCATTTTCGCATAGCTGCAACGGATTGGAGGAGGAGAACGGACAACGAAACATTCAGCGGGGCAGTAAGGGGAAGTACCTTACTTCCCCTTACTGCCCCGCTGAATGTTTCCACCCTGTATATTCACATAAACAAATATTTAAAAATTATTAATATTTATTTTTAACCGACTTCTAAAAAAGGAGGAAATTTGTATTTTTTTTTATAAATTCACATGGAAGTCAGGGGGACCGCTTAGAATAGAAGGTGTTCCACAGAACAGCCCCCGACTTCCATATGAACTTATCTGTTTATTTCATGCTTTTTGTAGGAATTCCTTATTTATTTACGAAAAAACGGAGGAGGTTCTCAATTTGACGCGTATATATATGTCGCAGCCAACTGGTTAAATTAGCCATTCAGTTAACCGCCATTAGAAGTAGTGCTCGCCTCCCTTCGCTCTCTCGGCTCGCACGCGGTTGATCACAGTTCTAACCTTTTTTTTTTTTTTTTTTTTTGTCGCTGAGAAATGACATTACGCATCTCCGCTCGTCGGGGGACGAGACGGAGTATGTGGGACTCCCTGCCAGAGTGGCAGTATACCCACTAAAACTCAGCGGTGTTCCCTCGTCGCCGTGATGGGAGGGTCATGGGAAACCGGCTCAGCCTTTACTTCCACGACCCTCCCGGCGCATGCCCGCCTACCTGGCGGGCCCCGCGTGCCCCCCGAGCGGGAGCTGGGGGGCGACGGGAATGGCCGGGAACACCTGGCCATTCCCGTCCGACACTGGTGGAGGCGCGTGCGATGCAAGCGAGGGTGCCCCCGCACCCGTCGCCTGCTGGCCTCCACCTGGGAGGAGTCGGAGATGACCGTCATACTGACGTCTTCTCCGACCCCTCCTCCGCCTTCGGAGCGGCGCTGCGAGAGGGTCTTCCTCCCGCGCGCGCTCCGCCGCCTCCTTCTGGGACATGACATGTTCGCAGAAGGAGGCGACTGCCGCCCAGGACCCCTCGTCCCTCAGCATGGCGTTGACCACACCGGGGAGCGAGAGGTCCGTTCCGATCGCCGCCGTGAGACTGCGGCGCGGCTCGGACCACGACGAGCACACTGCGAGAGTGTGCTGCGCCGTGTCCTCCGCCGCGCCACAGCTGTGACACGACGGCGTCTCCTCCCGTCCGATCCGGTGCAGGTACGATCCGAAACAGCCGTGCCCGGACAGCACCTGCACCAGACGGAACGAGAGGAACCCGTGCCGCCGCTCGAGCCAGTCCCGCAGGACCGGCCCGAGCGCGATCACAGTTCTAACCTAACCTAACCCATTTGGTCGGGGTGCCCTGGCTTAGTTACTGCGACCAATTCGGCTCGCGCGTGATTGGTTACAAACTTCCAACCTAAACTGTAATTGAATATCATTTAGGCCGTTAGTTGAACGGCCGCCGTTTAATTAAAAGGCTAGGCGGTTAACTGAACGGCTAATTTAACCAGTTGGCTGCGACATATATATTTTTTTTATGTATGACCACGCATATTTTTTTTACGGAGTAGTCCGATTTTGATAATTCTTTTTTTTATTGGAAAGGGTATACCCCGAAGTTGGTCCTATATTAATTGGAAAAAAAACAACCGTAAGGGTAGGAAAACGGGTTTTAGTCAGTAAGAGTCTGACACTCCCTTTCGCTCCACCCAGAGCGGGACGGGTCATTCTAATTTAGAGATTTCCCATCCTTAAAAAAAAAAAGTAAAAAAAACAGGTTGATTGATTGTTTACTCTCTGATTGAAATGAATGACCATGCATATTTTTTTAACAGAGTAGGCTGATTTGATAATTTATTCTTTTTTTATTGGATAGGGTATACCTCGAAGTTGGTCCCAAATAAAGGACCATGGGCACTTTTGTATGAACACTGGGCCCATTTTTCAAAGTTGTGCAACAGCGATGAAATGTATGTCATATGAAAGCTCTTGGCGTGTACATTATTTCATTCTACGGCAGTTAAGTTCAAATCCAGCGCGAAAGTGGTTTTTTTCTGCGTTTTCTAAAAACGTTCAACATTGTTCAACAGTGATGAATTATGTGTCATATAAAAGCTCTTGACCTCAACATTATAAACCAAAAAAATATAAAATAAAAACTTTTAACAAAAAAATTTAACCGCCGAAAAAACTGAAAAGCAAAATTAATAAACCTTTTTTATCGTTAATAACTAAGTTCAGTTAATAACTAATGTATAAGTATACCTAAGTAATTGTGAGTGTGCAAAAAATATCGACTAGTACCACCTTAATGATACCAGTTTAGTGTTGTCCAGGGTTCGCGTGTGTGCGGAGATAAATAAAAATTTGTACACCAACGCAGTAAAGTTTATAGTTTATTGGAAGGAGGAAAGCACTTAGCACAGTAGGTACACAGTTTAGAGTCCACAGCACGGTAAGAATGAAGAGAAGCACTAGATAAATAGATGGAGTATACAGATAGAAAGCAAAGCGTAATGTTATAATAGTAAGCGAGAGCGCGGTAGCGGATCGAGTGACACAGTGGTCTCACGAAAGGCGATAGGCTGACTGGCAGGCTGCCGGTATCAGGTATGCACTGATGCGCGGCCCGGCTCCGGAATGCGAGCCCCCACCTCGCGCACTAAACAATGGAGCGATCAGGCGGCCGACCGGTTTGGTCACTACTAACACACATGGTTTGTTTGTCCGTCCGCGTATACAACTTTTTATTTTAATACGATATGTGTACATAATATTTTATATTGAAACAATTATTACGAGTACCTACTACAATTATTATTATTTAGACGCCACACCAGCCTCTTACGATCTCACTGCAAAGACCTCTTCTCGTACAGAGAAGGCAAGACCATCGATCACCACGCAAGCCGTGTTGGCGATTTAAACTTATATTTACCCGCCCCAGCTTCGCACGGGTGCAATTTTATTATTGAACAATTTTTTTTTCTTTCAAACCTTTTCTACAAACCTTGTCCTGACAATACCGAACACAACAAAAAAAGAATTAGCGAAACCGGTTCAGCTGCTCTCGAGATTTGAGCTTAGCAACACATTTAGCGATTCATTTTTATATTATGGACTAGCTTTTGCCCGCGGCTTCGCCCGCGCGGAAGTCGGAAATTATCCAACGGGAACTATCGGGATAAAAAGTATCCTATGTACTATAACAATAAAACTGGAACATAAATGTTAAAACATTTATGTAAACAAAATTTTTGGTATTGCCATCCTTTGCTAGAACATGAAGATTTTGTGGGCTGAATACTCGTGAGCACGCCACATACAATTTATTGCCCATGAGAAAAACAGACGCCCTGCATCCTCAAGTCCGGCGGAGCTGAGTCTGCTCTTCGGTTTCAGCCGCCTTGAGAGACGCGTGGCGCTCCGAATCTAAAATCTGCCGAGCTTGAGTCTGCTCCAAGGTCTCGGCATCCCTAAGAGATACGTGGCGCTCCGCATCTAAAATCTGCCGAGCTTGAGTCTGCTCCAAGGTTTCGGCATCCGTAAGAGATGCGTGGTGCTCCGCATCTAAAATCTGCCGACCTTGAGTCTGCTCTATGCTCTCGGCAGCCCGAAGAGATGCGTGGCGCTCCGCATCTAAAATTTGCCCACCTTGAGTCTTCTCTAAGGTCTCGGCATCCCTAAGAGATGCGTGATGAACTTAAATTAAACACTACTCGTACTAATGGTTAACAATAAAGCTACAATACAACTACAATTTAGACAACCTTACCTACAACAAAGCACACTAAGTGCAAAAGAAAATATTTTTGAAACAAATAAATATGAATTAGGTACTAACTTCTAAAATAGTAGAGTCAACGGAGACAACTAAAAACTTTTGAGATCGTGAATCCAATATTGACACTCGTCAACTGCGATCAACGGAAGTTAGATAGAGTAGAGATTTAGAAAACACTGGACCGAGAAGCGAGACTCTCGACCTCGTAGTGCCTCGTACCACCACGAACTAAAAAAAAAGCAGTGGCACTCCGGGAGTGCCGACAGAAGTGAAAACACAAAATACATTAAAACCGAGTACATCCCGAGGACAGCCGAACACATCCGAATGTACCGCGGTGTCGGTAACAGTGTCGAGAGTTCAATGGTTCAGTTCAATGGTTTTTTTCCCATCTCAAAAAATGCCTAACGCGCCTAAAACACTTCAAAAATCCGATCGAGATTTTTTTTTCGACAAAATCGAGAAATTTTCACAAACCACAATGAAGCGAAGAGAAGAAACAATTAAATTCAATATAATTATTTCAATTATCTACGAATTAGCAACGATTTTTTTTTTAGAAACGATCGACCTATCTAACACGATTCCAATACGTTGCATGAATAAGGGTCACTATCCTCACCTGCGGAAAGACTTAACACTGCGATTCAGAAAGTCGTGTCACACACACACTGGTAAACCTAAGTGAGCAAGTAGTGATAACTTTTGACCGAGTTAACCGATTTTAATGAAATAAAGACTAAATGTCACCTCCAGATACAGACTATGACTATTTTCCAATCCCTTAAAAATCTCTTTAAATATAGAAGAAAGAAAGAAAAAACGTTTATTTGCGGTGAACATGACGCAAAAAAAAATCCGTTCAGTGTTTAGGCGTGAAAAGGTAACATACAGACAGACAGAGTTACTTTCGAATTTATAATATTAGTATGGACGAGCGGCCCGCCCCAGCTTCGCACGGGTGCAATATTTTTTTCGAACTATTTATTTTTTTCTCCGTAAGAACCATCCTCGTACTTCAAGGAATATTATAAATAAAGAATTAGGAAAATCGGTCCAGCCGTTCTCGAGATTTGCGCTTACAACACATTTAGCGATTCATTTTTATATAAGTCCAGGTTTCCTCACGATGTTTTTCCTTCACCGATGTAATGTCATGAAATAAGCTCAGAACGTACAGACGCCAGCACATCAACCTACTACAATCTGTCAAATTTCTTTGATAGATTTTCAACTTTATCGGTAAAGTATAAGGTTCAAAGTTGATCGGGAAAATGTGACAGTTTCGGGTAGGTTGATGTGCTGGCGTCTGTACATAAATATGAATGGATAAAAAATTTTTAACAATAAAAAACCGACTTCATAAAAAACTACAAAGTGAAAAATAACTTTAATTTCGGAAGTCGGTGTCTTTTTATCTGTATTTAAGTTCTTTTTTGCCACCGACCTCTGAAATGAAACATATATTTCACTTTGTAGTGGTTTTTTTTGAAAGTCGGTTTTTATTTTTCTTAAAAAGTTTTTATTTTGATCTTTAACTTTTGATATCAACTCAATTTAAAGCATTTATTTCAATTAAACCATTTACAGGCACTTTTGAATTGTCAAGAAGTCGGTCAGTCAGAAAATATGAAGCTAGTTGCCCATTCCAAAGCGTAGGTACCTATGGAGAAGAACGGACAAGATTTTTTTTTTTATGTATGTTCCCCGATTTCTCGAAGACGCCTGGACCGATTTGCAAAATTTTTCTTTTGTTTGATAGGGTATACTTCCCAAGTGGTCCCGTGATTAATGTTGAATTTATAATTATATGTGAGAACGATGTAATAAAATAAAAAAGACGTACGTGTTAAGAGCGTCCAGAGTACAGCAAATAGTACTTAACAAAACAACAATCCAAAAAATTTAAATAAGCCGAGGCAGCCAATTGATGACCAGCCCCAACTGACGGCGCCCGTTCACGAACATGACGCATAGATCAGCACCATTCAGCTCAACCATTTTGAAGGGAGCTAAATGATCCAACACACACGCCACCGTCAGCGAGACATTTTAGTGAGCATGACATACTATCAGCCGCCAAGGCACATTCAAGTCAATGAAAGACATATTATTACCCGGTAAATGGTAGCTCACATAGAACTCACATCTGTGCTATGAAATTATACAATACAAAGGAAATTGAGTTTATACAATGCAAATATAGTCCCACAATCTTCAGCAGCTCCAACAGTAAGTTCAAGTGTTAATCAATTAGTTGTGGTTGTGGAGCAGGACCAGCATTGATCCAGGCATGTTTATCAACGATGTAATCTCCTAACTTATAATATGCCTGCCTGCATAGTGTGCGTTTTATACAAGACTTGAATTTTGTCTCATTCAGTTCAAGAATGTGGGGAGGTATTTTATTATAACATTTTAAACATTACCCCATAAAAGATGAGTCTACTTTAGCCAATCTGAAACCTGGTTGAACTAATAGGTCCCTATTTCTAGTACTACTCGTATAATTATGTCTGTCACCTCTTTTACTAAAAAGATGTAAATTTTTCCTTACATACATGATGTTTTCGTAGATATATTGACAAGGCACCGTCATGATGTTAATATCCTTAAACAGTTCCCTTAGAGAATCGCGCCTGCGGAGATTATATATGGCTCTGATGGCTCTTTTCTCTGTGGCTCTTATCTCCGTAACCAGAAGTTATGTTTCACTGCAAAAAACTTATTGCAATGACTCGGTGTAAAACTGACTCTCGGCTTCATTGTCTTTTTTACACCCGTTATAACGTCTTGCAGGCAACATCTCGTCGCGCGCGCCCGACGCAATGATCCGCTCGCTGCTGGGCGCGTGCGGGCCCGTGCTGAGCTGGAAGCGCGTGTCCACGTTCGGCTTCAGCGAGTTCGCCAGCCCAGAGGCGGCACTGCGCTGTGTGCGCCTGCTCAACAGCCGCGCCGTCGCCGATAAGCAGCTGCTTGCCAAGACAGACGGCAAGATGCAGGCGCTCGTCGACACTTACAAGAGTGAGTACACCCGCACATACACACACACACACACACACACACAACATCTCTTGTCTTTATCCCAATTTATTTGAGGTCATTTTAAAAAAGTAATTAAAAAAAACCTTGTTTACAAAAAATGCATTTTCGTTTTTTGACACCGACTTTCGAAATTAAACTTATTTTTAACCGACTTCCAAAAAGGAGAAGGTTATATGTTCGACTTTACGTGCTTTTTTAGGGTTCCGTAGTCAACTAGGCACCCTTACAGTTTCGCCATGTCTGTCTGTCCGTCCGTCCTCGCTTAATCTCTGTGACCGTTAGCACTAGAAAGCTGAAATTTGGTACCAATATGTATATCAATCACGCCGACAAAGTGGTAAAATAAAAATTGAAAAAAAAATGTTTTATTAGGGTAGCCCCCCTATATGTAAAGTGGGAAGTGATTTTTTTTTTAATTTCAACCCTAACGTGTGATATATTGTTGGAAAGGTATTTAAAAATGAATAGGGGTTTACTAAAATCAATTTTTGATAATGTCAATAATTTCGGAAATAATCGCTCCAAAAGTAAAAAATGTGTCCCCCCTCTAAATTTTGAATCCATAAGTTAAGGACTTTCTAGGAAAATAATTTTGAACTTGATGGAAACAACAGTTTTTGTACAAAAAAGACAAAAAGTTGTACAAAATAATTTCTGGACTAAGTTTGTAGTATAATCGTATATGCAAGCATTTTTTTTAACTTCGTTTACATATTTTATTATCCTGAACGTATCTTTTTTTCAAACAAAAAAAGAATTATTAAAATCGGTTCTCGCAATCCAAAATTACCACCGAAAACTTCTGGCACGTCTATGTATTAATTAGTAACCCAATTCCCCGAGAGATGGCGCTGTAGGTACTTATTACATTGGGTCGGGTATTATTAAATTTCGGGAATTGTTCGGTTGGTCTCTCCTTGGCATTGGCGGTATCTTATAACTACATAAAACTTCTATCAGGAACATGCTAAGGCAATTTAGAACAAAACTAAAATTCATTTTTTTAACGCTATCAAAATGTTAAGGTAAAAACCAGTTCATAAATGGTTCGATAGATGGCGTTGCGTAATGACGTAATTTTTTTAAAAGTCGATGTTAAGATTTTCCGTGCTTTCATGACCTACCGTGGTAAAGAAATAATATACGTCGAGGTTTGATTAAATTAGATTGTGGTTAAAATTAACTTCTTTTGCGGATATGTCCTTTGTGGGCCTGATTTTAGTGTTCCGTAATTATTAGAGTTCCGTAACAAATAGCCTTTTTTAAGTTGGGTTACCACTATGTTCGCGCTCCAGCAGCGCTCCGCGCTCCTGCAACTGCTCCAATGGATACGTCACGTGCACTTCTACATGCGCTCCCCTTTGTGTTCGCGCTAAAAACCGTCACGAGTCGGAGCGCCTGTTGCGGAGCGTGCAATGTTGCACGCTCTGTGTTCGCGACGTACCCACTACCGGGAGCAGTTGCAGGAGCGCGGAGCGCTGCTGGAGCGCGAACATAATGGATACCCACCTTTAAACTCATAAGTGGGAACACTTATTGTGACGGACGGGAAACTACGGAACCCTACACTGAGCGTGGCCCGACATGCTCTTGGCCGGTTTTTTTTATGTATTTTCCCCGATTTTTCCGTCAATTGTGGACCAATTTAATTTTTTTTTTGTTTGAAAGGGTATTCACTCAAGGTGGTCCCATTGTCATCAATTTGGAATCTGATTAGAGGATCCCATAGAAATCAAGGGAAACCCTAAAATGTTATAGGCAAACCTATAGCGATTTGGGTATTTTTTAAAGTAACTTGAGCATTTTCTCTCGGAAATCATCGGAAATCTGGAGGATTTTGTAATATTACAATATGTACTTTCCCGAGGGGCCCGTGGCTAAATAGTAACAGCCGCAGAGGTCGATCGATCAGGTTAAGCTACGCTTGCCGCGGTTGGTCTGTGGATGGGTGACCATCTTTACATATCGAGACCCCTCCGTGCCTCGGAAAGCACGTTAAGCCGTTGGTCCCGGCTGCCATTCGTGGATCTTTGACAGTCGTTACGGGTAGTCAGAAGCCCGAAAGCCTGACAACCAGTCTTACCAAGGGGTATCGTATTACCCAGTAACTGGGTTGTGGAGGTCAGATAGGCAGTCGCTCCATGTAAAATACTGGTATTTAGCTGCATCCGGTTAGACTGGAAGCCGACCCCAACATAGTTGGGAAAAGGCTAGGCAGATGATGATGACTTTCCCACCTGAGCAACACATACCGTTTGTTTCTTTTTGCCATTTAACAGCTTCACAAAAAGTACAATTTTGAACCATACCTCCGATGGCAAAATATGTGGCGTAGTCAATTATAGTGACTACGCCACAGGAGTGCATTTACGTATACTCCGTAAATGCACTCCGTTCCTTATCAACCAAGGAAGGTCGCCATGCCCTACGGCTATATCGTGAGACACATCCGATTCTTCAAATGATTACGAGAAAATTAAATAGGGTTGCTCATCATTGCGCAACAAATTTTCTATGATTTTGATAGATATATTCAATCATCTTTGGCTTTTTTTTTATTTTTTTAAGGATGGGAAATCATCAAATGACCCCTCCCGCTCTGGGTGGAGCGGAAGGGAGTGTCAGACTCTTACTGACTAAAACCCATCCGTGTTCCTTCCTTAGCCCTTTATGTTCCGGGGCAGCGGTAACCCTTTCGGACAATCCCGCTGCCCCGGCAGGCTTCGGCCCTGTCGGGCCCCTCCTTACATGCTGACATCTCTTTGAGGCGCGCGTGGAACACATACGCGCCGTCCGGCACGGGCCTGGTCCTGATCGGACGGCGAGCTACCCATTACTCGCTATCCGCAGGCCCGCGCCTACGGTGGCCGGGAGTCGTCACGCGGCTCCCGACGCCCGGGGCGTCTACCGCGGCGGCTGGGACGAGCGGCTCTCTCCGCTCTCTCCCTCGCCCATCCCGCCACCTCCTTCGCTAGCATGACTGCTTTGCAGAAGGAGGTGACTGCCTCCCACTCCCTCTCGCCCCGGACCATGGCTTGGACCAGGGCCGGGCGCGAGAGGTCGCCGCCGCTGCCGATCGCCTCTACGAGGACACGGCGGTGCTCTGCCCAAGCGGGACAGACCTCCACCGTATGCTCCACCGTGTCCTCTGGGCGATCCTCACAATGGTGACACCCGGGCGTTTCCTCCCGCCTGATAATGTGCAGGAACCTCCCGAAACATCCGTGTCCGGTGAGGACCTGCGTCAGGCGGTAGGTGAGGACGCCGTGACGCCTCTCTAGCCACTCCTCAAAGAGGGGCCTTACCGCCGCTATCGCGGCGTGCCCTGCGCTGGGTTGCGACAGTCGCGCTTTCCATGCCGCCATGAGATCGCGCCGGAGGTCCGTCCGCTCCGCAGCAATTTGCCGCGGAAGCGGGTTTTCCCCCCGGCGTAGTGCCTCCGCGCGCCACTCATAGAGGCGCGCGAGGACTCGCCTCCAGATCCCATGGCGGCAGTCCGGCAAGGAGGCTTACCGCCTCGCCCGAGATCGTGCGGTACCCCCGTATGGCTACCACCTTTTGGGGCGCGTTCAGGTAGTGGGCGGCTCGAAGCCGCAGTGAACGCGCCCACACCGGCGCGCCATATACGGCCATGGACCGCACGACCCCCGCGTAAAGCCTTCGGCAGGAGGCGTTTGGCCCCCTCAGGTTGGGCAGGAGCCGCTTGAAAGCGGCCCCAGCCCGTTCCAGTTTGGGGGCCAAACGTCGGAAATGCTCCACGAAGTTCCACCGGCTGTCGAGGACGAGACCCAGGTATTTCATCGTCGTCTCGACGCCGATGTGAACCCCTCCTACCGTTAGTTGGGATCCCGATGGTGGCCCGTTCCGAAGCCCATGAAAAGACATGGCCTCGGATTTGTGCAGAGCCACCTCGAGACCCAACTGCCGGATCCTCTCTACGACTATCGCAACCCCGCGTGTCATCGCGTCGGCCGCCGCCTGATGCGACCTCCCCTGCGCCAACAAACCACGCTGACGCCATCAGGGAGGTCGGCCCGCAGCACCCAGTCGTAACCGATGTCCCACAGGAGCGGCCCCAGAACCGATCTCTGTGGGACACCGCACGACATCTCTCGCCGGTTCCATTCCCCATCGCGACCGGGGTAGATGACGGCTCTGTCCGTCAAATACGCCCCGACTATTCGACGGAGGTAGGTCGGCACCCGGTGATACCGGAGTGCCTCCCCAATGCAGCTCCAGGGCAGGGTGTTAAACGCGTTGGCGATGTCGAGTGACACCGCCACGACTAGTGGTGGTTAATAAAACGTATAGCGTCAAAAAATAGCACGCTATTTATTTATAGCATCTAGCGTTTGTTGTCCCGACTCTGACTACGCGCTAGAAATATAACGTCTCAACAAACTAGGCGTCTCATATTCTAAACGTACACAGCGAGGCTAGAGCGGGATAGCATTATAGTTTTATAACTTTTATAGTCTCACTAGTCTCACTCACAGCGTCACAGCGCGTCGGGGCACTCGGGCGAAGTCGTGTGAACTCGGGCGGCAGTCGGCCGGTTGGATCGCGGTACCTGTTATTACGTACGCGTTGTTTTGTAAACAAACACGGCCCTCGCACGTTTTTTTCTAAATAATAATTTTGTTGCTGTGCAACATATAAGTACTACAGTACTGTAATTGTAAATATAATAATTCTCATGTTTCGTACATACATTCGTCGTGCTATTGTAAATATTGTGTGTTCGTTTTTAATAATTGTAATTAGGTAGGATGTTACTGTGTGACAAAGTGAAACTGTGGATAGTGATTTGTAAATAAGTTTTAGTAAATACGCCTATAATAAATAATAATTGTCTCACAAAACTTTTATAATAAAATTCAATCAATTTTATTATAGACAGTCCTAAGCCTGGAAAGTATGAAGGAAAGTTCATTGATCTATAACGCTTCATGAGATATTATTATATTCTTTCGTGTACAGCGCGTTGCGAGATAACTAGCGTGTTGCCAGATAAAATGATAATGTCTCCGCGTTCAGACTGCGGCCAAGTTTTGTAATAACGTGTTATAATGATAGCGTATAAAACAGCGCGCTAGAAAAATATAGTTTATAGTCTATAACACGATTTTAGTTTAAAGCGGATTTGAACATCACTAGCCACGACCACCCCACCCCGGGACACCGCGTCCCCCGTCGTGAGGGCTCTAACGCGCATGATGGCGTCCACCGTAGAGCGCCCCTTGCGGAAGCCAAACTGGCTATCCGCAAGATCCGGCCCCGTCCTCACCAGGTGCCCGACGAGGCGGCCCGCAATCACTCTTTCAAAGAGCTTGCCGACCTCGTCGAGCAGCACGATGGGCCGGAATGCGGACGGAGAGTCCGCAGGGCGCCCCGGCTTCCGAATGAGGACCAGCTTCCCCGTCTTCCAACGGAGTGGAAACTGGCCCCTCTCCATACATGCGCTTAAGAGCGTCTCCAGTCGGGGTCCGAGAGCCGTCGAGGCCAGGGCCCAGGCTTTACCCGGCAAGCCGTCGGGCCCTGGGGCGGTATTTTTGGCCTTCAGCCTACATACCGCCACTCTCAGATCAACCCCGGTCACTTCAGGGATGTCGTCGTCGTCGTCCGCGTGGTCCGCTTCGGGCACCGCAATTGGCGGAGCCATAGGCGGGGGAGTATGCTCCCCCCGTGAAGGGAACAGAGCGCTCACCACCTCCTCCACCAGCTGGGGGCGGAAACTCTGCGTCAGCGGGGGGGCCCAGGTCCGGAGTTTATTCCGCACCATTTTGTAAGGGCGCCCCCACGGATCTCTGTTCAGAGTCTCCACCATCTCCTCGCGGGCCACATCTTTGGCCCGCTGGACAGCCTCTTGGAGGGCGGTCTTCGCCGCTCTGTACCCCTCGTACAGCTCCGCCTCCGTGGCTTCCGCATCCGGAGGGCGGATGCGGAGCCTGCGGTGCCTGGTGTACAGGTGTCGCGCGTCGACGCACGCCTTGCGTAGCGCCTCTAGCTCCTGCGACCACCAGTACCGACGTCGGGTCGGGTGCATCCTGGCCGGACTCGGGGCATTGCCACGTCACAAATTGCGGACATGGCTTCCCGGAACCACTCCGCCTCATCATTAATGTCGGCAGGCCTGTCTGGTGATGACACCCAGGCCTGCACGACTGAGGCTTCCAGGAGGAGCTCCCGGTCCAGCTGCTTCAGCGCCCACCGCGGACCACTCGGGGTCTGTTGGACCGGTGCGCTAGAGGTCTGGGTGGAGACGTCAAACCGAATATACCGGTGATCGGAGTAGGTCTCCAGCTCCTCAATGACGCGCCAGTCAATTACACGCTGTGACAGAGCGGGGCTAGCGAACGAAATGTCCACCACCGACTCACCCCGCATCCGCACACACGTGGGACCAGAACCCCGATTTAGGACGACCAGGCCTGTTTCCAGAGCCCAGTCCTCCACCATCCTTCCCCGCATGTAACGGGAACCCCAAACCAAATTTTTGATAAATTAAAGTCGATTTTCGTGTCCGTCTGTTTCATGCGGATTTCATCATCATTTAGTGAATGAATTCCGTAAGGTTAATGTGTACACTAACTTCTCCAGCGGAGCAGCGGTCGCGGCTGGGGCAGGAGGAGGGCGCGCCGGGCACGGAGGGCGAGGCGTCGTACCTGGACGCTCGCCAGCGCGCGCTCGACGACGCGGCCGAGCGGCGCCTGGCGCAGATCATGCGCGACTACCAGGACGACATCAACAACTACGAGATGCTGCAGAAAGGTACCATTACTCGGAGCATCACTCTAATTTCAATTAAACCATTACCCTCTCACCCGTCTGGCCCCCGCCTGTCGAAACGCCCCTGGTGTCAGCGTAGTTGATTGGGCGCAGTAAAGTCATTATTTTAACAATGACAAAAAACAATGACACTGTTATGTACACTTGGTGGACCGTTGACGTGTCGAGCACTTTCTCTTATGTACACTTGAGGCTTGAGGGGTTAACAGGCACTTTTGAATTGTCAAAGGAGTCAGTCAGGAAGCTAGTTACCATTCCAAAGCTGCATGGAGAAGACCGGGCAAAAAACTCCATACACTCTTTGTTGTTGTTGTTACAAAATAAGTTACATCATTAACTTAAATTCAGAATCTTAGAATATTATCAGGTTTTGGAATAATCAATTCAATTTCATACATGACAAAGTTCAAATTCCATTCCATCCAAAAAGCGAGATGGAGCTAGTGGCACGCATCACATTAGCTCCATGCATTTTATTTGTTTAAAATACTAATAACAAAGATACGCCGATATTTATATTTGTCGAACTAAATTTCAAATTAGAGAAGCCTTCTCCACACTGGATTACCTACAGGCCACTCAGAGACATCCTCCCCAATAACTTAAGAGCTGCTTTTGATAGTGAGAAGTGTGCATATTTTAAAACATACATTAATAATAATATTAAACAACCTAAAAAGTTATGGAATCATATCAAAACAACTGTAGCCACGTCAAAAAAACCAGAGCATAGTCTGCCTCATTTCTGTAGCAACCCCGAATCTACCAACCAAAACTTTTTGGATGTGCCAGGCAGTGGGAAAGTCACTACTGCAGATTTAACTTATTTTGAGCATCATAGACATGGTAACAGTCATTTCCAGCTGGAGCCGGTCCAGCAGGATGCAGTGCTGAGAATCTTGCGCAGTTTGAAGTCTAATGGGGCAATGCAGGGCTCGGACCAAATTTCTCTGGAGATGCTGATGTTGACACTTCCTAGAACACTTGCAGTGATCACAGCTATCATCAACAGATCCATAGTCGACTCTTCTTTCCCTGATCTGTGGAAAATGGCAATAGTTAAACCGATCCCAAAAGTAAATAACCCCACTTGCGTGAAAGAGAGATCTTTCACGATAGTGGGGTTATTTACTTGGGTCTGTCCAAGATTTTAGAAAGGGTTGTCTGACCAACTTAGGGCATATCTTGAGCAACACATTATCTTGAGACTAGCTCAATCCGGTTTTCGCAGGGCCCATAGACCAGCAACAGCACTCCTGGATGTTGTCGGTAACATTCTGGAAGCTAGAGACCAGGGTATGGGAACCCTGCTCGTTCTACTGGACTTTTCGCGTGCTTTCGACTCAATTAACACGTCACTTTTACTCTCCAAACTTTCTTACTATGGGTGTGAAGTCGAAACTCAGCAATCGATCACAGTTTGTCCAGGTGACTAGTGACAGCGGAGATAGCTTGTCCTGTGGTCCGAAGCGCGTGGACAGGGGCGTACCTCAGGGATCGATCCTGGGCCCGCTTCTCTTCATTCTGTACAGTGCTGATATCACAAACTGTCTGATCAACACCAAGTTCCACCTTTATGCTGACGATCTGCCTCTCCTTCCGGTCCCAGGATATAGCTGAAACAGTAAGCAAAATAAGTGATGATTTGGAAAGGATCTCAGCTTGGTCCACAAGAAACTCCCTGGTTCTGAATCCTAGTAAGTCTAAGTATATTGTGATGGGATCTAGGGATTTTCTGAACAAAATGCTTGCTTGCAATCTGGACCTCAGGATTGATAGATGTGGCGTGGAAAGGGTTCTGGAGGCTCGTAATCTGGGTGTAGTATTTGACGGGCAGCTACATTTGGAAGCACACATATCGGAGGCTGTGCGCAACTGCTTATACCGACTCAAGGTCTTGTATCGTATCCGCCCCTACATAATTGTGGATATGCGTGTCATGCTGTGCGAGTCACTTGTTCTATCCAAGCTGAATTACGCTGACACTGTATGGGGCATGTATTCTCGGTAGAAGCGAAAGACTGATTCAGCGGGTGCAGAATGCTTGTGCAAGATTCTGCTACAATGTCCCACCACGGTCCCACATCACTCCTTTTTAAATAAGGGTAATTTGATGAGAATGTCGGCACGCAGAAAGCTTCACTTGGCTACCCTACTCTTTGGCACAATTCTCACAAAGAAACCAGGTTATTTATATAATAAACTGTCTTGGTCACGCGATGTTAACAAAATTAAAACTAGAGCATCTTCTTACGTCATGTTAGCCTCATCGCATAGAACTGCTGCATTTACATTTTTTTTTTACTGGTCCAAGTGAAAACTAGCGTCAGGCACTAGTTGTCTGGCATTTATGCTGAACGGGGCCTATTCGGCGTAGCCGCGAGGCACACAATACTGTTATTACTAAGTATTTTTTCGTGTGTATATTTGTGTGCCTGGGTCAAAGAAGTAATATTGTTTGATGTAAGTTAAAGTAGAAATTTAATGGAGAAACATTATCTGAGATTCTTATTTAACACTTTCACTGTCCTAAGACAATTATCAATACAATTATTGCACGTCCAATAGTGCGTTATATACAATGCATGGACGTATAAACTTCAACCGCCGACCAATAGTGTTGTCCAAGTACGTCGAAACACGATCGATGAATAGGTAACAAACATGGTCAAATCGTTGATCTCGTGTAAATTTTGGCGGACTGTTTCATTGATAAACCTCTACGAGGAAAACGAAAGAGATAATTATGTACCATAATAGATAAGTAAATTGCATAGACATGACA
The DNA here is from genome assembly GCA_963669345.1 of Gortyna flavago. NCBI lineage: Eukaryota > Metazoa > Arthropoda > Insecta > Lepidoptera > Noctuidae > Gortyna > Gortyna flavago. Next base: position 11,939,911 of record OY770150.1, on the reverse strand, counting down.
TTGACAATGTAATTTTTTTTATTTTTATTCTTTAAGTTTTAGGGACTTTTATAACGCACAGCGTATGTCAGTCCCATGACAATGTCATTTTGTTTTTGATTGTGTGTTTATTGGTGAATAGTTATTATTGGTCTTGGCTTCATTTTATCAACCATGACTCGGATTGTATCAGACGATGATTTAGTGCGTATTTTAGAAGATAGTGATGGTGAAGATGAGGTACTATAACGATTAGAGAATTTGCAAATATATGGACCTGAAGAAACTATTGAAGCCATTAATGAATTCATAAAAGAAAATAATTTAATGGAAAATAATTTCGCGGCGTCTTCTACTTGGAACATGAATATACCTTTATAAAGAGTGCTTCACAGGCTATTTGAGTAAACGACAATTTCATCATTTCCATGCCGATTCCGATTAGTGGACTGTTTTTTTTTTAAATCTTGACAGATCATATAATCGATTTCATGATAGCGGAAACAAATACGTATGCGAGTCAATTTTTGCAACAAGCAAATCTTCCAACTTATTCGCGTATAAAAAGATGGACGCCGGTGACTAGGACCGAAATAGGATCATATTTGGGCATTATATTATTAACTGGTTTGATTCCGTTCCCTACAATAGAATCATATTTTAACAATAAAAAAATCTACTATCATCCATTATTTCACAATATCCACATGTCTTATAATAGGTTTTGTCTAATTTTGTGATGTTGGCATTTCGTTGATAACACGAATCATAATGAAGGACGTCTTTTTAAAATACAGCCATTAATTGACAAAATCATTTTAAAAGGATGTATACACCAGGACCAGTAGTTGCAGTTGACGAATCTGTAGTGAAATTCAGAGGAAGACTGACTTTTAGAACATATAATCCAAACAAATCCGTTAAATACGGTATGCGAATTTATAAATTGTGTACAGACAAAGGGTACACATGGAATTATAAAGTTTTTGCAGGAGATAATGAAGTCACAGCATGTCTTGATAAACCTGGTTCGTTAGTAGTACAATTAAGACAGGATTTACTAAATGAAGGGAGAATTTTTATAACTGACAATTATTACACCAGTGTATCATTAGCAAGATATCTTAAAGAGCGAAGCATGGATTTTTGTGGCACCATTCGCAGGAACAGACGACATCTGCCAAAAGAGGTTGCGCAAGCTATACTGAAAACGGGTGAAATTGCCGTAATGCAAAATGACTGTATGACTGTTCTAAAGTGGCATGATAAAAGAGACGTTGTCATGCTCTCGACTTGCCATGGTAAGGAGATTTAAATGACAAAAGGTTTCAGACCAATTATGAAACCGCAAATGATCATGGACAAGGGAAAATTAGGAATAGACCTGTCCGACCAACTTGCTAGTTATAACTCACCAGTACGCAAGTCTTGCATTTGGTATAAAAAGATCGCAATATATCTTATTTCTATTGCAGTTGTAAATTCAATAATTACGAGGGTCATTCAATAAACACTTAGCCTACAAAAAGTAAACGAAAATTTTGGAAAAGTGGCAATTTATTTTTCAACATAGTCTCCTTTTAGTTCGATACACTTAGCCCAGCGATGCTCCAACTTTTTTAACCCGTCCGAAAAATAGTTTTTGTCAATCTCTGCAAAATAGGCCTCCGTGGCGGCGATGACCTCCTCATTTGATCCATATCTATTCCCGGCGAGTGATTTTTTCAGATTAGGAAACAGAAAGAAGTCACAAGGGGCCAAATCTGGAGAATACGGTGACAGCACACAGCAATTCGTAGCGTAATTCGACCAATTTGGCCATGGCAATGGCAGACGTGTGAACCGGTGCGTTGTCGTGGTGAAACAGCACTTTTTTCTTCGCCAGATGGGGTCGTTTTTTCTTTAATTCGGCGTCGAATCGGCCCAATAAATCGGCATAGTAAAGCCCTGTAATTGTTTTACCCTTCTCGAGGTAATCGATGTAGATCACACCTTGTGAATCCCAGAAAACGGTAGCCATAACTTTTCCGGCCGATTTTACAGTTTTCGCCTTCTTTGGAGCACGTTCCCCGGTCTGGATCCATTGTTTTGATTGCTCCTTGGTCTCAGGTGTGTACCAGTGGATCCAGGTTTCATCGACGGTCACAAAACGACGCAAAAACTCCGCTGGATTCTGCTTAAACAGCGCCAAACACGTCTCCGATGTGGTCTCACGGTTGCGCTTGTTTTCTGGTGTGAGTAAACGCGGCACACATCGCGCCGACAGCTTTTTCATGCCGAGTTCCTCGTGAAGAATATGATGCACTGTTCCTTCTGAAATGCCTACAGTCTCAGCTAGCTCGCGAACCTTCAATCGGCGATCTGCCAATGCGAGATCATGGATTTTTTTTATGTTTTCCTCCGTAGCAGCTGTTTTCGGTGCACCTGGACGTGGTTCATCAAAAACCGACGTACGGCCACGTGCAAACTCGTTGAACCAATTTTTGACGGTGGCCATCGATGGAGAAGAGTCACCGTACTCAGCATCTAAGCGCTCTTTTATTTCGATGCGCGTTTTCCCTTCCAAAAATAGGAATCGAATCACCGAACGATATTGCTCTTTTTCCATTTTTGTAAAACCGATCGACACGTTCGCTTCCATAAGTTGTCAAATTAAAACAAATGAAGGGATTGGAATGAGAATTTGAAAAAAGAATTAAAAAAGAATGTGCTACACTGTGGTAAAACTCCTTTGAAACTACAGCGCCCTCTGGCGATGAGGCTAGGTACTTATTGAATGCATTTCGTATATTCAATGAAATAAATACAACAACAATGACAATGTTGAAAGGTCAAGAAATGATTGTGGAAAAGTTGTTGAACATACGAGATCCATCACCAACACAGCCAGTACTGAATATGACACATAAATTAACGAATATACCACGAAAACCCAACGGAAGGATAGTGCAGCGACGATGTACTGGTTGCTATAAAAAAATGACTAGTCAAACGACTGCTTCTAATGCCCGAAAAGGAGCGAAGCAAGTACAAGCTTGTAATAAAGTTTTTCGTCTTTCATGTTACAATGAGGTTCATTATTAAATCGGAATGTCAGAATAAAAAAAAAACCGGCCAAGTACGTGTCGGACCACGCACAATGAAGGGTTCCGTAGTTGGAATGAATTTATCCCAAGAACAAACTTAACGTTGCAGTTAAAAAACATGTTCTCCCATACATTCCAACTGAAAATGTAAGTTTGTACGCACAATATTGAGAGATTTACCATGTTGTTTCAAGATCATAGACTTCTTATTAATTTTCCTGTAATCTATAGGTATAGAACTATTTTCTGTATTTTTTTCAAAATTTTAGGCTCAGTAGTTTCGGAGATAAGGGGGGGGAATGGTAAATTTCCGTCTATTCTCTTAAATAACTTTAACACAATTTACTTTAAAATTATGAAAAAAATATGTTGAGATCCTCACGGTAAGCCCTTTGATATGTCACACGGTACAGATTGTGTTTTTTTTTTTTAAATTGTCTATTTACCCTCAAAAATGACTCCCATTTTCAAAACTCATTTATTTACGTTACACGTCTGTGTTTGGGTCACAGAGATTCATATGTGTACCAAATTTCAACTTAATCGGTCCATAAGATTCGGAGCAAATTGGCTGTGACAGACGGACAGACAGACAGACAGACAAACAGACACACGAGTGATCCTATAAGGGTTCCGTTTTTTCGTTTTGAGGTACGGAACCCTAAAAAATAACGATTTTTGAAAAAAAGAATAAAGAAGAAATAAATGAAAATTTTATCTCCATTACGAAAATTGAGTCGATTAAGATAGTTTAAAAATGGATTATAAAAAAATAGTGGAGTCCTTATTTCGTAAAAGAAACGCCAAAACGCCAATTTTATTTTTGTTTGATTAAAATATAATATACTAAGTTTTACTTTTATTTTTTTTTACATATTAGATATGGCAACCTAGGGAGCCAGATTACGTACTTGGCAGGTTGAAAGAATTATCAGTTTTTTTTATTTGATTGATTTTTGAAGTTTCTCGTGAACAACACTATTATTGGTGGTTAATAGTGTATTGTATGTCGTGCACGGACGTACGGAGCTAACTCATCAGTGCATTACATGTAATGCATGGACAGTGAAAGTGTTAAAGTATGATAGTTTTTGTCGCTAACCGCCCGCTTCTCCCACAGAGGAGGCGATCTCCAAAACGGCCCGCGTACTGGAAGAGGCCGACATCTCCGAGGAGAAGCGCGACGTCATCCATCGCGAGATCGGCAAGTTCCGTGAGAGCATGAAGGTAAGCCCGCAGCCGCCGCTCTCCGCCCCCTCCCTGCCCCTCCCGCCCCTTCCTCCCGCCCCGCCCCCAGCTCCTCAGGAGCCGATCACGTGGATGTCGTTACATGTCTAACTAATGGTTTTATACTCAACGGTTTCATGAAGCACCGCTTTATTACACGACTCACGCAAACGTATTTTTATCTCAGACAGGTCGTCTTCTGTTTTAGCGAGGTACAGTCACAGCCAAAATATATTCGTCACCTTTTGGTCTGCTCATTGTTCGATAGAATCTGCTTTACCGACTCAGCAATGAATATTACGTCGTACTGCAGAATGACTTTCAGCCCTGTTCAAGCCTAAGTTTCAAACCTAATTAAAAATGCGACCCTGAAAATGAATAAAAAACCGGCCAAGTGCGAGTTGGACTCGCACAAAATCACGTTTGTTGTATGGGAGCCCCCTTAAATATTTATTTTATTCTGTTTTTAGTATTTGTTGTTATAGCGGCAACAGAAATACACATTCTGTGAAAATTTCAACTGTCGAGCTATCACGGTTCATGAGATACAGCCTGGTGACAGGCGGACAGTGGAGTCTTAGTCCCGTCCCGTTTTTACCCTTTGGGTACGGAACCCTTAAAACTATGCTACTATCATGATCGCAGAGTGCCATCGTGGTATATTGCGAATGTGTATTTAGTGGGTACTGTGTACCAAGATCAACAAGTAGATTATGTTATTAATCGGACTGTAAGTTTAATAGAGTAATAGAGAAGTATGGAAGAAAAAAGACATGGCAGGAGAATGATGAATCGGACTGAAAGTTCGAAGTGATGCAAACTACTACAGTCCGTTTGAAAATCATCTAGTGAAAGTATAAACAAACCCTGTTCAGGTCAAATTATTACAAAATAAAAAACTTTTTGTAAAAAAGTTTTTATTTTTCTCTGTTTAGTGGGAGAGTTTGTAATTTATCTAAGTTACAATAGCCTAATGTCAACTGCTCATCACCTTTTGCAAAATATGGCTTTTCCCGATGCTGGGACGTTAATTGTTGAGGAGTTCTCTTGGTAAGATGCAGGAGAACTCCTCAAAAACCACACACTATACGCATTGTGACGAGCATAAATTTCTTAGCAACCATATTAAAGTAATCGAATCGCAACCCGTGAAATACTTATCATTGAGTTGTTCCGATGGCCATCTGTGGTCGTCATCATCAGCTCCACTTTACCAAATGAATATTTCCGAGAGCAAATGCTCAAGTTACTTTAAAAAGCCGGTCAAGTGCGAGTTGAACTCGCGTGGAGAGGGTTCCGTACGATGAATATTCTATCTATCATGTTTTTTTAAAGAACGTGACACCGACATTCCAACTGAAAATGTAAGTTTGTGCGCACAATATTGAGAGATTTACCATGATGTTTCAAGATCATAGAATTCTTATTAATTTTCCTGTAATCTATAGTTATAGAACTATTTTTCACACGGTACAGATTGCGAAACTTTTTTTTTTTTAATTGTCTAGTTACCCCTCAAAAATGATTCCCATTTACAAAACTCCTTTATTTACGTTACACGTCTGTGTTTGGGTCACAGAGATTCATATGTGTACCAAATTTCAACTTAATCGGTCCATAAGATTCGGAGCAAATTGGCTGTGACAGACGGACAGACAGACAGACAGACAGACACACGAGTGATCCTATAAGGGTTCCGTTTTTCCTTTTGAAGTACGGAACCCTAAAAATACCCAAATCGCTGTAGCGATTTGGGTATTTTATGGGCAAACCTATAGGTTTGCCCCTTGGTAAGATTGGTTGTCAGACTTTCGGGCTTCTGACTACCCGTTACGACTGTCAAAGATCCACGAATGACAGCCGGGACCAACGGCTTAACGTGCTTTCCGAGACACGGAGGGGTCTCGGGTATGTAAAGATGGTCACCCATTCACAGACCAACCGCGGCAAGCGTAGCTTAACCTGATCGATCGACCTGTGCGGCTGTTATTATTAAGCCCCTCAGATAAAAGTTTAAAAAAAAAAAAGATAAATTATAAACTCTCCCACTTAAAAGTGAAAAATAAAAAGCTTTTTTACAAAAAAAAAAAACAACAGACTTCCAAAAAAAACGCTACAAAGTAAAAAATTAAGTACTTTAATTTCGGAAGTCGGTGTCACACAGACTTGTTCAGACATGTTTGTCTACTACAATGTTAAGTTTGTTCTTGGGATAAATTCATTCCAACTACGGAACCCTTCATTGTGCGTGGTCCGTCACGCACGTGGCCGGTTTTTTATCATCAAAAGTCGAAAACTATGCGGCCTAAAAAAAAAACGTGTTCGAGAATGTGCAAACTGCGCTCTTTCATATGATACCCCACATGAACTAGTAGCCCCACTTCGAATTTTCCAGATCCCCTTTCAGTCCCTGTTGTAAAATCCATACTATCCATACTAATATTATAAATTCGAAAGTAACTGTGTGTCTGTCTGTCTGTCTGTTTGTATGTTACCTTTTCACGCCTTAAAATTTGGCAGAGAGATAGATTGCATCCCGGTGAAGGACATAGGATAGTTTTTATCGACATACCTCACGGGTGAAGCCGCGGGCGGAAGCTAGTATTTATGTATATATATACTAGCTTCCGTTACTACTCTTTACTTTCGAATTTATAATATTAGTATGGATATTTATTTCTTTCTTATTTGCAAAACTAGCTGTGCCCGCGACTTCGTTCGCGTGGATGTCGGAAAACAATAGGTAATGTGTCGCTTAGGAAAGGTGTAATTGCCACTCCTTCATTGAAAAGGAAGAATCATCAGATCTTGCCTGGTAACGCTTTCCTTACCTAGGGTTCGCTACCACGGCCCTTTCGACTGCAATCACTGCGTCTTCATGGTTCATAATGACAATGCGACGAAGTGTCACTTTGATTTTTGAGAAAAATTAAAATAAAAGCGCCTGCTCGAGGCTGATTATCTAACCAAACAGCTATAATTATGTCCATTTTATTTTGCGTCTGTCTTAGAATACCAACTTGTAAAATCATGTCACCATTTTATCTAAAGTATATCTGAGATTAGTAGGTGAAGTTTGAAGTTAGTTTTTCTAAGTCTTGGTTTCTTCTCTGTGGTAAATTTAGAATTTCTTAACTTGGTATTGAAGATATCATATATACCTACCAATATTATGCCTTATAAAGCATCGAGATATCTAGATGATAAAAGGAAGAATACATTAATGGTAAGAGCTTCTACATAAAGTTGCCCGTGTAAAAAGCAACCCATTAAACTTTGGTTATATTTGACACCGGCCGCCATTTAAACTACAAAGATGAAACCCATGAAAACTTTAGACATGATTTTGATTTAGACCTTATACTGCCAAAACCAGAAAAAAAATTGTGAAGATAATTACAAAAAAATATAACCGACTTCCATAAAAAACCCTACAAAGTGCAAAATAACCTTAGTTTGGGAAGACGTTGCGCGTTGGCAAGAAATTACAGACTTCTGAAACCAAAGGTCTATTGCACTTTGAAGTGTGTTTTTAAGTCGGTTGTATTTCATTTTATTTCACACAAAGTCGTGTAAGTTTATATTGAAAACTATGAAAACGACACACATGATAAAAAAGGAAAAGAAAATTGCAGCCGCCATCTTCGATTTTCATTTTGACGTCACAATCGGCTTCAGCACTCTCGAAAACCATGAAAACGACACACACTACCAATTTTTCGATTTGCAGCCGCCATCTTGGACTTTCATTTTAACCAGTACTGAAACGGTTTACCAACAGTCGATTGGTCTATGAACCGTTGGTCAACACCATTAACTTTTCATCCAAAGGACTTGTGACCCACGAACGTTTCCCCAACAGAACTCTACGTCAGTGAATGCTTAACCAACAGAATGTTTTGACCAATAACTTTTTCGTAGAGTTATGTTGGCAAAACGTTCGTGGGTGAAAAGTCCTTTGGAAAAAAGTTAATGGTTTAAAGATAATGTTCACCAACGGTTCATGGGCCAATCGACGGTGGGTAAGCCGTTACAGTTTCATTTTAACCTCACTATTGGCTTCAGCACTCTCAAAAACCAATAAAACGAAACCCATAAAAAAAATTGCAACCTCCGTCTTGGATTTTCGTTTTGACCTGCCTATCGGGTTCAGCACCTATGAAATCCATGAAAACGACATCCATGACAAAAAAATCAAAACAAAATTGCAGCCGCCATCTTGGATTTTCATTATGACCTGACTATCGGCTTCAGCACCCTCGAAAACTATCAAAACGACACCCATGACAATACATTTAAAAAAAATGGAGCCGCCATCTTGGGTTTTCATTTTGACCTGACTATCGACTTCAGCACCCTCGAAAAATACGACACCCATGACGAAAAAGTTAAAAATGTAGGTAACCGCCATCTTTGATTTTCTTTTTGACCTCACTTAACGGGGTCAGGATCCTCGGAAACCATGAAAAATAGCTCTCTCTCTCTCTCTGAGTGTGTGTGTCTTTCTACCTATTACTTTGAAAAATGAGGCATAACGCTTTTTCGTTATTTGACGATTTCTCCCTTAGAACTCCTACCGCAAGCTCCATATAAGAACTTCGTTAAAAAACGCTCTGCGTTACTCAACTTTCTATATCAATAATTATCTAACTTCTTTATCGCTCAGAACACCACATTAATTATTATTATCTTACATTATCCTCACTTTTTGTTTAAAATTATTTTAGCGCCACAGGCGCCACTAAATAAACCATCAATGGAAAGCGATTTTGTTTAATATTATAATCATTATCTTTACTTTTTAAAATAACATAGACATAAGTAGGTGTCTGTGTTATTTCGTCATTTAAGTAAGCATAAACTAATAGGACGTTATTATTCACATCACAACAACAATATGTTTTCGTTAGTAGGTACTATATCGCGCCAATAGATGTCGTTACGTGTTACTAAAAAACGTAAAAAGTTGTTCTAGAATACTTTAAATTGATTATATCTTTTGATAGAGTGAACCGATTGCGATGAAACAAAAACTAATTACTGCTCCGAGTTCTACACCATATTTGAGTATAAAAATTAACCGCATTGGTTTGGTACTTTTTACGTTGACCCTGTTCAAATCAATAATCTGTCACATCCAAACAGACAAACAGACAAACCGACAAACAGACAAACAGACAAAAATTCCAAAAATTGATGAAATGGCATCTGTTGGTTATCCTTTAACAACCCAACTATTTTTTTTGGAAATATTTTCAATGTACAGAAACGTCTCGTCAACAGATTTATTATATGTATAGATAGTTGGGCAAACGTCATCTAAAACTATTCCCAAGTTGATAGCATTAGTAGTTCTTGAGATATCCAGTTGTAACAGACGGACAGACAGACTGACTGAGTCGCACCATAAGGGTTTCTTTTTACCATTTTGGTACGGAACCCTAAAAAACACATTAAAACTATGAAATAGAATAAAAGCACTGCTTATAATTCCAAAATGGAGTCTGCTCAGAATAATGTCAGATGACATAGAGGTATGAGGAACAGGGTGTAAAGTTCACTCATCCTCCATAGAAAAGGGAGGATACTCCGACCAGACGGATGTCGTGTCTAGTGGGCAATCGAAGCGTTGTATGTATGGTAGTTGCGCGGTAAACTTTGCTTGCGGGATGTACGATTTTGCTTGCTATCAGTGTGATGCGCAGCTCGCATGTGATGATCACGTAGGAGAGAGGAAGAGGGCTTTAAACACTTAAGGAAGTGCAGTTGTCCGTTTTAATGGTAGTGAGAATATTTATTTATTTATTTAATACTTCAAGCCCATAAATGTACAGAGGCGGACTTAATGCCATAGGCATTTGCTACCAGTCAACCTTCGGGTGATGCAGAGACAAACAAGAATACGCATACAAAATCAAATAAAATGTTGTGACATATTAAACTACCATTATTAGTGACGTCAACTTAATGATAGGTGAATAAAAGATAGAGGTCGCGCTCACGACTCGTGCTAGTGCACGTGGAGCGCTGAGGCAGGCGGTAGTGCGCGATGTCGCTCGCGTGTAATAAAGCGGTGCGGTGTGTTGTGGCGGTAGGTGCCGCCGCGCTGCCTCGTCGCCGCGGAGCGAGGTGAGTACCTTCATACTGGCCCACGGACTACACACACAAACAATACGTACACACCCCTCTATTCCTGACGTCACATCGGCCCACACAACACATCGCGACCGCGGTCTCCGGTCGCCACTCACTCGCTCGCCGACACCTTTAGCGTACGCACTCATCGGTCGCCGCATTATAATATTGGAATCAGTACCCAAGAAATACAGTATTTTTTATATCGTCGAATCGAGTAGTTATATTAAGCAGTTGAGACTACCACCAGCATACGGAGCTTGATACTCAACACCCTCAGACACACACACACACACACACACACACACACACACACACACACACACACACACACACACACACACACACACACACACACACACACACACACACACACACACACTCACACACACACACACACACACACACACACACACACACACACACACACACACACACCACACCCCTACACCATAATTATCACGTTCTCAAATACTCACCCGCATATATACGAACACGTACCTCAATGCTTACACACCCCACAGATGAACACGTAAACAACGCACACATCCTAAGTGTTTGATGTAGAGGGCCAGCGTGCCTCCTTGTTGTACCGACGTCCTTGTTGTTTTTTCGCGTCTCCTTTGCCCCTCTGCGGGCTCCCGTTTCCAACAAGTATCGACAACATAACATCGCTATATGGTCGATATTTGCATGCATGTCGGGTACATTTGGCATCGTCTGCATTAGTATCATCCAGATGGAAGGCACGACGGCCCCTAGGGTTCTCGAGTGTTATGGTATTTAATATAATGTAGCGTGTAAGAGACGGTTAATCCGCTTGGAGCCGCGCTCGTGACGTCACCGTTTTCATTATCCCAAGGGCAAAACGTTAATTGCTTTTTCGCTCTGCGCTTCAAAAAACAGAGACTTAAACAAAATCAACTTTATTACACAAGGGTTAAGTTGATATTGCTTTATGTGGAAGTTACTGTTTTTAAAGCGTCCAGCTAAGAAACGCTGTAAGCGGTAGATTCGTGCGCCGGGCGAGCTCCGAAACGACGCGCCGTCGGTCGCTCGTCCACATTCGTGAGTTGTGGGCGCGCGACCCGCCCCGGCGGCGACACACGCGCGTGTCCTCAGCAATAGCCCGACTGTCTCGGTGACAGACGCATGATCCACGCGGGAGACGGGCCGGACGGAATTCAAGTCAGCGGAAGTAAATCACGAAATATTTGATAGAGAAATCTGCACTCATCTTTGACAAGGCAGTACCTCGTGCGGTCAGGTGAGCGTCATCTGTTTAGACCAGCGTCACCCTTCACCCGCTAGGAGCATGGGACTGTCACGGACTCAATCGCGGGCGTGTAGCGCGTGTAGTGTACGGGGCGTAGTGTGTGGTCGCCGGGCGCGCTAGCAGCGCCGCGCCGAGGGACGTCGCGCGCCGGGAGCGCCGGGACCCAGCGCCGCGCACCACGCCGCGTAAGTACCGCCGGACGAGAGCGACAGAAGTACGCGCCACTACACGCGGCGTCGCCCGCGCGCGCGGTTCTATAGGATACTTTTATTTTGCATAACATATGGTACATAAATCGTCTTAAATATAAATGGTTCCACATATTTTTCTTACTTCAGCATGTACTATGAACCATAATTTAAACTTACTATTAAAGCATAGGTATAGTGTATGAAACTTATTAAAACAAGCTTATCAGTGACTATATCTTGTGATTTTGAGGTTTTCACTGTGCGGTGTAGTGATTCGCATTTCAGAGGTGTGTTTTATTAAAAGATTTTTTGTTCTTAATTCACAAATACAGTATGGAAACCACAATTATGCAACAAATTCGAAATCGATCGCGAAAAAAATCAGCTGTTCCCTACATTTGTTTGCTATCTCGTCAAATGTAGGGAATAGCAGATTTTTATACGCGACCGCTTTCGTAATTTTTTTGTATATCGTCAGAAAAGGCGATAACAAGTATGTGGTATAATTTGTTGCATATTATACATAAAATTCAAAAAATTACTGGAAAGTTCACTAGAACTAAATGCGTCTCATAAATTGAGCAAAACAAAAGACAGATCTGAAACTAACTTTACTAATCACTGTAGTCATTTTTGATAGGCAAAGTCGATGACAGGTTTTTCTAGAGCCCTAGCCTTTGTCCGCCGAGCCTATAATGATCGATATAGTGTTAAACAAACGTCACCACACCGCGCAACGAAACTAATTGTCGCTAACATTAGTGGATTATAAACTGTAGTCGTTCTCTACAGATCCAAATTAAATTAGGTAGCGAAACTCCACGGACGTGGTGGGTATCGATATCTTAACATTATAAACAAAAAAGAAAAATTTTTTGAAGATAGTTTTTAGGGTCAATGACCGTAGGTACTTAGGTAGTTTTTTTTGTGTTTACTCCACATAGTAGGTTATCGATATCGACATCTAAACACAATAAAATAAAATTGATTCTGAACTACACCACATACCGTCGCGTCGGTGACCCCAAAAAAATCACCTTTTGTTTTTTTTTTGTTTGATCGTGTTTAGATATCGAATCCCATCCGTCTGCGGAGTTTCGGTAGCTTATTTAATTTGACCCTGTATAAAATTAGGGACTGGGACCGGTAGTGTGGAGGTAGGCCCAGGATACTGGCTAAATGTAGAATAGAATATTGTTTATTGTTGTTGTAGGATGGTATGAAAGGCAGGAAATAAAGTTGGTAAAATTTGAAAAAGTATCTCCACAACATACATCTAGGGTGTACTGTATAATACTAAGAACATAAGAGTAGTGGTGTTAGCGCGCCGTGGGCGTCGCTGTGCGCGTGCAGTGGCGTGCGCGTGCGAGAGTGTGCGTGTGTGCGTGTGTAGCGACGTGTCAGTGCGAGTGTCAGTAGGTGGCGATTTTCAGGTGCGGCGGAGCGGCCTCGGCGGGGAGCGGCCAGCTTGTCTCTAGCGCGACCCACCACCCTCAATCGTATGAAACTGAACTTGATCGACTTATCTTACGCGCGGGCACGTTCCCGCGACGCGGCACACACTCCGCGGTCATAACACTTACCTTCAAAATGATAGTTCGCAAGAACACGCGATCGCCGCGTTCATATGTCACTTTTGTTTGAAAAAGTGGAAGGCGCCCTCTGTCGGCCCGACACAAGCATTTGGGTTTGCGAACAAAAAAATTCTTATGAACGTGACGTGACTACTTGCGCGACGATCGCAGACGCGGCCGTATCGTTACAATCGAGTGTGTCGCGCGAGCGTGGCCGCGGCGCTGTGTTTATATTAGTTCGTGTGCGAACGGTGCCGAACTCGCAGCGGGCGCGCACTCAGTGAATTGTTTGGGCGCAGGAGGAGGCCGAGGTGGTGGTGCGGCGCAAGCGCGACGCCAAGGACGAGCCCGAGCGCCCGCGCGAGCGCGACGAGCGACGCGAGCGAAGCGATCGAAACGAGCGCACCGAGCGGCCCGCCGAACGGGAGCGGGAACGCGACAAGGACCGGGAGCGAGACCGTGACCGGGAACGCGACCGGGAGCGAGAGAGAGATCGGGATAAGGAGAGGGAGCGAGAAGGGAGAGAAAAGGATCGCCGCCGCCGGAGTACTTCAAGGTAGCGATGGTCAATGATTCTTATTTATTTGTTTACCACCCTAGTAATTGAAAAAGTTCAAAAGGCCTTCCTACGCTACTTGTATAAGAGAAACCACGGCTGCACGGGTACTATCCATTTATGTACCGCACGGATTTTTTACTAGGTCTTCTAGGATATAACTCCTTAGCTGTCCGGCTGCGTCCGGTCTCGAACGCAGATCGTCACTGCACTGAAAATTTTACGGAATGTAATTGTCTCCCCAGAATTGCACAACATACTATGCACATTTTATGTCCCTGACAATTACCTACGCCACCGGTCTAACCGCCGGCACAGACTATTCGCGACTGCACAGTGCCGCACGGTGTCCCGTGCGCATTCCCCGCTGTGTCGCATGAGCAGCGCAATCAATGCCCTTATTTTTTGAACTACCTGATTGTTGATATATTCCATTACTTTAAGAGAATTACTTAAGATTATTACTTAGTACATTACTATAAGAAGCTATTTTAGGTACATCACGCTATAATCAGTAAGAGTGGAACTATGGTAAACCTCGCAGAGCTACCGGCGGCCGTGCGGATTTATTTTAAAACTATGATATCTCCTAAGATACGAGGTGCATTCAATAAGTACCTAGCTTCATCGCCAGAGGGCGCTGTAGTTTCAAAAGAGTTTTACCACAGTGTAGCACATTCTTTTTTAATTCTTTTTTCAAATTTTCATTCCAATCCCTTCATTTGTTTTAATTTGACAACTTATGGAAGCGAACGTGTCGATCGGTTTTACAAAAATGGAAAAAGAGCAATATCGTTCGGTGATTCGATTCCTATTTTTGGAAGGGAAAACGCGCATCGAAATAAAAGAGCGCTTGGATGCTGTGTACGGTGACTCTTCTCCATCGATGGCCACCGTCAAGAATTGGTTCAACGAGTTTGCACGTGGCCGTACGTCGGTTTTTGATGAACCACGTCCAGGTGCACCGAAAACAGCTGCTACGGAGGAAAACATTAAAAAAATCCATGATCTCGTATTGGCAGGTCGCCGATTGAAGGTTCGCGAGCTAGCTGAGACTGTAGGCATTTCAGAAGGAACAGTGCATCATATTCTTCACGAGGAACTCCGCATGAGAAAGCTGTCGGCGCGATGGGTGCCGCGTTTACTCACACCAGAAAACAAGCGCAACCGTGAGACCACATCGGAGACGTGTTTGGCGCTGTTTAAGCGGAATCCAGCGGAGTTTTTGCGTCGTTTTGTGACCGTCGATGAAACCTGGATCCACTGGTACACACCAGAGACCAAGGAGCAATCAAAACAATGGATCCAGACCGGGGAACGTGCTCCAAAGAAGGCGAAAACTGTAAAATCGTCCGGAAAAGTTATGGCTACCGTTTTCTGGGATTCACAAGGTGTGATCTACATCGATTACCTCGAGAAGGGTAAAACAATTACAGGGCTTTACTATGCCGTTTTGGGCCGATTCGACGCCGAATTAAAGAAAAAACGACCCCATCTGGCGAAGAAAAAAGTGCTGTTTCACCACGACAACGCACCGGTTCACACGTCTGCCGTTGCCATGGCCAAATTGGTCGAATTACGCTACTAATTGCTGCCCCATCCACCGTATTCTCCAGATTTGGCCCCTTGTGACTTCTTTCTGTTTCCTAATCTGAAAAAATCACTCGCCGGGAATAGATATGGATCAAATGAGGAGGTCATCGCCGCCACGGAGGCCTATTTTGCAGAGATTGACAAAAACTATTTTTCGGACGGGTTAAAAAAGTTGGAGCATCGCTGGGCTAAGTGTATCGAACTAAAAGGAGACTATGTTGAAAAATAAATTGCCACTTTTCCAAAATTTTCGTTTACTTTTTGTAGGCTAAGTATTTATTGAATAACCCTCGTAAATAGTGTAGATAACCATAAAAGAACAAAAATTATAATATGATTTGGATACTATGACTTGTATGTCTTTTTTTTTATTGATAATATTATCCACACCTAATTCTGGAGAAGCGAAACTGATTTATGAAATGGTTGCTGCATCACTTTCTCCCTCGCTTACGCAATAATGTATTTGTATTAATATTATTACAATTACGTGTAATAACTAGTTAGATTAGGGTATGATGAGGCTGACGTACCTTTGTAAGGTAAAAGCCTCTAAATAAATAAAGATACCTATATATATAAAAAAAAAAAAAATCCTCTATAATATTAGTGTAGAGAGTGTAAATAACCATAAAAGAACAAAATATATTACTTATGATTTGGATACTATGACTTGTATGTCTTTTTAAATTTGATAGATACTTAATAGGTAATATTATCATTTCATTCATCATGATAGTCGTTCAGTTAGATGCTACACGCTTCTGATTTCAGACTAGAGGTGGCAGTGTATAATTTTTGCGATTGGATCATTTGCATCTCGATCACTGAAATGATCCGAGACACTGATATGTTGATACGTTTCATTTGGCTCATTTGGATCATCGGCTCAAAGGATATAAAATACAGAATGTTACGTATACAAAATGAGAACTTGTTAGTGCAAACATTATATTATTATGCAAAAGACGACCGTATAGTATTTGATACGTAAGCGCCTTAGTGGTAATTTTTACGTGCATGGATAACAACAACTGTGAGATTATGATAAATGATAAATGATTTATTTACTGTAAGTAGGTTTGTACAAACACTTTTACACGTTAATCATATTTTTTTTAAACTAGATGAGGTCGGCGTTTCCTATCTGACTATTATGAGAAGAAAGGCCGAAACAAACTCAGAGGTCACAGTCTCTTTTAAAGTCCAGACATAATCTTGGTCAGATCATGTGAAGACCATGTAGATTGGTGTCTGGAATGGTCTTTTGAGGAAAGAACCACACAGATTGAGCGGACCTGTCCAGTTAGTGCAAGCATTTGTCAAAATCGTGCAGCTCAACTCAGAAGTTGAGGAGCTCAACGATTCGACGAACAATACCAAAGAAAGGACATTTGGGTAGGCCGCGTAATTTACTCAAACTGCCAGATCATGATTAAAACTAACTAAGAAGGAAAACAGTAAAAAAGAAATGACCCACATAGTCCACAAAAAAATAAAACACACAAAAAAAAAAATAAACAACAATTCAATAAAAAATACTTTACAAAGTATATATTCATGTCATTGTATATATAAAAATCATCAATGTCAAAGTGTATATAAAAATTCGGGCATAATCTTTGAGGGCCATGTAGATTGGTGTCTGAAATGGCATTTTGAGGAAATAACCACAGATTGAATGGACCTGTCCAGTCAGTGCACGCATTTGTCAGAACCGTGCAGCTTAACTCAGAACTTATGAGTGATACACATCTCATTTGGTATCTCTTTCTGACTTGAATAGATTGTAATTATGTCGCCCGCTCACTCGCGACTCGCGAGTTGTTAGTTAAGTAACTCGGTCAGTGTGTCTCAGTCTCCCTCTCTCGCTCGCTCACTGCTCAGTCGCCTCGCGAGCGACGCGTCCAGAGGGAGTCCAATGCCAACAGTGGCAAATTTTGCAAAAACGAAATAGCGCTCTACATAAAGAAAGTGATAGCAAGATCAGTAATGTCACATGCCCGTTTGAATAGATACCCATCTTCTCGGTAGCTGCGATGGTTTTAATGTTCATTAAAATATTTTATAACAACGATTGAAACTAGTTAAAACAGTCAGTGGGTCGTCTTAGAACCCTTATTTTGTGTTTCAGTTGTCTCAAAATGCTGTCTAGAAGAAAACATTTTACAAACCAAATAATGATCTATGGTGATTTTATTTATGAAATGGCCACACTCATTTCTGTGATGGCGGATTTGTTTTATTTCTGCTAAAGTGCTAACTTGCTTGTTTTGTTGTGATTGTTTCCAAATCGAATTTTCTGCCGGTCTACTTAATTTGTGAATAATTCTTGCGTTAACCACTACGAGATATAGACTACAGTGCGAAATTGACGCTTTCTGTGTTGTGAAATCAACAAATTTACGAGATGGAGACTCCAGTGCGAAATTGACGCATTATGTTTTGTGTTATATTATTTTGTTTTACGTATCCTATTTGTGCAATATTGACGCTTAAGTGTTGTGTATTCCCACAGTGGCAAGAAAGGGAAATGTGAAATGCGCAAAATGTCTATTGAAGAAACCTCCAAAAAAGCTTTAAAAAGAAAAATAAAAAATATATTAAACCACGTTTAAAAACTTTGTTTTATTTGTTTTCTTTAGCAGAGAATTTTCATTGTGCAGTTTTTGTCAAAGGACTATTTATGCATTATTATATGTAATGCATAATCGTTAAGGCATTGACTGCCAACGCGGTCACCGGTGACCGCGAACAATAGATTTTCTATTGTGTCTGTTGTCTGGCAGTCAACGTGTTAAATAAACTGCAAAATGAAAATTCTTTGTAAGTTAATACCTATTAAACTAAAGATAAATAATAGGTATAGGTAGGTATGTTCCTCTGTTCATAACTCCCGCGCCTCACGAGTTTCTTATGGCATAAACTGGAGCGGTAGTGTGCTCTCGTGTAAGCTTTTTATTTGTGTGAAGTTGTCGTTCTTCTCTCTTTAGAGAGTATTATGATCTGTGGACGCGTCGCGCGGATTGAGCACAGAAAAAAGTAATGTTTCAGATCCAAATGATGCGTTTGAAACGTTGTTACTGAACTAATCTTTTGAATCACTTCAATGATCCGGATCAGTGAGTCGGTTCCGTAAAGAGTTACACACGCCTATTTTAGTCACGACTGTGCTGTAACACATTGTTCTGACAATGTTTCACGTTTCAGGAGTAAGGATCGACGTGAAGAACGTGACAAGGAGCGGGAACGAGAACGTGAGGAGAGGGAGCGAGACAGAGAACGCGAGCGCGAGCGAGAACGAGAGAGGGAAAGGTAAGTGTTCGCACGTAAACAAATCAAAACAACACTAACGAATCTTTAGTTTTTCGCATATTCATTTAAAATACGATAATTTTTTTAGTTTCCAACAAACTCCTTACGACAGTAAAAATTACGAACTTAAAATATAGAAAGAAAGAAAATACATTTATTTAGCACATACTAAAATACACACAGTACACCAAATACATACATCAGATAAAAAATAAAAACAATAAAAGAAATTTGCAGTAGAGTGTGCCTCACGGCTGCGCCAAAAAGGCGATTTATCATGACGAATCGCCATGAGCATTCGCATATTTTGTATTTTTTTTGTTTTCTCCATTTTTCTTAAAATATAAATTGTTTTGACGAATCGTTACATGTGAATTGCTTATTGGTACGTTTGTCGCAGAGAGCAGCGCGAACGCGAGCGGGAAAGGGAGATACGGGAGCGAGAGAGGGAGAGAGAAAGAGAACGGTAACTATTACTTATTCATTATTAATGGTGATCATGGGTATGTGAAGTTTTTTTCGGGTATTTTTTTATATTTGTAATTTATAGATTTAGCTAGTTTTTAATAAAACTTTAAACTGATCGATTATGAAATTAGTAACTCGATTATTGTTAATCGATTAAAGTTACTAATTTTGTTAAGCACTGACCTCTATTACTTGTATAATAAAGGTCAGTGGTATTTTCCGTTTGGTTCCGGGACGGACCACGGACATTTAAGAGCCATTTCACGTTTTCGCGCGAATTTCCAAGATTTTAGTCGCCTAATTTACCGTCTTAGGTAATACTCTAACGTTGTTGAACACATGTAAAAAAAAGACCAATCTTTCGTATTGATACTTCATGTAACACATTTACAAAAACTTATTTGTTTACTTTGTGGTGATTAATCTCCCACAACTAGTTTACTGAAAAATCATCGCAGAGTCAATTTCAGATTCCTATATCTATCATTAATATTTATATATTTGACAAAAAAAAAATACAGAAAGCATCAGACATATAATTTTGTTGACACATAATGTAATAGAATATCGATTACTAATAACACTAATTAGTAAAAAAATAAAGTCTAAGGGCAATTTTTACGTTTTATATCGCTATTTTGGCTAGGTTTTTTGATTTGAATAAGGCGTAATTACATTTAAAAAATCATGTCAAAATAAAGTATGTTCTTTAAAAAAACTAATTCTGAAATTTTATTAAAATCCCTTCATTTAATTAGACATAATATCGTTATTGACATCACTATTTAGAATAAATTACAATGCATCGGCGGGCACCGATTAGTACGGCGCGAGCGCCCATCGACGAAGGATCTATGCCAATTTTTCCCGCGTCCCGATTTTCGAGCGCACTTATCGTGAACGCATTATTATACTACGAGTACAACATTTTGATCCTCTTCGCATTTTTTTTTCATAAGGTAAGTGTTTTGTTTATTATCAATTAAAGTGTTACTTTAGTAGTAACTTTGTAGAATAATTATAATATATTTTTGTGTTATTAGTTTGAGCAATGGGGCGTAAAGAATGTGTATACCATTGTGTCAAAAAAAGGAAAAATAAAAATTCTGCAGCCTTAGAGAAAGCAACAGAAGCGAGGTAGATATTTTATTTTTATTTGCAAATCATATACACAGTAATCGATCACATTATCGAAATGGACTATAGAACACAATACAATACAAATAATAATAATAATAATTAATAATAGTAATTATACAATTTTAATAATTCTAAAAACAATATTGATTATTTAAAAAATCATTTAATTATTATTGAATAAAATTTTTTTTTAAGTAATTGTAGATATCGAAACTTGACAGCTATTTTGTTTTCATTTTAGAATGAGAAGTCGTGTGAATCGATTTGAGGAGGATAGTACCTTTAGAAGAGACGACGTGCCGGGTACAAGTGAAAAATCAGATTCGACAATAGAAATTGTATTTATTTATTTTTATTCAGACTCGATCGTAAATATTTTAGTACTTACTTTTATATTTCTTTAAATTTCAATTAGATGTTTTAATGTTCCTTTTGTTTTTAGAACGATCACATTGTTGATGGCTGGCGTATAATTGATTTTCAATACTTTTGGAATCAATTAATAAATATAAGTGAACACAGAGAGAAGTTCGGCTGCAATTGAACTATTTGAAAATAGAAAAAGAGAAACAGTTGGGTCCCATGTCTAAATTTGACTTGAAGTGTATGATGTGTGGATCTAGCTTTGTTCTATAAACTACGGAGACTGAAACAACTGAACGATCAAGACTCGACCTTAATGCAGGAGCGGTATCAGGTGCAGTCATTACGGGAATTGGTCTCTCAAACTTAAATGAGATCAGTGCATCGATGGATTTGCCAACAATGCCATTTCGATTATACAGTCAAACACATGATGCTATTTTCGACATGTGGAAAACTGCTGCTGAAATGACAATGTTAAATGATGCCAAACAGGAAATTAAAGCGGCAGTATCTCGTGGCGATGTCAGCAATTCGGACCAATGATAGCGGTCGAAGCGGATGCTTCTTGGGGCAAACGCTCTTACAAAAATAATTATTATGTTATAAATATATTAATATATAATGTCTGATTGTTTACCTGTTCAATTTTATTATACACTTATACATAACATATATTTGTGTTTTCTTTTCGTTTTTTAGTCTAGCAAGTTAGTAGACTGAATAAATAAAATCACTTTTTTTCATAAGTCTCTAACAAAGGTGCATTACAATCATGACGGCTCAAGATTGTTTAGTCCGTCTCGACACTCGCGCTACACTGTTTGTATTGTGTATGTGTGGATAGCTACGCACACATACATATTGCTGCCGTCTTTTACCTAAACTCGAGCGCCAAACTTTTGTGAAATGGCTCTTAAGGTGAATGCGCAGTGGTAGACCGCGAAATTAAAATTTTCTTAAGTTTTTTGCAATTTGCAGGTGAGCAGCAGTCTGTATCTTGATCAAAATATGAGTCGCGACTATAATAGATATGTATTTACAGAACTATAGTCATTAGAATCATTAATATACATCTTTAAGTTGGATTTGTTCCCTAAGAACTTTTTCGTCATAATTAGGGACACATTTAACGGGTGGTGAAATTTTAAGGGCTGATGTTGATTTTGAATTAAACACAAATTATTTAGTAAATTGTTGTCATTTCTTTTTATTATGATAATATGGTATGGTTCAATTATGTATGGAACAAAATATCGGCCAAATGGCGCCGCGACCTCGGCGGCACACCTCCATCCGATGGTTCAAATTTTCGATGACGCTGAGGCATAATTGAGGTTCTATGCCGTTAATGTGCCGAATTATCTCATCCTTTAGCTCTTGAATTGTTACTGGCTTATCGACGTACACCTTTTCTTTCAAATAACCCCAAAGAAAGAAGTCCAACGGTGTCAAATCACATGATCTTGGCGGCCAATTGACATCGCCACCACGTGAGATAACACGGCCGTTGAATTTGTCGCGCAAAAGAGCCATTGTTTCGTTAGCTGTGTGGCAAGTGGCACCGTCCTGTTGAAACCACATATCGTCCACATCCATATCTTCCAATTCGGGCCATAAAAAGTTCGTTATCATCTCACGATAGCGAACGCCATTCACAGTATAATTTCATAGCACAGATGTGAGCTACCATTTACCGGGTAATAATATGTCTTTCATTGACTTGAATGTGCCCTGGCGGCTGATAGTATGTCATGCTCACTAAAATGTCTCGCTGACGGTGGCGTGTGTGTTGGATCATTTAGCTCCCTTCAAAATGGTTGAGCTGAATGGTGCTGATCTATGCGTCATGTTCGTGAACGGGCGCCGTCAGTTGGGGCTGGTCATCAATTGGCTGCCTCGGCTTATTTTTTTTTTTTTTGGATTGTTATTTTGTTAAGTACTATTTGCTGTACTCTGGACGCTCTTAACACGTACGTCTTTTTTATTTTATTACATCGTTCTCACATATAATTATAAATTCAACATTAATGATGTAACTAATATTTTCGTAAAAATATAATTTAAAAGAGTGTCCATGGAGTTTCTTGCCCGTTCTTCTCCATAGGTACCTACGCTTTGGAATGGGCAACTAGCTTCATATTTTCTGACTGACCGACTTCTTGACAATTCAAAAGTGCCTGTAAATGGTTTAATTGAAATAAATGCTTTGAGTTTGAGTTTGAGTTTTGAGTTTGAGTAACTGCCTGACCGGCCGAATTTTGTAAAAAATACGACCCGACGATGCAGCCAGCCCATAAACCGCACCAAACAGTCACTCTTTGTGGGTGCATTGGTTTTTCGACAATCACTCTTGGATTATCATTCGCCCAAATGCGGCAATTCTGCTTATTGACGAATCCACTGAGGTGAAAATGTGCCTCATCACTGAAGATCATCTTCAGTGATGAGGCACATTTTCTTAGAAAATTTATCATCCAATGTTGCCATTTCTTGCCACCATTCTGATCACTGACGACGTTTGGAATGGTCAAGAGGCTTTAGTTCTTGAGTCAATTGCACCTTGTAAGCTTGTAAATGCAAGTCTTTATGCATAAAAGTTGTAATAAAAGTTTTTTACTTTCGTGGCAACAAAGAGACCAAAAAATGCTTTTTGTCACTAGTATGACATTATTATTTTCACTTGTCATGCTCTACAAGTTCGTCTTCATGTTCTGTGTAGGCGACATAAAGTCGCTTTTTACGAGCTTTTATTATGTTCTAGAACATAAAGTTTTTTTTTTCTTCTAAGAATAAGATAATCAGCACACGCACAATAAAACGTCGCAGATTAAAGTCTTTATTTTATTTTATTTGCTTTATTTTGTTTCACTTCCGTGTTTTCTATCGTAAATTTAATAAAAATAGTTGTCATTTATTATTTAAAAATATTTTTGTAACGTATGCCGAAAGTGTATGTCAATAGTGAACATGACCAGTGAAGTGATAAATAAGTTAGAATAAGTGTAAAAGTGATACAATAGGATAGTTAAGACCCTATCCGCGCTCCGGGCGCATATTTAGCGTGGGAGTCGATACGGACTGTTTTACTGACTAAGATTTTGTTTTTCTAATCAGATTTTAAGTGTTTTTTTTTTGTTCTAATTAGCTAACCTAACCGGTTTTTATTATTAGTTTTCGTAGTAGAATCTGATAGGAATATTTAACGTAGAATTTTTGTGAATTTTAATGATGAAGAAAAATGATAATAATTACATAACTTGAAAACGAGGTTTTTTGATTATAGGAATATTTGCATGATTTTAGTGTCAAATGAGAGGATTGTGTTTAAAACTGATATTCCCGTTTGAATTATGTAAATCGGTCCACGGGTTTTAGGGATAGAAATAATTTTGTAAAATGAAAACATGCCGAAGTCCGATTTTAGTAAGTTAATGTTCTAGAAAGTTTTATTGTATAGAGATAGGATAAAAATGTTGTTATGTAATACGAAAGAGGAGTAAAATCCTTGCTCACTCTATAATTTGCTTTAAATTCGTATTCATTCTTATAAAACGATTTGTCCGTATAACGCATTATCCGACGCTCATTTCGTCTTTGTTTCAGTTTTTTATGGGAATTACGTAAAACACTAAATATTACTGCTTATCGTGCCATGTTATAAATGATAAATGATAAATGATTTTATTTTGTAAGTAGGTTTGTACAAACACTTTTACACGTCAATCATATTGTTTATAAAACTAGATGAGGTCGGCTATACTATTATAACCCGTAGAAAACCATATAAAACGTAAAACAATTTCTAAAAAGTTACATTTTTGTTATTGAGGGTACGTATTTGAATATCGAAGATTACAATACCTACTGCTAAAATATAGATGTTCAAAACATCGAAAATGGAAATATCGAACGACCATAAAACCGAAAATTAAAATAACGAAAGTTTATTTTATCGAATGGTTAAATACTTATCCTACGTCCAATATATCTAAAATCTAAATATCTACAAAAGTTACATCGAAAGGTCCAAATATCGAAATACAGATTATCGAATGTCCTAAATATCGAAGTACAAACTATCAAACGTCCTAAATATCGATGGGTACATATATATTATTTGAACATCGAAAATTAATATACCTACGTGTAAAAATGGGTTAATTTTCAACATTTAATACATTCATTAATGGGTACGTATTTGAATATCGAAGATTAAAATACCTACTGTTAAAATATCGATGTTCAAAACATCGAAAATGGAAATATCGAATGACCATAAAATCGAAAATTAAAATAACGAAAGTTTATATTATCGAATGGTTAAATATCCTACGTCCAATATATCTAAAATCTAAATATCTACAAAAGTTACATCGAAAGATCTAAATATCGAAATACAGATTATCGAACGTCCTAAATATCGATGGGTACATATATTATTTGAATATTACCTATGTGTAAAAATGGGTTAATTTTGAACATTTAATACATTCATTAATTCACCCGAAAAATACGTACAAGTTAAAATATCGAACAAATTTTTATATAAGTAGTATGAGTGGAAAAAGGTTCCTTCTGCAACGTCTCCGGCGCTACGGGAAGTGCAACCCCTTCGCCCTTGCGTAACAAAGGATAGGCACCCATGTTCACCTCCGCAGCTTCGGCTTGCTGCAGCCTCAGCCGCTACGGCTCGCACGAGTGCCTATGCTTTGTTACAGCAGGCGGGGGTTGCCCTCCCTTCGCGCCTCCGGATTTTTATATACACTCTAGGGGTAACAGCCAAAAGACTACGTAAATTCGGGGTGCCCCAATTCGGTTTTGGAACAATTTCGACCTATTTTATCCATGACAATCAGTGTCCAGTGTACAAGCAATAGGTCAATCGTGAAGGTATTATTTAGGTCTATATATTAAAATATTTTCTTGAAAATCAATATGTTGTGCTACTAAAGTTAGTGACAGAAACGTATCGCTGCAAAACCGACTCCACGTAGTCTTGTCTGCCCTACCCCTAGAGTGTAATTTAGAATCGCGTAGGCGCGGAGGGGCGAGGCAGCCCGCGAGCTGAGGAGCAGGTGGTTTTAACACCCGGTGATGAGCGTTTAGACCATCTGCGACGTTAAGCTCGCGTGGGACTGCCGGAGCCCTGCAGCGCCGGAGCCGTGACAGAAACCATGCTTGCTTGCATGGTGCATGATTGCTGCATGCTTGTTTGCTAGATGGTAATCAGTTACTAGGTGCAGTTACACTTATGCAGTAAACAGACTAATGACTATTTAATAGCAACGGGTTTGCAGGGTGTGACAATTTCACATCTACCTACATTTATGAATACACTCATACTGCGTATATATATTTTTTTCGTAGTAATTGTTATATCTAGTAGCGTAGATTTTTTTTCGACATTTTGATATAATCGATATTCAAATTTTCGATGTTTTGATCATCGGTATTTTAAGCGTAGGTATTTTAATCATTGATATTCAAATACGTACCCGTACCCGTTATTGGAATAAGCACGAACAACAAACTATCCCAACGCATTGCTGACGCAATACACAGCTGTAAAATACACTCCCGTTTACCCCACGCCAAGCCCAATCCCAATTCCACTTAGTTCTCAAAAATGGACACCCAATTTAAAAATCATTTGGCGCTAGCATCGAAGTCAAGAGTACGAAACGTCACAATTCCTATGTCGATCTATTGCAATTAAATTGAAGAGTTAGCACCCTGATGGCATGCAAATGTATGCATCGGGAAACGCAATATTTTGTAAAAGGTGAAGAGCAGTTGACATTAGGCTATTGTAACTTAGGTAAATTACAAACTCTCACAAAAAATCGAAAAATAAAATAACCGACTTCTAAAAAAAAGTGACCCTTTTTTTTTAGAAGAAGATTGTTTATTTTTTTTGTAAAAATGTTTTTTTTATTACAAATTTTGCAACTTTTCTACCTTTCACGCAGTTTTTTGCGGTTAGTGGAAATATAGTAACGTAATAAAAATCTGGAGTTGTTGCAACAGTAATAACAATATTTAGGTCATAACAGCGAGCGTCGCGTAGTAACAACTTACTATTGTTTGTGTTATTGCGCGACTTTTATAATAACCTGCTATATCAATAGTTTCTGTAGCGGTTTACGAGCGGCGATAAGACGCAGTGCTCGCCATGCTGGCCTTACACCCGTACATCCGCACGCGACACGAGATCAGACGCGAGTACGTACACGTACAGCCGACAGCCGGATACCGGATACCCGGTTCACCTTCAATTGTTATTAAATGATAAATGATAAATGATGATAAATGAATTTATGTTTCATGCTGGGTTATACTCGAACGCAATGTAAATTGATGTTGTATGATTAAATTGAAGTGAAATTGAAAAAGAAAATGGTTCTTTGAAAATCAAACAAACAATGAACTACTTTCCAACAAACGATCTGTTTGCGGATGAATGGACGAAGACTTTACTGGCATGTCAGAAGTATTGTGAGATTCATGAAAGTGTTGTTTCAACTTCATATTTTTGAAGTGAAAACTTTAGGCGCGTTGGGCATTTTTTGAGATGGAAAAAAACCATTGAACTCGCGACACTGTTACCAGCGACACCGCTTCGGATGTGTTTGGCTGTCCTCGGGATGAACTCGGTTTTAATGTATATCCAATATGTCAGTGAGTGATGGCAAATTATTCTGTTTGTGTTTTGTATATAAGACGATTAAATACACACGTAATTGTTTACACTTTTGTCGGCACTCCCGGAGTGCCACTGTTTTTTTATTTTATTTTCTCCTTTATGCGTTTGCGTCTTGTAAGTGTTGTAATTGGGTTTTAACCATTTTAAGTAACGAAATAAAGTAGCTGTTTTGTGCTATTGGATCACGCTTTAAAACTGTATAGTGTAATATTATGAGTGAAGTGAGATAATATCGATGAAAGTTAAAAGCTTTATTTTTACGAAAAAATTATCGCGACACTACTCACGATATCTGTGTTGTTTGAGATAGTTAGCGCGTTCTCACGTGACTGGTGTTACTCTTAAGTGGGGAGCGCTAAGGTAACCCGCGAAATTCTAATTTTCTTGCGTTTCTAGGGTTCTGTTCCTTCAAAGGAAAAACGGAACCCTTATAAGATCACTTCGTTGTCCGTCTGTCTGTCCGTCAGTCAAGATCCTTTTTCTAAGAAACGCGTGGAGTTATCAAGTTGAAATTTAATATCGAATACTCAGGGCTGCAATCCCTTGAAGCAGTGAAAAATTCAAACTTCTAAGTCAACGCAATCAAAAGATACGGGCGTATTATGTTCCGAAATCCAAACCTATGGGGTAGGTACTTTCCGTTGACCTAGAATCACGTTTGGCAGGAAGGAATGTCATGTAGCCCAAGTAAAGGAAAAAATTCGAAAACCGTATATTTGTCGTTACAATTAAAAAAAAAATTTTTTTTTAAACTTTACATACCTACAAATTTGTACGGAGCCCTCGGTGCGCGAGTCCGAGTTGCACTTGACCAGTTTTTTTTGCAATGTGAAGGTCAGTATCAGGTTATATGTTGATCAAAATTCGCATTATTATTTATTTATTTATTATTATTCTTTGAGTAAATAAAGATTCTTTAACCACATTACGTTTGCCTGGCACGGCCCTACAAAATTTGCGTTTTAGGTGTGCACCAATCGAATGTACTCGCCTCTAGGAGTGTACGAGTATGTACCGGTTTCTTTTTCAATATACCTCTGTACTTTTGAAGAAATATGCAAAAGAAGGGGGCCGTGCCAGCCAAACGTTTTCAGCACGGCCCCCGTGTAACTTGAAAAATAAATAGCGTATTAAAAAGATTCTTATACTCAAGGAATGTACTCTATTAACACGTTTTATGTACAGCAACAGATATTGTAAATTCGTAATAACAAATAATATATAGACTTGGATAGGGGGCCGTGCTGAAAAAAACATTAAATGAAAATATGTAAAAAATACAAAACAACCTTAGCCAAAAACTATTAAAAAATAATTGTTCGACTTCCTGAATCGACTTCCTGAATTATAAACAGGAGTACATTCGTTCTAAATAAATTGCGATTCTACTTATGCTCGTCAGAATGCGTGTGGTGGTGGAGTGGAGTTCTCCAGGTTCTTACCAGGAGAACTCCTCAACAATTAACGTCCCAGCATCGGGAAAAGCAATATTTTGTAAAAGGTGATGAGCAGTTGACGTTAGGCTATTGTAACTTAGATATAAAAATAAACACAAAAATTCTAAAAACTATATTTTTGGCTTCTATATCGATTGTAGATCACGCCCCAAGTATTCTTTAAAAAATAAAAAACAATGTACAGTTTTGACTTTCCTACGATTTTATTATATGTATAGATATTGTAACATTATTTCAAATTGATATCTAATTATTTAGATAACATTTATTTCAACATACCCGTTAGAAAACAAGATCTGGCTGCGGTAACGTTACTCCAGCCGGAACTGTTTTTATCAAATATATAAGAAATAACAGCTTACCAAATTAAAAAATCTGCTTACGAATTACAGAAGCTGTATATCTAATTATCTATTGCATTTAGATTATGATTTTGGACATTTTCTGGCTGGGGTAACGCACACTAAGCTACAATTTGACATACGACAACACTACGATCAGTCTAAACACTATTTTGTGTTTATTCTATTTTTTTATAGGCTGTATAGCGGTTTTGTCAGTGCACATCGCTAGCGAGGCGCGCGGAAAACAAAACCAGCGCGCCATGTTCCATACAAATTAATATTTAACAATACAACTCTGTTTTTTTTCTCGCTAGTGTGTTGAAAAACGTCGTATGAAACGCATGCGCTCGCGCGTATAATACCGCTAGATAATACCGCCGAGTATAATGATCAACATAGCACACATGTATCATGATGTACTATTATACATAGTTGCTATTCAATATTCTTTTTTACAGTGAACGCGAGCGCGAACGAGAACGCGAACGGGAACGTTCCCGCGAGCGCGAAAGGGAGCGTGAGCGGTCGCGTGGAAGGTCGCGCAGCGAGGCAGATGCGAGGCGTGACAAGGAAGTGGAGGACGAGGCGCGCGAGAAGAAGCGCCTCGAGAAAAAGGCAAGGGAAAAGGAGGCCGCCTACCAGGAGAGGTGCGTATACCATACCATTTCACAGTTTTTAACCAACTTCAAAAAGGAGGAGGTTTTCAATTCGGATGTATATACAGGATGTCCCATAAGTCGTATAAGTAAGTATAAGCATAAGTCGTATAATATCTGTTATGACTTGGCCTTTTACGCGATTCCGGCTTGACGTTGACTTACAGGACAACCTGTATAAATTTTGTTTTTTTTTATGTATGTTCGGGCATAACTACGTCATATAATAGACGGATTTGCAAAATTATTTTTTTGTTCGAAAGAGGTTTATTCCGAAATGGTCCCATTAAAATTTTTAACCGACTTCCAAAAAGGAGGAGGTTATTATGTTCGACTTTATGTATGTTTTTAGGATTCCGTACCTCGAAAGGAAAAAACGGAACCCTTATAGGATCACTTTGTTGTCCGAACGTCCGTCTGTCTGTCTGTCTGTCAAGACCCTTTTTCTCAGGAACGCGTAGGAGGTATCAAGCTGGAATTTATATCAAATGCTCAGGTCTGAAAAAAGCTATTATATTTTTTGTAATCGGTTTTTTTTTCTTTTTGTAAGGAAGTTTTTATAGTGTTTTTTTAATGGATAAGGTGGCATTACCTTATCATGGGTGGTTCGATTTGTCGCATGTTTTCAATTTCACCCTGTATATGATGTTTTAATAGCTTCCTGTGCACTGATATTTACATAGCAAGTAGTGTTATATGAATTTGTGTGGGGTAGGTGCAACTAAAATGAAAAAAAAATAAACACATTTAAAAAAAACAATGTCCAAAAAAAAATACATAATGAAAAATAACGACTTTAATCTGCAACGTTTTATTGTGCTTGTGGCTGTTGGGCCTGAATAGGTAGTCTCAGAAAAAAAATTACTTTATGCACTAGAACATAAAAAGCGATTTTATGTCGCCTACGCACAACATAAAGACGAACTTTTAGAGCATGAGAAGTGAAAAAGTTATTTTTGATTTTGTAGTAAACAGAGAGAAAAAAAAACGTAAAAAAACCGACTATACTACGTTGTATGTTCACCGATTTCTCCGTCAATTGTGGATCGATTTTGAAAATTATTTTTTTGTTTGAAAGGGTATACTCCCAAGGTGGTCCCATTGTCAGCAAGTTGGAATCTGATGAGAGGATACCATGGAAATCGAGGGAAACCCTAAAATTTTATTGGCAAACCTATAGCGATTTGGATATTTTTTTGAGTAACTTGAGCATTTGCTCTCGGAAATCATCTTTTGGTAAAGTGGAGCTGATGATGAAGACCACAGACGGCCATCGGAACTAATCAATGATAAATATTTCACGGGTTGCGATTCGGTTACTTTAATATGGTTGCTAAGCAATTTATAATAATAATAATTTATTTATTACTCAGACAACAAATTAGGTCCACTGTGTTAGTAACAATATTATTTATCCTATGTTAGTACTTAATAACTAAAACAAGAAATTAACATAAAAAATATCGGATCAGGACTGCGCCCCTCGCACATGTAGCTTTGTGCAATGCTCCATAAACGAGCAGTCCACATATATTCTCCCTGCAATAAGCTGCTGGAGGCTGTTGGGCCCCGGCGGTTGTTGCCCCGTATGCGGCGCATCAGAGACGCAATTCTTTTGCTATGTATCGCTTGAAAGCCATCCACTTGAGCGTCTGCAAACATACCTGATGCGCTACAAAAGCGTAGCAACCCCATCAACATCCTGAACGCGTTATTGTATTGAACACGCAGGGCATTGTAAGTCTTCTGCGTATGGTTCACCCATAGGCTGCACGTATAAAAAGAGTGACAGTACGACTTGAATAAAGTTATTTTTACCTGTGCGGTGCAGCGTGCAAACCTACGGACCAGCATATTAGCTCTGACTGACAATGCCCTGCGTTCCCTTTCAACATCTACATCATCTGTGAGGTCCTCGGTGACCCAGTGGCCCAGGTACTTAAACTGCGCCACTCTTTTAAGACCACTGCCGTTCAATGTAACACAATTGGTTCACTGCTAATAATTTAGTACTAAATGGAAAAAAAACTAAGTGCATAAGATTTTCTTTACCAAATGTCAAGTGTAGTGATTGTGAGATAATATTGAATCAAGAGAAACTAGAATTCGTCGATAAAACTGTTTTCCTGGGGATCACGCTCGACTCAAGGCTACAATGGGGGTCCTCATTTAACATCTCTTGCAGGACGGCTAAGTTCAGCAGCTTATGCTGTCAGAAAAATCCGTCGATTTATTGATGTAGATACCGCGAGATTAGTCTATTTTAGTTACTTTCATAGTATCATGTCATACGGTATTTTACTTTGGGGACAAGAAAGACATAATTATAGTACTAGAAATAGGGACCTATTAGTTCAACCAGGTTTCAGATTGGCTAAAGTAGACTCATCTTTTATGGGGTACTGTTTAAAATCCTACTAATATTATAAACGCGAATGTTTGTAAGGATGTTTGTTACTCTTTCACGCAAAAACTACTGAACGGATTTCGATGAAACTTCACAGTAATATAGCTTATACATCAGAATAACACATAGGCTACAATTTATAAAGATTTTGTGTAATTTTTTTTTGCCCATACGATAAGTATCAAGTAAGTCGGAAAAATTCCTGCCCTCTGAGAGCTATCTTGGCGTGCGCTGCCTAAACCGTTACAGCTACACGAAGATAATGTATCGTGGGACTGTTTGTCTTAAATAGTTCTAAATAAAAGTCCGCGACAGCATATATCTACCTTTTATGTGGAAGCCATTATATCCAAAATAGTGATCCATAAATACATTTAAATCGGATACTTTTTTTACAATGCACGTTTTAGAGTACTTAGTTAATTCTTATGAAAATTAATACATTTATCGCTTTCGGTATTTAATGTAGATAAACTTTGTCTTTTACACCAAGCAATTTGGACAAATTCTTTAAAAGTTATCACGATAAGATTGACCTGAGGTAGAGCGCCATAGGAATTGGCGGCGCGCGCGGCGGCGCACAGAGCGGTGAAGGGGGGGGGGACCCGAAGTCCCGAACGCGGGCAGGCAGACGCGTGAGGCACAGAGCACTTTTACAATACCAACGCTCAATCTGAATCATTTTGAAGGATATCGCTAATCCATCGCTTTACCTGTATATGTTCGAAAAATTTGTCTGCTCAACAACGTAAATAAATAACGCAATGAATGTTGTTGAACTGCCAAAATGAAATGAATGAGTAGGCATAATTATAATTTTTAGGTAGTATATTTTAAGAAGAGCCCGAGGGGCCCGTAGCTAAATAATAAAAGCCGCACAGGTCGATCGGTCAGGTTAAGCTACGCTTGCCGCGGTTGGTCTGTGGATGGATGACCATCTTTACATACCGAGACCCCTCCGTGCCTCGGAAAGCAAGGTTAAGTGTAAGCCGACCCCAACATAGTTGGGAAAAGGATATGCAGATGATATTTTAAAAAGAAATATCAAATCAAATCATATCACATTTCATTACTTAGATTATTACAATTGTTTTTTTTTTTTTGTTAGTTTAAGATTAACGTATAGGTTTAGGTTGTGTTGTAAGTAGGAAGAACATAGATTCGTTTTCCTCATAATTGGCTATTGGAATTGTTTTAGTTAGTTTGAAAATTACTACGGATTTTGTGATTTTTTAAATAGTACTTACAATAATGACTCGAAAGCGTAAGTCTAATATTTCATAAAGCTCTAATAAAGCTCGAGCTATAAAAAAAGCTAGACTTAACGAGACGTCTCAACAAACTGAGCTGCGAAGGTTTGAGCAGGCGGTGCGTCAGGCGCACACAGAGCTACTGAGACAGACACCAGAACCGTTCCAAGATCGTCGTCAACAACATGCTGAGTATCTGGCATTTCAACGAGTTGCTGAAACTTCAGAACAGTGTCAACCTAGACGTCAACGGCATGCTGAGTATCTGGTGTCTCAACGGGCTGCAGAACACCAGAACAGTCCCAAGATCGGCATCAATAGCATGCTGAGCATCTGGTGTCTCAACAGGCTGCATAAACACCAGAACAGTCCCAAGATCGGCATCAATAGCATGCTGAGTATCTGATGTCTCAAAGGGCAGCGGAGTCACCGGAATAGTTCCAAGATCAGCGTCAACAGCGTGCTTAGTATCTGGTGTCTCAACGGGCCGCAGAAACACCGGAGCAGCCCCAAGATCGGCGTCAACAGCATGCTGAGTATAGTGGTGTCTCAAAGAGCAGCGGAGTCACCGGAATAGTCCCAAGATCAGCGTCAACAGCATGTTTAGAATCTTTGGCAAGGAGATAGATAGCATCCCAGGGAAGGACATGGGCTACTTCACCGGTACTGTCCCGTGGATAATTTCCGATATCCACGCGGGCGAAGCCGCGGGCAGAAGCTAGTGTTATAATAAAATACCTCCCCACATTCTTGAACTGAATGAGACAAAATTCAAGTCTTGTATAAAACGCACACTATGCATTCAGGCATATTATAAGTTAGGAGATTACATCGTTGATAAACATGCCTGGATCAATGCTGGTCCTGCTCCACAACCACAACTAATTGATTAACACTTGAACTTACTGTTGGAGCTGCTGAAGATTGTGGGACTATATTTGCATTGTATAAACTCAATTTCCTTTGTATTGTATAATTTCATAGCACAGATGTGAGTTCTATGTGAGCTACCATTTACCGGGTAATAATATGTCTTTCATTGACTTGAATGTGCCTTGGCGGCTGATAGTATGTCATGCTCACTAAAATGTCTCGCTGACGGTGGCGTGTGTGTTGGATCATTTAGCTCCCTTCAAAATGGTTGAGCTGAATGGTGCTGATCTATGCGTCATGTTCGTGAACGGGCGCCGTCAGTTGGGGCTGGTCATCAATTGGCTGCCTCGGCTTATTTTTAATTATTTTATTTTTGGATTGTTGTTTTGTTAAGTACTATTTGCTGTACTCTGGACGCTCTTAACACGTACGTCTTTTTTATTTTATTACATCGTTCTCACATATAATTATAAATTCAACATTAATGATGTAACTAATATTTTTGTAAAAATATAATTTAAAAGAGTGTCCATGGAGTTTCTTGCCCGTTCTTCTCCATAGGTACCTACGCTTTTTAATGGGCAACTAGCTTCATATTTTCTGACTGACCGACTTCTTGACAATTCAAAAGTGCCTGTAAATGGTTTAATTGAAATAAATGAGTTTGACTTTGAGTTTGAGTTTGACTTGAGGTACGTTGTCATAGCTCTTCGTACCAGACTTGAACACCATCACCTCACTCTTGGTCGTGTTATACCTGAGCCCATGGGCCCCCGCATAGCACTCGCATACCTTTATTAAACGCCTGAGGGCACTGATCGATGGGCTCAGCAGCACCATATCGTCGGCGTAGCTTATATTGTTAACAAAAACTCCATCAATCGAGCTACCTACCTGAGTGCTGCTGAGCTCACGGACCAGCCGATCCACGTACAGGTTAAAGAGCTTGGGCGATGTCAGACCACCCTGTCTCACGCCACACTCCAGCCTATACGGATCCGACAGTGATCCCGCCCACCTGACATTGTTACGCTGATTGCCATACCAATATTTAAGGAGCGATGTGAATTCGTGAGGAAGTTCAGTTTCACTCGATAACTTCTGCCACAGCTTGTCATACACAACCAGATCGCCTTTGAAAGGTCTAAAAAACAGGCGTAAACTGGTGTATTCCTGCTGGTGTAATACCGGATAGTGTGCTTGAGACTCAATATAGCTGTTTCAGTAGATAGCCCAGTTCGAAATCCGAACTCAGCGTCATGTAATTTCAGGTGTTTATCTAAATATTTATCAATCACACTGTCCAGTACCTTAGCAATCACAGTTGCGAGCGATATAGGCCTGTAATTACTCAAACTAGACGCGTCCCCTGTCTTGTTCTTAGTAATAGGAACAACTACCGTTCTCATCAATGCATCAGGTAAGTATGAGTGCCCTACGCAGAAGGTGAAAAGCATGGCCAGCACCCTTGGCAAGTGACCGCCTGCACATTGCAAGTGTTCAATGCTCAATGAGTCATGGCCGGGGGAATTTCCTCGTTCGTTAATAAACGAAAATGCTGAACCAACGACACCGACTTCCGAAATAAAAGTTATTTATCACTTTGTAGTTTTGTTTTGGAAGTCGGTTGTTTTTTTTGTAAAAAAGTTTTTCTTTCTTTTCTTTCTTTCCATCTGTTAGACAGATACGATGCTATCAATAGTGCTGTCTCTGTCACTGTCAGATAATTTCAGCGGATGTGTTGATAGTTTTATTTTTATTTTTTTGGAACCTCTTTAGATGTGACGTCACATCTGCATACTAGCAACAACATACTTATGTCCATTGGCCGTTTCGCGCAAGGTCGGGAATTACCCCTTTCAAAAACTATTGAGAGTGTAACTTCTTCATATTACCATCGATCCGTTTATCACTTATTTACCACGCCTACTTTGAATTAAATTAGTTGTTTCAATATTCATAAATTCAATCACATAAACCTACATGGGCACTTATGAAACATCAGAAGCTAGGTGCACGGTTCCAATTGATTGTTTCCTATTTAGGAGAGCCGGCAAGAAACTCCACGGTTACTCTTTTAAAAATAATTGGCTTTTACAATGTTTTCAAAATACACTGTTAATAGGAATTGGAGGTCAGTGTAGGTCTGTCTACAAGTACCAGGCACTAATAAAAATTGATAATGGTCAACAAATCGGAAGTACCTGTGAGTCTACGATAGTAGGTACTAATTATTAGTCATCATCCATACCAAGTTTTGGAACCACTAAAGAAGGATGTTCAAAAGGTACTCCTCTCTCAGCCTATTTACATCTAAACGTTTGACATTGCTACAGGTTACGGAACTGGGAGAGTCGCGAGCGGCGCAAGCAGAAGGAATACGAGAAGGAGCGAGAGAGAGAGAGGTGGATATTTGTTTAATCTATACACAAATCTTATCACAAATATATCTATCTTTAAACCTGACTAGGGGCCAGTTTCTCGAACGAACATTATCGCAAAATTAATGTGACAAATTTTAAAGAGCGCGTAATCTACTGCGATTGGTTGAATGATTTGTCAACAGCCAATCGGAGTATGGAGAGTTTTTTGCGCAACTTCTTCGCACCTAAAGCACAGGAAGTAGTGATGTGCCGGACTGTATTATGTATTTTAACGTTCAAGGAGTGTTAAGCCTAATTTCAATATAACGGGTAAAAGAATGATTGCAAGGAACAGCTTAAGGAAATGTGGTAGAAAATGGGGGAGGCCTTTGCCCAGGAGTGGGACATTACAGGCTAATGGAAAAAAAAACCATAGATCATAGATCTGTTTTGTTTATTTGAATTAGCTTGCTTGTCTGTTTTATGTCACGTGCGTCTGTGTCATATAAACCTACTTTTCTTTCCTTAGGTGTCGCGAGGAAGAGAGAGAGCGAGAGGCCAAGCGGCTCAAGGAGTTCTTAGAGGACTATGACGATGAAAGGGACGACCACAAGTACTACAAGTGAGTAACGGTTCTAATATCACTCTGAAATAATGCAAATTGATGCGGATTTGATTGAGGAAAAATCATGATTCTCTTGCACTTTTCTTAATTTATTTGAGGTATTGCATACTTGTCTATTAGTTGTCTCCATCGCCTTTCTAGCCATATCATTTTTCACAAGTCTATTCATGGAAATTTATGAGGATTTCATTGATTAAATATTGGTTTTAAATAATTAATGTAGTAATTCTTATAGTATTTTTTAGAAAGCAATCCCTTCATCGCTGAATACCGTAAGCAAAGTACGATATTCGCAAAGCATGATGTTCGCTAAATACTTTTATAGTATGCTTGTTGCCGACTGCACCAATTTAAACCTTTTTATCAAAAGACAAATAACTTATTCTTAAATTTAATTTTTAACTTAAAACAATACAACCTTGTACATTCCTAGTATAAAATTGACGAATTTATGCTCTCCTCTCTGCTGGGTGTCCCGTGACGGCAGTGGCGCGCATTGGTTTTCAGAATAGGTAGGCAGGCACTAGGCCGGGTCTAGTCTAGGCAGACGCGGTTACTAATCAGAAACATAAAACAAAAGTGTCTATTAACAAAGTTTAAAAAAGTTTTACAGCCGCCGTCTTGGATTTTCATTTTGACTTTATTTTTCGGCAACCTCGGAAACCATGTTAAACGAAATCAATGATAAAAAAAAAAATCGCTGCCTCTATCTTGGATTTTCATTTTGGCATCACTATCGGCTTTAGCATCCTTGAAAACCTCAAAAACGACTCCCATGATGAAAAATTAAAAAAAAATTACAGCCACCATCTTGGATTTTCATTTTGACCTCACTAGCGGCTTTAGTTACCTTGAAAACCATAAAAACGACGCCCATGATGAAAAATTAAAAAAATATTACAGCCACCATCATGGATTTTCATTTTGACCTCACTATTGTCTCCAGCACCCTCAAAAACCATGAAAACGACACCCATGATGAAAAATTTGAAAATTTTGCAGCCGCCATCTTTGATTTTCATTTTTACTTCACTATCGGCGACCTCAATATCCATCACTTTCTTCGCACGGCCAAATTAAGAACGAATTACAAATTACGATTTTAACATTCATACTATAATAAATAATAATAATAATAAATCTTTATTGAAATAAATTTGTGTTACAAAAAAAATTAAGTCTCTGAAACCCAAACTAGGTAAAAACCTGTATGTCAGATTTCAGCGCCTTCTTCCAATTCATTACATGATATTTTTATTTTTATACCAAAAAGACTTAAAGAAAACGATAATTTTAAGCATGCAGAAATTACAATTAAATAGTTCTTTAATGTATTTGTGTGGATGTGGAGTGCGAGGGTGTCTATTTTATCCGATTAAATATTTTGCCGTTTCTTCGTAGTTAAGAAGAGTAAGAAGCCAGTTCTTAACCTTAGACTTGCATTCATGAAAAAATACTCGGTTGGTTATGTGAGTAGGCATGCCTACTTTAGGGTGATAAATTGCGAAGGTTGGACGTCATGGTATTACGCGTGAGACGTACGTATTTTTAATTTGAACGAGTAAAGACCAATGACAATGTGCGAATAGTACGGGATCCGGGTAGACCATCTGGCGACTGCCTACTGTCGCACGTGTTTGTATGAAGATTTTGTTTTACGGTACGGAGACGGTATATGCGTTTGGGGTGAGAGGAAGTGTGTGCAAACCAATGTTGCCATTTATCTCCAAAACTACTAGTCCGATTTTGATGCGATTTTCAGTGAGGGGTTGGGTTTGGATTTGATTGGTGCATGTTCTTAGATAGGTGTTACGATGACAACTCACCAGGGGGCGCTGCAGTAAACATCTGTTTGTAGAAACCAATGTTGCCATTTATGTCCAAAACTACTAGTCCGATTTTATGTTAACTTACGCTTTGAATACTAGGCGTAACTTCATGAGTGGGTATATCCTAACTATAATATTATAAATGCGAAAGTATGTTTGTTTGTTTGTTACCTTTTCACGCCTAAACCATCATCCTGAAATTCTGTATATACGTTGTCAGGTGTACAGAAACGGACATAGGGTACCTTTCATCCCGAAAAAAAGTGGTGTTCCCGAGGAAAACAACAATAACTTTATTATAATAATAGATGTTGTGTTGATCGCAGACGAAGTCGCGGGCAACAGCTAGTCTGAAATAAATAAAACACTACTTTGTGGTTTTTATTCAACAATAATCAGTTTGGTCGAAATTTGGCAGTCTCGCCCTCGTTTTGTGTGACGGATAATATTGATTTAAAACGTTGTGATACCATTTCTTCGAATAAAACCGAGGTGTTGGAGTGCCGTGGTTTCATTTACACAAAAAAAAAATGCCACTGGACGCAGCTGGAGCAGCCAGGGCTGTAGAACTTGCAGACGCTGGCTTTAGCCAGCGTCGGATTGGACGGATGCTTGGATTACAGAGAGACTGGTCCCTACATCTCCATCTCGCAGTCCTGATCTGAACCCAATAGAGCACGTATGGGACAACCTAAAACGACTGATTCAGAGTCGTACACCAGCTGCTACGACCATCATGAGTTAATAAAAACTTTTTTACAAAAAAAAAAAAAACATAACTTTAATTTCGGAAGTCGGTGTCGTTGGTTCTGCATATTCGTTTATTGACACTGTTTCTGAAATTAAATTTATTTAGCACTTTGTAGTGTTTTTTTTGGAAGACAATTGTTTTTTTTGTAAAAAAGTTTTTATTTTTTACTTTTTGGTGGGAGGGTTTCTGATTTATCTAAGTTACAATAGCCTAATTTCAACTGCTGATCACCTTTTACAAAATATTGCTTTTGAACTTTTAGATTTTTGTTGATTTTTCAAAAACCGCTTGTGAGATTTTGAAAAAAACCATTTGGGAAGTATACCCTTTCCAACAAAAAAATAATTTTTCAAATCGGTTGGCAAGCGACGGAGTTATGCGCAAACAAACGTAAAAAAAAACAAACATCCGAATTGAGAACCTCCTCCTTTTTTAGAAGTCGGTTAAAAACTGCAGCTGTTGAGGAGTGGGAGTACATTCCCCAAAGCGACATCCAAGACATAATGGACGGGCTTTCTTATCGGTTGCAAGAGGTCATTAGGGCCAGAGGAGGAAATACACATTATTAATCCGACAATTTAGAGCACACATTTTTTTAAACTAACATTTTGCTCATTTTTAGGGTTCCGTAGTTCTGACAAGGAATCCTAATAGTTTCTTCATGTCCGTCTGTCTGTCTGTCCGAGGTTTTGCTAACGCCGACAAAGAAGTAAAATATATTTTTTTTAAAGTGGGGATGATTATTTTTTCGTCGTCTACCCCATCGTGTGTAGTATGGTTGAATAGGTCTTCTAAAATGACTTGGGGGTTGCTAAAATTATTTTTCGATTTACTGCTCCATTTACGAAATATTAAACTTCAAAGTGCAAATTTTTGTTCCAGTAGACCCCCCCCCCCCCTCCCAAAAGCTAAGCTGCTGGCTTGAAAAATCTGGAAAAATTCACGATGATAGTGCATTTCATGAACTTTAAAGGAAAATATAGCGGTTAAGATAACTTTATTAGTTTAGCAGTAATAGTCGTTGAACTTGGGTGTTGAATAATGGGCATTGTTCATATTTTTTTAAATGTTGTAATTGAAAAACCATTTCGAGGAATAGCGTTACTAATCATTATGGACTAATTAATTTACGAAAAATATAAATATTTATTTCTATTTGTGATAAAATACGATTGACCTTCTGTGCCCTTCAAATTACGTCACCTGCGACCGTACAGTTTAGTATCGTTACCTCAAAAATAAAATAAAAAATAAGTGGCAAGTATTGTCTACAATCCGTCAGTGTCAAGTGTAAAATTATAATATGTCAAACGTATATTAAATTTAAACATTCCGACTTGCCTCTTATTCATCCCGTTTATAAATCTGATTACATTGTTTCAACAATAGACAATATTTAATAAATCGGAAGAGCTATGGAATACAAAAAAAAAATGGAATGAAATGCTATGCACACAGCACAGTATTCTTGGGCATAACTTTAGATGCTAAGCTTCAGTGGGGACCACATATAGATAAATTGTCAAAAAAACTAAGTTCCGCAGCATACGCTGTTAGAAAAATTCGTAATTTAACTGACATAGAGACTGCCCGTTTAGTGTACTTTAGCTATTTTCATAGTGTAATGTCGTACGGTATTTTATTGTGGGGAAATGCCGCCGATATTCAGACTATCTTTGTTTTGCAGAAGCGAGCTGTTCGATCAATTTATAAACTAAGTCCGAGACACTCTCTCAGAGAAAAAATTAAAGAGATTAATGTGATGACTGTGCCCTCTCAGTATATTTATGAAAATCTTTTATATGCCCATAAAAATATAAAATTGTTTAAAAAATACAGTGATATCCATAATATAAATACGAGGAACAAACACAAATTTGTTGTACCTACAACAAGGCTCAAGAAAATAGGTGGCTCGTTCAGATGCCAATGTATACGCTTTTATAATAAACTACCAAGCCACGTTCTAGATCTAAGCCTTAATAAATTCGCATCATTCATTAAACGTAAGTTGTGCCAGAAAGCCTTTTATACTGTTAAGGATTATATTGAGGACAAAAAGGCTTGGGATTGAGTTGCTTCCAATTTTTACATTTTGAATGTTTTTTTTTTTTCTATTTACACATTGACATTAATTAATGAAATTTATATAAACATTGACATTTGTTTACTTTGTAATGAATGATGAATGAATTGCACCGATCCCAGCGTGGTTAAACCAGACTCGATTAATCGAATGAACCCCAAGATTCGCACTAGCTCCTGTAGCCTCATGTTCATGGTGCTACAGCGACCATTGCATATCAAGGAATAGACCGGGGGGCGCGGTAATGGTAGGGAAGACGTGCCCGTAGGATAGGTAAGGATTTAAGAGCCTACCGGATATGCATCCTAGAGCAAGCCTTGGACTAGTGGAGAGATGGGTAATTATTATCTATGGATGGGCATCTTTTAACGACCTTGCCGCCATCTTGGTTCAGGTCGAGCTTCATCGGTGAGTCTTTTGGCACGGCTCTACTGCTTGCTCTCTTCCTTTGTATGCCCTTGCTCTGCTGTGTTGTATTAGATGTTACTGTTTTCCATGTCGCCTTCGAATGTTGCTGTTTTCAATGTCGGCCTCGGACGTTTCGCTACTATCTGTTTCCGTTTTTTTTGTAAATTTCACTAGCAGCGATCTTGATCTTACTTCTGTCTTCCGCTGTATCCATCCAAAAATGTATTCCCTTGCCGAATTACTTCATGTCCTGTTTTAAATTGTCGTTCCATGTGTATTACATTTGGCCTTGTACTGGTGTGGGTTGGTGAGGTGTGGTTCGCGGCGCCTGTAGACTGGGGTTCTTGATGCGTTTTTCTGTCTAAGAATTCATGCATTTTCTTTTGTCTTGGTTTATTCCTAGAGTGGTTTATCAAGTCTCTCATGATAACTCGCTTGTATCTTCTGAATCTTGACCAGTTAGCTTTAGTATGTGCCGATACTTTCAAACCATGTATCATGCACGGTACGATCACCATTCGATACATTAGTCTGGCTAATTTCCAGTCCATATTTAAATTATTTATGAATGGTAACGATTTATAACGATAACGACGACACGGTTAGCGCAGTGGTTGAGCGATTGACTGCTGCGCAGCATGTCGCGGGTTCGATTCCCGCACGGAACAAATATTTGTACGACCTACAAGTATTTGTTCCGGGTCTGGGTGTTTTTATCTATAATATGTATGTATTTACAAAAAAAAAATGTATATAAGTAGTTTATCAGCCATCTCGTTACCATAACACAAGCATTAGGTTGCTTAGCTTGGGACTAAACGGCGTTGTGTGAAATGTCCAAGGATATTCGTCGATTACCAGTGTAAACTGGCGAGGGGACAGCGGGCAACCTTGTTTGACTCCCTTTGCTTTAATAAACCAACTGCTTTGCTGGCCACACCATTTGATGCATGTTTGTTCATTCATACAAACCTTGATTATCCTGTTGGTTAGCGATTTGTTGGTTCCTTGTAATAAGATATCTCTTAGTGCATTGAGGTCAACGTTGTCAAAGGCCTTTTCAATGTCGAGGGCGAGTACATAAATTCTTTTACCTGCACGCCATTCTTCGTCTAAAACCCTTTTAAGCGTAAAGATATTATTATGGTCATCTGTTGATCTATTGTTTAAAAAGGCCGCTTGATAGTTGCCCAATTCCGTTATTATCTCAACTAGTTTTTTTTTGATACGTAGGAGGCGTAGATTCTGTAACCCGTATTGCAAACCGATATGCGGCGATACTCATTCGCATTTTTAGGGTTATTGTTTTTTGGAATTTGTATCTGTACGGTCTCCATCCATGTGTCTGGTGTTTTGTTCTGTATCCAGGCTCTGTTCATGTGTTTGGTGACGGCTTTTTGTAATATTTGGGGCATTGCTTTGTAAAGCTAGATTACCACTTGATCAGTTCCGGAAGCTGTCCCGTTCCGCATTTTATTAATGATTCCTAACGTGATCCACACTGGGCCCATCACACTTTACTTCGGTTATCGGCTTTTTTATTTTAACTGTTGGTATAAGATGACCCTCGGATTTTTTTTTATATTTGCTCGCATTTGGTCGTCGGTATTTAAGTAGACCTTTTTCGACGTTTTGTTTAAGTTTGTTTCTACTGTAAAAAAAAAAGTATAACATCTGCATGCGTTTTGCTGGGTGGTTTTTCCCCCAGTCCGTTGAGGCAGGCCCTGCATGCTTTTCGCTCTTCCTGATATTTCTTTTGAAGTGTTGCCTGACATTCTTTTACTAGGT
Organism: Gortyna flavago; assembly: GCA_963669345.1. Classification (NCBI taxonomy): domain Eukaryota; kingdom Metazoa; phylum Arthropoda; class Insecta; order Lepidoptera; family Noctuidae; genus Gortyna; species Gortyna flavago. The sequence continues at coordinate 11,895,465 of OY770150.1, read as the reverse complement.
TGTGCCTATTTGGGTTATGTGGTTGCCTACTTCGTAGGAATTTTGCGTTGTGTAGGTTAGCAAGAGCTAGTCGATGATCTCTGGAAAGAACTGGTTTAAGAATCAGTTTCCTGGGCAGCCGCTTTTAATACTTTCGTTATGGTATTCCAGGGTATTTCGATGTTTTCGTCCGTTGATTTGATTCCTACATCTTTTTATTTTTATTTTTTTGTTATGCAGGCTTGGTATTTTGTTTTCGTGAATTTACTATTGAGGGCGGCATAATAGCGCTGTTTATAGTTGAGATCCTTGGACGCAATTGTTGTTTCCTTTGTGTCTTGCTGTTGTCTTTGTGTATTATTGTGTTTGGTGTTTTCTTTTTTGTTTGATTTGAGGCCCCACTGACGTTCCAAGCTGCAATACGTAATTCTGGGCAAGAATATTTTATTGCGGTACACGGCTGGTTTCTAAGTATTGTGAACCCAGTGACATCTACGACTACGTCTGATAACGGTGTATACTCGTACGTTGATGCTTGTTGTTCATACTGTGTTAATGAGCTAGGTAATTTGGGGGTCTTCATTTGAGACTGGGGTCTCGTGGGTTGTCCTTGCTGTTCACGTTTGTTGTACGTTGTTTGATTTTTGCCTTATATCTATCGGGTTTCTGTTGTACTGTTCGTCGTCGGTCATGCCTCAGCTATCATAGTGCGGGTCCTTATAGAGGATGTGTATGTTGCCGGGTACTGGTTCACTGGTAGGTGAATACACTAGCGTGTGTCTTGTATCCGTGTGCACGTGCAAATTTACAAGATAGAACTCGGACGCGGCGATTAAGATATCCTCTCCTCCCCTGAACGTCTTGTTAAACTGCGTGGTTATTGTATTCTGTTATCCTTTGTTCCTGGGAGAGAAGTGCTAGACGAATTCTGTCGTCCTCTCGATGCTGCAAAACATATAAAGCGAGGTCCTGACGGACAGACACGTGATCGAAAGTTACACCTATTATAATATTTATTTGATGGGCTATGGCCCTAAATAAACAGTTCCCATCTTTTTTCATACGCACAATTATGCCCATTTTTAAAAGCAAAAAAACACTTTGTTTTTATGGTATTACAAGACCTCTACACACATGTGTTGTGAAGCTTTGAGTTTGAGGACCAATATAGTTGACAGGGAAGCTAGTTACTGCCTGTAATTTATGAGCTTCGCTATTTTTTGTTACATAACCTTTTTTTGTTTTTTGCTCTTCGAGGCCAATTTTGTGCGCGTGGGCTAGGTATACAAGCTTGCTTTACAAGCTAGGAAATAGGTAGCTTGTTCAAGGCAGTTTTGGTAATTTAGTAAAATGTTAAATTAAGAATAGTGTGAAGTACAAATTCTAGAGCGATACCGTATTTTAGGCTAGAATAATAGAATGTATAAGTTTATTTTATCCCTCGCTCATATATATAATTTGAAAACATTTCCCTAAAGCCTAATTATAGCTTACAGTGATGCCTAATTATAAAGCCTAATTATAAATACACGTGTGGATTCAAAAGTCCAAATTAACAAATCATAACGCAGCCGGATACAGCTTCCAGTGGAGATCCCTGAAATATATGGAAAGATCTCACCAAATCGACGTCACGAAGATCCTCGGCCGGAAGGCCTAGACCTCGGGCTTGTATATCAGGAACACACGTATGCCACTTTACCACTGTTCTAAGGTGTTTTAATTTGCACTCACAAAACAACAAGCGAAACACCGTTCAAATTTCAAATTCGAGTTTCAAGCTCAGAGAGCCACATGTGTTTGGCACATTGCATCAAGTATAAACAAAGGCGGGACAAGACACGTCTGTCCCCTTCGGCGGTCACTATCCCTTGACATTTGTTTACTTTGTAAAGTATTATATTATTTTAATTATTGCATGTTAAAATAATTTTTACATTACTGCATAAACATAAACATTAATGCATGTGAAGACAATGTGGGTCATTTTATTATTATTTTTTTGTTTAATTTTTATTATTCTCATTGTTCTGTTAGTTTTTTTCTAGGTCTGGCAGTTTGAGTAATTTATGTGGCCTACCCAAATGTCCTTTCTTTGGTATTGTTCGTCGAATCGTTGAGCTCCTTAAGTTTTGAGTTGAGCTGCACGATTTCTGACAAATGCGTGCACTGACTGGACAGGTCCTCTCAATCTGTGTGGTTCTTTCCTCAAAAGACCATCTCAGACATCGATCTACATGGTCTTCATATAACCTGACCAAGATTATGTCTGGACTTTAAAAGAGACTGTGACCTCTGAGTTTGTTTCGGCCTTTCTTCTCAGAGTAGTCAGATAGGAAACGCCGACCTCATCTAGTTTTATAAAAAATATGATTGACGTGTAAAAGTGTTTGTGCAAACCTACTTACAAAAATAAAAATCATTTATCAATCATTTATCATTAATCATTTATGGAATGAAAAATTTTAACAGATTGATACTTTGATAGGTGTGGATGACGTTGTGTTGACAGATTGAAATTTTTTATTTCTGTACTAGTAAGGCAACAGCACTTAATCTTTAGTGCCACTGATGACGTAACCTACCTTAAAATTTTTAAATATTTATAAAAAAATAACTATTGAGCCAACCATCAAAATATTCAAATTAGTTTCTGAAAATGCTCAAAATTTTCAAAATATAAAATAAAATCTAATGGTTAGAAATTTTGGACAATCCCCATTGTGTACCAAATACAAAATCCTTAGCATAATATCCTTTAAAGTGACTAAGATGAAGTAGTTGCTTGTTTATAACGGGTAAAGACATGCATTGAAAATCAAAATATGAATTAAGAAAAAACATAATAAATTATCATAAGTTTCAAAATATTGCCGCTAGATGGCGCTGTACCAATGGGTTATGTTTCGATTCATTCGAGTACCTATAGAAGTCACAAACGAACTTTGTCTAATTTTCGAAATACAATTTTGTGAATTTAAATAATAACTTGGCAGCAATCGTACTCTTATTTTTTAGCTTTAGCAGGAAGAATCTGGTTATTATTAGTTCATGTCTAATCTGTTTAAATAATTATCTTGGAAAATCAACATTTTGTCATTTTAGTTTAGTATCGTTATTCGATAACAGATGGCGTTGTGCCGTGACGTCACTGTTGTAGATCGCGGTGTTAAGATTTTCTTGTATGACCTCCGTGGTTAAGTTATGTGTTAAAGTTTTGTTTTACTCTGGACACCCTTGTCATGATTTTTTTTTTTGTTATCATAACCATTAATTCCTAATATCTTGACCATTACTTATATTCAGAATAAAGAACAACAGAATCGTACTATATTGTGATAACGGGCTATTACGGAACCCTACACTGTGCGTGGCCCGACACGCACTTGGCCGATTTTTATTTTTTGTAAGAAAACTGAATATAATTTTTTTTTTAATTTTGTCTCAATTAAACCTTTTCACAACATACAAATATTTCATTTGTTTTAGTAATGGTTCACCCAATGTAATATATATAAAAAAAAAAAATTACCATAGAATTTTGAAGAAATCGACACAATGTAGGTGGCCGGCTTAATGTGCCCCTGAGTGTATAAACTAATAATAATATACTCTTTAAAAAGATTGAAATAAAAAGCAAAATTAAAAATTTTGAAAAAACCCACGGTTAAATTTAATTGGAAAAGGATATAATAACTTAAAAACCCCCGACTTAAAAAAACCTTGCTGAATTGAAGAGTACAACTGTGACGTAGCGTGACAACTGGATAGACTGGTGTTACGTTTAGTCAGTTAACCACGTCACGTGGTTTTTTTGTTAACTTTTATTTAATTACCTAAACAAATGGAGTATAGGTTCTCTTTCGCAGACAACCTACAGTAAGTAATTCCCAGTGAGTGTACGTGTACGTATCCCGTGTGACAGGGGCAAGGAGCTGCAGCGGCGTCTGGGCCTGCGCGTGCGCGAGGCGTCGGGCGACGCGCGCGAGCGGGCGCGCGAGCAGGCGGAGCTGGCCACGCTGCGGCGCCACGTGTGGGGCGCGCGCGCGCCGGACGACCCGGCCGCGCTGGCCGCCTACGAGCGCGCGCGCGCCGCGCACGACGCGCAGTACGCGCCGCGCCTGCTCATCGACGTCAGCCTGCAGCTGGAGCAGCAGCGCGAGCGCGAGCGCGCGCGCGCCGAGCAGCGCGAGGAGGCGCGCCGCGAGGTACTCAGCGCTCTTTTATATCTTCAAAATGCCTGACTAGAGCGCTCTCAACAGTCTCAATATATAATGAACGGTCCATTACGTATTGAGACCCATCACGATTCTTCGATCGACCCATGCGGCTACTATTATTTAACTACGAGCCAATTTGAAGTACGGTGTGTTAATAGTAATGTGTTCTGTGCTGCGATGTTGCAGGCGCGCGAGCGAGCGGCGCGCGAGCGCGAGCGCTACCTGCGCTTGGCGGCGTCGCGCCAGCTGCCCACCGAGGCCGAGCCCATCGACAGCGACAGCGACCCCGCCGCCTCCCCGCCCGCCACGCCGGCCTCCCCGCCGCGCCGCCACCGCCGCGCCTCCCCGCCCTCCTCCGACGCCGGCACCACGCCGCCGCGCCCGCCCTCCCCGCCGCACCCGCCCGACCCGCGCCACGTGAGTACACACACACACACACACGCACACAGTGCTGCCACCTGAATCCTAACTGATATTATAAATGTGCAAGTTAAGTTTGTTTGTTTGTTACCTTTTCACGCCTAAACCACTGCACCGATCATCCTGAAATTCTGTAAATACGTTGTCAGAAACGGACATAGGGTCCTCAACACTTAACGTCCCAGGATCGGGAAAAGCAATATTTTGTAAAAGGTGATGAGCAGTTGACGTTAGGCTATTGTAACTTAGATAAATTACAAACTCTCTCACTTAAAAGTGAAAAATAAAAACTTTTTTACAAAAAAACAACCGACTTCCAAATATAAACTACAAAGTGATAAATAACTTTAATTTCGGAAGTCGGTGTCAATAAACGAAAATGCAGAACCAACGACACCGCCTTCAGAAATTAAAGTAATTTTTTTTTTTGTAAATGTTATTTTATTTTGGAAAATCTATGTAAGTAATACGTGATTCATTATTTGTTACCCAAAAGCATAAATTTGAATTTTCATTTCCCTAACTTAAGAAATAACATGTTTCCCATACAAACTTTCATCCCATTTAGGGATATTTTTAAGACAAAGTAGCCTATGTCCTTCCCCGGGATGCAATCATCTTTGTCAAATTTTAACGAAATCCGTTCAGTGGTTTAGGCGTGAAAAGGTGACATACAGACAGACAGATGGATTCATATCATGGGTGTAGATAAAGACTTGTATGCAACTGTACATAATTAGGTACTAAAACACTCATGTGATACTATTCTGTCCTTTCTTTGGTATTGTTCGTCGAATCGTTGAGCTCCTCAACTTATGAGTTGAGCTGCACGATTTTTGACAAATGCGTGCACTGACTGGACAGGTACGCTCAATCTGTGTGGTTCTTTCCTCAAAAGACCATTTCAGACACCAATCTACATGGTCTTCACTTGATGTGACCAAGATTTTGTCTGGACTTTTTTCGGCCTTTCTTCTCAGAATAGTCAGATAGGAAACGCCGCCCTCATGTACTTAAAAAAATATGATTGACGTGTAAGAGTTTGTACAAACCTACTTACAAAACACAAATCATTTATCATTTAAACCCACATTCGTGTTTTAATACCCCTTATTATGCAACAGTTTCATAAATAACTATCTACGAATTAATTATGAAATCAGATTTATTATTGCCTGGCTGTCCATAATCAGAGGACACGGTGGTGCACACGGTGGAGGTCTGTCCCGCTTGGGCAGAGCACCGCCGTGTCCTCGTAGAGGCGATCGGCAGCGGCGGCGACCTCTCGCGCCCGGCCCTGGTCCAAGCCATGGTCCGGGGCGAGAGGGAGTGGGAGGCAGTCACCTCCTTCTGCGAAGCAGTCATGCTAGCGAAGGAGGTGGCGGGATGGGCGAGGGAGAGAGCTGAGAGAGCCGCCCGTCCCAGCCGCCGCGGTAGACGCTCCGGGCGTCGGGAGCCGCGTGACGACTCCCGGCCACCGTAGGCGCGGGCCTGCGGACGGCGAGTAATGGGTAGCTCGCCGTCCGATCAGGACCAGGCCCGTGCCGAACGGCGCGTATGTGTTCCACGCGCGCCTCAAAGAGATGTCAGCATCAACGGAGGGGCCCGTCAGGGCCGAAGCCTGCCGGGGCAGCGGGATTGTCCGAAAGGGTTACCGCTACCCCGGAATATATAAAGAGCTAAGGAAGGAACACGGATGGGTTTTAGTCAGTAAGAGTCAGACACTCCCTTCCGCTCCACCCAGGGCGGGACTAGTTGTTGCCTGCTACTTCGTTCGCGTTATTTCGGGATAAAAAGTAACCATATGTTAATCCAGGTCCTAATCTATCTACCTACCAAATCCGTTCAAAAGTTGAGTTATCGAAACTTTTATCTGTAAAGTTTCCCGTGGGAATATCGGGATAAAAACTATCCTATGTTCTTTCCCAGGACTCAAACTATCTCTATAGCAAATTTCATTTAATTCGGTCCAGCGGAGCTTTTCCAGAGCGTGCTGCTCGAAAACTTTAGAACTTAGAGAAAGTGTGCATAGGACTAAAGTTGTAGAAAATTTTATTAGCTTTTACCAACTGAGAATGTAGCTAAACAGCATTGTCCTATACACTTTTTCTAAATTCTAATCAGTTTTCGAACACCACGCTCTTAAAAGCTCCGCTGGTGTCTGTCTGTCTGTTACCTCTTAACACTTAAACCGCTGAATCGAAAATGTTCACTTTTCCGGAACGTGTAGTTCGAAAATGGGTAGGAATTCGAAAAAGTGTGTAAGATTAAAGTTGTAGAAAATTTTATTAGCTTTCATTACGTAGAAGATATTTTTTCTCTACGACGCACTTTTTTAAAGATATTAACGAAAAACTCAAAAGTGGGAACTTTTATCCCCCCCCTCCCGTCCGTATCACCTAGATGCGGGGTCTTTTAGTATGTTTACTCCCTAAGCACCCTGAACAACTTTCTGAAGAAATCGCTTAGGGCCCAGCTTACGCACTCTACAACTCCTTTGTTAAGTGGACTACTGCATCAAAACTCAGAATGCTTGAAAAGTGTGCCACACATGTTCGTTGCTCACAAACATGCTACTGTTGCAGAGCGTGACGTCGACTGGCAGCTCGCCCATCACCATCAGCTTCAAGAACCACCACAAGCTCAGCCCCAACAACTGCACCGACACGCCCAACGGTGAGTACCAGCACGCGCCGCCCGCCAGCCGCGCCTCATTCTGTAGCTTTATAGCGAAAGCGACAGGGAAGCCCGTTTACAAATTTTCTTACGTTTTTTACAATTTGCAGATCAGTATCAGGTTGTATGTCGATCTAAATATGATTAGCGACCGTATAAAAGATTTATTTATAGGATTATAATTATAAAAATCATCAATAGAATGTTCTAATATCATACATAAATAAAGTCACGGCGGCCAATCTCAACGGAGAGTAGCCTTCGGCGCGTGAGATATTATCGTGCAGGCGTGTTCGCGCACACACAGGTGCAGTCCCTCTCCCCTCACTCTCACGCACGTGTCGCCGTTAATCCTGCGCCTGATCTCTCAGGGCGTGTCGGATTGCCGTACCATCGGTCTAATATCATATTACCCTATTGAATCTGGGGGCACGGGAGTGCCCCCACCAAGTCGAGCAAAAAGCGGCACGGTCGTACCATCCTTTTCTCGAAAGAGTTCAGGTCATTTTCGACCGCCTATATCTTCGTTGCGGATAAAACTAGAAGCTTGAATTTTCAATAACGAAGCAGGCATTGTGCTCGTATATACACGGTATATTCAAATTTCATTCAATTTGAACCAGTAGTTTAACACGTTGAACGCCAAGCAACAGACCCAATAGAAAATCTATTGTTCGCGGTCACCGGTGACCGCGTTGCCAGTCAACGTGTTAAGAATTATAACTAGTCAAGGTTTCTTAATTTTGTCACTCACTTATTGACTCACCGATCATCAAAACTCTCTAGCAGACATAGAAGCTTCAAATTTAGAATACAATTAGTGTTTAGTGTATAAATCAAGGAAAAACTAAAATATTTTGCAATTTCGGTCCACTTTTCTAAATACACTAACTGCATAAATAACTTTGCAATCCCATATAAATATATCGAATTACAAAGATACATTTGCAGTGTGTACCTGTATATGTAAAATATAATGGAATAATAGGTGTAGATAGGTACCTAGATATAATTATGTTCAAAGGTAACTTGTAAAATGGTCAATCAACGGAATGAAAAAGCAAGAATGGGACAAGTCTTATGAAGTTGTACCAAAATCCCGCAAAGTATTAAGTAGACTAAATGGGGATTGTCCAAAATTTCTAACCATTAGATTTAATATATTTTGAAAATTTAGAGCATTTTGAGAAACTAATTTGAATATTTTGATGGTTGGCTCAATAGTTATTTTTTTATAAATATTTAAAAATTTTAAGGTAGGTTACGTCATCAGTGGCACTAAAGATTAAGTGCTGTTGCCTTACTAGTACAGAAATAAAAAATTTCAATCTGTCAACACAACGTCATCCACACCTATCAAAGTATCAATCTGTTAAAATTTTTCATTCCATAAATGATTAATGATAAATGATTTTTATTTTTGTAAGTAGGTTTGCACAAACACTTTTACACGTCAATCATATTTTTTATAAAACTAGATGAGGTCGGCGTTTCCTATCTGACTACTCTGAGAAGAAAGGCCGAAACAAACTCAGAGGTCACAGTCTCTTTTAAAGTCCAGACATAATCTTGGTCAGGTTATATGAAGACCATGTAGATCGATGTCTGAGATGGTCTTTTGAGGAAAGAACCACACAGATTGAGAGGACCTGTCCAGTCAGTGCACGCATTTGTCAGAAATCGTGCAGCTCAACTCAAAACTTAAGGAGCTCAACGATTCGACGAACAATACCAAAGAAAGGACATTTGGGTAGGCCTATGTGGCCTACCCAAATACTCAAACTGCCAGACCTCGAAAAAAACTAACAAAGAGAATAATAAAAATTAAACAAAAAAATAATAATAAAATGACCCACATCACATGCACAATAATTAAAATAATATAATACTTTACAAAGTAAGCAAATGTCAATGTTTATTTAAAAATAATTAATGTCAATGTTTATAAATAGAAAAAAAATAAAAACATTCAAAATGTAAAAATTGGAAGCGGCTCAATCCCAAGCCTTTTTGTCCTCAATATAATCCTTAACAGTATAAAAGGCTTTCTGGCACAATTTACGTTTAATGAATGATTTGAATTTATTAAGGCTTAGATATTGAACGTGACTTGGTGGTTTATTATAAAAGCGTATACATTGGCATCGGAACGAGCCACCAATTTTATTGAGCCTTGTTGTAGGTACACACTGCCAATTAGTTCGGCTTACATCCCACACACGGATAGCTGTATCGGTATGAATAGTTAGGCACACAAACGTTAAATGAAACGAGCCGCGAGCGAGCTCTGTTTTTTATTAGTATGCGTATGTCGCACCACTAGGCAATAACTGAATAACTATAAAGTAATCATTAATTTATGTAATTGAATGAGTTATAATATTTCGCACTTATTCATAGTAACAGATTTGGCACAATGGCTAACGTCTTTGGTTAGTGAACAAGAAGTCTCAAATTCAAACCTCGGGTGCTCAAAAAATTATTTTCGTTTTGTAATCATAATTTTCCTAAAACATAATTACCTAGTTGAATTGCTAACGATTCAATCCCGTTCATAGATGAGTAATTTACAACGTTTGAGACGTAAGCACGGAGTTGTCAGCTAATTTATTTTGACGGCTTAGGATATAACTACCCACAATTTTTGTATATATTTTTTACCTTTCACCTTTATTTAAAAAACCCAAAAAATTGAGAGGATAATGTGGTTAGTTTTAGTGATGAAAAACGTTTTACGTAATTAAGTATGAAGTGTAGGTAATGTTATTGTTATGCAATTAGAAATTGTCATAATTTCTTACTATCTAGTATGTTGATTCTCTTCACCTTCAATTTCCCTTTTTTTTTAATTTGTATACTTTCTTATTGAACAAAAAACCTTGTCTTGTATTATAAACTGGTAAAGAAGTTACCAGCAGTGTTCTACTCATCCAAAAGTTTGGGAATAATAGTTTGCATTACTTACTGTATTAGCCATACGTAGTTTTTTATTTGTTAACATTATAGCCCATGCCAAATTGAACCTTAAGCCAATTATTGTAAGAAACATAATAGTCGAAACGAGCTGGCGCATTCACTAATGACACAAGCGATATGGAACAATAGACGCCCGCATTCCATCGCCTAGTTTATTTAATAAAATATTTCAATTTATTTTATTGGTTTTATTTAATTACCTTTTATTTTTTTGTTTCATTATTTTTATTCGACACAAAATTGATGTCTTATTTTAAGACAAAAAATAAAAACCTTTAAAACAATATTCCTCTGCCGGGGTTTGAACTTACGACACAAAGTTTAAGTCGTTATCTATGTCAGGTGCTTTCACCGACCGGCTATGGGACTCATATTTATAACGTTGAAATATTGGGCCTCATTCAATTATGATTACTATACATTGGTATATTAGTTATTGGTATATGTGGCTATATCATACGCACACAGACAGTTTAGCGTTTGCTATCCATACCCGACCGACTCATTAATTTACGCACACTGACAATAACCCGTACTTATGTGTGAAATGTAAACCGAACTTCTTGGCTGTGTGTACAACAAATTTGTGTTTGTTCCTCGTATTTGTATTATGGATATCACTGTATTTTTAAAACAATTTTATAACACATTTGCTCGTAAAGGGTGTCTTATTTCACCAATTTCAATATCGTATTGTATCCCATTACGTACTTGTGCGTTATTGTAATGTAAAACGCACGGTTTATCAAGATGCTCCGTAAACGAACGGTACTTTTTTAAATCTTAGCAAAGAGTTCTTATGTTAGAAAAGTATTCAACATTTTATGAATAAAATTAACTTTGGGAGATAAAATATAATAAATAAACATTTAATTCTTTAATTTAATTAATTTTGTCAATAAATTACAACCATTTATCTGTAACAAAAACACAAAAATATTAATTTACTTTTTTAGTAATACTGGCTGCTTTTTGTGCCTTTGCCTTTAAAAATAAAGCGCTGATGCGCGCGCCTCGCTAATTTGTGAACAAGTAAAAATTATTCCGCGCGCTTTTTCTTTTCGCTGTATTGTTTTTATTTGAAAATGCCGTCAAAGTAATGATTAATTTATTAGTTCGACACTGCCAGAAGTCTCAGAGGCAGCGAAAAAGGCTACTCTAAGCCTCTTGCCCGAAAAGTCGACCGATAGATACCTAGAAGCGTATCAAAATTTAATCTTATGGAAAAAAAAGCAAAGATGCAAATTTATTTTGAGAAAGTGTGTTTTTAGCCTATTTCATGGAACTTTCTCAAAAATATAAGTCAAGCTCATTGTGGGGTGCTACTATTCAATGCTAAAAAGCACTGTGAAAACAAATCATGGTACCTATTGATGTCAAGTCATACTCCAACTTGCTGGCATTTCTATAAGTGATTAAAGATTTATTTGTTTAAGAAAGTCAGAGTTTTATTTATTTCCTCCCAAATATGTTATAAAACGTCGTATGACATACGTTCGCTTTGATAATTACGACTTACCGCACTTACTTATATCATAATGTACTATTATATTTTTATGGGCATATAAAAGATTTTCATAAATATACTGAGAGGGCACAGTCATCACATTAATCTCTTTAAATTTTTCTCTGAGAGAGTGTCTCGGACTTAGTTTATAAATTGATCGAACAGCTCGCTTCTGCAAAACAAAGATAGTCTGAATATCGGCGGCATTTCCCCACAATAAAATACCGTACGACATTACACTATGAAAATAGCTAAAGTACACTAAACGGGCAGTCTCTATGTCAGTTAAATTACGAATTTTTCTAACAGCGTATGCTGCGGAACTTAGCTTTTTTGACAATTTATCTATATGTGGTCCCCACTGAAGCTTAGCATCCAAAGTTATGCCCAAGAGTATTCTTGGGTGCTTTGGTGCTGTCTACAGGATTCAATTCCTCGCCCTTTATCAACACATTAGTTTTCACCTGCCTAACGTGAGGGAGCGTAAACTTTTAAATATTAGAAAAACTGTCATATTTTGTCATTTATAATTTTTTTGCTAGGGCATAAACTCCTTAAAAGTCATCGTAGAGCCGTGGGAGTCAGCGCATTCGAAAGAGCGGACAATTTTAGGTACGTAGGATGGCATATATAACTCATTTTTGATCAAAATGTCGCTTATTTCTTATTACTTCCTTTTTACCGTCGATATGTAATGATTATGATAAAATTTTGCACAGATTCTTTGTTACGGTCGCGAATCATATTTTAATCTACATACAACCTGACAATGACCTGCAAATTGAAAAGAACGTAAGTAAATTTGAATTTCGCGGGATGCCTTGTCGCATCCCCCTTAACCGGGACCTTTTCATTCATCGCTCACACACAATCCATCTATAAATATTTGTATTCTCTCTTAGAGGTGCTTCACATATTTTCGGGTCGGCACATTCGATTCGGCAGTATTTGTTGAGCTAAGCCGACCCGAAGCAATTACTACACGAATTCGTGTTACATTCGGCACGTGCCGATCTCGCAAATTGACTTCATCTACCGTAGATGAATCAGGTTCAGGTCGGCTCGGCGAAATTGAGCTAAGTTGGCTTTTCCCGAACCCATTTTTGATTTTGCCGCCCGGCTGTGCCGAATCATGCCAAGCGAAAGAAACGTATTAGGACCCCTTATTAACATGCATTCCAAAGCTATACTAATAAATATTGTTTTATTGTTGTTTACTCGCCGATGTGTAATGCCATCTCTCTGGAAACTCGTAAGTGACGGATGGAGCCATTGTAACAGTATGTTCACGATGCTATAATTAATATGATGTATGACTCACTCTAACTTGTGACTTAATGTTTGTGCCGCACTGCGCTAGCCTGGAGGCCGGCGCCGCCCTACATGGCGAGAGGTAACATTAGCTAACACTAACACCGGTCACACAGCCATCATTAGTACGATATTTTACAGTAACAACAAATACAGTATGAAACTGTCATGTGATCCTAATATGATATATGTAGTTAGTTAAATATCGTACTGATGACCGCCTCACGTACGGGCTCGTAAGTTTATTTAGACCCACTTATTTGCACCACAAATCACTAAATCGTTCTATTTCTGACAATCGTTTGAAAATGGACAGAACAGAGACAACACGCACACAGAACACAGACAATGGACAGAATGGTGTTTTAAAAGAGCGTTTACGCCGTACGGCATTTCATACAAACTTTCAAGCCGTTGTTTTTCGAAATGAATGAACCGATTTTAATGAAACTTCATACGCATAAGCATGATACAAAGGTCTAAAAAGTTAGCAGAGAACATTTACTAAAATTTGTGTTACAGCCAAATTAGACCGATTTTAAAGTTTCCATAGAAACAGAGATTTCCAGTTATCTTTTTTAGGGTTCCGTACCTCAAAAGGAAAAAACGGAACCCTTATAGGATCACTCGTGTGTCTGTCTGTCTGTCCGTCTGTCACAGCCAATTTGCTCCGAATCTTATGGACCGATTAAGTTGAAATTTGGTATACATATGAATCTCTGTGACCCAAACACAGACGTGTAACGTTAATAAATGAGTTTTGAAAATGGGAGTCATTTTTGAGGGGTAAATAAACAATTTTTAAAAAAAGTTTCGGAATCTGTACCGTGTGACATATCAAATATATTTTTGTCATAATTTTAAAGTAAATTGTGTTAAAGTTATTTAAGATAATAGACGGCCATTCCCCCCCCCCCCCCCCTTATCTCCGAAACTACTGAGCCTAAAATTTTGAAAAAAATACAGAAAATAGTTCTATACCTATAGATTACAGGAAAATTAATAAGAAGTCTATTATCTTGAAACAACATGGTAAATCTCTCAATATTGTGCGTACAAACTTACATTTTCAGTTGGAATGTATGGGAGAACATGTTTTTCAACTACAATGTTAAGTTTGTTCTTGGGATAAATTCATTCCAACTACGGAACCCTTCATTGTGCGTGGTCCGACAAGTGATTGGCCGGTTTTTTAAATAAGACATTTCGAAAATGTTCTCTGCTAACTTTTTAGACCTTTGTATCCTGCTCATGCGTATGCGTCTGTGGCGTGTGTGTTGGATCATTTAGCTCCCTTCAAAATGGTTGAGCTGAATGGTGCTGATCTATGCGTCATGTTCGTGAACGGGCGCCGTCAGTTGGGGCTGGTCATCAATTGGCTGCCTCGGCTTATTTTTAATTATTTTATTTTTGGATTGTTGTTTTGTTAAGTACTATTTGCTGTACTCTGGACGCTCTTAACACGTACGTCTTTTTTATTTTATTACATCGTTCTCACATATAATTATAAATTCAACATTAATGATGTAACTAATATTTTTGTAAAAATATAATTTAAAAGAGTGTCCATGGAGTTTCTTGCCCGTTCTTCTCCATAGGTACCTACGCTTTGGAATGTGCAACTAGCTTCATATTATCTGACTAACCGACTTCTTGACAATTCAAAAGTGCCTGTAAATGGTTTAATTGAAATAAATGCTTTGAGTTTGAGTTTGTAATTCCTGCCGATGGAAAATCCCATCGAGCGCATGGCTTATTGTTGTACGAAAGTGAACGGTGCTTCAATAGCGTGTGTTGTGTTCCGCAGCGGACGCGTGTCGCGTACGGCGCGTGCACGCGGCCTTCGCAGGCGACGACGACGACCTGCCGCCCGCGCACCCGCCGCACTCGCACCCCACAGACCACGCGCGCCGTGAGTACTCACTACACACTACTAGACATCGCTTTTTGTGATAACCGCACCTATTGTGTCACACAATGTAAAATTTCTACTAGTTAAACGTAACTGGCGAAATGTTGACGTACTGTGCACCTCTGTCCAATCCTTTTGGGACTACAGGCGTAATCCTTGTTTAAACAACACACCGTTTTTTTTAACCGACTTCAAAAAAAGGAGGAGGTTCTCAATTCGTCGGCTTTTTTTTTTCCTCGATTTCTCGAAGACGCCTGGACCGATTTGGAAAATTTTTCTTTTGTTTGAAAGGGTATACTTCCCAAGTGGTCCCATGATCATCAGGTCAGGATCTGATGATAACATCCCAGGGAAATCGAGGGAAACCCTCAAATTTTATTGGCAAACCTATAGCGATTTGGATATTTTTTAGAGTAACTTGAGCATTTGCTCTTGGAAATCATCATTTGGTAAAGTGGAGCTGATGATAAAGACCACAGACGGCCATCGGAACTAATCAATGATAAATATTTCACGGGTTGCGATTCGATTACTTTTGATATGGTTGCTAAGCAATTTATGCTCGTCACAATGCGTGTGGTGGTGGAGTGGAGTTCTCCAGGTTCTTACCAGGAGAACTCCTCAACAATTAACGTCCCAGCATCGGGAAAAGCAATATTTTGTAAAAGGTGATGAGCAGTTGACGTTAGGCTATTGTAACTTAGATAAATTACAAACTCTCTCACTAAAAAGTGAAAAATAAAAACTTTTTTACAAAAAAAAACAACCGACTTCCAAAAAAAAACTACAAAGTGATAAATAACTTTTATTTCGGAAGTCGGTGTCGTTGGTTCTGCATTTTCGTTTATTGACACCGACTTCCGAAATAAAAGTTATTTATAACTTTGTAGTTTTTTTTTGGAAGTCGGTTGTTTTTTTTTGTAAAAAAGTTTTTTTCGCTCTGAAGTCGGCACTTAATTAGTTTTTTCACTTCTCATGCTCCAAAAGTTCGACTTTATGTTGTGCGTAGGCGACATAAAGTCGCATTTCATGTTCTAGTGCATAAAGTTTTTTTTTTCTAAGACTATTTGTGCGTCCACATTGCCAACCTAGCGCGGTTGCGACGACGGGCGCGCAATTTCAAACATATGAAACCGCCGCTTGCGTTCATAGTGTAGTGACTAAGGCGGGCACCTAGCGCGACGGGCACGAGCGAGATAGCGCGCGTAGTTTTCAAACGTTCCTATCCGCGCCTTATGGCTGCCTACGGGCCTAGTCCGCAAGCGACCCGATGCGCGGGTGGCGGGGGTATCAAACCAGTTCGGTCTTATCGCTTGGCGTATGCGCGTCTGATTTTTTTAGAGGATATTCTACTGGATACTACCACAATTATTAATTATATTATAATAATATCCTTGGACATTTCACACAACGCCATTTAGTCCCAAGCTAAGCAACTTAATGCTTGTGTTATGGTAACGAGATGGCTGATACAACTACTTATATAATTTTTTTTTTTGTAAATACATACATATTATAGATAAAACACCCTATTATTGCATAACTTTTTAATAATTACTATCTTAACTAAATTACTACTTGATTACTTAAATAAATACTACTTTAAATAGAATTCTATTTTATTCTTACCTCCGAGATGAACAATTTCTCTTTAGGAATAATACTTTTGCGAAAATTTCTCTGGTGATTTTAGGTGATATTTTATTGAGGATGTAGTCAAATTTTGACACGGACATTCGAGTGTACTCAAAGAATTTTGTAGGGTACAATTTCACCTACCATTGTTTGTCTCTGCATCACCCAAAGGTTGACTGGTAGAAAATGCCTATGGCATTAAGTCCGCCTCTACATTTTTGTGCTTGAAGTATTAAATAAATAAATTTCAATTCTTCATATAAATAAAAAAAATAACCATTCACTTGTCTGCTTTTATTTATGTCGTGCATACCATCTCTTGTGTTCAACACCTCCCATCTCAGGATCGGAATCTATACTAATATTATAAATTCGAAAGTAACTCTGTCTGTCTGTTTGTATGTATGTATGTTACCTTTTCACGCCTAAATCACTGAACGGATTTCGATAAAAATTCTCAGAGAGATAGATTGCATCCCGGGGAAGGACATAGGATACTTTTTATCCCGATATTCCCACGGGATCGATACTTATGCGGGTGAAACCGCGGGACACAGCTAGTTGTCTATAAAACAGCAAAAAAGTCATTTCTGTTGTATGGGAGCCCCCCTTATTTGTTTTATTTCAATATAATTGTTTATTTTTAAAGTTAATATACAGGGTGTCCCGTAAGTGAACGTCAAGCCGGAATCGGGTAGTAAGCCAAGTCATAATAATTATCAGAAAGATATTAAAAAAAAATTGGTATAAAAAAAATAAAAAATTGGAATGCTTTTTAACTGCGCCAACTTTTGATGTTACTTGCCAAACTCGCATACTTAGTACATTTTTCAATTTCATTTTTTTTTTTCATAACTTTGGCAAAGTATTAATTTTGAATATTAGGTTGGGCAAAAAGTGACATTTAAATGCCAATAACTTTAAAAATACACAACTTAGATTTTTTTTAAATTCTGATAACTATTATGACTTTGCCTATTACCCGATTTCGGCTTGACGTCGACTTACGGGACGCCCAGTATAACTAAATATTCTGTGAATATTTCAAGCGTTTACCTGTGCCGTTATCAATATTTAGTTAGTTATTCGTTAGTTTTCAGTTAGTTACTGACTGATGGCAGGATCACCCAGTCAGTCAGTGAGTCAGTCAGTTTACAATTTTATATATATAGATATCATGGATGTAGATAAAGTTTCTAATATAATTCAATCAGGACTCGAAAGACACGTGGCGCCATTTATTATCATAATAACGTTATTGTTGTTTTCCTCGGGAACAGCACTTTTTTTCGGGATGACAGGTACCCTATGTCAGTTTCGGTTCACCTGACAACGTAGTATATGCAAAATTTCAGGATGATCGGTTCAGTGGTCTATGCGTGAAAAGGTAACAAACAAACTTACTTTCGCATTTATAATATTAGTTAGAATGAGTATGTCTTCCTCAAGTAATTGTATGTAAATAAATAAACGTACTATTCATAAGTTGCACTTACTTATTTTTTCATAGAGGGTGATAAAAATTAGAGTGTCCATCTCGGGAGCAACACTATTTAAGTTCGAGTGACGTACTTTGACTCCCTCGCTGCGCTCAGGATTCTAATTTAGAACCCCTCGCTGCGCTCCGCTATGAATTCAAAGAAATACCCTTCTTCTTTTCTTCAAAGAAATAGCCTTCAAAATAGTTGTTTGCTCCCTTGGCAAACAATCTACTATTGTTTGTTTATTGTCAATGTTAGTGTCGCATGATAACAAAAAACTGGCCAAGTACATGTCGGACCACGCACAATGAAGGGTTCCGTAGTTGGAATGAATTTATCCCAAGAACAAACTTAACATTGTAGTTGAAAAACATGTTCTCCCATACATTCCAACTGAAAATGTAAGTTTGTACGCACAATATTGAGAGATTTACCATGTTGTTTCAAGATCATAGACTTCTTATTAATTTTTCTGTAATCTATAGGTATAAAACTATTTTCTGTATTTTTTTTTTAAAAATTAGGCTCAGTAGTTTCGGAGATAAGGGGGGGGGGAATGGTAAATTTCCGTCTATTGTCTTAAATAACTTTAATACAATTTATTTTATAATTATGAAAAACATATATTTAAGATCCTCACGGTAACCCCTTTCATTTGATATGTCACATGGTACAGATTGCGAAACTTTTTTTTTAAATTATCTATTTACCCCTCAAAAATGACTCCCATTTTTAAAACTCATTTATTTACGTTACACGTCTGTGTTTGGGTCACAGAGATTCATATGTGTACCAAATTTCAACTTAATCGGTCCATAAGATTCGGAGCAAATTGGCTGTGACAGACGGACAGACAGACAGACACACGAGTGATCCTATAAGGGTTCCGTTTTTTCCTTTTGAGGTACGGAACCCTAACAAAAACTAATTAAGTGCCGATTTTGGTTACCATATAACGCAATTTTCAAATTATTCATCAAATTATGATCTTGGTGTGACCAATTTACTGTGCCCTGCCCTAATATCAAGCAATAGACAACATTGTTAAACTTTTTTTTTAAATTCCTCTTATTGTGGAATATGAGGCATTTGGGTACTTCGATTATTTTATGTTAATTCTATAACGTCTTATTTGTGCCGATTTATTTTCCTTTCATCTCGGCACTAAGTAATCAATATGTTTCTACTTAATAAATGATGCTTCATTTTAGCTAAAGAGAAAAAAGACAAAGGTAAGAAGGGCGGCGGCGGTGGCGGCGGGGCGGGCGCGGGCGCTGAGGACAAGGAGAGCCGCAGCGCGGAGGAGAAGAGGAAGCATATCAAGAGCCTCATCGACAAGATCCCCACGCAGAAGGAGCAGTTGTTCCAGTACAAGCTCGACACAGCACAGGTGTGTACACTCAACTATCTACTGTAGCGTCATGCATGTTATGTAGTCTAAAACTGAGTTTATCTACCCATGGTATAAATCCTCTATAAAAGTTTCTGAAACAGCTTATTGCCAACATTAAAACAACTAGTGTCATAGTAACCATAATATCATCCAAACGAGTGTTATAATGTTTTACTAAATTTCATTATGCAACTCCTTTTAAAAAAAAAAACATTGTTATGCACGTGTCAGAAAGGTGAATGAAAACTATATGATTATGTATAATATCCGCTTAATTAGCAAGCTTTGAGTGTGGTTCATTGATGGTGTTATTTACTGAATTAAGTACCTATGAATATGGTGTCTAGGAAAAGGGTTTTATGAATTAAAGCACAGAAAGACAAGCCTAGGCATTTATCTCAATTAGACTTGTCAGTTAAATACTTTAATGAGAAAACTAGTTGTTCGTTCCCAAAACTAGGTCATCATGAAGAAGGAAGGACAAGCAAACTTCACGGCAGCTTGTTTTAAAGTATTATATCAGTATATTGTAAATTTGCATAAACAATTATTGTTATCATATTAACCTCTCTGCTCGACAAGATTTTGACATGTAACAAATCAGCTGATTCGACGGGATATTGCGAATTTCGTCATGATCTTCCGGAATTTACATCAACTTTCAGCATTCGAATTTATTAAGAAAAATGTGTTACCGCGCCTATTTTGTACAATAAATTTGTGGCAAATATCTTTAACTATATGCTGAGATCGGTCAAACCGCGTCATTCTACTGCGAAAGTTGTATAAAATAAATATTACTACACCTATCCAAAAGGTAGGCACCTTAAAATTGCTGAAAATATGTACATAAACCAGGT
This sequence comes from Gortyna flavago, assembly GCA_963669345.1. Lineage (NCBI taxonomy): Eukaryota > Metazoa > Arthropoda > Insecta > Lepidoptera > Noctuidae > Gortyna > Gortyna flavago. The sequence continues at coordinate 11,875,095 of OY770150.1, read as the reverse complement.
GGTTTATGTACATATTTTCAGCAATTTTCACGATTTTCACGAAAATATGCAAAACTAGCACTTCGCCCGCGACTTCGTCCGCGTGGTTCAATTTAACACCCTCTCCACCTCCCCTTGAATGGTAGTTTTCGAAAATTAATGTTTACGATCTTTATAATTTAAAGCTTCTGCCCGCCAACAGACTAGACAGTCAAAATTGGCTTTAATAATGGCACACCCGCGATTAACCAAAAAAATCTCAGCCTGAGTAGAAATAACCTAAGAATAATAATAGGAACAATTACGGGCCATAACCCCCTTAACAAAAATCTTTTTAACATAGGCGCCACAGACAGCCCCCTTTGCAGGGGCTGCCTTGACGCCGAGGAATCATCAGCCCACGTCATCCTGGAATGCGAGGCCGTGGCTTCTCAACGTGCAGAAATCCTCAACACAATGAGGTCGCTAAACTGGCTCTGTTAGTCAGAATTCCCAAGCACAACGGACCGAATGGGAGTTTAAGTGCGGAAAAGGGAGTCCCATCATCATCATCATCATCAGCTTCTGCCCGCGACTTCGTACGCCTGAAATTTTTTGTTCACCCGACCCACCCCGTCGCGTCGCATCGCCTGCGCTATCACTTCGTTTTCGCTTACCGAAAACTTCTGACATTTTTTTCTTTTCGCTCAACTCCTAAGGGCTCTAGCGTGATGTTTAACAAAAGATACCTTCCCATAGGCGTATATAGGGGGGGGGGGGGGGCGTGCCCACCTTGGAATGGTCTGGTGCCCACCCTAGGAACCTATTCAAAAAACTAAGCTGGATACTTACTTAATATAACTTCACACAAAAGCAATCAAATAAATAATCTACCACCAAGACCTAAACAAAATTACGTACATAATACATTCCATTTAATTAGTTTTTAAATCATAAAAATACATTTACATTTAATTTTCGCGCCACAATGCAAAGTGACAAGCGGGCGAGTGGAAAGCATTTTGTGGGTTATTATAAGGTATTTTAGTAACAGAATGTTTAATAATGAAAAACGTGCTAAAAGAAAAGGATCGGTCGTGGTACAAGTATCTCCCGGGCCCCCGATTCACGCGCGATTCGAGAGGGGGTCGTAGGGGTTATGCCCCCCCCCCCCCCCCCCAATCATTCAAGCTGTCGAGAGTCTGAATGATTTACTTGCTCTAATAACTTAAAACTGTACTTGAGCCACGAAAACCCCAATGGGCATACAAAAACATTAAGAACACAGGCAGACATGGGGACTAGTGCCGACAGAAGTAAATACTTTAAAACTATGAAATGACAGTGGGTCTTTTAACGTGCCTAATAAGTTTTTACTTTAAAAAGCCTGTTATAAAACATAGAATCTAGGATGCAAGAGCGAGCGAAGTAAGCTCTGGATTTGGACAACCCGCTTGTACGTAAGGCTCGAAAGGCTTATGTTAAGGCCATCTGGCCATAAAAAAAAACGTTTTACAGCAGTTTAGGAATCTTCCTAAACTGCTGTAAAAACGAGTTTTAATTTTTCGTCGTAATTTAATAAAGTAAGATCTCTTTCTGTATGATGGTTAAAAGAAAACAGAGACTATTCAACGGTGGGGTGCTCGCTCTTGTACTCTACATTTTGTGTATTGCTTGGCCTTGCCTACATAAGTCGACAATGTAACTCCTATTTCAGCTTGAAAATATAAAACAAAACCTAACCAAACCGAGGCAGGTTGTTAAAATGTTCGAGCTCGCTACGCTCGCTCCCCCCACCCTCCATGATCTGCCATTCTAATATATACGACCAATTTAGCAGCATTATTCAGTAACACCCCTACCCCCATGTAAAAGCTGCGTCCCTGAATAGCATCTATACATATATTTATTTATTTATATATACTTTATTGTACACCACAAAAATACATAACAATAAATTGATCGATCACTAAAAAATATACAATGGGCGGCCTTATCGCTTTCTGCGATCTCTTCCAGGCAACCTTGGAATGGACAGTGATTTGCCTGGACATAAAATGGGGTTTTCGTTGGTGCAAAATAAAAAACTAAAATAGATACACAGATAAACACATATCCTAAATATTAGATACATATATACTAAATATACAAGCAAAAAAAAATTAATAAATAAATGAAGATTATAGACAATTACAGTTTCGAGAACAAGTTGACATCACAATGACAAGTAATGTTCCTTTACAAGTCTTTTAAACACACATAACGACTGCGCGCGTTTTATTTCAACTGGCAATGCATTCCACAAACGAGCAGCCTGGACAGTAAAAGATTTGTCGAGGAAAATTGTGGAGTGCATTAGCATTTTAAGCTTTAAGTTATCTGATGACCTTAACAATTTCGTGTGGGAGTCACAAAGAAACTGGAAACGTTTCTTGAGATGGGAGATGTGAAAGGGGAAAAGAGCACATTATACAAAAGGGAAAGTGTATGAGCATTCCGGCGAAGGTGAATTGGAAATATAATAAAATCGTAGGAAAGTCAAAACTATACATTGAATATTAAAAAAAAAAATACTTGATCGTGATCTACAATCGATATCGAACCCAAAAATATAATTTTTAGAATTTTTGTCTGTTTGTCTGTATGTATGTCCGGGCTAAACTCAAAAAGTACTGCATGGATTTACTTCAAATTTTGAATTACTAAGAGGTCGGGTCAACATATAGGCTACATTATTATCACGGTATCACCTATCACCTACGGCGGAGGAGCTGTGAATCTTTATTTTTCTTACGCATTCTGTGACAGCGTGTAATCTAACGACGCATATTTAAATGTTGTTTTTGAGTAAGCCATGCTATTATCTAGCTTTACACTATAAAAACTACGCCATTTAAGTAACTTGGGCAGAGAAACATAGTTTCATGAATGTTAGTAAGACAATTTTGAAGCAGCGCCATCTATGAGATTTCATAAAAATCAAATCAAGTTACATGTTAACACTTCTATTTGGAAATTAATAATTTAAATTTGATCATGTTGGCGAGGTTAGTAGTTAGTTATTCTTAAAATTCATAGATGGTAATGTGCATTTTCTTCATACAAGTTGTATCGTATGGTTCGTTTTCACAAATTCAAGTTCCAACAAAACCCTCAAAATCTTGAGCAGAGCTGAGGAAGACAATTTTAAAAAAATGCGTTGGTAAGTATTATTTTCGTACGACAAGCAAAGGGGTGTATTTAATCGACGTCGACGAGGAGGTGCTGTGGAAGGTTTTCCGGGAATTTTCAAGGACACCGCATTGGGTAGGGTTTATACCGTGCATCCGAATAATGGCGAATGCTATTTTCTGCGGTTGTTACTTCACACTGTCCGAGGCCCAACGTCTTTCGCCTTTCTGAGGACATTTGATGGCGTGGAGTATCCCACTTACCGCGCAGCCTGCGTAGCACGTCACCTTCTCGACGGTGACCAAAATTGGGATGACACCCTCGCGGAGGCGAGCGTCAGTGACAGTCCCAGCCGCATGCGGCATCTGTTTGCCGTCATCTTGGTCTTTTGTGGAGTCGCGAACCCAGTAGCTTTGTGGGTGAAGTATCGCCATCATCTGTCTGAAGATTTTCTACGAGCTTTGAGGCGTGCTACTGGAGACGAAGTCGAAGAAACTGATGAACGCGTGCTGAACGCCTGTCTCAGTTCACTTCAAGATGTGGTCATTTCTATCGGCGGCAATCCACTGATCGAATATGGGGTACCAGCTCCCCAATCATCACCGCATCAAGACCGTGGAAATCGGGAGTATAACGCTGAGACAAATTACGATCCGGGCGAAATGACCACCATACGAAATGACCATGTCGCTTTGTTCTTTCTTCAGAACAACAACAAATTTATGGCACCGTCCTTGAAAGCGTTGGGCAAAACCAGGGTAAAATGTTTTTCTTGGATGCTCCTGTTGGAACAGGAAAAACATTTGTTACCACTGGCATACTTGCAGAGGTGAGGAGGCAAGGCAAAATTGCTATTGCTGTAGTGTCGTCGCCACACTGCTTCCGGGTGGCAAGACAGCACATGCCATGTTTAAAATTCCCATCGATTTAGAGAGCGCCAAAACGCCTGTTTGTGGTGTGTCACGTAACAGCGATAAGGGACTCGTGCTAAAGGATTGCTCTCTGATCGTATGGGATGAGTGTACGATGGCCAATAGGAAGGCAGTTGAGGCCGTGGACAGAACCCTGCAGGACATCCGCAGGAACGAACATTTGATGGGTGGTGTCACAGTTCTGTTCAGTGGCGATTTCCGGCAAACGCTTCCCGTGGTGACGCGGGGATCGAGGGCTGACGAGGTGAATGCTTCGTTGAAACGATCTTCGTTGTGGTCACGAGTTCGTACGCTGCGATATGAGAGCTCGGCTCGGCGGCAATGCACGTGCTCAAGAATTCTCCGATGTCCTTCTAAGTCTTGGCGAAGGCACTCTACCAGAAGAGAAAGGTGGACAGGTGGAGCTTCCAGAGTCTCTCGGTAGAGTGGTATCTAGTTTAGAAGAACTCATTCGCTGTGTGTACGGGGACATCAGTCGTAAACCGCACCAGCAGAATTCTTGGGTATGTGAGCGGGCATTTTGACGCCCAAAAATGATCAGGCTGCAGCAATTAACGAATGCATTCTCTCGGAAATTGAGGGGAATGAATTGGTCTACACTTCGATAAACACTGTTGTCGAGCAAGATGACGTCACACATTATCCCGTGGAATTTCTGAACTCCCTGTCAGCAAGTGGACATCCAGCGCATAGCATTCCCATACAACTCTCTTCACTTCCTTCGCTTGCAAAAAAAACTTATATTTTAATGCTATTTTAAAAGTTGTTTACTTATAATTTATAATGCTATAGCGACACTGGCATCTTAGGTATTTTTGGTGCTGTAGAGCCTTCACGCAGACGACGTCGCGGGCAGCAGCTAGTAAGTACCTAATAATATGGAGCTGGAGATAAACATGAACCTTAAAATATCATCACGCCTTTAGTCCCAGATTTTCATTTGTTTTTCGTACTGTCATGATGAGTGAATCTAATGAAGAAATTCGATGCATTTTAAAATTTTACTACAAAAAAGGTAAAAATGCAAAGCAAGCCGCGAAAAAAAATTGCGACATTTATAGACCTAGTGCAGTGTCTGTGAGAGTAGCACAAATTTGGTTTAAGCGTTTTCAATCCGGAAATTTTGATGTCAAAGATGCACGTCGCTCTGGTCGCCCTATTACGGATAAAATGGATGCCATTTTTGAAAAAGTGGAGCAAGATCGGCATATCAGTAGTTACGACGTAGCTGAAGAACTGGGAATTGACCACAAAACAGTTTTGGCGCATTTGAAAAAAACTGGGTACACAAAAAAGCTCGATATTTGGGTACCTCACGAGCTCACTGAAAGAAACCTAATGAACCGTGTACTCATTTGTGATTCTTTATTACGACGTAATGAAACCGAACCATTTTTGAAGAAGCTGATAACTGGTGATGAAAAGTGGATTACTTACGACAAGAACGTGCGAAAAAGGTCGTGGTCAAAGGCCGGTCAAGCTTCACAGACTGTGGCGAAACCCGGGTTAACTCGCAACAAGGTGATGCTGTGTGTGTGGTGGGATTGGAAGGGCATTGTTCATTATGAGCTGTTACCACCAGGCAGGACCATCGATTCTGAACTCTACTGCCAACAACTGATGAGATTAAAGGAAGAAGTTGAGAGAAAGCGGCCGGAATTAATCAACAGAAGGGGTGTGGTTTTTCGTCATGATAACGCTAGACCTCACACATCTTTAGCCACTCAGCAAAAATTAAGAGAGTTTGGCTGGGAGGTGTTAATGCATCCGCCGTATAGTCCTGACCTTGCACCTTCAGATTTTCACCTGTTTCGCTCTCCTCAGAATTCTTTAGGCAGTGTCAGGTTAACATCACGAGAGGACTGCCAAAACCACTTGTCGCGGTATTTTGATCAGAAGTCCCAAAATTTCTATAGCAATGGGATCATGTCACCCTACCTAAAAGATGGCAAAAAGTTATCGAACAAAATGGTACCTACATACTTTAGTTAAATGTAAATAAACTATGTTAAAAAATGTTTTGAATTTTCTTAAAAAATGCGAAGAAACTTTTTCTCTTACCTATTATTAGTACTATTTTAAAACTATGATATCTCCTAAGATATTCATTGAAATCGAATGATGTCAAGGGCAATTTTGTTCAAAATTAAATACTTGTGATGAATACGTTAGTATTTATTTGGATAAGGATTAATATCATGTTTATAAAAACACCTTCGCAAATAATGCATTATTTTAGAACAAATTTAATTGCCATAAAAAAGGATATAGTGAGTCAACCATAAAAGATACACATATGCTGTCGCGGACTTTTTTGTAGATATTGATGTTCTCTATAAAACTGTAGTACAGAGGCCAGCACATCAACCTACCCCAATCTGTAAAATTTTCCCAATTGAATATGAACCTTATACCTTTGTGGTAAAGTTGAAAATCTATCAAAGAAATTTGACAGATTGGGGTAGCTTGATGTGCTGGCCTCTGTACATAACATTGCTCTAATGTCAATAGTTTCGGCAGCCTTATATCGATATAAGGCTTTTTTTTTGGTATTTTTTTCACACCTTGGGTTACATAAGTTTTCATACGGAATCCTAACTTTTTCTAAATATTCTATAGCCTATGTTCATCAGGGATAATGTAGGATTCTAATGGTGAAAGAATCAAATCGGTCCAGTAGTTTCAGAGCCTATCCAATTCAAACAAACAAATCTTTCCTCTTTATAATATTAGTGTAGATGGAAAAATAAAAATATTTTCTTTCTCTCTGCATTCCTAATTTTACCATTTTTCATACATAAACTACACAAAAAACATGATCAAATCTTGATAAAAATGACTAAAAATTGTGTTGCGACATGACACTTCTTAGTGCTGACCATCCCCCAATTTTCATATTTCGATTTAAAAATGTTATAAAGCCTAACCGATAAACAGTATTAAAAAAAAAGTAGAAACTGAATAAAATCTCTTTGGTATATTTTTCATGAATTAATTTATTTTTATAAATATAATAATTTTAATTAGTACATACACGTACAGTGTGGATTGGAGTGTAACTTTTTATGGTTCCCTACGTCCGAATAAGACAACGGAACTCTTACAGGATCACTCGTGTCATAGTGTGTCTGTCTGTAGGTCTGTTACAACCGATTTGTTTCAAATCTACTACACCGATTAAGTTGATATTTGGTACACATATAAATTTCTGTGACTATGTTGTGTTCGGAACCAATTTTCATGCCCCGTTGCTTCAATCCATTTCTCTTTAACTCTGGGATCACTTGGAAATCTATACACCTATACAAATAAATAAAATTAGAGTGTCTGTAGAGAGTGACGTCATGTTCTTGTGTCTACAGATCGACAACGTTTTAATGGAAAAGAAGATCAGGCCGTGGATCAACAAGAAGATCATCGAGTATATCGGCGAGCCCGAGCCCACGCTGGTGGACTTCATATGCAGCAAGGTGGTGGCCGGCTCCGCGCCGCAGGGCATCCTTGACGACGTGCAGATGGTGAGTGTGACGTGTGACTGTGTGACCACACGTGTGAAGTGTGACAAACGAGTGACTTCGTATGCAGCAAGGTGGTAGCCGGCTCCGCGCCGCAGGGCACTCCTCCTTTTTTTGAAGCGCCGCAGGGCGCTCCTCCTTTTTTTGAAGTCGGTTAAAAATAAAAGGTAATCAAATAAAACCAATAAAATAAATTGAAATATTTTATTAAATAAACTAGGCGTTGGAATGCGGGCGTCTATATTTCCATATCGCTTGTGTCATTAGTAAATGCGCCAGCTCGTTTCGACTATTATGTTTCTTACAATAATTGGCTTAAGGTTCAATTTGGCATGGGCTGTAATGTTAGCAAATAAAAACTACGTGTGGCTAATACAGTAAGTAATGCAAACTATTATTCCCAAACTTTTGGATGAGTAGAACGCTGCTGGTAACTTCTTTACCAGTTTATAAGACAAGACAAGGTTTTTTTGTTCAATAAGAATGGACGTAAATATTTTTTCAAAGTATACATAATTGAGAAAAAAGTGAAATTTAAGGTGAAGAGAATCAACATGCTAGATAGTAAGAAATTATGACAATTTCTAATTGCATAACAATAACATTACCTACACTTCATACTTAATTACTTAAAACATTTTTCATCACTAAAAATAACCACCTTATCCTCTCAATTTTTAGGGTTTTTATAAATTAAGGCGAAAGATAAAAATAAATACAAAAATTGTGGGTAGTTATATCCTAAGCCGTCAAAATAACTTAGCTGAGAATTCCGTGCTCACGTCTCAAACGTTGTAAATTACTCATCTATGAACGGGATTGAATCGTTAGCAATTCAACTAGGTAATGATATTTTAGGAAAATTATGATTACAAAACGAAAATAATGCTTTGCGCGCCCGAGACTTGAACTTGAGACCTAACCAAAGACGTTAGCCATTGTGCCAACCTGTTACTATGAATAAGTGCGAAATATTATAACTCATTCAATTACTTACATAAATTAATGATTACTATATTATAGTTATAGAGTTATTGCCTATTGGTGCGACATACGCACACTAATAAAAAACAGAGCTCGCTCGCGCGCTCATTTTATTTAACGTTTGTGTGCGTAACTGTTCATAGCGACACAGCCATCCGTGTGTGGGATGTAAACCGAACTAATTGGCTTTGTGTACTTAATGTACTGTCTTCCTCAGGTACTGGACGAGGAGGCGGAGGTGTTCGTGGTGAAGATGTGGCGCCTGCTCATATACGAACTGGAAGCCAAGCGCGCCGGCCTGCACAAGTGACTCCAGCGATAATGTACCTCCTAGACTAGACATTTAATAAATAAAAACAATATTATATCAATACATTTTAATTTATTTTCTTTATTATTTTACGTGGATAGTCAAAAGTTTGAAAGGACTGTGAAATGATGTAACAAAATATTTACGGTTTTCGCAATTTTTCATTTATCTGTGCTATAAGACGTTGCTTCGTACCACATTTCAAGATTCTGAGTTCACGGGAAGTACCCTGTAGGTTTTGATTCGCTTGCGAGTGTCGAAAATTTGCGGCATAAACGGCTGTATCTTTTGATTGCGTTGGCTTAGAAGTTTGATTTTTTCACAGCTCCATAAAAAAAAAGTATTAACACAAAAAAACCTTAATATACGAAGCTCATACAATATACATAGGAACATTAAACTTTGGGAAACAAAGGTTGCATGAATAGTGAAAACCCTGCCTCCTAAACTAGGGGTACCCTGTGACTTCTACTTAACTTACTGATCCTATAAGGGTTCAGTTTTTTCCATTCGAGGTACGGAACCCTAAAATAAAAAGTGTTTGAGAATGTGCAAACTGTGCTCTGTCATATGATACCTCACATGCCCCACTTCGAATTTTTCAGACCACCTTTCAGTCCTTGTAGCAATTAAAAAAAAACTTTCTTATTTGCAATATAGTGGGGCAAACGTCATTTAAAACCATTCCAAATTTCAAGTTGATAGCATTAGTAGTTCTTGAGATATCCAGCTGTGACAGACAGACAGACTGAGTCTCACTATAAGGGTTCCGTTTTTACCATTTTGGTATGGAACCCTAAAAACAACACCTCGTTGGTTCCGCATTTTCGTTTTTTGACACCGAATTCCGAAATAGTTATTTTTAACCCACTTCCAAAAAGAAGGAGGTTGTATGTTCGATTTTATACAATGTGTTAATGAAATAACCCAAAACCTCGGACACCCCAACCGATTTTTATATTAATAAATTGATATGACGTATAATTATTTATTTTCATAAATTATTGTAAAAGATATTTGTAAATGTCCTCCTTCTGTTATTAAATTATGCGTATGTTTTGCTTTGGAATAGAAAAGTGATTCAAATTTTTCCATCTCATCATAACCTATATTAAAAATTATTGTATTCGATTTTGCTGCCGATTCTAAACAAACTACTCATGAGAGCAATAAAATCGCACACCTCGACTTTTTTTTGTTAAGGCAGTTTTTTTTCATGAATCTGAATAAATATTTTATAAAACACACTAATTGAAAGTCTACCTCATTACCTTTCTAATCTTTCATTTTCTTTCTAATATCAAATACAGTGTAAAAAATACCCATAAGAGGTTTTACGGCACAAAACCCAACAAACGGGTAAAATTACCCAATTTCGCTTAAGAAATAATGACAATCAAACTCAAAATTCTTGATCAAATTGTTGATTAATAAGGTGTATTCCCTCCCCTAGCCTTAATTACAGCTCTTAATCGGTTTATCATGGACAGTATTAATTTTACCATGAAATCTTGTGGTATAGCGTTCCACTCCTCTTCAATGGCAAGTTGAAGCTCTCGGAGGCGCGTAGGAGCAGGGCTTCTTGCTTGAACTCTTCTTTTTAGCTCATCCCAGACATGCTCAATCGGATTGAGATCAGGACTACGAGCTGGCCACTCCATCGCGGTGATTCCAACGTCTTCCATGTAGTCTGAAACTGTTCTAGCGACATGCGGTCTGGCGTTGTCGTGCATTAGGAGAAAATCTTCTCCCATAAGCCACGCAAGCGGCCTCACATGTCCTTCGAGCACTTCTTCGACGTATCGTGCAGCCGTCAAACCTCTCGATCTCGGGTCGGTATTCGCCCCAGTGATGAATACAATGTCAGTTTTAGTGTCCAACATTATGCCACCCCAAAACATACACGATCCACCGCCAAAAGCCACACGTTCGCTTATGCAGCATTGTGAAAATCGCTCTGATGATCTTCTGTAGACCCTAGAGCGTCCATCATGACCATGTTATGTCATTCTGCACTCATCAGAGAACATTACAGACCGCCATTGGTCATACGTCCAATTTAAATGTTCCCTGGCAAATTGTAGTCGGGCTTGTCGGTGAGCTGTGGTCAATTTGGGACCATTTGCTGGGCGATGTGAAGTCAGTCCTGCTTCACCAAGTCTTCTTCTGACTGCCCACCGACTTATACTGACATTGCGAAATTCTCGAAGCTCTTGTCCCAGTTGAACCGCATTCAGTTGCCGATTTCTTAAAGACCTCGACACTAGAAAGCGGTCATCACGCTCTGATGTTCTGCGTCGCCGGCCAGATCCTGGTCGCCGAATGTAGCCACCGGTCTCTTGAAACCTCTGATACACACGACGAACAGAGTAGCAGCTCAAATTTAGTCGCCGAGCAACTTCACTTTGATTATGGCCTGCTTCGAGCTAGGCAATAACTTGAGCGGCTTCTGCGGGCGTGGTATCCATATTTTTTCGTATGCTTTCAGTAGAAATGTTATCACGTTGACCTTCGGTATGCAACTGATTAAAAATCCAAAAAAACCGACCCTTTTATACCTGCGGGTAAGGGGTGCAAGTAGTGACAATACTAACGGGTGAATTTGGCTAATTTGGTGTACGGCTAGTTTCTGTAAGTTACGTGAAGGTCAATGATTTTAATTTTGTGTTCGTTATTTCATTCATTATTCGGGTATACTCCCAAGTTGGTCCCATTGTCAGCAAGTTGGAATCTGATGAGAGGATCCCATGGAAATTGAGGGAAACCCTCAAATTTTATTGGCAAACCTATAGCGATTTCGATATTTTTTAGAGTAACTTGAGCATTTGCTCTCGGAAATCATCATTTGGTAAAGTGGAGCTGATGATGAAGACCACAGATGGCCGTCGGAACTACTCAGTGATAAATATTTCACGGGTTGCGATTCGATTACTTTAATATGGTTGCTAAGCAATTTATGCTCGTCACAATGCGTATAGTGAGTGGTTGTTGAACTCCTCAATAATTAACGTCCCAGCATCGGGAAAAGCAATATTTTGTAAAAGGCGATAAGCAAGTTTACACTAGGCTATTTACTTAGATAAATTATAAGCAGATCCACTAAAAAGCGAGGAATTAAAAATTTTTAACAAAAAAGAAAACCGACTTCGAAAAAAACTGCAAAGTGAAAAATAACTTTAATTTCTAAAGTCGATGGCATAAAACTAAATACAGATTCAAAGACACCGACTTCCGAAATTAAAGTTATTTTTCACTTTGTAGTTTTTTGGAAGTCGGTTTTTTTTTGTTATTTTTTTTTTGTATTTGTAAGGCTGTAAGTAATTTATATGGTGTACAATAGAATAAAGAGTATTCAATCTATTCTATGCAGGTACTTAATGTAAGTAGATAAGAACAATTGATCACTTATCTATAAGTAGTAGGACAGCGTCGCGAATGCGTTACAGCGTGTCTATTACATGAGAGCGTGACCAACTCGCTAACGAGATGATTCTCCGCGCACCGCCATATATAGTGCGCGCGCATGATCCACTCGCATACTGCGCTACGCCGCTGCCACGCCATCGACACGCCGTCACCAAGCCACCGACACGCTCACCTCACGTCACAATGAGAAGCGGCGCTCTGCTGGGGCTCATCGCGGTGAGCTCTTCTCTCTCCTGTCGCTAATCCTGCTCGTAGTCAAACTCAAACTCCGAGCATTTATCTCAATTACGTGAAATATTTCCGGGCACGTTTTAACCGAGTTCCAAAAAAAACACAACAAAGTGAAATTGTAGATTGTTATACACGGGTCGAAAGGACTTGATGACTTTCACCTGAATTAAACACTCTACTTTTCATTTCGAATATAAGGAAAGTAAAAAATTGTAGATTTTCTAAAATATTTATTGATAACTAGCGGCCCGCCCCAGCTTCGCACGGGTGCATTATTTTTTCGAACAATTTCTTTTTTCTCTCCGTAAGAACCATCCTCGTACTTCAAGAAATATTATAATTATAAAAAAGAATTGGGGAAATCGGTCCAGCCGTTCTCGAGATTTGCGCTTAGCACCACATTTAGCGATTCATTTTTAACCGACTTCCAAAAAGGAGGAGGTTATATGTTCGACTTTATGTATGTTTTTTTTTTGTATGTTCACCGATTTCTCCGTCAATTGTGGATTGATTTTGAATTTTTTTTTTGTTTGAAAGGGTATACTCCCAAGGTGGTCCCATTGTCAGCAAATTGGAATCTGATGAGAGGATCCCATGTGAAATCGAGGGAAACCCTCAAATTTTATTGGAAAACCCATAGCGATTTCGATATTTTTTTGAGTAGCTTGAGCATTTGCTCTCGGAAATCATCATTTGCTAAAGTGGAGCTGATGATGAAGACCACAGACGGCCATCGGAACTAATCAATGATAAACATTTCACGGGTTGCGATTCGGTTACTTTAATAAGGTTGCTAAGCAATTTATGCTCGTCACAATGCCTGTGGTGGTGGAGTGGAGTTCTCCAGGTTCTTTGCAGGAGAACTCCTCAACAATTAACGTCCCAGCATCGGGAAAATAAATATTTTGTAAAAGGTGATGACCAGTTGACGTTAGGCTATTGCAACTTAGATAAATTACAAACTCTCTCACAAAAAAGTGAAAAATGAAAGTTTTTTTTGGAAGTAGTTTTTTTTTTCCAAAAAAAAACCCCTCGTACCACTGGTGTTAATTTTATGCTCGACACAACGTCATAATTTTGCAGAAGTACGTACAGAACAGTAAAAAGTGTTTCTAATAGACAGTGCGTTATGAGTCGTAGTGGGCATAATAGTAACCTGAAACGCGTGCTCCGCAGTGTCAACTGGTACTGGCAGAGCCCGCCCGAGAGTTTCGGCGTTTTGGCGAAAACGTAAGTAAAAGTATCCTTCTAACACCAAAAAAAACTTTATCCGTGTTACCCACCAATGTCCTGGTTGTTATCCTGAAAAAGCTGCAAATATCATGAGCTACTTAAGTGCTAGGTAATCTGTATTGTCGTTACATTCTGACAACTTCAGTTTAGTCTCAGAGAGAGGGCATCTCGTTTTCAGCCACATTCCCTCTCGAATATAGAGCTGCTGGTCCCCCTGATGATGAGCGATGCGAGCGAAGACAGCGATGAGAGCGACACGAGCGCGGCGAGTGAACGATACGAGCGTGCGCGCGTCGAAAAAGATATGCCTTTTAGCAACATCCCTTCGAGTGCATTCGTCCTCGATGACAATCCCTCCGCCGCGACACAGAAACACAAACGCGGACATAAACACAGCCGCAAGCAGGACCTCGCTTACCGGCCGCGTTCCATCTACCTAGAGAGCACTGAGAGCGACGAGCAGGACGAGCGTAGTGAGCAGGTCGATCTTGGCGTAGAAATAGCGCGTGCGTGCTCGCGATTGATGCGTTCGCCGGCGGGATATCAGAACGAACTGCTGTTATTGCTGTGCTCGGAGCTGCAGGAGGCAGCTCCCGCGCCTTCAGCGCCCCCCGCGCCCGGACCCGACTGCGCGTGCTGCCAACAGGGCGCCGTGCCGCTGTGGTTGGAGCCGCTGGTGCGCGCGCGTCGCGGCATCGTGCCTATCGGAGAAAACTCCTACAGGTGAGTGCACACAGTACCACCACCACTTACGTGTCGTAAAGTATATTTATAAGCACCTTGGTTATAAGTAGGTACCTAAAACTTCCACACATCATACGTCCAATATTTTTTTAAGTTTTAGGTATTAAGTGGGTGTTTCCTACTTGACTACCTCTGCCTCAGAGGTCACGTAAGGTCTCTTTTAAAGTCCAGATATTCCAATGGTTAGTCAAATCATGTCCATGTCAGGACCATGCATATTTGAATCGACATGTGTTGACATTGACAGCCACCGTATAGCTTAACTCGGACTTTAAACTGACTGTTTTTAGGGTTCCGTACCAAAATAAATCACAGTAAAAAAATAAAATACCTTTATGGTGCGACTCAGTCTGTCTGTTTGTATCTCAAAAACTACTAATGCTATCAACTTGAAATTTGGAATAGTTTTAGATGACGTTTGCCCAACTATTTTGCAAATAAGAAAGAAATATATTTTTTTGCAACAGGGACTGGTCTTAAAAAAAAACCCTTTGAAACAAAAACCTCTAAAAACTAAAATAATAATTATATATTGGCTCTTTAAGTTTAATATAAATTGTAGAAAATATTTTGATCCTAGCGGCTAATGAAAGTTGGAAATTAAGGGCCTAGGTACCTCGAAAATCTAAAATCCTCGAAAACCTACTAAGCGAGCGAAAGTGATGCAATTACTTTTGAAATGCAAAAGAAGAGAGATGGCTATAATGAGCGTGCGCTCGGAATAAAACAACTTATGTGCCAAAACGAATTTACTCTTTTTAACAAAATAAATGAATTTTTAAAACTACTTTGAGTAAACTTTGATATAAAAATTCTCTATGTTGTAAAGTAAATTCGATTGAATATCTCTTAAGCGTTGCGCCGTGATGTCGAAAAATGTAAAAAAATATACATAACTTTGCAATTTTTTTGTATCGAGAATAATTCATTGAATCGTGTATTCCTTTTATTCGATACTAGATCAGAGTCAAAAAACATATACCAAAATGTTAAATCCCTACTCCACATAGGTACTTAACAAGTTACACGAAATAGAAAAAACTTTTTTTTCAACATAGCCCCTTTACAGCAGCTATGTTTTCTACAATAGCATACATTCATTATTGCTGGGTATAAACCGCATCTGTTTGGCGTTTTCATTAGCCGTCCCCCGACACGAGGACGCTTGGATCAAAATATTTCCTACAACTTATATTAAACTTAAAGGGCTAATATATCTATATTATTACTAGCTGCGCCCCGCGGTTTCACCCGCGTAAGTTTTCCCTTATCACTTAGGGGGATGAAAAATAGATGTTGGCCGATTCTCATAGATACCGGATAAGCACAAAAAATTTCATCAAAATCGGTCAAGCCGTTTCGGAGGAGTATGGCAACGAAAACTGTGACACGAGAATTTTATATATTAGATTTAAAACCGACTTTCAAACAGGAGGAGGTTATATGTTCGACTGTGTTTTTTTTTATGTACATTCACCAATTTCTCCGTCAATTGTGGACCAATTTTAAAAAATCATTTTTCTGTTTGGAAGGCTATGCTCTCGAGGTGCTCCCATTGTCACCAAGTTGGAATCTGATGAGAGGATCCTAAGGAAATCGAGGGAAACCTTAAAATTTTATAGGCAAACCAATTTCGATTCGGGAATTTTGTATAACTCGAAAACTCGTTCATTTGCTCTCGGAAACCACCATTTGGTGAAGTAGAACTGATGATGAAGACCACAAATGGCCTCCGGAACGACTCATTAATAAGTATTTCACGTGTTGCGATTAGATTACTTTAATGGTTGCTAAGCAATTTATGCTCGTCACAATTCGAATGGTGAAATGGAGCTGTTGGTGAAATACCAGGAGAACTCCTCAACAATTAACGGCCCTGCATCGGGAAAAGCAATATTTTGTAATAGGCGATGAGCAAGTTAACATATTATTAAGCTATTGTAACTTAGATAAATTATAAACAGACCCACTAAAAAGCGAGAAATTAAATCGATTTAACAAAAAGAAAACCGACTTCCAAAAAATCACTACGAAGTGAAAAATAACTTCAATTTCGGAAGTCGGTGTCGTTGGTTAAGCATTTTCGTTTTTTGACAGCGACTTCCAAATTAAAGTTATTTTTCACTTTGTAGTGTTTTTTTTGGAAGTCGGTTTTCTTTTTGTTAAATCGATTTAATTTAATTAAGTTTTTTTTGTTACAATTTTCAGTTTTTAGAGGTTTTTGTTTGAATCGGGGTTTTTTTAAATTTTAAATTTATCTTTTATTTCTTGCTTTTTAAACTTTAATATATTATATTACCTACTAGTAAACATGCTACTGCTGGGGACAACAGTGGTGGCCCAGTGATAACGGCCGCGACTTACAAGTTGTAGGTCGTAGGTTCGAACCCAGACATGTACTTTGTGTAAATTATTTCATCACCATTGCTCTCCAATCGGTGAAGGAAAACATCGTGAGGAAGCCGGCATGTCCTAGAACCAAAAATTCGAAGACATGTGACATCTACCAACCCGCACTGGGCCCACGTGGTAGATTACGGCCCACTCCCTTTCACTAAGAGGCGGCCTGTGTCCCAGCAGTGGGCACATTATAGGCTGATTATGCAAACATGCTACGATCGACACGTGACTCGCCACAGTGAAGCTAGGTAGTTACTCGTGATCGTCGGCGTACGTTCATTCCATACTAACATATTCCTCTGTTTTCTCCCTAGGTATTGATATTTTTTCACTTTGTAGTGTTTTGTTGGATGTCGGTTGTTTTTTTTTTTGTAAAAAAGTTTTTTATTTTTCACTTTTTACGGTTCCTTACCTCAAAAGGAAAAATCGGAACTGTTATAGGATCACTCGAGTCTGTCCATCTGTCACATACAATTTTCTCCGAATTTAATGGACCGATAGGTGTTGTCTGAGAGTCATCACTTCATGCTGCTGAGCTGATGATAAGTTGAAAGTCAAATACTTTTTTCAATTAGGCCTATTACAAGCTCTTTCGACAATTACAAGCCCTTACCATCATCAGATGCGGGATCTGTTCGTTCGTTACATCATTACGAGAAATGGAATGATGAAGACGATTGTTTTCAAGTCCACGTCTATCCAAGAACTGCTAAGTAGTTTCTGTCGACATATTGCCGTATCTCCAAACTCCTAACAGTTAAGGACTGCTGTGGCTACCATCGACCGCTCGGTAGCATTATAGTCGGACTTTTAATTAGCTGCAGTAAAACGACAGCTTATGTGTAACTTAAATGACTAAATTGGCGTCTTTTTGTTTTTTCGCGGATTCAACCAAACCATGTTTTTCTAGTACAAAATACTCGTAGTGTAACAAACGAAACTTATTTGACATGCATATCTCTAAATGCAGTCCGAAATGAGTTATTAAGAAGTTTCATTTTACTGCAGCTGATTAAAAGTCGGAGTAAGGTAAGTGACGACTCTCAGACTCAAACACTTGAATCATCAATAGGTTTCATTTGATTTGAGAGAGTTCAACTAACACACTGTACCAAAGAGGATTTTCCCCGACTTTCATCATTTCATGGGATCCCTTCATCAGACTGACTTGGTGACAATGGGACCACCTCGAGAGCATACCGTTTCAAACCCTAATGTCAACTGCTCATCACCTGTTACATAATATTGCTTTTCCCGATGCTGGGACGTTAATTGTTGAGGAGTTCTCCTGGTAAGAACCAGAAGCACTGGAACTGATGGTGAAGTCACCATCAGCTCCACTTTACCATACGCATTGTGACGAACATATATTGCTTAGCAACCATATTAAAGCAATCAAATCGCTACCCGTGATATATTTGTCATTGAGTAGTTCCGATGGCCATCTGTGGTCTTCATCATCAATTCCACTTCACCAAATTATACTTTCTGTATGCAAATGCTTGAGTTGTTAATGAAAATACCAAAATTGCTATATGTATGCCTATAATATTTAAGGAGCTCCCGCAATTCCTCATGGATCCCATCATCAGAACTGGATTTTGACAAAAATGGGACCAATCTGGAAGCATATCTGTGCAAGACATTTTCTTCTTTTTGATACTTTACCTTTTTATACCCTTTGTTTATGCTTTTTCTACCTTATGGTTTTTACCTTTGAGTGACTTATTATAATTTGTTTTACGAACCAGCGCCTTTTATTCGATAGTTAATAATATCCTTTAAAATAAAAAAATAAAAATTCCAAATCGCTTCATAAATGACGGCGCACAGTGGGCTGAAATTCGCGTTTCATAGACATTCACCTTTTTTTTTTAAGTGTCGCTTTTTTTGCTTGATAACGATTGGGAATACCTACTACATGGCTTATAAAATGAACTTTTAGGTTTATAATCGGAAACAGCGCACTCAGACTCAAAGTCTTAGTAATAGGGTCCCGTTTTACGGTTCTCTGCCCTTTCGCCGAAAATTGTTTGCCAGATTTTCACTTGCCAACTAACGTTTCGCAGAATTTTATTTCGACGAATAATCATTTGCCAACTTATCATATAATTTTGTTTTATTTTCCACCCTCATAGTTACCAACTGTACGTTTCGTCTGCATTTAATAATGACACTTTTTAAAATGCCAACTTTCAAGTAGCAGAATGTTTCCACTACACTTCGATGCACGTTACCACGAAAGATTTTCACTGCGATACTACTTGACTTCGATGCACGGTAAAGGTATTTGTATTGTCATTCACTCGCTCTTGCATCCTATGTCGACGGAGCCCCGCTTCGCGGGGCCCCTATTTCTGAGTAAAGGGTTTAAAGTAACCTAACCAAACCTAACCTCGGGGTGCCCTTCGCTCGCTCTTGCATCCTACGTCGCCTATTGCGTTCGTTGAGTTCGGGTGCGGTAACGGTAACGTAAGTATATAGCAAAAGAAGAAAAGATATTTCAGTAATAATTCGGAGTATTGAAAATCGGAATGTCGTTTTTCGGACCGAGAATCCATCAAGCATTTGATTCTTCGAACATATGAAAATCGGAATTATCATTATATCAATGTATCCTGGGAACTGTTACACTGACAAAATGTCATTCGTCTAATAGTTGTGTGGCCTAGTGAAATGTTTGACAAATGATAAATGTCCCAAACGTTTTGTGTCATTATAATAATCAGCTTAACAATAATTCTACCAAATGAAACGTTGTCATACAAAAATTTGCTAATCGTTAGTTGTCAAAGTGCATCATCGGCGAAACGTTGGTTGGCAAGTGATAATCTGCCAAACAATTTTCGGCGAAAAGGCAAAATACCCCGTTTTACCTTAGGGGTACGAAACCCTTAAACAAAAAAAAAACAAAATAATAAAAATACACGTGAATTGAGGTTGCCGACATTAATAAAAAAATACAATAAGTAAATTAAATTAGTAATTAAAAGATTACAGGAACATAAAACAATGTCTCTAAATAGCACACTTTTTCAGAAATCAACCAAAGTAACTAATAATAATAATAATAATATCCTTGGACATTTCACACAACGCCATTTAGTCCCAAGCTAAGCAACCTAATGCTTGTGTTATGGTAACGAGATGGCTGAAAAACTACTTGTATAATTTTTTATTTTTTTGTAAATACATACATATTATAGACTAGCTTCTGCCCGCGACTTCGTCCGCGTGAAATTTCACCCTCCCCTATTCACCCTCTTAGGAGTGGAATTTCGAAAAACCCTTTCTTAGTGGATATCGGTATACACTTCACAAAGAACACACTCTCCAAATTTAATGTCTCTATGACCGGCGGTTTAGGCTGTGCATTGATGTAATCAGTCAGACAGGATCACAGGACTTTGAATTTTTTATTAGATTATAAAAGTAAACCTAAGTACCTACCTAATAAAAAAAAACTCAATAACAGAAAATAAAATACCTACCTAAATAAACCTATTTCTGATGAAAACTAATCTAAACTCAATAAATAAGCAAAATCCCTAAAAACTAATATCTATACGAATGACTAATCCTACCTAACAGTTTTTTAAAATAACCTACGGTCACTACGTACACTATCAAATATACTACCCATACTTTAAAATTAAAATCTATACCTACGACTTATAAAAATAAACCTAAATAAATCTACCTTAAAGTGTACTTAGTAAAAACTAAGAGGATTAAAAAGGTCGCACAGAAAAGCACGGTTTAGAATTGCAAGTAGCAGTTAAAACATACAATTTATAGAATGCTAATAAGAACGATCGCTCGCCACTCGACACGTCCGTTCAAAAAATGTATGATGCGCGCGCTCAGACTCCGGTGCAAGCCAAATTCAACCTTCAGCACTACATATACAGTGCGGGTGACATAACCTACGACAAACTTATTATTTGCGGTTGGTCCAGTAATCGGGTCTAGGGATCGAACCGCAAAATTAAGTTTGTTTTTTATTATATATACTTTTCCGGGATAAAAGTACACAGTGTGATGCCCAGTATATTAAAAAATAATTATACCAAGTTTCATCGTAATCGGACCGGTACTTTTTGCGTGATGCCTGAACAAACAGACAGACCTATACAGACAGACAGACAGACAGACAAAAATTTTTTTAATCACATTTTTGTGTTTGGTGTCGGTCTAGTAACACCCCCTGCCATTTATTTTTTTGATATTTTCAATGTACAGAATTTTCACTTCTACAGATTTATTATAAGTATAGACAACAAAACAAATAAACTGTTTAAAGACTCTGAACGCATCAACAGCCAAATATTGAATGAAGCTCGCGCTTTTTTTTTTTTTTGACATGACAACTCGCAGTTGCAACTCGCTAAGGTTGGCTTTCTGCTTAACCGGACATCGGACCTCCCGCCTTTTTATACCCTACCGCCACGACCCGCGTCGAGCGCGGCAACCGTTACACAAAAATAATCCTTATGGCATGATTCAGTATTCACGCGCGACGGCGCGATAGCTTATTAGCGTATTTCATGTTTAAGTTTGCTGTTTCTATACCGATTACTATGATTCTTTTTTATTGAATAGGTAATATTATTGATAATTTTCTGACTCCCAAGATACAGGCAAATGTCTAGTTTGGGGGTCACTGACTATTCTATTCTTGTAAATTGTGATTGTTATTAATAAATAATTTGAATTTGAATTTGAATAATATTAACTTCTTTTAATTAGGGATGAGTGAGAGTATTATAAACGTAAGAGTAAACAAATATAATCAGAATGCTCCGAACTGCTAAGCTATCGGGAGTTACACGTGTTATTGTGAGTCAACCATAAAAGATAGACATATATATTTTTTTGATAATTATATGTAGAACATTTCCGTCATAAATGATTTCTATGTAGCTTTAACCATTAAGGCTGCACACGCGACGGCAGCTTAAAAAATGAGCAACTTCTCCCGTTTTCCCAACATTTCCTTTTACTGCTCTGCTGCTATTCATTGTAGCGTGATGAAAAGTACACTATAACCTCCCCAGGAGTATGAAGAATAATTGTACCAAGTTTCGTTAAAATCCGTCGAGTAGTTTTTGTTTCTATAAGGAACATAGAGACAGACAGACAGACAAAAAATTAACTGATTGCATTTTTGGCATCAGTATCGATCATTTATTACCTCCTGATAGTTATTTTGAAAATATATATCATGTACAGAATTGACCTCTCTACAGATTTATTATAAGTATAGATAACACACCCAGACCCAGAACAAATACTTGTAGGTCGTACAAATATTTGTTCCGTGCGGGAAACGAACAGTCAATTGCTTAACCACTGCGCCAACCGTGTCGTCAAACTAATGATAATAGTACTAGTTACAATTTACTTATGTATCTCATTATAAGCGAACTGCTATTATTAAGTTCTTATCCATGCTTACTATTTAATATATAAAATTCTCGTGTCACAGTTTTCGTTGCCATACTCCTCCGAAACGGCTTGACCGATTTTGATGAAATTTTTTGTGCTTATCCGGTATCTATGAGAATCGGCCAACATCTATTTTTCATACCCCTAAATCGAAACTTACGCGGGTGAAACCGCGGGGCGCAGCTAGTAATATTATAAATTCGAAAGTAACTCTGTCTGTCTGTCTGTATGTTACCTTTTCACGCCTAAACCACTGAACGGATTTCGATCAAATTTGGCAGAGAGATAGATTGCATCCCGGGGAAAGACATAGGATAGTTTTGATCGACATACCTCGCGGCGGAAGCTAGTGGGAAATAAAGTTCTTAAACCTGAAAGTTGCATTACTTCCACTAGCGGTCAAGAGATGGCGCTGACCTAATGCTGCACATTTCTACACCGCAGTGTTAAAATTCTCTGACGAATACAGGCCTCGCTGATGATAATTTAAAAACATATGATGATACGGAACTCTCGGTGCGCGAGTCCGACTCGCTCTTGACAGGTTTTTTGTAATGAGACCGAGAGCTCGAAGACCCGACGAAAATAAACAATACATCGACAATGTTGAAATAAAAGTTGTCAAACTGCCAGACTACCATTTACAGCATGCAGTGGGTGTGGTTGAAGTCAAATGTCCACTGTTACGTTGGATATGCACGGAATGGTTTGCCACGTTAGCAGCACGGTTCAGGGGGTCTACTCCCTAACTCCGACCGTCCGTCCGTCGGCCCGTCCGACAGTAGCCCGATACGACGGTGTGAACCCTACTCCCTAACGATTTCGGACTCATCAGTTTCAAACGGAATCATAGACAATATTCGTGAACGAACGACGCATGGCGATACAGTTACACTATTTTACCGGTCGATTACCGGTTTACTTATTTTGTAGTTTTCTAGCTTATTAAACAAAAATTAATACTTTTGTCGTTAGAAAATGACCAAATTTAAAAAATATACCTTTTATTATGTCTATAAATATAGAATTGAACTATTTTTGCCATTTTTGTCTGGAAACTGGCATCATCCTGTTATACCTTTGCCTGTTTACTTTTTTGAAGGAAATTTTATAATGAAATGTCAAAGGCCGCATTCCGAATTTAGTTTGTCTCATTGTCTCACATGCGTTCCGATTTAGTTATTACGATTATGACAGCTAAGAGCTGTCAACAATTCGAAACGCTCGTGAACGCGCTCACAGTGATACTCAATGTCAAAACGATATTATTACAGTATTTCTTTGTATAAACACCACATTTCTTCTTCAGTTCTTCTTCTTTAGTTAGGTGGCGATAGTCAGCCAGAAGAAAAAAAAAACCTCTACATTTAAAAATAATTTTGACACAACTAAATCGAATTTGACAATCGCGACACCACGTGGAAAATATTTTATTTTGTTTTTAGAAGATATTTTATTTTTATATGGAATTTTTCTCTTTTTGTATGGAAAATATGAAAAATTATTACCTACGTGTTGAGTTTTAGGGGTTTATGGGTTTTATAAAGGGGGTCGAAATTTTCATTATTTTTACGATAGGACACACCGTTTTCGAGATATAAGCAAAAGAAAAGAAAAAAGATACAGTACTGTTTTTGTTGGTGTGCCAACTAATTTTATTCCACACCTTTTTAGTCGCGATTAAAAATAGTCAGATTTAATTAGAAAATCTAATCGTTATCGCGCACGCTAATTCTGTACGGGTTTAGGCACGCTCAAATTCCTGTAAAGCTTCTTTAATATTTAAAAAAACAGCCATACTTAGTTTGAATTCTTTTAAATTGGTAACTTTCGTAGACAGCACGAGAACTATTTTGATATCGTATCAACTGACATAAATATCCGTCAAAACCAGTGTCAACTTTAATTGTTCGGACGGGCTAAAACACATCGGGGGTAGGGACAACTATCAAATCGCGTTGTCATTCATTCTTCGCTCGGGCCCTGAACGAATCATCCGTCCGTAGGGCATAGGGAGTAGGAAACGCCTGTAACGAAGGCCGAAACGACGGACTTCGTGCTTAGGGAGTAGACCCCCAGTTGTTTGCCAGCCCCGCATCCGTGCGTAGCGTGGCATGTGTATGTTTGTGTTTCAGGGTGCAGAGCTACATGAGTTCACCGCGCAAGTGAGTGTTAGTTATAGAGCTCGTTCGATCGCCACTGCTAACCGTATTTCTAGGTATTACAAGTATATGGAGATCTATACTTCTGTTGCAGAAGGCCGCATCACATGCCGACCTGGGACCAGTAAGAGTTTCGACTTGCGAGCTCCAGGAAGGCTAAGAATAATTGCTTACTTATAAATATCATAAATCTCCTACTTACATGTATCTAATGGATTTAACAAAGTATAAACTCAAAACTATATTTAAATTATTTTTAACCGACTTAAAAAAAAAGAGGAGGTTATCAATACGTCGCGTATTATTTTTTTCAACACACTTGCTCGTAAAGTGAGCCTTATTATATCGTTCTAAGGGCCATAAACCGAACTATAACATACACGTGCATAATAATATTACACACTAGTGCATAATAGAATGATCCCTACAAAGTTAAGTTAGTACCTAACTGCAAATTATATGCGAGTAAACAGAGCATTTTCAATTTAACCGGGTAATACAGTTTTTTTTTTTTTTTGTAACAACAAAGAGGTTTTATGCCACCGAAAATCTATTTACATTTTTGAAATAAATAAATGTGTCCCTAATTAAGACGAAAAAACATTTATTATTATCAAATTATTTATAATTCACAATAATTTCTTATAAAATATTTGCATTTTATCACAAAAATTATCATTTTGAAGTAGGCTGTATGGCTGTAATCAATCAACTTACATTTGGCGCGTGCAAAAAAAAAATTTGCGCGCCATTTCCCAATTTTCCCCTAATTTTCATATTTTGTTTGTATCGCATTTGTTGCTGTGTGGTAAATAATTATAAAAATGTCAGGTTTTAGTACAGAAGATGAACAATTGATTGATTTAACCCCGCCAGAAATACTAAATGCAGCACAAAATGCAAACGAAAGCCTAATACCTGCAAAATCTAGAGAAAAGTATTTAGCTGCTTACGATAGTTTCCTGCAATGGAAGAGCAACAAAAAAACCCAGTCATTTTCTGAAAATGTGTTTTTGGCGTATTTCTCTGAACTCGCCAATACATACAAACCTAGCTCCCTGTGGTGCATCTATTCCATGTTAAGAAGCATGGTTAAGCTCAAACATGGTGTTGATATCAAAACGTACTGTAACCTGATGGCATTTTTGAAGAGACGCTCGGATGGATATATTGGTCGGAAATCTAAAGTTTTGTCACCAGCCGACGTTGAAAAGTTTTTGAATGAGGCTCCGGATAGTCAGTATCTAGCAACAAAGGTACGTTTCATATTTTTAATCGAAACGAATCTACAATATACAAGTGTGTAACTTTAGCATAATTTCTTAGAACTAATTAATTGATTTCTTTGCAGGTTGCCTTAATATTCGGTGTTACTGGTGCTTGTAGACGACAAGAGCTGTACAATATTACAACAAAAGATGTAGAAATCCACGGAGATATGCTTCTTGTCAAAATTACCCAGACTAAAACCAAGATTCCACGATCTTTTACAATCCAAGGAACGTTTCGTGAAATAGTGAAAAAATACCAAGATCTCCGTTCAACAAAAACAAAGAATGACCGCTTTTTCCAAAACTTTCAGAAAGGAAAATGTACTGCACAAACAATCGGTATTAACAAATTTGGTAATATGCCAAGAGAAATAGCGAAGTATTTAGGTTTGCCTGAGGCCGATTTTTACACTGGACACAGTTTTAGAAGAACGTCGGCTACAATGTTGGCTGATTCGGGGGCTGATATACTAACTTTGAAGCGACATGGTGGATGGCGTTCTGACGCAATCGCTGAATCGTACATAGAAGACTCAATTCATAACAAAGCAAAAATCAATGACAAAATAACGCAAGCCATTAATTTGGAGCCAAAGGCAAAAAAGTTTTGCCCCGAACCACAACCATGTACATCTACTAGCGTGAGTTATTTGGTGCCCTCTCCTTCCAGTAATTTGTATGATTTACCTTTGTCGCCGACATTTACACAAGAAGTAAATGAAGGTACTAAAGAAGTGGCAAGTACCAATGTAACACAAACTGTGAAATTGCCATCAAAAACAATCCAATATCGTTTTGAAAATTGTACATTCACCAATTGTTTTAATAATTAAACGATTTATGCAATACATATTTGTTTTTTCCTCGCAAGTGTGTTGAAAAACGTCGTATGATACACGTGTGTATTGATGATTACCGTCCTCGGCTCTCTTAAGACCCTCACCTGACGGCTCGGGTCTCAATGGCGCCTCAGCGGTAATCACCAACATTACACACTTGTACCATAATGTACTATTAACAGATTGCCATAAAGGAGGAGGTTATATGTTCGACTTTATGTATGTTTCTTTTTTTTATGTTTTGTTCACCGATTTATCCGTCAATTGTAGACCAATTTCATTTTTTTTTTGTTTTAAAGGGTATACTCTCGAGGTGGTCCCATTGTCATCAAGTTGGAATCTGATGAGAGGATCCCATGGAAATCGAGGGAAACCCTCAAATTTTATAGGCGAACCTATAGCGATTTCGGTATTTTACAAGCTTTTATTTAACTTGCAATGTATGTATGTATATAACTATGTTTGTTTGGGTGGACTCTTGAAACTCAATTTTGAAGCAGATGTATTAAGCTGGAATTTATATCAAATACTCAGATCTACTGTCCCTTGGAGCTGTGAAAAAATCAAAATTCTAAGCCAATGCAATCAAAAGATACAGCCGTTTATGCCGCAAATTTTCGACACTCGCAAGGGAATCAAAACCTACAGGGTACTTCCCGTGAACTCAGAATCTTGAAATGTGGTACGAAGTAACGTCTCATAGCAAAGATAAATGAAAAATTGTGAAAACCGTAAATATTTAGTTGCATCATATAATAATTTTAAACTTACTACCCCTTTCCTCATGAACGCGTAGAGGTACCTATTAAATTGAAATTCATATCAAATAGTCAGGTCTATAATACCTTTAAGCTGTAATAAAATCAAACTTCTATGTCAACGCAATCAAAAGCAATTTAAGCCGCATATTTTCAAACTCGCAACCACTCGCAAGGGAATCAAAACCTAAAGGGTACTTCCAGTCGACCTAGAATCTTAAAATTTGGCATGAAGCAATGTTTTAGAGCACATATATAAAGGAAAAATTCCGAAAACCTTAAATTTTTAGTTACATGAGATTTTTTATTTTTATAATTATGAACCTATTACCCTTTTCCTCATTTTGCAATAAAAATACTATAACTCGATTGTCGTGATGGGTAAACTTTTACTTCTATACCTACAGATTTGTACGGAACCCTCGGTGCGCGAGTCCGACTCGCACTTGGCCAGTTTTTTTTGCAAAAAAGTTTTCTTATAATATTTATTAAAAAACATATCTGAAATTCTTACAATATGCTTTTATCTGGGGGCACAGCAGTACCCCCGTCAAGACGAACAAAAAGCGGCATGGTCGTGCCATCCTTTTCTCGAAACAGTTCAGGCCATTTTCGACCCCCTATAAATTCGTTATGAATAAAACTAGAAGCCTGAATGTTCAGTAACCAAGCATGCATTGTATAAACACGGTATTTTTGAAATTTCATTCAATTTGAACCAGTAGTTTAAGATTTATAACTAGTCAAAATTTCATAATTTTGTCACTCACTCACTGACTCACCGATCATCAAAACTCTAAGGCACTTCTAGCAGACATAGAGGCTTCGAATACAATTAGTGTTTAGTGTATAAATCAAAAAGTCCACTTTTCTAGAAATACCAACTGCATAAATAACTTTTTAATCCCATATAAATATATAGGATTACAAAATTACATTTGCAGTGAATGAATCAGTGTACCTGTATATCTATCTTCTATATATCTATATTCTATTCTATATATAAATATATATATACATATAATAAATCTTTCCAAAAAAAAATAGTTGGGTTGTTAAAGGATAACCAACAGATGCCATTTCATCAATTTTTGGAATTTTTGTCTGTTTGTCGGTTTGTCGGTTTGTCTGTTTGTCTGTTTGGATGTGACAGATTATTGATTTGAACAGGGTCAACGCAAAAAGTACCAATCCAATACGGTTACTTTTTATACTCAAATATGGTGTAGAACTCGGAGCAGTGATTAGTTTTTGTTTTATCGCAATCGGTTCACTCTATCAAAAGATATAATCAATTTAAAGTATTCTAGAACAACTTTTTACGTTTTTTAGTAACACGTAACGACATCTATTGGCGCGATATAGTACCTACTAACGAAAACGTATTGTTGTTGTGATGTGAATAATCACGTCCTATTAGTTTATGCTTACTTAAATGACGAAATAACACAGATACCTACTTATGTCTATGTTATTTTAAAACGTAATGATAATGATTATAATATTAAAAAAATCGCTTTCCATTGATGGTTTATTTAGTGGCGCCTGCCTGTGGCGCTAAAAGAATTTTAAACAAAAATTTGAGGATAATGTAAGATAATAATAATAATTAATGTGGTGTTCTGAGCGCTATAGAAGTTTGATAATTATTGAAGAAAGTTGAGTAACGCAGAGCGTTTTTTAACGAAGTTCATATATTATGGAGCTTGCGGTAGGAGTTCTAAGGGAGAAATCGTCAAATAACGAAAAAGCGTTATGCCTCATTTTTCAAAGTAATAGATAGATAGAGACACACACACACAGAGAGAGAGAGAGAGCTATTTTTCATAGTTTCCGAGGATCCCCCGGTAAGTGAGGTCAAAAGAAAATCAAAGATGCTGTTGCCTAAATTTTTAACTTTTTCGTCATGGGTGTCGTTTTCATGGTTTTCGAAGGTGCTGAAGTCGATAGTCAGGTCAAAATGAAAATCCAAGATGGTGGCTGCAATTTTTTTTTTGTCATGTTTGTCGTTTTCATGGTTTTTGAGGGTGCTGAAGTCGATAGTCAGGTCAAAATGAAAACCCAAGATGGCGGCTCCATTTTTTTAAATGTTTTGTCATGGGTGTCGTTTTGATAGTTTTCGAGGGTGCTGAAGCCGATAGTCAGGTCAAAATTAAAATCCAAGATGGCGGCTGCAATTTTGTTTTGATTTTTTGTCATGGATGTCGTTTTCATAGATTTCAAAGGTGCTGAAGCCGATAGGCAGGTCAAAACGAAAATCCAAGATGGAGGTTGCAATTTTTTTTTATGGGTTTCGTTTTATTGGTTTTTGAGAGTGCTGAAGACAATAGTGAGGTTAAAATGAAACTGTAACGGCTTACCCACCGTCGATTGGCCCATGAACCGTTGGTGAACATTATCTTTAAACCATTAACTTTTTTCCAAAGGACTTTTCACCCACGAACGTTTTGCCATTATAACTCTACGTCAGTGAATGCTTTACAAACAGAATGTTTTGAATATAACTAACAATATTAAATATATATTAATAACTTTTCACCCAAAGAACAAGGCCAACAGACGCCGGGAAAGATGAAAGTACAACAATAATAAGACGTAGTCCTTTATTTCTGTGAAAAGGGTATAAAGTGACCTAACCAAGCCTAACCTCGGGGTGCCCTTCACTCGCTTTGCCCGCTCACTTGAGCCGCCATCATCCCCTCGAACCCTACGTGTCCGAGTCGGGGTGCCCTAAGACCCGAGCTCGCTTCGCTCGCCCTTGCATCCTTAGTTCTATTTGACATGGGTCAAATGTTCTTTGGGTGAAAAGTTATTGGTCAAAACATTCTGTTGGTTAAGCATTCACTGACGTAGAGTTCTGTTGGGGAAACGTTCGTGGGTCACAAGTCCTTTGGATGAAAAGTTAATGGTGTCCAACGGTTCATGGACCAATCGACTGTTGGTAAACCGTTTCAATACTGGTTAAAATGAAAGTCCAAGATGGCGGATGCAAATCGAAAAATTCGTAGTGTGTGTCGTTTTCATGGTTTTCGAGAGTGCTGAAGTCGATTGTGACGTCAAAATGAAAATGGAAGATGGCGGCTGCAATTTTCTTTTTCTTTTTTTATCATGTGTGTCGTTTTCATGGTTTTCAATATAAACTTACACGACTTTTTGTGAAATAAAATAAAATACAACCGACTTAAAAACACACATCAAAGTGCAATAGACCTTTGGTTTCAGAAGTCTGTAATTTCTTGCCAACGCGCAATGTCTTCCCAAACGAAGGTTATTTTGCACTTTGTAGGGTTTTTTTATGGAAGTCGGTTATATTTTTTTGTAATTAGCTTTACAATTTTTTTTCTGGTTTTCGGAAGTATAAGGTCTAAATCAAAATCATGTCTAAAGTTTTCATGGGTTTCATCTTCGTAGTTTAAATGGCGGCCGGTGT
Source organism: Gortyna flavago (assembly GCA_963669345.1). Classification (NCBI taxonomy): domain Eukaryota; kingdom Metazoa; phylum Arthropoda; class Insecta; order Lepidoptera; family Noctuidae; genus Gortyna; species Gortyna flavago. The sequence continues at coordinate 11,844,283 of OY770150.1, read as the reverse complement.
CAAATATAACCAAAGTTTAATGGGTTGCTTTTTACACGGGCAACTTTATGTAGGCTCTTACCATTAATGTATTCTTCCTTTTATCATCTAGATATCTCGATGCTTTATAAGGCATAATATTGGTAGGTATATATGATATCTTCAATACCAAGTTAAGAAATTCTAAATTTACCACAGAGAAGAGACCAAGACTTAGAAAAACTAACTTCAAACTTCACCTACTAATCTCAGATGTCTATACTTTAGACTAGCGGTCGCCCGCGGCTCCGCCCGCGTGGATGTCGGTTACCGCTGCAAAAAGCCTACCCAGGAAAGACACGGTCAGCAAAATGATTCCCAGGTCAATTCCCAGATTCGGAGGTTCTCAGATTTTGTTGTGCAAGGCGTTGTGAACGTTCAGGTGAAAATTCTCCCATACGACGTATTCTTGCTGCCCGTGCTTGAGAACTATGTTTAGAAAGTTGAGATCTGGCTCTCTTAGGCATTTTCAAATGTTTAAGAAAATGTTAATAGCGTGTAATATTCTAGCTCTGAAAAGAACTGTTGTTTAGCCCTGAAAAAACTGTTGGTTAGCCCTGAAAAGAACTGTTGTTTAGCTCTGAGAAGAACTTTTGCGTAGGTGTAGTTTTAAGAACGAAATCTAAAAAAAAACACGAAAATTATTAGACTTCGCGCACGACCGCTGCGTAGGGAGCCGACCTCGCGTCTGAGCCGCGCGGGTGGGTACCTTACTCATAGATCTAAACTCCCCTCCCGCACGCGCACCCCCGTCTTGGTGACGCTCACTTCGCAACGGGCCGTGCAGCAGAAATCGTATATTTAAATTTCGCCATAACTTCAAAAACAAACGTCCAATTTTAATCATTCAAAGACCAAATATTATCTACATAAACTGTACTTAGTGATGAAATAATTTATTTTGATAAGGATTAATAGCATGAGTAAAATAAACGCGTCTAAATGTAGTACAAAAAAAATTCAAGATTTTTAAATTAATAAATAGTTGTTGTGCCTCACTCGACATAGATAGGTATAGTGTGTCGCGGACTTTTTTGTAGATATTTATAAGATCTACAATTAATTAGAACATTTTATGGTTCTATCTTTAATAGTTTAGGCAGCCTACGCAAAATAAGTAACTTTTCTGTCCGAAAAACCCGAATATTTTACGGAACCCTATTTTTCCAAAATAAAATATAGCCTATGTTACTCGTGGATAATGTAGCTTTCGAATGGTGAAAGAATTTTTTAAATCGGTCCAGTAGTTTTTGAGCCTATTCATTACAAACAAACAAACTTTTCCTCTTTATAATATTAGTGTAGATAAAATGGTAATATGATTTTACAAGTTGGTATTCTAAGACAGACGCAAAATAAAATGGACATAATTATGGCTGTTTGATTAGATAATCAGCCTCGAGCAGGCGCTTTTATTTTAATTTATTCTCAAAAATCAAAGTGATACTTCGTCGCATTGTCATTATGAACCATGAAGACGCAGTGATTGCAGTCGAAAGGGCCGTGGTAGAGAACCCTAGGTAAGGAAAGCGTTACCAGACAAGATCTGATGATTCTTCCTTTTCAATGAAGGAGTGGCAATTACACCTTTCCTAAGCGACACATTACCTATTGTTTCCCGACATCCACGCGAACGAAGTCGCGGGCACAGCTAGTGTTTAATATGATATATATTAGTTTTTGTATTTATTTATATAATGAGTTAGTTAATATATATATATTAATTCATCGTTTAGTTTCGTACTGGTGCGTACACAATAGTTTAGCAGAAAATAAAACAACTACATATATATTATACTTATGTAGGTATATTACTTTGACAGTATTTATAGTGAATGAGAGATACCTAACAATTTTACTTATGGATTAACTTTAATTGACGTTTGACGAGTGCGGCCCTAAATATTACTGACTAATGCAAAAATAGTACACACACGCGTTTCAAACGACGTTTTTCAACACACTTGCGAGGAAAACAACAGACTTGTATTGTTAAATGTTAAGGCCAGCTTTCCCGTTTTTGCCTGTTTTAGAATACATTTTTGATAGGCAAATTATAAAATTTAGAACCTGAAATAAATATATATGTTAGATACATGGATTTCTGTATTGTGTTGAACTAATTGTATTCATATGTTTGTTATTGCATCTGTTTGTTTCCCAAATAAAATAAAATATATTCTTTCTCCTCAAAATTTTACCGTTCAATACATGATACAATACCAGTCTTACCAAGGTCTATCGTATTACCCAGTAACTGGGTTGTGGAGGTCAGATAGGCAGTCCATGTAAAATACTGGTATTCAGCTGCATCCGGTTAGACTGGAAGCCGACCCCAACATAGTTGGGAAAAGGCTAGGCAGATGATGACACGATACAATACAATTTTCTCGATGGAAAAAAATACCGAACTAACTTCGATTTGCAGTTTTTTTACAGCAAAATTTAATTTTATACAAGTATTAATACTCCTTTTTGCCTATAATTTATATCAATATATGGGTAATTCATTTTGGAATTAATGATTACCGATCGTTTTTTTTCATTACATTTATATTTTTTTTTATCGATCATTCAAGTGATTTTCGATCCGCTCGACAGTCACGCGTCGTTTGCCAGTGTCCCGCGAAACGTTAGTGCTATTCTGTAAAAATCTCACCGTGATAACTCAGGTGAAGTGAGCTTAAAGTGAGCTGTCATTAGTGTCAATACCTATAGCATCAGACGGAATGACAACTCACCTGAGTTATCACGGTGATTTTTTTACAGAATAGCACTACTGTGCCGAATTTTTGGGCGCGCGCTTCTCTTCTGCTCCGTAAATCTGGCGGCACGGTAGAGCCCCCGCCAAGACGAGCCAAGCGAAGCGCAAGGGCACTACCTACCTTTTCTCGAAGTGTTTCGTCGTTTTTTTGAACCCTCATAGAGTTGGTTTCCGATGTACCAGATAGTTCATATTCTCAGGATATGATGTCAATAATAGACTAATTAAAAAAACATACAAAGTCTCAATTGAATAGCTCTAATACTTTAGATTTTATTGATATCTAAAATACACCGATTTCGTCACTGACACACTGATGATCATCAAAATGTTTGGCTACTTCCTGAAGTGCTAGAAAGCTGAAATTTGGTATGTCATCTAAGTTTAGTATACAACCAACAAAAAAATTCATAAACTTATAACTTTCGCCCCCCATCCCCTAAAATGGGGGGTGGAAGTTTGTATGAGACTTCAAAATGTTAGGGTACTTCCTGAAGTGCTAGAAAGCCGAATTTGGTATGTAAACAAAGTTCCTGAAGTTTGTTGTTACTTTTATTTCACGATTTACTTAGTAATAAATAAAGAATTATATTTCTAAACATGCTTTGTTGACTGTACACTTTAATCCAAAATAGGCTTGGTAGTGTCGTTAATTGTAAACGACACTACTGGTAGTGCGGCTGGTAGTGTCGTTGCCAAAACATGAAAAAAACACTACCGTTCCCCCAGATTTAACTGACAGCTGTGCTGCTGGCTGCTGGGGAGTTTGTTGCGACACTTCTTCTTCCCAACGAAAGCACTAGGAAGTGGTGGTGTACAAACAGGCCTTTGGTATGAAACCGAATGCAGCGTAAATTACGCACTTATAACTTTCGCCCCCCATCCCCTAAAATGGGGGGGGGGGGGGCGAGAGGGGGGTGGAAGTTTGAATGAGACTTTCACCAATTTTACGAATTAGGACATGCAAGTTTACACGGGACTGTAGACAGTGACTAAAAAAACTATTAATAAGTACTTTACAAGAACCTCCGCCTTAATCAAGAGTCTCATGGTAGGTCTCAGTTATTTACGCCCTTTGACGACGAGGTGAGCAAATCGACTGTAAAGCACTTATTACACTATACAATTTGTAGGGTGCCTATACTATCTATTTTCTCTTGTGGGCAGGCTTATGTAGCATTCTCTAGGTCTAGAGAGACCAATTTACAAGGTGTTCACCTTATAAATATAGACTTTGCTAGTATTAAAAGTTTTTTACTTATAATGCTATAGCGACACTGGCATCTTAGGTATTTTTGGTGCTGTAGATCTGTCTGTCTGTCTGTCTGTCCGTCTGTCACAGACAATTTGCTTCGAATCTTATGGAACGATTAGGTTGAAATTTGGTAGAACACGTACACGTATGCGCGATTGAGTCGTGATGCCTTGGTGCAGCCCTGTGATCAGACGATTTGGAATTGTTCCGGGCGCAGGCAACTTTGAGGTTATCCCTTGTGGTGTGGTCATCTGTTGTTAAAGAAGGCCGCATCTAGGTGATGAGGGAAGTTCGCCACTCCAGGTAACGAAAGTATCACCATCTACGCCCGTAGGCCACGTTATTCGTGTCTACACAGGTCTAACCTGTGCACAAAGTCAAGGGACTTAATCCCGTCAATTGAAAGCGCCAACTGACCGTCAATTGAAAGCGTCTACTGACCGTCAATTGAAAGCGTCAACTGAGCGTCAACTGACTGTCAATTGAAAGCGTCAATTGAGCGTCAATTGAAAGCGTCCACTGACCGTAAATTGAAAGCGTCCACTGACCGTAAATTGAAGGCATCAACTGAGCGTCAATTGTAAGTATAACCGAGTGTCAACGAAAGAGTTAACTGATAGAATTATACTGAGAGAACACTGAGTTAATCTATAGTGTCATAATTTAACATACTCGTATGAGAGAGTTAGGCCTTTTGTAGGAACCAGTTGTTATAGAGAATTGTGTCACGGGTATTGCTTTGCATAATCGTTATTTTCCTTAAATGAGCACAATCCTAAAAGGTCAACACTTGTACGGCTGAGCTAGAAGTTATTAAGTGGTTCATCTCACGGACTCGCTATAGCGACTCAGAGAAATTGTAATAGTCTCATTGGAGGCGTACACCGATACAATTAGGAATGGAGACTAGTTGCATGGGTGGATGCCCAGGTGTTTGGGAACATTATGATACAAGTGAGCTAAGCTCATTAAACAGGAGGCTGTGGATTGCAGCCCGAGCCGCAGGCGAGGGCGTAAATCAGCCGAGTGTCTAGTGAGCAAGTTGCTCACGAGTTTCATAGGCACTTTTTCAACACATTTGGGAGGAAAAAACAAACATGTATTGCATAAATCATTTAACTATTAACATAATTGGTGAACGTAAAATTTTCAAAACGATATTGGATTGTTTTTGATGGCAATTTCACAGTTTGTGTTACATTATTGGTACTCGCCACTTGTTTAGTACCTTCATTGACTTCTTGTGTAAATGTCGGCGACTATTTATCATACAAATTACTGGAAAGAGAAGGCACCAAATAACTCATGCTACGAGATGTACATGGTTGTGGTTCGGGGCAAGACGTTTTGCCTTTGGTTCCAAATTAATGGCTTGCGTTATTTTGTCACTGATTTTCGCTTTGTTATGAATTGAGTCTTCTATGTACGATTCAGCGACTGCGTCAGAACGCCATCCGCCATGACATTTTTACTTTTTATTAGTTATTTACCACACAGCAACAAATGCGATACAGAGAAAATATGAAAATTATAGGAAATGGTGCGCAAGTTTTTTTTTTTTGAACGCGCCTAATTTTATGTGGTTGATTACATAATCATACAGCCTACTTCAACATTATAATTTTAGTGATAAAATGCAAATATTTTATAACAAATTATTGTGAATTATAAATAATTTGATAATAATAAATGTTTTTAGGGTTCCGTAGTCAACAAGGAACCCTTATTGTTTCGCCATGTCCGTCTGTCTGTCTGTCCGCGGTTTAGCTCAAAAACTATTGGTACTAGAAAGTTGTAATTTGGCATGAGTACCTATACACGTTAATGACGCCGAAAAAGTGGTAAAATAAAATAAAAATAAAAAACAATGGCGTTGTCGTCGAATGAGATCTCACAATGGTTTCTTTACCGGTAAAACCATAAGTAGTTAGGAAAATTCTTGAGATTGTGTATTGAGGTGAAATAGTTGAATTGTGAACTTCGTATCGTCTCGTTGAGTGTAGGAATTTGCAGATTGAAATAGTTTAGTTAATAATTGGAAAATGAATTGGGTTTAAGTTATTCGTATGCAATTTTATTTTGTTTTTTCTGTTTTTTTTTCGCTCTTGGTAGATCGGTCGTGGTCAAGTTGAGGCGTCCGTGTTGGTGTTACAGGCGGACACAGCTTGCTTGACGATCTCCCGCCTTCTCTGTTTGCAGGCGCAGTCTGACACACGGTTCTTTTTGCGTTTGTGTGTTTTTTTGAGGGGAGTTTACTAACTTTTTAACTACGGAACCCTACACTGCGTATGGCCCGACACGCACTTGACCGGTTTTATTTCGTCATAATTAGGGATACATTTATTTCTTCCAAAAATGTAAATGAATTTTCAGCGGCATAAAACCTCCTTGATTATAGGTACCTTATAAATTTACTTTAGCACGGTGGTGAGTAGTGTTAAAGAAATCATCAACTTCTTGTTTCTTATTAATTCCTGTATACTGCTCAGGGGCCGGGTTACAGTACAATGATCCCTTAAGTGGTTATCTATTAATTACCGAACACCCTGTGTATAAATTTGGAAAATTATTTTTAGATTTAAAAGGATATACTTCCATATTGGTTCCACTGTCATCAGTTCAGGATCTGATGATGGGATCCTGGAGAAATCGAAGGAACTCTTCAAATATTATAGGCACACCTACAGTGATTTGGGTATTTTTTATAGTAACTCGTGCATTTGCTCTCAGAAAACACCATTTGGTGAAGTGGAACTGATGATGAAGACCACAGATGGCCACCGGAACTACTCAATAATAAGTATTTCACGTGTTGCGATGCGATTACTTTAATATGGTTGCTAAGCAATTTATGGTCGCCACAATGCGAATGGTGAAATGGAGCTGATGGTGGACCAGGAGAACTCCTGAACAATTAACGTCCCTGCATCGGGAAAAGAAATATTTCGTAAAAGGCGATGAGCAAGTTGACATTAGGCTATTGTAACTTAGATACATTATAAACAGACCCACTAAAAAGCGAGAAATAAAAAGTTTTTTAGAAAACATATTGAAAGTCACTGACAGCCGAGAACGGACTTCTTGCAACAGTTGCAGCAGCGCGGCAGCACGAGCTCGGGCGCGCGCGTCTGGTGGAACTGTCGGCCGCGCACTTTCCGCGGCTTGTACTCGGGGATCACCTCCTTGCCCAGCTTGTCGTACGTGGGGCCCTCCAAGTTCATCAGACTGCGCTGGCACAGCCGGCCCTGCACACACACAGGTGAACATCAACCTACAGTCTGTTCCAAAAGTGTCTGATAAAAAAGTTTTTAACAAAAAATTAAACTGCCGAAAAAACTGAAAAGCAAAAAATAATAAACCTATTTTATTTAACCTTAATAACTATGTTCTTAAACTAATGTAAGTATACCTAAGTAATTTTGAGTCGGCGTTAAACAAGTCTGTTGTTCAATAAGTGACCAACTTTGTGCACCGTAGGTTAGGACGGGCAGGATGCACATGTCGATGAGTTTTCTTTTTAACGAAATAGGAAGAATACCTTTCATGTGTTCTTTAAAAGACCAATAGGTATTCCAAGCATTTTGGACTCGTCTTTCGACTTCCTTATCTTGTCTGTTTTTGAAAGACACTATCTGGCTCAAGTATGTGTACTCATCGATATATTGTAACCTATGTCCGTCTACTTCGACCCTACGTTTTGTGCTGTTGGTCATGACCTGTGTCTTGGATCTGATCATTGAAAGTCCAACCTCAAGACTTGCCGTGCTCAGATCTTGGAGCATTTCCTCAAGTTATGAAGGTGATGTGGAGAATAATACTTTATCATCTGCAAAGCGGAGGTTTGGAGAGGAGCAATGTGCATAAATCTGGCAATTAGGCGACTCACCTGCTGAATTATGTAAACACCAGCTTTTGGAGCTGCATAACTAAAAGCCTATAGGAGCCTAGGTTTCGTCCTAAGAAGAGCAAAAGGTTTTGCAATCATCGTTGCGCTAACTTCTTTGTACAATGCATTAGTAAGAGTTGCTTCTCACACGGGCAACTGTACGTCGCTTGCTCCCGCGTCACCAGTCCTGACTATCTTTACATTTTGGCTCCTGGCAGCATAACTACCAACGTAGTTTATAGGGAAGTGTTGTAAGGTATCATACCTTTGGACGTATTTTTACTCTTTTGGAATGTATTCCTGCATTATTTTCTCTATTTCCTTCAGTCACATCTTATGACTGAACTCGGCAGGATTCCCATATAACTCTCTTCACTCGCTACGCTTGCAAAAAAAAAACTTATATTTTAATGATATTTTAAAAGTTGTTTCTTTATAATGCTATAGCGACACTAGCATCTTAGGTATTTTTAGTGCTGTAGAGCCTTCACGCAGACGACGTCGCGGGCAGCAGCTAGTAAATAAATAAAATAAAAAAAACTTTTTAACAAAAAAAATTAACCGTCGAAAAAATTAAGTACTTACTTACTTAAACTAATGTAAAGTATCTAAGTCATATCTAAGTAATTTTGAGACGGCACCAAAGTGATTTAGTGATCTTTGTTCATTGATTGTTTGGCGCCGACTCAAAATTACTTAGATAGGTACTTTACATTAGTTTAAGTACTTAGTTATTAAAGTAAAATAAAAAAGGTTTAAGTCTTAGATTTTGCTTTTCAGTTTTTTCGGCGGTTAATTTTTTTTGTTAAAATAAAATTAATTTATAATTTTTTGTGGCTACAATTTACTAATTACTACATGCTTAATTTTTTATTACTTTTAAAATAGCTACCTACCTTACTTTAGCTATTAACTGTTATATAATCCTATTTTAACTATTATTTGTTGTGTAATATAAATACTTTAAAGTCACATCTTTAGAATAAACGCTTTAACAGAATACAATGAGTCAAACACAGTGTGGACACAGATGTTGTGATAATGACGTCACGCTGAAGTATTTGCACGAAGGCTGCGCTGACGTTCATACTCGGGATCACCGTATGAGGAACATGGTGTAAGGTTCACTCATCCTCTATAGAAAAGGGAGGATCTTCCGACCAGACGGGTGTTGTGGTGTGGCAACTGCCCGATGATTCATGTCGGGCCGTTGTATCTATGCTAGTTGCGATTTTGCGTGACGTCGGTATGACGCGTTGTTCGCATGTGGCGTTGTAGATACCGCTACACTTAGTCCATTACTATATGAAGCTATTTTAGGTACACACGGCTACACATTAAGTTATACATAACCAGTATAAGCTAACTTCTGATTGTACGAAAAACCTATACAATGCGAGGTCAGCTAAAACAGGAAATGTATAGCTGAATGTGTAGCCGTGTGTACATCGTATAATCAGTAAGGGTCAGTGCACACCGAATGCTCGCGTATGGTCGAAAAAAATTTTGACTGCTCGACGGTGCATGCGGCATGCTCGCCCCTCCTCCGTGAGCAAGCTCCGTTGAAAATGCTCTGGGTTGCCAGGCGCGCGTGCATCACCAGTTTGCCATGCCAAAATCCGACGTTGGCAGAGGTGTTAAATATGGTTGATTGGGACTTATTAATTATCGCCCTTTTGGCAGAGGAAGAGGAACATGAAGAATATTTAAATAAAATCAACTTTGCTTCGTCCATGATTTCCAACTGACGCCGGCCGCGCCGTAGGTAGTAAACACACGTCCAGACAGTTGTGGCAATACTGAGCGCGGGCGGCGCATGGCAGCGGCTCGAGCGCGCTCGCGCATGTAGAATGCATACTAGAATACGCATCTTGCAAGCTCGAGCATGGTCGAGACTCAAGTTTGGACGTATATTTAATTTTTCAATGTTCCATACATTGCAAAATTAAATAATTATATTGTCATAAGATTCATTTTTCAGTAGTCTCAGAAAATGCTCTGCTCTGCTGCACTGCTGCTCTGCTCTTGGTGTGCGCTGACGCTAAGAGTGGAACTAAAGTAAACCTCGCAGAGCTACCGGCGGTCGTGCGGATTTAATTTAAAACTATGTTATCTCCTAAGATATTAATTGAAATCAAGTGATGTCAAGGGCAGTTTTGTTCAAAATTAAATACTTGTGATGAATGATATTTGGATAAGGATTAATATGATGTTTATAAAAACACTTTCGTAAATAATGCATTACTTTAAAACAAATTTGATTACCATAAAAAAGGTTATAGTGAGTCAGTCAACCTTAAAAGATAGACATATGCTGTCGCGGACTTTTTTGATCCGTACTATATAATATTATAAAGTTACCGTCAATATGAGTCCAAGAATGAAGACCAAGTCTTGGATTTCAAATCAGCCCACATAAAACTTTAATACTATAAATCTACTATTTGCTACCTTTTGCAAAACTTACTATCAAAAGACTACACGGACGGAGAGGCTTAATAAACATCCAGCACCTTTGCCGGAAACAAGTCTGTCGACTTAAAACATTCTTTCACTGAAAATCTCGCACTACTAACATTCATAAAGCGATACAGCGTTGCAGCAGATGAGATAGAGGGCTTAGTGCAAGATAAAACTATAGGGCACTCAGTGAATCACCTTGGTAGATACCCTTCTTAATGGATATTTGTCGCGTTGTAATATTTATTATTATTATTATAGTGTAGAAGTATAGCTGTAGACATCGGTGAAGGAAAAACAGCGTCAGGAAACTTGGACTTATAGTTAATATTAGTTTCAAATCAGCAGTCTTGAGCAAGCGTGGTGATCAATGCTCGTGCCTTCTCTGTATGAGAAGACGCCTTTGCCTTGCAGTGAGAAATAGGGTGGTATTATTCGTTGGTAGGCTCGGATTATGTTAAGTACCTTTAAGCGGATTCGTGTGATCTGCGGGTTGCGCGCAGCCGCCATGTCGAGCTGGTCTGGCGACGGCGACTGGCTCCTGTCCTTCCTCTGTCGCAGTACCGGGGCCTCTTGCTTCATGTCCTCGGGCGGCGGGGTGTCGTGACGCTGCGGGGTGAAGTGCGTGCGCGGCTCTGGGGTGGGGGGAGGCTTGCTGCGGCCGGGTGGCGAAGGAGGAGAAGGCCTCGGCGGCGAGGGCGGCCGCGGGGGTGGTGCAGGCGGGGGAGACGTCGGTTTGGTCTCCGGCAGCGTGTTAATCGTCGTGTCTTCTTCGATCTGATCTGCCTCTCGCATCCGAACCTTGTCCTTGTTCAACAGCCGCTTGAGCTTGTTAACGCGCTCTATCTTGTAATGCTTGGAGTGCGTGTAGCTCCTGAACGTGTTGTCGTCTTGGATGGATTGGTTCATGTCACCCTTCCCCCGCCGTGTGTCGCCGTGGTACAGGCGCGGCGGCTGCGGAAGAGGCCCCGGTGCTAACATGCGTTTGCGGTAAGGTGATTGGAGCGCAGGGGGCTGGGGCTGTGGGGGAATTGCGGGGGACGCAGGGTACGCCAGCTGGTTTTGTTGCTCGAGCAGCGCGTAGTCGTCGTTGTTCCGTCGCAGGTCATCTCTGATTATATTCACGAACTTCAGTCTTTTGTCGGCGATGTTAAAGTTCTCTTTGACTGAAAACACCATACCTATTAGTTAGATGCTCACATATCTTGGTTGTTACTGGTATGGATCAAGGTGAAAAAAACCGGTCACGAGCGAGTCGGACTCGCGCACCGAGTGTTCCGTACCATCATATGTTTTTAAATTTTCATCGGCGAGGCCTATATTCGTCAGAGAATTTTAACACTGCGCGCTGCGGAGTAGAATATTGCAGTTTTAGGTTAGCGCCATCTCTGGACCGATAGTGGAACTAACTAATGTAACTTTTGTTGATGATTTCTGAAAAAGTGTGCTATTTAGAGACATAGTTATATTTTTAACCGACTTCCAAAAAGGAGGAGGTTATATGTTCGACTTGTTTACCGGTATGGACTTATTAAAAAAATAATGTTTGAGAGGATCCCATGGAAATCGAGGGAAACCCCTTAAATGTTATAGGCTAACCTATAGAAATTTGGGTATTTTTAAAGTAACTTGAGCATTTGCTGTCGGAAATCATCATTTGGTAAAGTGGAGCTGTTGATGAAGACCACAGATGGCCATCGGATCTAATCAATGATAAATATTTCACGGGTTGCGATTCGATTACTTTAATATGGTTGAGCAATTTATGCTCATCACAATGCATATTATTATGGTGAGTGGTAGTTGAGGAATTCTGCTGGTTGAGGAGAACTCTTCAACAATTAACGTACCAGCATCAGGAAAAGCAATATTTTGTAAAAAGTGATGAGGAGTTGACATTGGGCTATTGTAAACACTACTAAGTGAAAAATAACTTTAATTTCGGAAGTCAGTGTCAATAAACGAAATTGCAGAACCAACGACACCGACTTATTTTAGTTAAGTTATTTTTCACTTTGTAGTGTTTATTTTGGAAGTCGGTTGTTGTTTTTTTATAAAAAAGTTTTTTACTTTTCACTTTTTAGTGGGAGAGATTGTAATTCATCTAAGTTTTTTTTTTTGGAAGTCGGTTGTTTTTTTTGAAAAAAGTTTTTTAATCCTGTAATCTTTACATAAACTTCTATTACATAGAATAATTTCAGAAATTTCTCTATGAAAACTTCGGAGATAAGGGGGGAAGGAGGGCGGTACCTTTTTAAAATATTTCATTAAAAGTTGTAAACTATGCGGCCTAAAATAAAATTAAAAATGTTTGAGAATGTGCAAACTGCGTTCTTTCATAATATGATACTCCATATCAAAATCAAATCAAATCATTTATTTCAGATAAATTTCCATAAAAATAAAATCTAAATCTAAATTTAAAAAAAATCACAATAAATCAAAATAAAATTGCAAACTTATAAAATTTAAATCAAAATTAAGCTCAAAAATTTAAATAAATTAATTAAGAACAAAAACGAAATAGAAACAAAATTAATTAAAAACTAAACAAAATAAAATTAAATCAAAAATAAAAAAAAAAAACATCTACATCTACATCTACACTAATATTATAAAGAGGAAAAGTTTGTTTGTTTGTAATGAATAGGCTCAAAAACTACAGAACCGATTTAAAAAATTCTTTCACCATTCGAAAGCTACATTATCCACGAGTAACATAGGCTATATTTTATTTTGGAAAAAAATAGGGCTCCGTAAGATATTTGGGTTTTTCGGACACAAGGTGTAAAAAATCAACCAGAAAAGTTACTTATTTTGCGCACGCTGCCTAAACTACAAAAGATAGAACCATAAAATGTTCTAATTAATTGTAGATCTTATAAATATCTACAAAAAAGTCCGCGACACACTATACCTATCTATGTCGAGTGAGGCACAACAACCATTTTTTTATTTAAAAATCTTGAATTTTTTTTAAACGCGTTTATTTTACTCATGCTATTAATCCTTATCAAAATAAATTATTTCATCACTAAGTACAGTTTATGTAGATATTATTTGGTCTTTGAATGATTAAAATTGGACGTTTGGTTTTGAAGTTATGGCGAAATTAAAATATTACGATCAAATTAGTAGGAATTGATTTACGATTTACGAAAAGAATGTTTTACGCATGGGCAACTTTACGTTGCCCTATCACGGGTCGGGGCTCTCGACCATCAGTATATTTTGTTACCTGAAAAAAATTTTACGTCAAATGTTGTTTATAGAGAAGTTCTACAATAATCGCTTTAGTTATCTATCCTAAAACAACGGGTTACGCTCCGGGACTGCCGGCAGAAGTGAAAACTTAGTATTAATTACATTTAAATATTTTCATCACTAACAACTTTATCATACACAGAAAGACAATCTGTGCAGCCTGCGGATAATGACTGCGTCGTCGATGTTACTGTCGGTGTCTGTGAATTGACCTGGGAATCATTTTGCTGACCGTGTCTTTCCTGGGTAGGCTTTTTGCAGCGGTAACCTACATCCACGCGGGCGGAGCCGCGGGCGACCGCTAGTTACATTATATAATAAATGCAGGCGCTGGCATGCAGCTGCAGCCACCTCCGCAAAAAAGGTGAGTCCCACCGCTCGGACATCACACTCAGGAGCCCGTTCGAGCCGCCACGGCCACGGCGCAGAAGCGACGCACTCCTTTTTCTAATTATACCGTGGAAATATCGGTTCTAGCCTCAGCGAACATCGCTGACGCGCTACAAAACCGTGGCCAACCCAACAGAATCATAAACGCGTTGTTGTACTGGACACGCTTTAAAGATCATGTATTCACTCTTCTTTGGATTGTATCTGAGCCCATGGGCCTCCGCGTAAGTTTTACAAATACTCAACAGTTTTCGTAGTGCAGAGAGCGAAGGGCTCAGCAGCACCATGTCATCCGCATAACTGATGTTGTTTATGCAAACCCCATCAATAGAACAACCGACTTTAGTGCTGCTGAGCTCCCCAATCAACTGGTTCATATTATACAGGTTGAAGAGCCGCGGCGAGGTTAACCCCCCCTGCCTCACACCGCATTCACTCCAACCTGTATACGTCCGAAAGCGACCCCACCCATTTGACACTGTTTTGCTGATGACTGTACCAATATTCAAACAGCGATATAACATCATGTGACAGTTTCGTCTCACATCGCAACTTATGCCATATCCTATCATAGCACACCAGATCAAAAGCCTTTGAAAGGTCTAAAAAGCATGCGTATACTGGTGTATTCCTGACAGTGTAGTACTGAACAGTTTGCTTAAGATAGAGGATAGCACTCTCAGTCGACAGGCCAGGCCTAAAGCCAAATTGAGCGTCATTCAGGTTCACCTAGTAGTTATTTTTCAGACCCCTTTCAGTCCCTGTTGCAAAATACACATTATTATATATATTTTTCTTTCTTATTTGCAAAATACTTGGGAAAACGTCATCTAAAACCATTTCAAATTTCAAGGTGATAGCATTAGTAGTTCTTGAGATATCCAGATATGACAGACGGACAGACAGACAGCCTTACCTACATTATATATCCTTTTTACCATTTTGGTACGGAACCCTAAAAACGCGAATTGAGCAAAAAGATTTATATTTCAAACTGTAGGGTTAGACGGCAATTTTTTTAATCAGGAAGCGCGCGCCGTTGGTTACGATAGAAAAGGCAATATAATATTACTTTATCTACACCCATGCTATAAATCCTCTATTAAAAGTTTCTCAAACAGCTTATTGCAAACAGTAAAACAACCATAATATTATCCAAACGAGTGTTACAATGTTGTACTAAATTTTATAGCGCAACTCTTTAAAAAAAAAGAGAACATTGTCATTTGTCATGCACGCGCGTTTTACTACCACAGCGCCGTAATAAAAAAAAAGAACTTATAAGTTAATCGAATTCACGTCGCATTCCGCCGGCCGCCATTTTTGTTCGATATTAGTATTGCAAAAAACTGTTTCAGAACCTTTATAGAGGATTCATATCATGGGTGTAGATCAAGTCTTGTACGCAACTGTACATAATTACGTATTAAAACACTCATGTGATACTATTATCACACTCGAGTTTGCCTCGTGTGATAAACCCACATTCGTGTTTTAATACCCCTTATAATACATCAATTGCATAAATAACAATTACTCTATGCACTGCGTCATTTCATATCCACATGGCGGTTCGGGACTCGGTCTTTTAATCCGCTCTGACCCCGCGCACTCCCTTTTACAATGTTTATGTTAGGTACTAATATATTTTAAATGGATTTTCAACACACTTGCTCGCAAAGTGGCTCTTAATGGACCGCTTTTAGGTCCATAATGCAGTGTATTAAAAACGCGTGCTTTTTAGGGTTCCGTACCAAAGTGCTAGAAACGAAACCCTTATGGTAAAACTCTGTCTGTCTGTCTGACTGACACAGCTGGATATCTCAAGAACTACTAATGCTATCAACTTGAAATTTGGAATAGTTTTAGATGACGTTTGCCCAATTGCCATTGCTCTCCGAATGGTGAAGGATAACATCGTGAGGAAACCGGCATGTCCTAGAACCAAAAATTCGAAGACATGTGACATCTACCAACCCGCATTGGGCCCGCGTGGTGGCTTATGGCCCACACAAAAGTTTTAAAGGAAAAGTTTATTTTATTCTTTTTAGCGCATGTAAATAAAAGCTTGTTTTTTAAAAAGTTGTTTTTTTTTTATTTATTTTATACTTTTAGCAATTTTTCGAGTTATTCTTAGCAAGCCTTTTCATTTAATACCCATATTGTAGGAGTGCATTAAAAATAACTAGTCCGCCATCTTGGGTGTTCCGCCATGTTGGATTTAGAATGACGTCACTTTATTTTTCGAGTTATTATCAGCAAGTCCTTTCATTTGATACCCATATTGTAGGAGTGCATTAAAAATAACTAATCCGCCATCTTTAGAAGTCCGCCGTATTGGATTCAGAGTGACGTCACTTTATTTTTCGAGTTGTTCTCAGCAAGAACTTTCATTTGATATCCATATTGTAGGAGTGCATTAAAAATATCTAGTCCGCTATCTTGGGTGTTCCGCCATACTGGATTTAGAGTGACGTCACTTTATTTTTCGAGTTATTCTACGCAAGCAATTTCATTTGATACCCATATTGTAGGAGTGCATTAAAAATAACTAGTCCGCCGTCTTGGGTGTTCCGCCATGTTCGATTTAGAATGACGTCACATAGCTAACCATACACTGTCATCCAAACTTAACGTGTATACCTACAAAATTTCAGCTCAATCGGTTGAATGTAATTATTTGCTTTAAAATTGAGTTGCAAGATCCACCCGAACAAACATAGTTACATACATACATACATTGCAAGTAAAATAAAAGCTTGTCAAAAAAATACCCCCTTATCTCCGAAGTTTGCAAAGAAAAAAATCTGAAATAATTCTATGTGATAGAAGTTTACCTAAAGATTATAGGAACAATAAAATGAAGTGTCTAAATAGCACACTTTTCCAGAAATCATCAACAAAAGATACATTAGTTCCACTATCGGTCAAGAGATGGCGCTGACATAAAACTGCAATATTCTACACCGCAGTGCACAGTGTTAAAATTGCCTGAAGAATTTAGGCCCCACCGATAAAAATAAAAAAAAAGTAATAAAAAAAATAAAAAACGCGACTACGGAAAAAAAACTGAAATCTAAAATACAAATGTGAAAGGTTTCGCAGACGATTTAGTTCTAGGTATGTGTTTTTTACGATTTGTCACTTCGAATTACTTTTAACCATATAAGTCGTTTATATTTTTAATCGACTTCCAAAAAAGGAGGTGGTTCTCAATTCGGATGTTTGTATTTTTTTTTTGTTTGTTCGCGCATAACTCCGTCGCTTGCCAAACTATTAAACGAAAGGAAATATTTTTTTTTTCCCAAACGGTCCCATGAAAATTATATCGAAATCGGACAGGTGGTTTTTGAAAAATCGGCGTGTCAATAAACGAAAATGCAGAACCAACGCTACCGACTTCCGAAATTAAAGTTAATTTTCACTTTGTAGTTTTTTTTTTGGAAATCGGTTGTTTTCATGTATTTTTTTTTTGTAATAGCCTTTTAAAACCCTTTTTTTTGATACCACACTAGATAGGTTCTGAGAAAACAAATTTTTGGAAGACAATAATTATGGCGCCAAAAATCAGCCATTTTTTTTTTTTCAATTTTTATATACCCATTGTCACTCTCACAATTAAGCCGAATCTAACGGCACCTCTCAAGCTGAAATCGATCAACCGTTTAGGCTACAGAGCGTGCCAAAGAAAATACATACACACATACACTCGAAAAACATAACCCTCCTTCTGGCGCAGTCGGGTAAAAACATGATGGTACGGAATCCACGGTGCGCGAGTCTGACTAGCTCTTGACTGGATTTTAAATTTTAATAAATATCGAACACCCCACACCGCGACACCGCCGCTTATGGTGAATGCACAGTGGTAAATTCAAATTGTTTATTGCGAACAAAGTGCACAGAATTTTCAAGATGTTAATAGTTAGGTTCTTAAACTTAGTTGCCTGTTAAGGCATTGCAATTAAAATTAAAAATGGTAAACCGTGAAATTAAAATTTTCTTACGTTTTTTGCAATTTGCAGGTCAGTGTCAGGTTGTATCTTGATCAAACTATGATTCGCGACTATAATAGATATTATTTACAGAATTATAGTCGTTAGAATCCTAACTTAATATTATAAATGCGAAAGTAAGTTTGTTTGTTACCTTTTCACGCCTAAACCACTGAACCGATCATCCTGAAATTTTGCATATACGTAGTCAGTTGTATAGAAACATAGGGTACCTCTCATCCCGAAAAAAAGAGCTGTTTCCGAGGAGAACAATAATAACGTTATTGTGATAATAAATGGCGCCACGTGTTTTTCGAGTCATGATTGACTAAAACGGCTGAACGAGTGAACGGATTTGGATGAAATTTGGCACATGGGTAGACCACGACCTAAAGTAGGACGTAGGCTACTTATCATCCTGGATCACAGACGAAGTCGCGGGCAACAGCTAGTCATTAATATTTATCTCTATGAATAAGATTTGTTCCATAACCTCTTTTCCATAAGAGATTTGTTCTTATGGAACAAATCTAACTTAGAAAGATGTATTAATGATTGTAATTATGTAAATACGTACCTGTTATAGTCGCGAATCATAGTTTGATCAAGATACAACCTAATGCTGACCTGCAAATTGCAAAAAACGTAAGATAAATTTAATTTTGCGGTCTACAACTGCGCATTCACCTAAAGGTATTTAAAAAAAAAAAACATACTGGCTGTTTATACTCTCACAAGATCGCAGCATTTTTGTTAATTATGTAAAAAAATTCTTAGCTGACCACCTGCCTAACGAAAAGTTCTATTTTTAACCGACTTCAAAAAAAAGGAGGTGGCTCTGAATTCGTTTGTATGTTTTTTTTTTGTTTGTTAGCTCAGTACGCAGTCATTTATAAACCGATTTAGATTTTTTTTATTTATTTAATAGGATATACTTCCAGATTGATCTCATTTTTGTCAAAATCCAGTTCTGATGATGGAATCCATGAGGAATTGAGGGAACTCCTCAAATATTATAGGCATACATATAGCAATTTTGGTATTTTCATCAACAAATCAAGCATTTGCATTCAGAAAGTATAATTTGGTGAAGTGGAACTGATGATGAAGCCCACAGATGGCCATCGGAACTACTCAATGACAAATATTTCACGGGTTGCGATTCGATTGCTTTAATATGGTTGCTAAGCAATTTGTTCGTCACCATGCGTATGGTGAAGTGGAGCTGATGTTGACTTCACCATCAGCTCCAGTTCTCCTGGTTCTTACCAGGATAACTCCTCAACAATTAACGTCCCAGCATCGGGAAAAGCAATATTTTGTAACAGGTGATGAGAAGTTGACATTAGGGTTTGAAAGGGTAGGTATGCTCTCGAGGTGGTCCCATTGTCACCAAGTCAGAGTCTGATGAAGGGATCCCATGAAAGTCGAGGAAAATTCTCTTTGCTAGGCATGTATAGTGTGTTAGTTGAACTCTCTCAAATCAAATGAAACCTATAGATGATTCAAGTGTTTGAGTCTGAGAGTCATCACTTACCTATAGGTACTCCGACTTTTAATTAGCTGCAGTAAAATTACACTTTTAAATAACTCATTTCGGACTGCATTTAGACATTTATGCATGTCAAATAAGTTTCGTTTGTTACACTACGAGTATTTTGTACTAGAAAAACATGGTTTGGTTGATGGCCTCGAAAAAACAAAAAGACGCCAATTTTAGTCATTTAAGTTACACATAAGCTGTCGTTTTACTGCAGCTAATTAAAAGTCCGACTATAATGCTACCGAGCCGTCGATGGTAGCCACAAAGTTAGGAGATACGGCAATATGTCGACAGAAACTACTTAGCAGTTCATGGATAGATGTGGACATGAAGACAATCGTCTTCATCATTCCATTTCTCGTAATGATGTAACGGTACGAACAGGTCCCACATCTGATGATGGTAAGGGCTTGTAATTGTCGAAAGAGCTTGTATTAGGCCTAATTGAATAAAAGTATTTGATTTTCACTTATCATCAGATCAGCAGCATGAAGTGATGACTCTCAGACAACACCTATCGGTCCATTAGATTCGGAGAAAATTGGTTGTGACAGACGGACAGATAGACAGACACTCGAGTGATCCTATAAGAGTTCCGTTTTTTTTCTTTTGAGGTACTGACGCCAGCACATCAACCTACTACAATCTGTCAAATTTTCCCAATCAACTTTGAACCTTATGCTTTAGCGATAAACTTGAAAATCTATTAAAGAAATTTGACAGATTGTAGTAGGTTGATGTGCTGGCGTCTGTAAAATACCCTAAAAAGTGAAAAAAAAATTCCAAAAAAAAAAACAACCGACTTCCAACAAAACACTACAAAGTGAAAAATAACTTTAATTTCCGAAGTCGGTGTCGTTGGTTCTGCATTTACGTTTTTTGATACCGACTTCTGAAATTAAAGTTATTTTGTAAAAAAAGCTTTTTATTAAAATTCATTTCCACCCTAGAGAGGGAAGTAATTACTATGAGTCTTTCCCGCCCGAAGGTGGAAAGAAGCGTCTTCCACCTGCTATTCGGATCAAACAAACACTACCTTCCGAGTATGAGAAATGAAAAATGTCTTATATTCATGTGTAGTGTCAAACGAATCATGTGCGATGCCACTATCAAGTAGGTAAGTACATACATCTTTTAAGGGGTAAAATTAGGACACAGCAAAATGCCCGTTCGTTCCTCTCCGTAGGAATCTACTATGTTTCTGACTGACCGACTCCTTGACATTTGAAAAGTGCCTGTAAATGGTTGCATTGAAATAAATGCTTATAGTTTGATTTGGTGTCACTGACCTGTGTTGCTCCGCTGCGTAGTGCCCGTGGTGCCCGTGGTGAGCTCCTGTGCCAGCAGGTCCCTCCACCGACAGAGAGCGAACAGCACCAGTAGGATCCTCATCGTATGCTACATGCGGAGGTTCACACTTTATCGCTCAAAAAAAAAAACGCGGCAAATAAAATACTCTGATAGGAAATTTTATTGTGCTCTATAAACTTAACAATAAAACACTACAGTGTAATACCTAACTACATATTCGTGTCGAATGCAGCCAGTCGATCTCCTGCGAGACGCATGTACAGTCAAAACAATCATGGAATTTCTGTTTTAGAAGCAGGACTATCGACGTCACGTCACAATGTTTCCTATCGGCTTATTGAGGCTACAATTGGATGGGTTGTTGTTTGTAGAAAAAGAACAATCATAAATAAATAGTCTAGAAATAAAGGAAATATTAAAACAATTTGTGCCACGGTAGGCAGAAACTACAGAACAAAATAAAATATTCGATTTAAAACTAAAAACAATTTAAGATATAATAATAGGGTGACATACTATCTACTATTAAGAAGTTGACTGAGTCCTAAGTAGGTGCGCGTGAGCTAACCGATAACCCTATAATAGAATAATCGTAGATTTGTTAACCTCCACAAATTTTTGGCGAATAATAGGTATCAAGGAGCAGCTTAATATAGAGTGACATTCCCGCATAGGTGAGGTGTGTGTTGTGTGTTTTGAGTGGTGAGATGCGTTGCGGGCGGTGTGTTGTGTGGTAATCTATGCGGGTTCGTGGCGGCGGTGATAGTGCGGGGCGTGCATGTACTGGCGGCGCGCGCGCGGTAGGCGGAAGGCGGGCAGCGGCGCGTGGTCGAGGCTCATGATAACCACCCCCGCCGGCCCGCGTTCCTCTAGGATGCGACGCTCGTCCTGCCGCCGCCCCGAGCGAGACTTCAGCTGCAACACACCACAGTCACACACTAGATACAGCACCTCAACTATATTCCATTCACAGTTATTTTACCTCTGTTAGCAGTAACCCAATAGCAACTTCCTTCATAACGAAAATAAAGATCAGTGATTTTGACACTTGTCAGTTTACCGGCAAGTTTACCAGCGACGGCGACGCACCCCTGTCAATGTCATTCAGGCGCCAAAAATCCTTGTAGTATGTACTTCCAAAAAAGGAGGAGGTTAATCTTCGACCTAATGTGTGTTTTTTTTATGTATGTTCACCGATTTTTCCGTCAATTCTGGACCTGTTTTATATATTTTTGAAGTGAAAACTTCTTTAGCGGCGTTGTACACTTTTTTTGTAATGGGTAAAAAATGTTAAACTCGCGTCAGGACACGTGACCCTGATCGAAAATTCGTAAGACGGATGGAGAGTAGACAGCCGGCGCGGCGTGGGAGAGGAAGTATCCCCCTCTCTTTCTACGGCGCGGCGAAAATGTATGCCTGCGCCTGCTGTTTCGTTTAGGCGGCGCAGGGCGCTTGCGCGAATGTTCGTGTGTGTTTATTGATTGTTGATCGAAGGTTTATTGTCATGTTTGTGTACGATAGCGCAATAAATAAATATTGTATTCTAGTGGTAGAATACAATATTTATTTATTGCGCTATCGTTCCAAAATATCAAAAATGCACAACGTTAATATTCAAGTTTTCACTTCTGCCGGCACTCCCGGAGTGCAACCCGTCGTTTTTTTTGTTTGAGACACTGACCTCTATTGAGGGGCCCGTGGCTAAATAATAACAGCCGCACAGGTCGATCGATCAGGTTAAGCTACGCTTGCCGCGGTTGGTCTGTGGATGGGTGACCATCTTTGCATACCGTGTCCCCTCCGTGCCTCGGAAAGCACGTTAAGCCGTTGGTCCCGGCTGTCATTCGTGGATTTTTGACAGTCGTTACGGGTAGTCAGCAGCCCGAAAGTCTGACAACCAGTCTTACCAAGGGGTATCGTATTACCCAGTAACTGGGTTGTGGAGGTCAGATAGGCAGTCGCTCCATGTAAAATACTGGTATTCAGCTGCATCCGGTTAGACTGGAAGCCGACCCCAACATAGTTGGGAAAAGGCTAGGCAGATGATGATGACTGACCTCTATTAAACAAGTTACAAGTCAGTGGTTTGAGAGGGTATAATCTCGAGGTGATCTCATTAAGGCAAACCTATAGCGATTTGGGTAAGTGAAACATAAAAACTTATATTTAACAAAAACAAAAACAACCGACTTCCAAAAAAAACGCTACAAATTAAATCAAATCAAAAGTCATTTATTCAAACTAGGCTGAGAATCAGCACTTTTCGAAAGTCAAAATTACAAAAGACAGTCCCACAAAACGCCCTTCGCCACTTCCTAGTGCTTTCGCTGGGGAGAAGAAGTGGCGCAACTAACTCCCCAGCAGCACAGCTGTCTGTTTAGTTATAAAATACTCGACTGTATACAATACTAGATCTGCAAAGTATCTAATTAACTTTACAGGACACAGAACATTCAATTAAATTATTTGCCATATGTTAGCTAGCCACGCCAATATACCAACAAATAATTAATATATATAATAATATCTATACGTACTCAAGCTAAAAAAAAATACTAAATCAAAATAAAAATGTAATAAAAAAAAACTTACTACCTAAATAAAAGCCTCCAGGTATAAAGGGCGTGACAACTTACATATTTATGCAATGCTGGGTTCTGTTCACATAGCTGTCACTTGAAGTCACAAATGACTGTCAAAGTAAAATTAATAAACAAGTTATTACTAATAACAACAATAAAACCATGGTCAGCAAAAGTGAAAAATAAATTTAATTTCGGAAGTCGGTGTCAATAAACGAAAATGCAAAACCAACGACACCAAGTTCCGAAATTAAAGTTATTTTTAACCGACTTCATAAAAAGGAGGAGGTTCTCAATTCGTCGGATTTTTTTAATTTTTTTTATGTGTGTTCCCCGATTTCTCGAAGACGCCTGGACCGATTTGGAAAATTTTTCTTTTGTTTGAAAGGGTATACTTCCCAAGTGGTCCCATGATCATCAGGTCAGGATCTGATGATAGGATCCCAGGGAAATCGAGGGAAACCCTCAAATTTTATTGGCAAACCTATAGCGATTTGGATATTTTTTAGAGTAACTTGCGCTTTGATTACTTTAATATGGTTGCTAAGCAATTTATGCTCGTCACAATACTTATGGTGAATGGTTGTTGTTGAGGAGTTCTCCTGGTTCTTACCAGGAGAACTCCTCAACAATTAACGTCCCAGCATTGGGAAAAGCAATATTTTGTAAAAGGTGATGAGCAGTTGACGTTAGGCTATTGTAACTTAGATAAATCACAAACTCTCTCACTAAAAAGTGAAAAATAAAAACTTTTTAAAGTTATTTATCACTTTGTAGTTTTTTTTTGGAAGTCGGTTGTTTTTTTGAAATAAGTTTTTTTCACGATAAAGAGTTTTTTTTGGAAGTCGGTTGTTTTTTTTTTGTAAAAACATTTTTTATTTTGACAAAATGATGCTTACCGTCAGTAGCTTGTATGTGACGTTGTCTTCTGACACGGTGACGACGAAGCTGCGACGCGCTCGTGATGTGTAGGGGAGCTCCCCCTCGGTGGGGGCCGAGCGGCGTGCGGGTTTGCCGGGGCTGGTCCATGTGCCGGCGGGGTTGGTGGGGCCAGGGCTGGACTGTTTGTCGGCCGGCTGGTCCTCATCAGGCATGTTGTTGCGACGTCGCAGCTGGCTGTCATCCATGTAATACAGCAGGTCCTTCTTCGAGATGTTATGGTTCGGTGCGTTGCGGTGCGATGGCGGTGCGTTGCGGTGCCGTGGCGGTGCACTGAAGAGTGGTGGCGGTGCACTGCGGTGCGGTGGTTGTGCGTTGTGGTGCGGCGGCGGTGCGTTGCGGCCGTGGTGCAGCGGTGTGTTGTGGACGTGATAATTCAGCGAGTTGTGCATGCGGTTGGCGCGAGTGGTGCTGTGCTTGACGAACTCGTTGTGTAACTTCGCTTGCTTCTTGCTTTCTGAAAAGTCCGATCCTTCATCATTTTGCGTCCCGGAGGCGTCCTGCTGATCGAAAGCCTCCTGTTCATCAGGGGCATATTCCTGGTCAGGAGACTCCTGCGCGTTGCTCACCAATAATTCATCTTGTGCTCGCATGTCATTACCCGCGTCATTTTGTCCATATTGCTCCTTGTAGTTGCCGCGGAGGTCACCGAAAGGCCTGCGTTCCATCTGCGCGGGGTAGGGAGGATCGTACGCGTCGCGCCTCTTGTTGTAGTAGGAGGGGTTGTACTCCTGGGCTTGTTCCGGTTGGATGTCGCGCCAGTCCGGTGTGAATTTGCGCACGGTGAGATCTTCGGTAAACGGGACAGCAACCGGTGACGAGTCGTCGAGCGAGGGCGCGGCGCGATGTTTTTGTTCTCTGGGCTGCGACTGCTCTTGCTCGTCATACTGCCCAAGATGCTCTTGCTGCTCACTGTGTTCGCGTTGTTCGTTTTGTCCACGTTGCTCATGTGTGCCACGTTGTTCGTTTTGTCCATGCTGCTTGCGTTGCCCACTTTGCTTATGTGGTCCATGCTGCTCGTATCGGTCATGCTGGTCATATCGACCAAGTTGCTCGTGTTCCCCAGGCTGCTGATATTGACCATGCTGTTCGTGCTTGCTAGGTTGCTCGTATTTACTACGGTGCTCGTATTCGCCAAGCTGCTTATGGTGGCGACTCTGCTCATGTTGATTATGTTGTTCATGTTGACCACGGTGCTCGTATTCGCCAGCCTGGTCATGTTGATGACCCTGCTCATGTTGGCTAGGCTGCTTAAATTGACCACGTTGCTTGGATTGGTTTTGTTGAACACTTTCTGCGCTGAACGCGTTGCTATTCGCCTGCGTGTGTTCCGAAGCTCGTGGCAAGTGGTCTGTTACACCTTTCTGATAATAAAACTTCTGCGAATTTCATAAAACAAAACAACTTTTTAAACAACAATTAACTAAATAGTGTACGTTACTTCTAGTCTCAACTATGAAATAGACTAGAATATAATAAAATAATAGAATAGAATAGAGATATTCTTCATCATAATAAATCAAATATATAATATATGTAATGAAGAAATTTTAGAAGGGGTGACGCAATGGGCGGTCATGCTGTTTTATCTTAGCTAAACATGTTTGTGCCACTCTGACCTATGCTTAACACCATTGTATTATTTTACGCAAATAAATTACTTTATTATTATTATTATAAAAGCGATATTTTAAAGACAACCTTTGAAGGATTGAAGGATTAAAGGAAAAAGGAGAGACAATACTGGAGGTAGTCTGTGGTGTACCATTTACATAAATACAATAAATAAATACATACATAAAACATAATATTAATAACTTGGAGGATGCTTTCCGTGAGTACCACTCTATTCAGCCTGGACTTAGAACACGTTTTCCTCGTTTGCCCATGCACAAGAAAAACAAGGCGCTGGTGTGTGCTCTAGATTCACAGCTGTCAAATTATTTTAACAACAGCAAAGACCTCACCGATACCCAATCAATTTTGTACTGTGCAGCTGTAGCGGCATGTCGTGTGCCTCATGTCAAATTCCCCGACAGTGACAGAGCCCCACGACCAAAACCAGCTGTACCAGCTTGGCAGTGTAGAATTGAGTGTCGTATCGGTGAGGCTAGAGCACTCATCGGCAAGCTAATCTACTTCAGGGAGGGCAATTCTCGCCCCAGAGTGATGCGCTTTGTGAGGCGGGCGTTCTCGGAGACTGGTATTAGTTCTCGAGATTATTTGTCCCGCGTCACAGAGCGTATTGACTTTCTGAAGCAGAAGATCTGTGCATGGGCATACCGTATTCGTCGGTACAGGTGGAGAGTGGAGCGGTACACTCAGAATCGCACATTCCAGAGTGATGAAAGGTGGGTTTATAGAGCTTGGGAGCGACCAGACCAAGGTGTGACTGACTCGCGCCTGCCGGATGATGACGCCATGTGTTCATTCTGGCGAAACATCTGGTCGGTGCCTGTCAGTCACACCGAGGGTGACTGGACTGGGAAGATTGAGCGAGCGCGCGATCTAATACCAGATATGGGGGCACTTATCATCAGCCCCCAAGATGTTGCTCATGCAATCCGTCCGTTGCCTAACTGGAAATCTCCAGGGCCGGAAGGGCTGCTCAACTTTTGGATAAAATGGTCCCAAGGGTTGCACGCCCGCTTGGCATCCCTGTTCCAGTCAGCCTTAGAGTCAGGGTCGTTGCCCCAGTTCCTAACGACAGAAATAACCCACCTGCTCCATAAAGCAGGTAGTACCGCGGATCCCAAAAATTATAGACCCATCACTTGTCTACCGACGGTCTATGAAGTTCTTACATCCATTTTGAGAGCTAAAATTAACAAACATATAGACACCAACACTATCATGTCTCTCTCAAAATGGATGTAGCAACGGGTCCCGGGGTACTAAGGAGTTGCTCCTCATTGATATGGCCATTAGCCAACAAGTTCATCAAAGGATCTGTCGACATGTTGGATAGATTTTAAGAAGGCCTATGACTTGGTGCCACATACATGGCTCATGAGGGTGCTGGAGTTGTATAAAGTAGATACAACTGCGCACCTTCCTAACGTCTGAATAGCGATGAGGATCGAAAATCGAGGAAAATCGAGAGAAGGAAATCGAGGGTAACCCTCAAATTTTATAGGCAAACCTATAGGGATTTGGGTATTCTTTAAAGTAACTTGAGAATTTGGTCTCGGAAATCATCATTTGGTAAAGTGCAGCTGATGATGAAGACCACAGATGGCCATCAGAACTACTCAGTGATAAATATTTCACGAGTTGCGATTCGTTAACTTTAATATGGTTGCTAAGCAATTTATGCTCGTCACAATGCGTATGGACTCACCATACGCATTGTGACGAGCATAAAAAAAAAACACATCCTTTTATTGGCAAACCTATAGCGATTTGGATATTTTTTAGAGTAACTTGCGCTTTGATTACTTTAATATGGTTGCTAAGCAATTTATGCTCGTCACAATACTTATGGTGAATGGTTGTTGTTGAGGAGTTCGACTGGTTGTTACAAGGAAAACTCCTCAAAAATTAACGTCCCAGCATCGGGAAAAGCAATATTTTGTAACATGTTATGAGCAGTGTTTTAATAGCTTCCTGTCACTAATATTTACAAAACAAGTAGTGTTATATAAATTTGTGTGGGGTAGGTACAGTTAAAAAGTGAAAAATAAATACTTTTTACAAAAAAATAAAAACAACCGGCTTCCAAAAAAAAAAACTACCATGTGAAAAATAACTTTAATTTCGGAAGTCGGTGTCAATTAACGAAAATGTGGAACTAGCGATACCGACTTCCGAAATTAAAGTTATTTTTCACTTTTTATTAGTATTTTTTTGGACGTTGGTTGTTTTTTTGTAAAAAAGTTTTTATTTTAAATTATTGTACCTACCTTGATTATTAGTGAATGATGTGGTATTCCATAATAGGAAGCGCGTGTACTAGTGTTTGTTTAATAGGTTCACAAAAAGATCAGCATAGCTATTCACAAAGCTACGACACGGTTTGGTACCGTATCGAATGTCAATGTTATCGACGAAATCCTATAATCGCTATTCGCAAATCCGAAACCGTACAATTTTGACAGTTCATATACGGTATGAAGACATCAATTCTTCCGACAGGTATTTGCTGTCGGAAGTGTTATCGAATAACAAAATATTGTTTAAAAAAGAATAATCTAAGCAATAAGTGTCAAAACACGGCTCCGGGCAAGGTCCTCATGCCCTTGCATGAATGCAAAGAGCATCTGCCGCTGCTCCAATGACACTCTTTTCTGAAAATATGCATTTTAAATATTAGGTACCACGTTTTATAAAATGAAAATGAGCAAATAGTAATTTGTTTGAATACCGATAAAATACATACAACCATTTTTCTGTTAAAAAAAAAAACAAATTTTTCAATCCTCAATTATTATTCTTTATTTTTTTTTATTCGCCCAAAAAAGGCAGGCTATAGTCTTTCGACCATACCGCCTTGTCTTCCGCGTAGTTCTAAATTATCTCTATAGCTCAAAACAAGATTCAGAAAAATAATTATTCCAGATTTCCAGGTTTGACAGAAAGTTGAAGTTTACAAAGCAAGTTTAATAGAAATCAGTAAATTTTATTTATTAATAAAATCATTGCTTACTGTTTTTTATTTGTTAATAGTTACTGATTATGTACAACTTAAAATTTTCTACCACGAATATCTATTTACTACCATTTTGTAGCGTTCCCCGTATACACACCTAAAAAAAACCCTACCATACGGATCTGTGAATAGCGTTTTGCCGGTCCTTCGGTTCAGAAATCAGGTTATCGAACAAGTGTCATTGTCGATACGATAGTGAATCGTATGTTTGTGAATACAGGTGCAGGAGTGTTCATAATAGGTTTTAGAGTGCTAAATACCATTTTTAGAAAAGCAAAACGGATATATTTGAGGGTCGATTAAACTAAGCATGCCACAACATACTGTTTCGCTGCCGCTCCTTGCGGTGATATTCGGCTGCCTCTCGTCGCTCGAATGTTGGTAGTCGTAGTTGTCGCGCATGAGCTGGCGGCGCAGCGAGTGCACCTGCGCAGCAGACATGCGGCGCGACGCCGGCACGGGCGGCAGCAGCAGCATCGGCGACATTGTCGCTGCAGATACATCAACAACAAGAAATTACAAAAAACTACTTATACCTAATGAATTCATTAAAACTTGAATAAAATATAATATCCTAACTTAAGTAAAACAATAAAATAAAATAAGCAAAAAAATATTTTGAAGTTAAATGGTTTAATGAAAATAATGATGTAGTTAATGTACTAAAAGCCAAAAAATAATTCAATAGGTCCTAGGTACCAGTCATCACACCACTTTCCTCTACAATCTAGGGCAATGATCAGATAAAAAAAATCGTGGGGCGCGTGAAATTTCTATCAACAGTCAACCGCTCATATGCTATTTACATATTTACTCAGGTTACGCTACGCTCCACGATTTTATTTTTTTGTCTGATCAATGCCCTAGATTGATGAGGAAGGTGGTGTGATAAGTGGTACCTAGGAACTACTGAATTATTTATGGCTTTTAAAACAATATTTTCAACAGATTTCTAAAAAGGAGGAGGTTATATGTTCGACTTTATACAAGGTGTAATAGATTAAACGCAAGTCCTGAATGTAGTTTGTTCATAATTGACTTCTGAATCGATTTCAGTAACTATGAATATAGGTATTTTTCCAAAAATTACATATGTATTTTGCCATATTGGCCGCCGATTGAGTCACAGGAAATTAATTCATATTTCTAGACTTAATTTTAAATGCATAAAGAAATGCAAGGGTCAACATGATTTTCTTAATAATAATAGTTTGCTTTAAAGAATTAAAGTTTTAGTCATTGTATTATACTTTTTAATGATAAATGATAAATGATTTTTATTTTGTAAGTAGGTTTGCACAAACACTTTTACACGTCAATCATATTTTTTATAAAACTGGATGAGGTCGGCGTTTCCTATCTGACTACTCTGAGAAGAAAGGCCGAAAACAAACTCAGAGGTCACAGTCTCTTTTAAAGTCCAGACATAATCTTGGTCAGGTTATATGAAGACCATGTAGATCGATGTCTGAGATGGTCTTTTGAGGAAAGAACCGCACAGATTGAGAGGACCTTTGAGAGGACCTGTCCAGTCAGTGCACGCATTTGTCATTTGTTTTAAGTGAATACTCTTTGGGGTGTATGAGGTCTTACGTTAATTATGTTACACATTGGAAATGTGTTTTTTTTTTTGTATGTTTCACCGATTTCTCCGTGAATTGTGGATCGATATTGAAAATTATTTTTTTTTGAAAGAGTATACTCCCAAGTTGGTCCCATTGTCAGAAAGTTGGAATCTGATGAGAGGATCCCATGGAAATGGAGGGAAACCCAATAATTTTATTGGCAAACCTTTAGCGATTTGGATATTTTTTTGAGTAACTTGAGCATTTGCTCTCGGAAATCATCATTTGGTAAAGTGGAGCTGATGATGAAGACCACAGACGGCTATCGGAACTACTCAATGATTAATATTTCACAGGTTGCGATTCGATTACTTTAATATGGTTGCTAAGCAATTTATGCTCGTCACAATGCTTATGGTGGCTTAACGTCCCAGCATCGGGAAAAGCAATATTTAGTAAAACGTGATGAGCAGTTGACATTAGGCTATTGTAACTTACAAACTCTCCCACTAAAAAATGAAAACTTTTTAACAAAAAAATTTAACCGCTGAATACACTGAAAAGCAAAAAATAAGACTTGAAACCTTTTTTATTTAGGTAACCTTAATAACTAAATTCTTAAACTAATGTAAAATGTACTAAGTAATTTTGAGACGGCACCAAAGTGATTTAGTGATCTTTGTTCATTGATTGTTTGGCGCCGACTCAAAATTACTTAGATAGTAATGAAATAAGACGAGACTTTGAGGTTTAAAAACCTTTTACTTTAAGATGAAAAATATATTGTACAGAACATAGTACTCGGAAGGAGCGCTGTCATGAGAGAGTAAAACAATAGAAGCATACAGACAGCCAGTACATTGCTGCCAAGTATATTTAAACAGGCGTTACAACCTTTTGCGTCCATTCTTCAATACCCTCCTCTGGACGCAAACCCATTGCCTTGGTAAAGATCTGGAGCTTCGATCGGTGAAGTCCCTTTGTTAGAGCATCAGCCACCATGTCGTGTATACTCTTGTAGCGGACACAGACTTGATTGTTTGAGATCCTCTCCCTCACAAAATGATAGCGAACATCGATGTGTTTACTTCGAGCGTGGTAGATGTCGTTTCCTGAAATGCTAATAGCACTTTGATTATCACAGTACATTACAATTGGTATACCTGAAAGAGAAGGCCAGAAATCTTCTTCCATTTGTTTTAGCCAGATAGCTTCTTGTATAGCTGTGGCAAGTGACATGTACTCTGCCTCTGTGCTAGACAAAGCTATTGTAGGCTGCCTTTTAGAACACCAACTAATGGCAGCTCCCTGAAACATAAATATGTATCCAGAACATGATCTCCTGTATTCAGCGTCTGTTGCCCAATCTGCATCGCAATAACCTTCAATATTGGCATTGC
Organism: Gortyna flavago; assembly: GCA_963669345.1. Lineage (NCBI taxonomy): Eukaryota > Metazoa > Arthropoda > Insecta > Lepidoptera > Noctuidae > Gortyna > Gortyna flavago. Next base: position 11,812,263 of record OY770150.1, on the reverse strand, counting down.
TTTTCTTGAAAATAAGTTTCGTATTTTGTGTGGCTTTCAAGTACCTCAGTATTCTTTTTGCCGCTGTCCAATGCTGAGTTGTAGGCTTGTTGTTGTAACGGCTGAGATGGTTTACAATATAAGCTATATCAGGTCTCGTTCCCTGTGATAAATATAGCAGGCATCCTATTAATTCTTGATACGGAATGTTTTTTAAGATTTCGTCATCATGTTCAGCCTTTTTTAATTGCACGTTTGCTTCGGATGGCGTATAAACAGGATTGCAATCGCTCATATTGAAACGTGTTAGTATTTTTTTAATATATAATGACTGATCCAGTGAAATTTCATTATCTTTTCGGTTGATTCTGAATCCAATGCATTGCTTCGCTTCACCAAAATCCTTCATATGGAGTTTTTCTTTTAATTTTTGCGTGATCACTAGAGCAGTCGCTTGGTTGTTAAAGAAATAAAGCAGATCGTCTACATATACAGTGATAAACAGGATATCTTCATTGTTAATTATTCTGTAGTATATACAAGGATCTACTTTAGACCGGGTTAGACCAATCTCAAGGAGAGCATCGTTCAGCTTCTTGTTCCATTGTCTGCTGGCTTGCTTTAGGCCGTACAAAGATTTATTGAGGCGACATACTTTATCTCCCTCTTCAAAATGTGGTGGTTGTGTCATGTAAATGATTTCTTCAACATCACCCTGTAAAAAGGCAGTCACAGCGTCCATTTGGTGAACTTTCAAGTTATATTTCACAGACAAACCAAACATGTATCTAAGGGAACTGTAGCGAACCACTGGAGCATAAACTTCATGGTAATCTATGCCTTTTTTTTGTTGATAGCCTTTCACAACCAGTCGTGCCTTGTACCTTGTTATATTACCATGTTCATCAGTTTTGGTTTTGAAAACCCATTTACAAGGAATACCATTTTTATTTTTCGGTAAGTCAACCAATGTCCAAGTGGTATTTTGTAGCAAAGCTTGATGTTCTTCCTTCATTGCCTCTATCCACTTTTCTGCCTTATTGCCTTCGAGTGCTTCGGATAGGCTTTGCGGATCTTTGTCTAAGAAGCTCATAGCAGACTCACCACTCGTGCACATGAAAGAATCATTCTTGTTTTCATTGCAATCACCACCGAAAGGAGTAGGTACGTAAATTTCATCACGTCTTCTTGTATTTACAACCTTAACAATTTTTGGAGGTTCAGTGCTTTCATCAGAAGAACTTGAGTTTCTCTCTGGTACATACGTTTCATCATTGGGATCAGAATAAAATGATGTAGATGATTCTGAGGACAAATCATTTCGTAACGTTGAATTCTCCTCTTCTACTCTTTCAGCATGATCATCACTTAAAGCGCTGATTTCTTCTACTTCACTCTTGAATTTTTTATCCTCATCTTCGGACAATGGAAAGTAAATCATTTTCGAATCATTTTTTGACAACAGTAAGTGTCTTTCTTCTTTATTATTTAGATTTTCTTTAGTTTTCCTCCCACTGATTTTATTTTCTTGTATTTTATTTTCATTCACTTGATTTTCTTTCTCTGTGTTACAAGTTATTTTTTCTGCTAGAACTGACTCATTACTAATAAAATTTCTTTTTACAGTGGCCTCGAGGAATACAACATCTCTACTTGTTATAGCTTGTTTGTTTTTGGGGTCTATAAAGCGGTAGCCCTTCACACTATTACTATATCCGACAAATATTAATTCGCGTGATTTTGAATCTAACTTTCGGCGGCGTTCTATCGGTATATGCACCATAGCTCTGCACCCAAAAATCCTTATATGGCTTAAATCCGGTTTCTTACCGGTCCACACCTCTTCAGGGGTGATATAAGAGAGGGCCCTCGTCGGCGAGCGGTTGATGATGTGCGCTGCCGTGACCACTGCTTCACCCCAGTAGCTGTTCTGTAATAGAGCATTAAGTACCATACATTTGGACCGTTCTATAAGAGTCCTGTTCATGCGCTCGCTAAGACCGTTTTGTTCCGTGGAAGCGTGCTGGGCCCATAACCTAATGAAATAAGACGAGACTTTGAGGTTTAAAGACCTTTTACTTTAAGATGAAAAATATATTGTACAGAACATAGTACTCGGAAGGAGCGCTGTCATGAGAGAGTAAAACAATAGAAGCATACAGACAGCCAGTCACCAAGCCACGTTCAAGATCTAAGCCTTAATAAATTCAAATCATTCATTAAACGTAAGTTGTGCCAGAAAGCTTTTTATACCGTTAAAGATTATATTGAGGACAAAAAGGCTTGGGATTGAGCTGCTTCCAATTTTTTTTACATTTTGAATGTTTTAATTTTTTTTTTTTTCTATGTACACATTGACATTAATGAATTTTATTTAAACAATGACATTTGCTTACTTTGTAAAGTATTATATTATTTTAATTATTGTGCATGTGAAGACAATGTAAGTCACTTTTTTTTTAATTTTTATTATTCTCACTGTTGTGTTAGTTTTTGTCTAGGTCTGGCAGTTTGAGTAATTTGTGTGGCCTACCCAAATGTCCTTTCTTTGGTATTGTTCGTCGAATCGTTGAGCTCCTTAAGTTTTGAGTTGAGCTACACGATTTCTGACAAATGCGTGCACTGACTGGACAGGTCCTCTCAATCTGTGTGGTTCTTTCCTCAAAAGACCATCTCAGACATCGATCTACATGGTCTTCATATAACCTGACCAAGATTATGATGTCTGGACTTTAAAAGAGACTGTGACCTCTGAGTTTGTTTCGGCCTTTCTTCTCAGAGTAGTCAGATAGGAAACGCCGACCTCATCTAGTTTTATAAACAATATGATTGACGTGTAAAAGTGTTTGTACAAACCTACTTACAAAATAAAATCATTTATCATTTATCAGTACATTGCTGCCAAGTATATTTAAACAGGCGTTACAACCTTTTGCGTCCATTCTTCAATAGATAGGTACTTTACATTAGTTTAAGTACTTAGTTATTAAAGTAAAATAAAAAAGGTTTAAGTCTTATATTGTGCTTTTCAGTTTTCTCGGCGGTTAATTTTTTTTGTTAAAATAAAATTAATTTATAATTTTTTGTGGCTACAATTTACTAATTACTACATGCTTAATTTTTTATTACTTTTAAAATAGCTACCTACCTTACTTTAGCTATTAACTGTTATATAATCCTATTTTAACTGTTATTTGTTGTATAATATAGATACATTAAAAAAACAGGCTTTATTATACCAACACGCCTACAAAAAATGCTGCTCGAATGAGAAAAAGATATTTAGAAGAATCTAATAATGAGAAAAAAAAAGGTCGGTAGCAAATGAAAAGAGAATTACATTAACACGTCCACAGGAAAGTTTAGATCAGCACGAGGAAGAAATGAAAAGACAGAGGTCTACACACAAGAGACTGACAGGTCTAAAGCTCATTCATCGTGAGGTTTTTTTTATTTAATTGTAATACACAACTTAGCATTAAAATCTGTGAGTGAACAATAAATCACCCCTATTTTCCAACCCTTAGGGTAGGTTTGTTTTCCAAATTTATATGCGACCAACTTTGAGGTATACCCTATCCAATAAAATAAGAATTATCAAAATCGGAATACTCTGTAAAAAGTTATTCGTGGTCATACATTACAATCAGTGAGTGAAAAATCAATCATTGTTTTCCTACCCTTAGGGTAGGAATTTTCCAAAGTTTTTATCGTCGGTAAAAAAAAATTTTAGGCTCAGTAGTTACGGAGTTAAGGGGGGGGGGGAATTGCAAATTTCCGTCTATTGTCTTAAATAACTTTAATACATTTTACTTAAAAATTATGAAAAAAGATATCGTTGGCATAAAGAAATAAAGCATATTTCGTTACATTCGCTGAAAGTAATCCTCCCTAGCCGCGCTACATACTTTAATGATTAATTAATCAAAATGAATAGTTTCTTGAGAGAAAAAAGTATCAACGAAGAGTAGAGAAAAGGTACTACTATATAAATTGATTTATGGATAGTTAATATTAAATATTGCAAAATTGACTTGCTGCAGATTATACCTTCCAGTCGGACCACACCCCATAGGTTGTACCCAATTAACCCCTTTAGTTAAGGAGTTATTGGTCGTAACCAATAACTCCTTAACTAAAGGGGTTTATTGGACCATATTTGTCGTATGCAAGGTACTCTTTAGGTAGTTTTTTTCGGGATATTGATTTATTAATAGTTAATTATATCTCTATTTAATTTGAGGTGGCGCGGCCATAGAGCACTGCCTGGCGGCCGGACCACATTAACTGTTAATTAAAAAGATATCTCTTGAGGTACTTAAAAAATATTAATATATACCGCTGAAAGTAGACTTTAGGTAGGTATTATTTCGAACTATAGCATCTTAGTACTAAACTGTGGTCCGGCCACAGAGGAACACACCAAAAAACAATCAATTCGAATAACTAGACACGCGGTAGCGTGTCAAGCCAAGTTCAAGCTAACAGAACTGGCGAGCAGCACCGTGTGCAGCACAGCACGAACTATTTGGAGTCACTTTTGACCCGTCATAACTCAAAAACTATTTTACATAAACGTCAAAGGCTCATAAAATGAAATTTGCAAGATACATTTGAACACATAATGTTCCATTGTATCTTGAATGAATTTTTTTTTTTCACATAATGTTCCAAATTTCATAAACACATATTTTTTTAATATTTTTTTTTTGGATGGGAAATCATCAAATGACCCCTCCCGCTCTGGGTGGAGCAGAAGGGAGTGTCAGACTCTTACTGACTAAAACCCATCCGTGTTCCTTCCTTAGCCCTTTATGTTCCGGGGTAGCGGTAACCCTTTCGGACAATCCCGCTGCCCCGGCAGGCTTCGGCCTGACGGGCCCCTCCTTAAATGCTGACATCTCTTTGAACTTTGAACACATACGCGCCGTCCAGCACGGGCCTGGTCCTGATCGGACGGCGAGTTACCCATTAATCGCCGCCCGCAGGCCCGCGCCTACGGTGGCCGGGAGTCGTCACGCGGCTCCCGACGCCCGGGGCGTCTCCCGCGGCGGCTGGGACGGGCGGCTCTATCAGCCCTCTCCCTCGCCCATCCCGCCACCTCCTTCGCTAGCATGACCGCTTCGCAGAAGGAGGTGACTGCCTCCCACTCCCTCTCGCCCCGGACCATGGCTTGGACCAGGGCCGGGTGCGAGAGGTCGCCGCCGTTGCCAATCGCCTCTACGAGGACACGGCGGTGCTCTGCCCAAGCGGGACAGACCTCCACCGTATGCTCCACCGTGTCCTCTGGGCGATCCTCGCAATGGTGACACCCGGGCGTTTCCTCCCGCCTGATTATGTGCAGGAACCTCCCGAAACATCCGTGTCCAGTGAGGACCTGCGTCAGACGGTAGGTGAGGACGCCATGACGCCTCTCTAGCCACTCCTCAAAGAGGGGCCTTACCGCCGCTATCGCGGCGTGCCCTGCGCTGGGTTGCGACAGTCGCGCTTTCCATGCCGCCATGAGATCGCGCCGGAGGTCCGTCCGCTCCGCAGCAATTTGCCGCGGAAGCGGGTTTTCCCCCCGGCGTAGTGCCTCCGCGCGCCACTCATAGAGGCGCGCGAGGACTATCGCCTCCAGATCCCATGGCGGCAGTTCGGCAAGGAGGCTTGCCGCCTCGCCCGAGATCTTGTGGTACCCCCGGATAAGCCTTACGGCTACTACCTTTTGGGGCGCGTTCAGGTAATGTGCGGCTCGTAGCCGCAGTGAACGCGCCCATACCGGGGCCCCGTATACGGCCATGGACCGCACGAACCCCGCGTAAAGCCTCCTGCAGGAGGCGTTTGGCCCCCTCAGTCATAAACACACCTTAAGCGGTTAATAACGTCCAAAAATCGTAATTTTTATCACTGTCTGACCTATAGACCAAAACTCTAACCCAGTTCCAGATGACCTAGAAAGTTCAAATTTGGCATCCAGATAGGTAGTTGGCTGAATACAAAGGAATAAATCAGAAACTATTACATTTTTATTAGGAACTATTACATAGAGTGCCTGTAATGTAAGAATCAACAATCAAAATTGATGACAGCAGATCTTTCTGTGGATTTTAAGGTCTTCACGTGAATGTATAACGAGTGGAATACCACCCTTATATTTTTTTTTAAATCATTATTTCAATATTTAGCGCACGTCAATAGTGTAAGATCAATACTTATGCCACCAAAAACATAACTTGTAAAAAAAACAAGTCTCGTAAATCAGTTCTTCTACCCTAAAAAATTGTGAGATCTATATAGTACCAAGTCGGTTATATTATTCAGTCCCTACATAAGGGACCTTCTGTCTTAAGTTATTACGTAATTAGTTAACCTAACAACCTCTTATAGTGACCATATCAATATTTAAAATCTTTTATGTTTTAAATAATTAGATTGACTTGGCTATGAGGACCTAACAGAAAATTACAACATCAAGCTTAACAGAGGATTAACTTGAACTAATGTTTTTTTAAATTAATAAATTATTATTTTTCTATAGAATTAGATTTATTTATAGATTATTAAAAATTTTATTCCTATACTTTTACGATTACAAATTTATTTATGCAGTTGGTGTTTCTAAAAAAGTTTCCTTGGTTTATACACTAGCCACTAATTGTATTCTAATTTGAAGCTTCTATGTCTGCTAGAAGTGCCTTAGAGTTTTGATGATCGGTGAGTCAGTCAGTGAGTGACAATGTTAAGAAACTTTGACAAGTTATAATTCTTAAACTACCTACTAGTTTAAATTGAATGAAATTTGAAATATACCGTGTTTATACAATGCCTGCTTGGTTACTGAAAATTCAGGTTTCTAGTTTTATCCACAACGAAGTTATAAAGGGGGTCGAAAATTGTTTGAACCGTTTCGAGAAAAGGATGGTATGGCCGTGCCGCTTTTTTTTTGCTCCAATTGGTGGGGGCACTACCATGCCCCCAGATAAATAATTAAATAATAAGTATTTCGAACGACGGCCCATGGTGCGGCGGCAGTGGAGCAGCGGGGTGGGAAGCGGTGCGATAAAACCAGAAAATAACTCAAAAAAAAAAAGACAATTATACCCCGTAAACGTAGGAACATACAAACAAACAACCGACTTCAAATGACCGAAACAAATGGATGTCATTGGTACTGCATTTTCATTTATCGACACCTACTTCAGAAATCAAAGTCATTTTTCACTTTGTAGTGTTTTTTTTTAAAAATATTTTTTATGTAAAAGGCGATGAGCAAGTTGACACTAGGCTAATTTAACTTAGATAAATTACAAGCAGATCCACTAAAAAGCGAGAAATAATAACTAACATTTTTTGGTAAAAATTATTTTTATTCAATTTCAAAAGGTTCTTTTTGTTTTCTATATTTTTATAACAATATTGTGTCTTTTTGTTACGGGTCGACATTGACTCTTGCAACACAGTTTTAAATAGCGCAGGAGACAGATAATTCCATCATGTTGTATGTCAATAAACGACTTAAAAAAAAAACTTTCAATCCATTCAAAGGTTGTCTATAGGTGACAGCCCATTGTTGACTGTACCTACACTAACCATTGTTGATTCAGTCCTATGTATACCACAAACAAATAAAGAAATACTTTACAGTTATCGCTGTCCCCCCGACATCTAGTAAGTGTGAATACAAGCAGCACTAAACACAGCATGTTATACAACATGCAACCGATCACGAAGACGGTAGGATATCAGTCAACTGGCACATAAGTACGCACGGAGACCATAAGTGTGTGTACAGTATCTAAAGTCGACCGGCCGAAGCAGTTCGTCGCTTGAGCTCGATACGTCAAATAAACATAAACAGTTTGCACGTGTGGGTGTGTGCGGCAAATAATTTACAACATAAAAAAAATAAGTGACGATGTAGGTATTATAGTTTATAACTTCCGTTGATGTAGTGTTATTCTCTAATATTTGAACGGTAGGTATCGATAATTCGCGTTAATTCACTTTTGACGTGAATACGTCTTTAAAATTGCTTCCATCAAAAAAAGCAATGATAACAAAATAGGGGGATTCAGTTTGGTGTTGCAGCTTCATATCTATCATCTCTATTCTAAATTCAACTACACCATTGGATAGCTAAAGGATCAAAAAATTCATTACGCCAAGTGAGGACTGTGACGCATCGCGCTCAGTGGAGGGGGAAGCGCCGCCATTTTGATGTCATTTTGCTGCGTAACGAGGTTTCCACTTAGTATAACTTTTGACTCTGATAAGCTTAAAGTTTCAATCGTCAGCTCTCGTCAAAATCTATCGATTGTATACAAAAAAAAAATGTAAAACGGTGACAGTAAATATAATGTGTTCAAATAAAAAGAAAAATATATAATGGCGAGGGCTACAAGAAAGCAGAGGCTGTAATTATCAAAGCGCACGTGTGTCATACGACGTTTTATAACATATTTGCGAGGAAATAGAAAAAACTCTTACTTCCCCTTCTCCTCCCCTCTCTCTCCCCTCTCTCTTCTCTTTCCTTCTCTTTCTTCTTCTTCACTTTCTTCGAATAAATCTTTAATCACTTGTTATAGTAAAAAAAAAAAAATTGAAGAATTTGTAAAATTAATTATACGTTGCCAGTTGGCATTTTTAATGTTGTCAAGTTATTATTACTAGTTACAATTTCACCAGTCTCTCTCTCACTCTCTTGAGTGAAAGTAGGAGAAACGAGACGACAGAGTTCTGCAGTCGGTGGCGGCTGCGGCGGCGGTGACGATGGTGGAATGTACGCGTGTGTGCTCGTAGTCTACGAGTCAACACTTGGCTCCAAATTTATATTCCTTGTAATGCGGGAGCTAATTTCTTCTTTATTTCTCATCGAGTCATCTAAGTAGCCCTCGGCTACACTGTTCGACCGCCACCCTCCGTGGCGTTTTAGTGTCAATAAGTTCGCACCTGAATCGGCGAGCAATGTAGCCGAGGACCTTCTGAAGCTGTGCCCTGTGTATTCATGTGGATCATCTAAATTTAAGAAAGTGGCAATTTGTTTCGGCATTGCTTCTTTATTTATGCCAATGGGTTGGCTAGTGCATTTTCCAATTTGGTAATTTTGAAAAAATCTGTTATACATCGCTTTTGTTGAACGAAGGGCTTCCTATTTCTTCACTATGTCGTGAAAAGGCCCCTGTATTGTGAACGATCTTGGAATTTTATTTTTTGTGTTTTTGACCTGGACAAGAAGAACCCACCCATGGTTCTCGACATCATTAGTTGTGATGTTTGCCAACTCTTGACGTCTACATGCACCATTTATACCGAATATTAATACAACCTGAAAAGAGATAAAAACAGCGTACAAAACTCCTATATTGTAAAGAAATACGAAAGACAAATTAACTATATATCTATAGGTACCTACTTATAATAAATCTGTAGCAGTGAAAATTCTGTACATTGAAAATATAAAAAAAATAAATGGCAGGGGGTGTCACTAGGCCGACACCGAACCCAAAAATGTGATTAAAAAAACTTTTGTCTGTCTGTCTGTCTGTTTGTTCAGGCATCACGCAAAAAGTACCGGTCCGATTACGATGAAACTTGGTATAATTATTCTTTAATATCCTGGGCACCACACTGGGTACTTTTTATCCCGGAAAAGTATATACAATAAAAAACAAACTTAATTTTGCGGTTCGATCCCCGATTACTGTACCAACCGCAAATAATAAGTTTGTCGTAGGTTACGTCACCCGCAGTGAAGTCCACTAAGGGGCGCTGCACACGGCTAAGATACTATAATATTTTATCTTAAGATTCAGTATCGCTCGCCATACAATTCAATGGACGTTCGTATCTTAAGATGAATTTGTATGGCGAGCGATATTGTTTCTTAAGATAAAATATTATAGTATCTTAGCCGTGTGCAGCGCCCCTAAGTTATGTTGTAAAATATGTAGTGCTGAAGGTTGAATTTGGCTTGCACCGTTCGCAGCACACAGGTGGTGCGCGGCCGCCTCGGATCGCTACCGTATCTATGGACGGAGTGATCGCGCGCATCATACATTTTTGAACTTTGATTTGAAGTTTGAACGGACGTGTCGAGTGGCGAGCGTTCGTTCTTATTAGCATTCTATAAATTGTATGTTTTAACTGCTACTTGATAACTTGATTGTTATTGACAGTGGTCAACCGTAAATTAATTGCTGGTGTTCGTTCGGCAATTAATTTGTCTTTATTACATATAAAATTCAAAGTCCTGACTGACTGAGACATCAACGCACAGCCTAAACCGCTGGTCCTAGAGACATTCAATTTGGAGGGTGTGTTCTTTGTGAAGAATAGGTATCTACTAAGAAAGAGTTTGTCGAAATTCCACTCCTAAGAGGGTGAATGGGGGGAGGGTGAAATTTCACGCGGGCGAAGTCGCGGGCAGAAGCTAGTTTTAAAATAAAAGCATGTATTAGGTCCTTACATATGAAATTAGCGTTTTGTCGTACTTACCACTTTGATCTGAAATATCTCCTCTTTGGTTAAGAATTCCAAATTCTCATTTATAAATTCATTTAGCTGGTACATTTGAGTTTTGAAAACAGTCATTCATTTGTTTTTTCCTCTTTATTTTTTTCTTTGGCGTCGCTTATTACCACACAATGGAAAACATGAAATATCGGTATATTTACGAGTACGAGTTCTACCGTGGCACCAGTGCTGCAGAAACAGCTCGAAGGATTAATGATGTGTACGGCGCTGGTGTCGCAAAAGAAAGCACGGTACGTTTTTGGTTTCAACGTTTTCGTTCGCACTTCAGAGATAGCTGCAGGCTTCGGGGTAAGTGATTAAACTGTATTAATCCACTTGAAGCAAATCGGGAAAGTAAAAAAACTTGAACGATGGGTTGGGTACCTCATGAATTGAGTGAATCGAACTTGCAAACACGGTTGATTGCTGTGTTAATTTGCTCAACCGACACAATAATGAAGGGATTTTAAATCGAATCATTACTTGTGATGAAAAGTGGATACTGTACGATAATCGGAACCGCTTGTCGCAATGGCTGAACCCTGGAGAACCAGAGAAATCCTGCCCTAAACGAAAATTGACTCAGACAAAGTTACTTGTTAGTGTTTGCTGGACTAGCGCCGGAGTCGTTCACTACAGTTTTCTAAAATCTGGCCAAACGATTACGGCAGATATCTATTGTCAGCAACGGCAAACCATGAAGGAAGAATTAGCTGCTAAATAACCGAGATTGGTCAATCGCTCTAGGCCACTGCTGCTTCACGACAACGCAAGACCACACACTGCACAACAAATAACCACTAAGTTAGATGAGCTACAATTGGAATGTCTGCAACATCCATCCTACTCCCCGGACCTTGCTTAAACAGATTACCATTTTTTCTGGAATTTTGACAACTTCTTACAAGGAAAAAAATTTAACTCCGCTGCGGCAGTCCAAACCGCCTTCAAAGAGTACATTGATTCTCGCCCCCATGGTTTTTTTAGTAAAGGGATCAATGAACTACCTATGAAATGGCAAAAGTGCATAGATAACAACGGTGCATACTTTGATTAATTAAATATATTTTACAAAAAAAAAAAAAAACGATTTTATATTCCTCCCGTACAAAACGCCAATTTCATATGTAAGGACCTAATATTATAAGAGAGAGTTGTGTTATTTTTATTGGATTGTAAAGAAGACATGTTCCGATTAAGTTGGAATAAAATGTCCGGCAAATGGCCACTACGGCTCTGATGACAGGCCATTACTCTTTTCATGAAATTTGATATTTTCGGCGACACTCTCGTTTACAGCAGCAGTGTTTTCAAGAGACCGACCGGTACGTTGACGCAAAGGATTCTTAATATCCTTAATCGACCCAGTTTCTTCAAATTTTTTGACCACTAGGTGCACTTTCTAGACTGAAAATTCTGCGAAGTTTGCGAGCGGTTTCAGCGTAACTTCCCCATTCCCATTTTTGTAAAGAGTTTTCTCAATTAAAATGCGCTGTTTTTTCGAAAAGCGCCCCATTTTTAATAATCGGAATAAACATAGGTGACAGCTGTCAAATTTCAGAGTTGCCAAGTGCACGAAAAACAAAATGATTCTAAAATTAAAAGTGCACTCTTACTGAGACACCCATTATGTTCGACTTTATGTATGTTTTTTTTTTAATTTATGTGCACCGATTTTTCCGTCAATTGTGAGCCGATTTGAAAAAAAAAAAAGGGTATTCTCTCGAAGTAGTTCCATTGTCAGCAAGTTGGAATCTGATGAGAGGATCTCGTGGAAATCGAGGGAAACCCTCAAATTTTATATGCAAACCTATAGCGGTTTGGGTGTTTTTTAAAGTAAATTGAGCTTTTGCTCTCGGTAATTATCATTTGGTAAAGTGGACTTGATGATGAAGACCACAGATGGCCATCGGAACTACTCAATGACAAATATTTCACAGGTTGCGATTCAATTACTTTAATAAGGTTGCTAAGCAATTTATGCATGTCACAATGCGTATAGTGAGTGGATTAACGTCCCAGCATCGGGAAAAGCAATATTTTTTAAAAGGTGATGAGCAGTTGACCTTAGGCTATTGTTACTTAGATAAATTACAAACTCTCCCACTAAAAAGTGAAAATTAAAAAACTTTTATACAAAAAAAAATCGACTTCCAAAAAGGAGGAGGTTGTAAATATGTTTGACTTTAGGTATGTTTTTTTTTCTCAAATTTTATAGGCAAAGCTATAGCGATTTGGGTATTTTTTAAAGTAACTTGAGCATTTGCTCATGGAAATCGTTTTTTATTAACTGTCAGTTATACATCACATCACGCCTGTTATTCCCGAAAGGTTAGGCAGAGGTGTACCTATAGTACACCCACAGGCGAGCCTATTGCCATCAGCCGAGCACAAGTCCAAACTCCGGGCTGTTATTAAGAAGTTTCTGTTGACAAACCCAAATACACTTTACCCGATCTGTACCAAATCGAACCCAGGACCTCTCTCAGCAGCAGCAGTAGTAGTAAGTAGTTATTATTGTAAAGAAATACTTCAAATGTTATTGTTAAACTGATAATTAGGTATCAATATAAGAGATGCGAATTATTCAGGATTTTCTTTTCATATATTTATCATCACAAATTCACAACACTGCTGCAGCGTACCACTACTCATAATAAAATAATATTTGTAACGTAGCGTCCACCCTAACACTAGTAGCGCACGGCCACGTAGCGCCGCTAAGGCGCGCGGCGCCGCGGCGTAGCGTTGATTTGATTTGATTAAAAACAGCATACCGCTGGCCGTCGGCGTCTCTTTAATTAATGAATTCTAAACTATAATGCTGTATTATTACGTTATGTTATTGTACGAACACAGTTTTGTGCTGTTATAGTACTAAATTCAAGTACAGAAGACCAAAAACACATGAATATAACATCTTCAAAACTGCGTAAATAACGATCATGTAGTTTGTAAGAATTTTTAACTGACGACAAAACGGAGGTGGTTCTCAAGTCGACGCGTAAATATTTTTTTTTTAATGTATGTCCACACAACTTTTAACAGAGTAGTCCGATTTGGACCCTGAAAAATTTGGAAAAAAAATCCTACCCTAATCGGAAAATAGTGGTCATATATTGTTCACTCACAGATTATAATGCTGAGTTGTGTATTACAATTAAATTAATAGCTAAAGTAAGGTAGGTAGCTATTTTAAAAGTAATCAAACATTAAACATGAAGACATTAGTAAATTATAGCCACAAATAATTATAAAATAAAATCTTTTTAACAAAATAATTAAACACCCGAAAAAACTGAAAAGCAAAAAATAATAAACCTTTTTTATTTAACCTTAATAACTAAGTTCTTAAACTAATTTAAGTATACCTAAGTAATTATTAGTCGGCGCCAAACAATCAATGAACAAAGATCACTAAATTACCTTAAATTTAAAGAAATAACCAAATCAAATTAACAATGCAACGTGAAATCTCCAGCGATAAACATTAACATTCCAAAAAATGCACTCTCCGCACGACCACTCGCATCGACCGTCGTGTGGGCCTCATGCAAAGAGTAATACGGGATAAGAGAGCCCTCTTGTGCCATTTCGAAGCATGCACATTCGACGATTCGAAACGCCATCTGCATTTATTAACGGGAACTAAGGCAGGAATGTATATGTCGCAGCCAACTGGTTAAATTAGTCGTTCAGTTAACTGCCTAGCCTTTCAACTAAACGGCGGCCGTTCAACTAACGGCCTGAATGATATTCAATTACAGTTTTGGGTTGGAAGTCTGTAACCAATCACGCGCGAGCCGAATTGGTTGCAGTAATTAAGGCATTGCACCCCGACCAAGTGGGTTAGGTTAAGTTAGAACTGTGATCAACCGCGTTCGAGCCGAGGGAGGAAGCGAGGCGAACACTACTTCTAAAGGCCAGGCAGTTAACTGAACGGCTAATTTAACCAGTTGGCTGCGACATATATATAAATACACCTACTTACGTATAGGTTTTAGTACTCTTTGTATAGATGTATAATATGTATAGGTGATCATTCAAATTTTCTTGTGTTTTTGCAAATAACAGTTGTGTTTACGTCGTATGTCGATTAAAATGCGATTTGAGAATATAATGATGGTACATTTACTAAATTACAATCATTAGAATTTAATAACTGAAGGAGCTAATAGTGATATTTTAATGATCGTGATTCAGTGAGTAAACGAGTCATCTTTATATTAGCGAATCGCATTTTAATCAACATACGATGGGAACACAGCTTCTCTTTGCAAAAAAACATAAGAAAACTTGACTTGAATTTTGAGCACTACATTTACGATAAAATAAAATTGGAAACAAACAAACACAAACAAGCGCAGACGCAAGTTGTTAGTTGCGGCGGCCATAATGTACGATGTTGCCAGAATACACAATATGGATTTCCGTGACAAGGTTTCCATAATATTGATAACGCTGGACGACAGTCCAGCGTTATCAATTACACATTCTGGGCAGTATGAGATATAATAATGTGATAATTTTAATGGAATATTTTACGATATTATTCTCTAGAAAAATACTTTATATTAAATTGGATAACTTAGTTATTTGATTTTCTTTTGTTAAAATCGGGATTGCAGAGACATCTATCGATAATTGTGAAACTAATAGTTTCGTAAAGTAGATGGCGGCTCTTCCTTTCCTTTTGAAGTGGTGCTTGTTCTAACTGTCTCCTCCCTGGGCACAATTGTGCGCCCGTTCGGGTTGCTGTCTCGCTGACATTAACTTCGTGAACGATCGGCATTTTCCGGCGAAGGGATGGTCACGCCGCGCGCCGCCGCGCGTCACGCTTTACGTAATTAATTAATTTGCTTGTTTGCCCAACTATTTTGCAAATAAGAAAGAAATAAAAATATACATATATTTTTTGCAACAGGGACGGAAAGGGGGTCTTAAAATTTCGAAGTGGGGCTACTAGGGCATGTGGGGTATCACATGAAAGAGTGCAGTTTGCACATTCTCAAACACTTTTTCTTTTTTTTAGGCCGTTTAGTTTTCGACTTTTGAGGAACACAGTAAAAAAAAAATACCCTTATCTCCGAAGTTAGCATAGAGAAAAATCTAAAATAATTCTATGTGATAGAAGTTTATGTAAAGATTACAGGAAAAATAATACGATGTCTATAAATTGCACACTTTTTCAGAAATCATCAACAAAAGTTACATTAGTTCCACTATCGGTCAAGAGATTGAAAGGAGGAGGTTATAATGTTCGACTTTATGTAATTTTTTTATGTATGTTCACCGATTTCTCTGTCAATTGTGGACCTATTTTTTTTTTTTTTGTTTAATGGTTATACTCTTGAGGTGGTCCCATTGTCAGCAAGTTGGAATCTGATGAGAGGATTCCATGGAAATCGAGGGAAACCCTCAAATTTTATAGGCAAACCTATAGCGATTTGGATATTTTTTAGAGTAACTTAAGTATTTGCTCTCGGAAATCATCACTTGGTAAAGTGGAGCTGATAATGAAGACCACAGACGGCCATCGGAATATTTTACGGATTGCGATTCGATTACTTTGGTTGCTAAGCAATTTATGCTCGTCACAATGCGTATGGTGAGTGGTTGTTAAGGAGTTCTCCTGGTTCTTACCAGGAGAACTCCATAAAAATTAACGTCCCAGCATTGAGAAGAGCAATATTTTGTAAAAGGTGATGAGCAGTTGACGTTAGGCTATTGTAACTTGGATAAATTACAAACTCTCTCACTAAAAAGTGAAAAATAAAAACTTTTTTACAAAAAAAACAACTGACTTCCAAAAAAAAAGTACAAAGTGATAAATAAAAATGACACCGACTTCCGAAATTAAAGTTATTTATCACTTTGTAGTTTTTTTTTTGGAAGTCGGTTGTTTTTTTTTGTAAAAACATTGCACTAGAACAGTGGTTCCCAAACTTATTTTGTCTACTGCCCACTTTGAGAATAAATATTTTTTAACGCCCCCCTTTTTCACCTATTTAAAAACCACTATAACTTCAAATTAAATTAATTAATTATTGTGACCTAGATATATATATTATGTATATTAACGGAGAATTCTAAACGAAACTTTTACTATAACCCGCAACTTGAAACCTGAGCGCAGTAGGTAACATACAACGGCGCTTAGGTCTCAAGTTAACTCTTACGGGCTCCACCTGCAAATAAGAATGATTATTGAAACGCAACTTTATAGTATTAAAACAGAGTATCTTTTATTAAAAATATAACTAAAATAATCAATCCTTATATAAAAACTAATGTGAAGGATGAATCTGATGCTGTTTAATAAGTTTGTTGATATCAGGTTCTAATTTACTCAAGAACAGTCGCAAGTCGCCACGTTCGGTAACAAGCAAACGATTTCTCTTTTTAGTAAGCAGTGTTGTCACAGCACTAAATCCACGTTCACACAAATATGATGATGGGAATGCTATCAAGAATCGTTGAACGATTGACCACAATCCAGGGTACAATTGCGGGATCGGTTTTTGTAGCCAAAATTCTTGGTAACCATTTTTGAACTTGATTTTTATTTCCTCGTTTGTTGTCAATTCTATAAGTTCTTCTTCCAGTTGAGGTGACATTTGAAAACGGATCCAACACCCATTCTGGTATTTCCAAGTTCAAAATGTCCTGGTATCGTTCGGTGAAGTCAATGTGGAGGTTTTCCAAATGTTGGCAGTAGACAAACAATTCGTCGTTACTGCATGATACTGATAAATTTGGAAAATTGTGTAACTCACGTCTGCCCAGATTCTTTTTGTGCAGAAGCAGTTTGGCTGCGAAAGCAGCAACGACGTTTTTTGTTTTAGTTAAATTTAGTTTATCGCCTTGCAGTTGGAGATTCATGTCGTTGAACAATTTATACAGGTCTGTCATGTAAGCTATATCATCCTTTGATGTTATGAGCTTGTCGTGCAATTCTGTATCTTTAGTTTCCAAGAACTCTATAACAGAGTCAAACAGGTTGTAAAATCGAGTCAGACAATTGCCTCTTGATAGCCAACGAACTTCAGTATGAAACAACAAACGGTTGAAATCCTTGTCATTAGTAACACAAAGCTGATGAAATAATCTATCATTCAAAGAGCTGTTGCGGATTTTATTGACTGCTTTGATGACATATTGCAGTGATTTAAATAGTTTTTCACTTAAGTTTCTAGCAACTAAATGTTGTCTATGAATAACGCAATGTACACCAAGGACATCTGGAATTTTATTTTTTAAGTACGCTATGAAGCCTTTATGGCACCCTGTCATAGCCGGAGCGCCATCCGTAGCAACTGAAATAATATTTTTCAAAGGAATCTCTTTCTCATCGCAAAACTTTTCCAATGTATTGAATATGGTTTCACCTTTTGTATCGGTCTCTAAATTTCTAGCAAATAATAGTTCTTCACATATTTTCTCATCTTTAATAAACCTCACGTAAGACAACAACAATGCTTCATTAGTTGGTAAAGTGGACTCATCGAGCTGAATTGAGAATTGACTTGTCCTCAGGTGATCTGATCGCACAATGATTCTTCAATGTTTTCAGCCATTTCATCAATTCGTCTTTGCACAGAATTATTACTCAAAGGAATTTTTCGGATAATATCTGCGGCCGATTTATGAAGCACAGTAGTTATTACTTAATTTATTGCTGGCAATATTAACTCTTCTCCGATGTTATGTGGTTTCCCTTTTTGAGCAATTAACAAAGAGATATTGTACGAAGCTCGAAGTCCGTCGTCATCTTGCTTAGCAGCCGCCGAAAATAGTTTTGCTACACTTGGCTGAGTATTATGCTTCTTCTCTAGGTCTTGAAAATATGCTACATTCTTGTCTTTCTTATCTGGATGCATTTTATTCAAATGATCTTGCAGCCTTGAAGGCTTCATTGCTTCATTCGAAAATGTTTTTAGACATAGAAGACACAAAGGCGACGATGGGTTTGTAGGATTTTCAATAAATCCGAATTTAATATATTCCGCACAGTATTGCCGTCTCTTCTTTTTTAC
The DNA here is from genome assembly GCA_963669345.1 of Gortyna flavago. Taxonomy (NCBI): domain Eukaryota; kingdom Metazoa; phylum Arthropoda; class Insecta; order Lepidoptera; family Noctuidae; genus Gortyna; species Gortyna flavago. The sequence goes on along the minus strand of OY770150.1, from coordinate 11,793,754 downwards.
TTCCGACATTGTTTTGCTTTGAGAAATACGTTCAACTTCGCGAGTAGTGTAGAGGAGGCGTAAGTACTGCTCATCTATTGCGCGCAAAACCACAAATGAAAATAAAATAAATATTACATTGTTTATATAGGAATGCTTAAGCAGCACGCACCGACAGGAATAAAACAAACATGCATAAACTCGTTTATCTCATTCGACGCTCAATCGTACTCAACAAGTCCGAACAAGTATTCAATGAACCAGCCGACTGATACAGGAATGCACAATTCGGGTTATTTAACAAAAACTTGTTAAAACATGATAGATATCTACGAGTACTAATAACTATTAAAATGCGAAAGTGTGTCTGTTGCCTTTTTATTTGTTTGTTTGTGTCTACTTTCATTACGAAACGGAGCGACCGATTGAGATGATTTTCATTTTTTCTATATTCAATAAAATAGGACAGATATATGAACTACGGGGAGAGAAATATAGAACCGAGTTTGAGCAATCTTTTAATTCATATTAGTTGATGTTCACAAGTTGTTGTTGAGAGTCGAGAGCTCTTGCAGTCGTTGTTTAAGAGGCCTCCTAGCTAAATAAAATTACAAATCCCCCCCCCCCCCCCCCTCTACACAACGCCCCCATTTTCTTTCTGGGTCTCTTACCGCCCCCTTTGAGACCTGCAGCGCCCACAAGGGGGCGTTATCGCCCACTTTGGGAAAGACTGCACTAGAATGAGATGTTTTCCCTTTGACACTACTCCCGTAGCTCGTATCAATAAGCCAGACCGTTACACTTACACGTATTAGTCCATATCTTGAAAATTTCTGAATTGTTTTTGATGAAACTTGCACTGTTCCCTAAGTTGAAGTAAATGTAAGCCAATAAATAAAAACACACAGACAAACATACATACATCTTTAAAATTTTGTATATTTGTTTGGAAGCCCTAATAGATTGTCTTATGTGAATATAATGCAGTTCTTAAAATCCTAACTAATATTATAAATGCGGAAGTAAGTTTGTTTGTTGCCTTTTCACGCCTAAACCACTGAATCGATCGTCCTGAAATTTTGTATAGGTATGCCTATGTGGTCAGGTGTACAGAAACGAAGGTACCTCTCATCCCGAAAAAAAAGTGCTGTTCCCGAGGAAAACAACAATAACGTTATTATGATAGTAGATGGCGCCACGTGTCTTTTGTCTTGATTGCAGACGAAGTTGCAGGCAACAGCTAGTATTACATACATACGTGTCGAATTGATAACCTCCTTTTTTTTGAAGTCAGTAAAAACAAAGAACAGTTTGTGATCCAGTGTGCAGCAATGTAGTGACTGGTTCGTTAAAAAATATTGGTTACCTACATCATCCATGTCGAATTAAAGGTACAAATTGTAAGAACTATGTAGATAGATGTGCACGTAATAAAAAAACTAAAACGTATAATTCGAAAATAAAATAATTATAAAATTAAAATAAGTACTGACCGCTAAGAGGGGCCCGTGGCTAAATAATAACAGCCGCACAGGTCGATCGGTCAGGTTAAGCTACGCTTGCCACGGTTGGTCTGTGGATGGTGTGTATCTTTACATAACGAGACGCCTCCGTGCCTCGGAAAGCACGTTAAGCCGTTGGTCCCGCCTGTCATTCGTAGATCTTTGACAGTCGTTACGGGTCGTCAGAAGCCCGAAAGTCTGACAACCAGTCTTACCAAGGGGTATCGTATTACCCAGTAACTGGGTTGTGGAGGTCAGATAGGTAGTCGCTCCATGTAAAATACTGGTATTCAGCTGCATCCGGTTAGACTGGAAGCCGACCCCAACATAGTTGGGAAAAGGCTAGGCAGATGATGAAATACTGACCGCTAAGAGACGATATTTCTCAACCAGGGCTCGGAACTGGTACCAAAAGTACATTTTCTGTATCGGTACCAAATTCAGATACCCAACGCGTACCTCAAATCTTGTATTTGTACGAGGATCCTTGTATGGTAGGAAACTTGAAGTAATTTTTCTAATGCCTATTAACTATCCTTTTTATTAAGTTTTTACTTACTGTATCTGTTTTCTGACTCTGGAAATATTTACTTGGTACCGGCTTTTTTTTTAATTTTCATCGGCTAGGCGTATATTCGTCAGAGAATTATAACACTGCACGCTGCGGTGTAGAATATTGCAGTTTTAGGTCAGCGCCATCTCTTGACCAATAGTGGAACTAATGTAACTTTTGTTGATGATTTCTGAAAAAGTGTGCTATTTAGACATCGTTTTAATTTTCCTGTAATCTATACATACACTTCTATCATATAGAATAATTTCAAACTTCGGAGATAAAGGTATATTTTTTACATTTTTCATCAAAAGTCGAAATTAAAAAACTAAATGTGTTTGAGAATGTGCAAACTGCGATCTTTCATATGATACCCCCCACATGCCCTAGTAGCCAACATCGAATGTTTCAGAACCCTTTCAGACCCTGATGCAAAAAAAAATGTCTTTCTTATTTGCAAAATAGTTTGGAAAACGTCATCTAAAACTATTTTAAATTTCAAATTGATAGCAGTAGTAGTTCTTGAGATATTCAGCTGTGACAGACGGACAGACAGACAGACTGAGTCGCAATAAGCATAAGGCACAAGGGTTCCTTTTTACCATTTTGGTACGGAACCCTAATAGTGGTATTTCAAGCCCGGGTCTCAACAGACGGCACCCGTTCACGAACATGCCGCATGGATCAGCACCATTCAGCTTTGTCCATTTTGAATACAGGGATCCAACACATGCTGTAGAACAATACTTCTGTGGTAGTTCACACTGTGGCTTGCGTGGCCGCGGTGGTGTATGTGAGTGTGTGCGCGCGTGTGTGTGTGATAGAATGCGCGGGGGGCTACTAATGAGCGGACGGTTCGGTTCGGGGTTCGCAGCCAAATATTATATTATTGTACATTAAAATAAAATTTGCTACAACTTTATGTTTGTTCTCCGGGGAGCGTGAGTGTTACTAATTACTGCGAAGGACAATGTTTACGTTTATACCTACATTTGTACATAGGTACCGACCCGTGGTACCGACCGAGTTTGTAGATGTAGACAACCCCTATGTAATTTGTTTCTGATGTAATAAATGTCAAATGGGTAATCGTTAGGTTTCTTTAGACCAGGGGGGCTATTCCCTTATGTTTAGGAGCGTTCGCTTCTGAATCTGAGTCTCAATCTGTCAAAAAAATGAAATCTTACTTTAGACATGAAAGAAAAATTAAATTCTCTGCAGATTTAAGAATGTAGGAAAAAAGTACACGTTCTTCTGAATTACGCTGAACAAACAGCACTGAATTAAAACTCACACTCAAACTAAAAGCATTTATTTCAATTAAACCATTTACAAGCACTTTTGAATTGTCAAGAAGTCGGTCAGTCAGAAAATATAAAGCTAGTTGCTCATTCCAAAGCGTAGGTACCTATGGAGAAGAACGGGCAAGAAACTCCATGGACACTCTTTTAAATTATATTTTTAACCGACTTCCAAAAAGGAGGAGGTTATATGTTCGACTTTATGTGTTTTTTTTTTTGTATGTTCATCGATTTCTCCGTCATTTGTGGATCGATTTTGAAAATTATTTTTATGTTTGAAAGGGCATATTCCCAAGGTGGTCCCATTGTCAGCAAGTTGGAATCTGATGAGAGGATCCCATGGAAATCGAGGGAAACCCTCAACTTTTTTTGGCAAACCTATAGCGATTTGGATATTTTTTAGAGTAACTTGAAGGGTATACTCCCAAGGTGGTCCCATTGTCAGCAAGTTGGAATCTGATTAGAGGATCCCATGCAAATCGAGGGAAACCCTCAAATTTTATTAGCAAACCTATAGCGATTTGGATATTTTTTAGAGTAACTTGAGCATTTGCTCTCGGAAATCATCATTTGGTAAAGTGGAGCTGATGATGAAGACTACAGACGGCCATCGGAACTAATCAATGAAAAATATTTAACGGGTTGCGATTCGATTACTTTAATATGGTTGCTAAGCAATTCATGCTCGTCACAATGCGTGTGGTGGTGGAGTGGAGTTCTCCAGGTTCTTACCAGGAGAACTCCTCAACAATTAACGTCCCAGCGTTGGGAAAAGCAATATTTTGTAAAAGGTGATGAGCAGTTGACGTTAGGCTATTGTAACTTAGATAAATTACAAACTCTCTCACTAAAAAGTGAAAAATAAAAACAATGGTGTCAATAAACGAAAATGCAGAACCAACGACACCGACTTCCGAAATAAAAGTTATTTATCACTATGTGGCCTACCCAAATGTCCTTTCTTTGGTATTGTTCGTCGAATCGTTGAGCTCCTTAAGTTTTGAGTTGAGCTACACGATTTCTGACAAATGCGTGCACTGACTGGACAGGTCCTCTCAATCTGTGTGGTTCTTTCCTCAAAAGACCATCTCAGACATCGATCTACATGGTCTTCATATAACCTGACCAAGATTATGATATCTGGACTTTAAAAGAGACTGTGACCTCTGAGTTTGTTTCGGCCTTTCTTCTCAGAGTAGTCAGATAGGAAACGCCGACCTCATCTAGTTTTTTTTATTAAAAATATGATTGACGTGTAAAAGTGTTTGTACAAACCTACTTACAAAATAAAATCATTTATCATTTATCATTTACTGTGTAGTTTTTTTTGGAAGTCGGTTGTTTTTTTTTTTGTAAAAAAGTTTTTATTTTTCACTTTTTATTTACAAAAATATTAGTTACATCATTAATGTTGAATTTATAATTATACTAGCTTCTGCCCGCGGCTTCGCCCGCGTGGATGTCGGAAATTCATGGGTTATAATTTTTTTACGTGGTTATAAAATAACCTACGGTTATTACGTACACTATCAAATCGACAAACTTATTATTTGCGGTTGGTACAGTAATCGGGTCTAGGGATCGAACCGCAAAATTAATTTAGTTTTTTATTGTATGCCCCCCGGCCCCCCGGCCGTACCGCCGCCGCCGATGCAACCGCTATGTCCCTGCATTTTAAATCTGTAATTTCTTCGAAAATATTCATTTAAATTACATGCTGTACAGGGCCATACTAATCTATATTACATGCACAATTTATTTAAGGTACTTAATTGTATAAGGATTAATGCTGTATTGCTTAAAATCGCTTTTTCGTAAATAAGTAATAAGTAAAGGATAAAAAATGGTTATTGTGGGTTATCCATAAGAGATAGACATATACCATCGCGGACTCTTTTGTAGACCTTTTTAAGGTGTACAATACTGTGGTACATTATTTTGATCTATCTCGTAGAGTTCAGCCAGCGTTTGCAATGTAAGCGCAAAAAATGTGTTTATTTATTACCTTACATTGAAAACCTCTAAAATTATCAGTGTTTCTCTACTATATTATGCATGTATTATGTATTATAAACCTTCCTCTTGAATCACTCTATCTATTAAAAAAATCCGCAGGCCAGCGTTGCCACAAGTGATTTTTGTATTCGAAACTATTAGAATGATAAGAAAATCTACATTATTAAAAAAAATACGCATTAAATATTTGAGAAATTATTAGAACTAGGTTGCCAAATCTGCTGAAGAATCCATTGAGATTAAATCTGTTTAATATTTTATTTTCATAATATCTACGTTTATATCAGTTAGTCTCGTCACCTCCTGACCGATAGAATCAACTGTCACGCTCACATTAGTGGGACACATCGCGCCGCAGTGCTGTGGACGCTCTTCACTATTTCTTTGAACAACACTCGAACGACCCTTCAGCTGAACACTTTGCTGAGCGCGTTCACGTAGGACTTCATGCCGTTTTGGCCAGTTTTAGTATACCGTTGTAATCCTTAATTGAATACAGGAAAGCAAGAAGTGCAACTTCATAATTAGTAACTATAACAAATCCTCAAAGATATTGAAATTATAATATCCCCGATTTTAAGAAGTACAAGAAAGATTTAAGGCAGACGGGGTGGTTAGTTAATTATTAATCCAATGTGATATTGGGCCAAGACATTAGGGCCATCAACCGGGCCAAATGTTTAATCTACTGATAAATCACTAAGCCGCACCTGGGTATAGAACCCAGGACTCCCTGCTCAGCAGTCACGCTTGCGATCACTAAAGCAACAAGACAGTCCAGATAATGACGGAAAGAATTAGAAACGTCACACGAGATCTCGTATGACGTTCGTCAATGAAACCTTGATCCTCGGCGCTCGTTTACGCTTGGTGGGCTGTTTTAACGACTGCCCGCGCAAATCGCTTTGCGTCGACTCCACTTATTTTCCATAAAAGAAACATTTGGTTATAATTACAGCCACATATTGCACCTCTAGCTCAATATTTTCATACCTCCTCATAAATAAATTTATTTCTGCTCAGTTTTCGGGAAAATTAAATATTAGAATATAAATACCTTTTCTTGGGTTTGGAATAAACCAGATAAAATTCAAATTCTCGGAATATAATGTTAGTAGTAAACTTATTAAACATACTAGCTGTGCCCGCGACTTCGTTCGCGTGGATGTCGGAAAACAATAGGTAATATGTCGCTTAGGAAAGGTGTAATTGCCACTCCTTCATTGAAAAGGAAGAATCATCAGATCTTGCCTGGTAACGCTTTCCTTACCTAGGGTTCTCTACCACGGCCCTTTCGACTGCAATCACTGCGTCTTCATGGTTCATAATGACAATGCGACGAAGTCACTTTGATTTTTGAGAATAAATTAAAATAAAAGCGCCTGCATGCTCGAAGCTGATTATCTAACCAAACAGCCATAATTATGTCCATTTTATTTTGCGTCTGTCTTAGAATACCAACTTGTAAAATCATATCACTATTTTATCTAAAGTATATCTGAGATTAGTAGGTGAAGTTTGAAGTTAGTTTTTCTAAGTCTTGTTTTCTTCTCTGTGGTAAATTTAGAATTTCTTAACTTGGTATTGAAGGTATCATATATAGCTGCCTTATAAAGCATCGAGATATATAGATGATAAAAGGAAGAATACATTAATGGTAAGAGCTTCTACATAAAGTTGCCCGTGTAAAAAGCAACCCATTAAACTTTGGTTATATTTGACACAGGCCGCCATTTAAACTACGAAGATGAAACCCATGAAAACTTTAGACATGATTTTGATTTAGATCTTATACTGCCGAAAACCAGAAAAAGAATTGTAAAGCTAATTACAAAAAAATATAACCGACTTCCATAAAAAACCCTACAAAGTGCAAAATAACCTTAGTTTGGGAAGACGTTGCGCATTGGCAAGAAATTACAGACTTCTGAAACCAAAGGTCTATTGCATTTTGAAGTGTGTTTTTAAGTCGATTGTATTTTATTTTATTTCACACAAAGTCGTGTAAGTTTATATTGAAAACCATGAAAACGACACACATGATAAAAAAAGAAAAAGAAAATTGCAGCCGCCATCTTCGATTTTCATTTTGACGTCACAATCGGCTTCAGCACTCTCGAAAACCATGAAAACGACACACACTACGAATTTTTCGATTTGCAACCGCCATCTTGGACTTTCATTTTAACCAGTACTGAAACGGTTTACCAACAGTCGATTGGTCCATGAACCGTTGGTCAACACCATTAACTTTTCATCCAAAGGACTTGTGACCCACGAACGTTTCCCCAACAGAACTCTACGTCAGTTAATGCTTAACCAACAGAATGTTTTGACCAATAACTTTTCACCCAAAGAACATTTGACCCATGTCAAATAGAACTAAGGATGCAAGGGCGAGCGAAGCGAGCTCGGGACTTGGGGCACCCCGACTCGGACAGGTAGGGTTCGAGGGGATGATGGCGGCTCAAGTGAGCGAGCAAAGCGAGCGAAGGGCACCCCGAGGTTAGGCTTGGTTAGGTTACTTTATACCCTTTTCACAGAAATAAAGGACTACGTCTTATTATTATTTTACTTTCACCTTTCCCGGCTTCTGTTGGCCTTGTTTTTTGGGTGAAAAGTTATTGGTCAAAACATTCTGTTGGTAAAGCATTCACTGACCTAGAGTTTTGTTGGCAAAACGATCGTGGGTGAAAAGTCCTTTGGAAAAAAGTTAATGGTTTAAAGATAATGTTCACCATCGGTTCATGGGCCAATCGACGGTGGGTAAGCCGTTACAGTTTCATTTTAACCTCACTATTGGCTTCAGCACTCTCAAAAACCAATAAAACGAAACCCATAAAAAATAATTGCAACCTCCATCTTGGATTTTCGTTTTGACCTGCCTATCGGCTTCAGCACCTTTGAAATCTATGAAAACGACATCCATGACAAAAAATCAAAACAAAATTGCAGCCGCCATCTTGGATTTTCATTTTGACCTGACTATCGGCTTCAGCACCCTCGAAAACTATCAAAACGACACCCATGACAAAACATTTTAAAAAAATGGAGCCGCCATCTTGGGTTTTTCATTTTGACCTGACTATCGACTTCAGCACCCTCAAAAACCATGAAAACGACAAACATGACAAAAAAAAATTGCAGCCACCATCTTGGATTTTCATTTTGACCTGACTATCGACTTCAGCACCCTCGAAAACCATGAAAACGACACCCATGACGAAAAAGTTAAAAATTTAGGCAACCGCCCGCGCCATCTTTGATTTTCTTTTTGACCTCACTTACCGGGGTCAGGGTCCATGAAAAATAGCTCTCTCTCTCTCTCTGTGTGTGTGTCTCTATCTATCTATTACTATGAAAAATGAGGCATAATGCTTTTTCGTAATTTGACGATTTCTCCCTTAGAACTCCTACCGCAAGCTCCATATAAGAAATTCGTTAAAAAACGCTCTGCGTTACTCAACTTTCTATATCAATAATTATCTAACTTCTTTATCGTTTAGAACACCACATTAATTATTATTATCTTACATTATCCTCACTTTTTGTTTAAAATTCTTTTAGCGCCACAGGCGCCACTAAATAAACCATCAATGGAAAACGATTTTTTTAATATCATTAATATCATTATCATTACTTTTTAAAATAACATAGACATAAGTAGGTATCTGTGTTATTTCGTCATTTATGTAAGCATAAACTAATAGGACGTGATTATTCACATCACAACAACAATATGTTTTCGTTAGTAGGTACTATATCGCGCCAATAGATGTCGTTACGTGTTACTAAAAACGTAAAAAGTTGTTCCTAGAATACTTTAAATTGATTATATCTTTTGATAGAGTGAACCGATTGCGATGAAACAAAAACTAATCACTGCTCCGAGTTCTACACCATATTTGAGTATAAAAAGTAACCGTATTGGTTTGGTACTTTTTACGTTGACCCTGTTCAAATCAATAATCTGTCACATCCAAACAGACAAACAGACAAACAGACAAACCGACAAACCGACAAACAGACAAAAATTCCAAAAATTGATGAAATGCCATCTGTTGGTTATCCTTTAACACCCCAACTATTTTTTTTGGAAATATTTTCAATGTACAGAAACGTCTCGTCTACAGATTTATTATATGTATAGAAGAAGATAAAGTTTCAGTGGCATATTTCTTCGACTTTAGTTTTTTTGATATCATAAAAACTTAGATTTCGTCACTAAGTTTTATTTTTTATGAATGTTCACCGATTTCTCCGTCAATTGTGGACCTATTAATTTTTTTTAAGTGAAAACTTCTTTGGCGGCTTTGTACACTTTTTTGTAATGGGTAAAAAATGTTAAACTCGTGTCAGGTGACCTGATCGAAAATTCGTAAGACGGATGGAGAGTAGACAGCCGGCGCGGCGTGGGAGAGGAAGTATCCCCCTCTCTTTCTACGGCTCTTTAAACATTTTAAAAGAGTAACGGTGGAGTTTCTTGCCCATTCTTCTCCATACGAAAACTACCTTTTGGAATGGGCGACTAGAATCAAATCTATTTCATAATTATTTTTGACGTTCAAAAGTGCCTTTTCTGTGCCTATTTAAAATAAATGCTTTGACTTTGACTTTGACGGCGCGGCGAAGATGTATGCCTGCGCCTGCTGTTTCGTTTAGGCGGCGCAGGGCGTGTGTTTATTGTCATGTTTGTGTACGATAGCGCAATAAATAAATATTGTATTCTACCACATAAATGATAGTACTTTTATATTGATAATTAAAGCAATTCGTGCAAGATTATTCCCTAACCATTCCAAAATATCAAAAATGCACAACGTTAATATTCAAGTTTTCATTTCTGCCGGCACTCCCGGAGTGCAACCCGTCGTTTTTTTTTGTTTGAAAGGGTATTGTCTCGAAGTGGTCCCACTGTCATCAAGTTGGAATCTGAACTGAGGATCCGAGGGAAATCCTCAAATTTTATAGGAAAACCTATAGCGATTTGGGTACCTATTTTTAGGGTTCAGTACCAAAATGGTAAAAAGGAACCCTTATGGTGTGACTCAGTCTGTCTGTCTGTCACAGCTGAATATCTCAAGAACTACTAATGCAATCAAATTGAAATTTGGAATAGCTTTAGATGACGTTTGCCCAACTATTTGCAAATAACTATTTTTTTCTTTTTTTTTTAACTTGTTTAGGTCGGCGTTTCCTATCTGACTATTCAAAAAACTCAAAACTCAAACCATTTATTTCAATTAAACCATTTACAGGCACTTATGAATTGTCAAGAAGTCGGTCAGTCAGAAAATATGAAGCTAGTTACCCTTTCCAAAGCGTAGGTACCTATTGAGAAGAATGGGCAAGAAACTCCATGGACACTCTTTTAAATTATATTTTACAAAAATATTAGTTACATCATTAATGTTGAATTTATAATATGTGAACACGATGTAAAAACAAAATACGTACGCGTTAAGTGTCCAGAGTACATCAAATAGTACTTAACAAAACAATAATCCAAAAATAAAATAATTGAAAATAAGCCGAGGCAGCTAAGTGATGACCAGCCCCAACTGCCGGCGGCCGTTCACTAACATGACGCATAGATCAGCACCATTCAGCTCAATCATTTTGAAGGGAGCTAAATGATCCAACACACACGCCACCGTCAGCGAGACATTTGTGTGAGCATGACATACTATCAGCCGCCAGGGCACATTCAAGTCAATGAAAGACATTACATTACCCGGTAAATGGTAACACTATAGTACATAGAACTCACATCTGTGCTATGCAATTATACAATTTAAAGGAAATTGAGTTTATACAATGCAGAGATAGTCTTACAATTACAATTCTGAGAAGAAAGGCCGAACAAACTCAGAGGTCACAGTTTCTTTAAAAGTCCAGACAAAATCTTGGTCAGATCATGTGAAGACCATGTAGATTGGTGTCTGAAATGGTGTTTTGAAGAAAGAACAACACAGATTGAGCGGACCTGTCCAGTCTCACTCAACAACTCAGAAATTGATTGATTTGACGAACCAAAAGCCAAAGAGAGGACATTTAGGTAGGCCGCTTATAGCGAAAAATATGAAATTATAAAAGTAAAGATTACAGGAAAAATAAAACGATGTCTCTAAATAGCACACTTTTTCATAAATAATTAACAAGAGTTAAGTACATTAGTTCCACTATCGGTCAAGCGATGGCGCTGACATAAAATTGCAATATCTTATACCGCAGCTCGCACACATTTTCAGAAATCATCAACTAAAGTTACATTAGTTCCACTATCGGTTAAGAGATGGCGCTAAAATTGCAATAGGTATTTTTTATGTTAAAAATCTCTGACGAATATAGGCCTCGCCGATGAAAATTAAAAAACATATTATGATGGTATGGAACCCTCGGTGCCCGAGTCCGACTCGCTCTTGACCGGTTTTTTTAAAGTAACTTGAGCATTTGCTCTCGGAAATCATCGTTTGGTAAAGTGAAGCTGATGATGAAGACCACAGATGGCCATCGGAACTACTCAGTGATAAATATTTCACGGGTTGCGATTTGACTACTTTAATATGGTGGTTAAGTAATTATTTTGCTGTAATCCCAATAAACGCATTTTTCTTTCATTTTTTCTTTCTTTATGCTCGTCACAATGCGTATGGTGAGTGGTTACGTGTAAAATAACTGTAATTTCGGAAGTCAGTAATAAAAACTAAAATACAGATCCAAAGACACCGACTTCCGAAATTAAAGTTATTTTTCACTTTGTGGTTTTTTTGGAAGTCGTTTTTTTTTTTTTTTTTGTTAAAAAGTTTTTATTTATCAACGCTGTAGCTTAGCTTATGCCGTGTCAAAGAGATTAGCTAATCAGCTAGCACAAGCGTAACCCCATTCAAAGTATGGTAAGTTGCACAAAAGTATCACTTACACACGATAATCGCAATGTGTTACAGTTTGTACCACACACTGGCACATCGCTATTTCTTAGAACACACAACCTCTAGCAATTAGTACCTATAGATTTTTTTCGAGACCATTCAGTAGGCATACCTATGTATACCTCACCGATTTGATTTCAATTTAGTATCAAGTACGCTAAATATGGAAATTCCTAAGATTTTAATTTCACATGTCATCATTAGTCGATATATTTCTTATCAATTTAATTGTTTCATTTTTTCGTAAGTATTGCTTTTTCAACAGAGTTATTTGAATAACAACAGACATTTGAATCAACCGAGCCTACAGTGTAGTATGAAGCTTTGTATGTAGGGCAAACATACGATAAATCAACACTTAGATAGAAGATTAACAATTACGGCTTATTTAAGTTGCCAGTCAATTCGCTAAACAATACGTTTCCCTGACTGCCCATAGACAGGTCGCGACATCAACCCGCCATCGATGCCCTCACATCTTCTAAATATAGGCGTGTTTCAACACAAAAAGCGTTAGAGGTGAACTCGCGTATTTAAACCCGGGACCACACTGGAAACCATTCCTCTGTACAAGTTTGCAATGATAAGCAGCTGTCTACATTATATGGGAATCCTGTGTTCCGCTCAAAAATATTCGCGTTCAACAGAATAGTAAACTACGATCGACGAGGCATCAATATCGTGACACGGGAAACGTTTTAGCGTGACGCGCGACAGACGCGCGAGTCGCGATAGACGCGCGATACCGCGGCGCGACGTTGACGAGCGAGCTTTTTGGGAGTTTGCGTGCATTAAGCATTGAATGCGAGTTGACAGTGAGGCAGAGTGCTGATATTACTCGTATGTCTGAATAGAGAGTGCATAATACCGCGCAAGGTACCCAAGGGATAGGCCTGACAGGCAGAGAGACAGAACGCGCGAACTACGACATTAACACAATTTTTTGCTATTTTGACTTTGATGTGTCTTTTTAAGTGACTTCCAAAAAGGAGGAGGTTATATGTTCGACTTTATATATGTTTTTTTTTATGTATGTTCACCGATTTCTCCGTAAATGTGGCCCAATAAATTTTTTTTTTTGATTGAAAGGTTATACTCTCGAGGTGGTTCCATTGTCATCAAGTAGGAATCTGATGAGAGGATCCCATTTAAATCGAGTGAAACCCTCAAATTTTATAGGCAAACCTATAGCGATTTGGCTATTTTTTAAAGCAACTTGAGTATTTGCTCTCGGTAATCATCATTTGGTAAAGTGGAGCTGATGATGAAGACCACAGATGACCATCGGAACTACTCAATGATAAATATTTCACGGGTTGCGATTCGATTACTTTAATATGGTCGCTAAGCAATTTATGCTCGTCCCAATGCGTATGGTGTATGGTTGTAGTTGGAGGAGTTCTCCTGGTTCTTACCAATGCCAATTAACGTCCCAGCATCGGGAAAAGCCATATTTTGTAAAAGGTGATGAGCAGTTGACATTACGCTACTGTAACTTAGATAAATTACAAACTCTCCCACTAAAAAGTGTAAAATAAAAAACTTTTTTACAAATATAAACAACCGACTTCCAAAAAAAATCTACAAAGTGAAAAATAACTTTTTTCGGAAGTCGGTGTCAATAAGAAGTTTTTTATTTCTCACTTTTTATCATTGAGTGTCATATACATTACTTCCTAATTATTTATTCCAAGCTTTGAAAAATTTTTTCTCCAAACTTGAGGATGCTTATCGAATGTAACCTTACGATACTTAAAATGAAAAAACCGGCCAAGTGTGTGTCGGGCCACGCACAGTGTAAGGTAGTAGCCCGTTATCAAATCAAATCGTTTATTGCAATCCATAATGTTCAATTACAGGTGGTAAATAAAAAATAATAGAAACAATTATGGACCCTGTCGGGCACAGCTATTTTTTAAATAAGTAAGAGAGAGGAAGAGTGCTTTATTAATTTTCCTCGTTATAAAGTTACAATTTTTTTCATCCTATTACCTATGTATTTATATTTCCATTCATTTACTTATTCTATTTATTTTTTATATGCAGGTCTATCTATTTCTTCATTATTTATTTAATTATACATATGTAATATTGCTCATTTCTTTACTCCCTTAAAAATTGTTCATTATTAATGTAGTTTAATTATTAAGTAAGTATTCTGTTATAATTTATTTTTGTTATTTTACTTCTTAAAATATGTCTGTTCTTATTCTTAGTTATTATTGAATTTATCCATTAGATATTATTGTACTGTGTAATAGCTTTTTTTAATCAAGTAATGCTTTAGTTTATTTAAAAATATACTGGTTTTATTTTGTTGTTTTATGTCTTCTGGTAATTTATTATATATTTTTATTGACATTGAATATGGACTAGATGAATGTAGTTTAAGGCGGGAGGGGGGCAAGTTTAGTCTATTTTTATGACGCAACGAATAATTTGTTTGTATGTCTCCCCGTGTGGGGTAAGAATCTGGATATTTACGGACTAGTTTACATAATTCTAAGATATAATTATACCAACTAAGGTGAGGATCTTGTGTTTTTGAAAGTAAGGCTTGCAACTGTCTGTCGGTTCTATATTAGTAATTATTCGTATTACCTTTTTTTGAAGCGTAAATAGGGAGGGAGCGTCTGTGCTATTTCCCCATAAGATGATGCCATAGGTAAACCAAGCGTGGGCATACGCGTAGTATGTGACTACTGCGGTTTGTAGGTTTGTAGTCTTTTTTATTTCGCGGAGAGCATATGAAAACTTTGAAATTTTTGATTTTACTGTCTGTATGTGTGTTTTCCAGTTTATATGAGTGTCCATTGTTAAACCTAGGAGAGTGAAATTGTTAACTGTGTCTAATTTATGTTGATTACATGTAAAATCTATATTTATTTGCTTTTTCTGCCAGGGGTTAAACGCTATTAATTAGATTTTCGTAAAATTGATTTCGAGATTATGGTCGCTCATCCAGTCTACAGTTTTTCCGAGAATAGTCGTAAGTTTTTCATTTAAATTAAAATTTGTTTGGCATGAAGTCACGTTATCACAATATAGTACGATTCTGTTGTTCGTTATTTTGAATATAAGTAATGGTAAAGATATTATGAGTTAATGGTTATAATTTTGTGTTACATTTATTGTTAAAACCACTGTTCGACGCAAATATATATTTGTTGAAGAATTAATAAATAAATAACAAAAATCGACTTTAAATTTGAATAACTAATAATAACCACATTCTTCCTGCTAAAGCTAAAAATAAGAGTACGATATTTTTTCAATTTACAAAATTGTAATTCGAAAATTAAACAAAGTTGGTTTGTGACTTCTTTAGGTACTGGAATGAAAACGTAACCCGTTGGTACAGCCCCATCTAGCGGCAGTTTTGTGAAACTTATGATAATTTATTTTGGCTTTTTTGTTTTTTATTTCATGTTTTGTTTTTTTTTTCACACTAGGGCCTTGGGGTCCGGGTGCTCACCGAATATTTCGGGAAATCGCCAAGCGGTTGGTTGACTCTACGCGTGACCAGAGGGCTGGACTATTTTTAGCCCAAAGAATAAGCATTGCCATTCAACGTGGCAATGCTGCCAGCCTTTTGGGCACTTATCCCATTGACAGCGATGCGGACGAATTTTTTGATGCCCAATGAGCTCCTGCCTTTTTCTTTTCCCTTTTTTTTTTAAACACTTGTATATAGTATAAATATATTTTAGAACACAATTATGGTTAATGAAATAAAGATATTAAATTGTTTTATTTTTCAATGCAAGTCTTTACCCGTTATAAACAAGCAACCACTTCATCTTAGTCACTTTAAAGGATTAATGCTAAGAATTTTGTATTTGGAACAAAATTATTCAACATCCAAGTTCAACGACTATTACTGCTGAACTAATGAAGTTACCTTAACCGCTATAATGTTCCTATAAAGTTTATGAAATGCACTATCATCATGAATTTACAGATTTTTCAAGCCAGCTGATAGTATGTCATGCTCACTAAAATGTCTCGCTGACGGTGGCGTGTGTGTTGGATCATTTAGCTCCCTTCAAAATGGTTGAGCTGAATGGTGCTGATCTATGCGTCATGTTCGTGAACGGGCGCCGTCAGTTGGGGCTGGTCATCACTTGGCTGCCTAGGCTTATTTTTAATTATTTTATTTTTGGATTGTTGTTTTGTTAAGTACTATTTGCTGTACTCTGGGCGCTTTTAATACGTACGTCTTTTTTTATTTTATTACATCGTTCTCACATATAATTATAAATTCATCATTAATGATGTAACTGATATTTTTGTAAAAATATAATTTAAAAGAGTGTCCATGGAGTTTCTTGCCCGTTCTTCTCCATAGGTACCTACGCTTTGGAATGGGCAACTAGCTTCATATTTTCTGACTGACCGACTTCTTGACAATTCAAAAGTGCACTTTAAAGTTTAATATTTCGTAAATAGAGCATTAAATCGAAAAATAATTTTAGCAACTACCCACAAGTCATTTTAGAAGACCTATTCAACGATACCCCACACGATGGGGTAGACGACGAAAAAAATATTCATCCCCAATTCACATTTAAGGGAGCTACCATTAAAAAAAATATTTTACAAAATTTTATTTTACCGCGTTGTCGGCGTAATTGATATACCTACACACCTGTGCAAAAATTCAGCTTTCTAGTACTAACAGTCTCTTAGCAAAACCTCGGACAAACAGACAGAGAGACGGATATGACGAAACTATAAGGGTTCCTTGTCAGAACTACGGAACCCTAAAAAGCAGATTTGAAAAACACTAAGTAGATTGAGAAAAGTGAACTTGCCTAGAACATAAACACAGTGCTGCAACCCTTTGTAGCGGTAACGACAGCTACTCAACGAAATTAGTCTGAGCGTCCGTCGTCACCCGACCGCGCCCGCCACCGCAGTCGACACTAGTTTCAAACTAAGGCCTTTCTCACATAGAGATACTAGAACGAAACCAATAAAATTCAACACCGATTTTCCTAAAGTATAGATTGAAATTAAAGGTGCTGTGCATAGAGCACTATCACACAACATTATATTATTATTATTTATGAACGAAATCTACCTTTGGACTAGGTATTTGCACTTGACCAAAAACTAATTATTTTAAAAATGTTTTCACGAAAATACTTTTTTACAAAAGAAAACAACCGACTTCCAAAAAACAAAAACACTAAAAAGTGAAAAATAACTTTAATTCGGTCGGGTATTGTTACGAGCATAAATTGCTTGACAACCAAATTAAAGTAATCAAATCGCAACACGTGAAACATTTATCATTGAGTAGTTCCGATGGCTCTCTTTGGTCTTCATCATCAGCTCCAATTTACCAAATAATGATTTCCGAGAGCAAATGCTCAAGTTTAAAAAATACAACAATCCTCTCATCAAATTCCAACTTCATGACAATGGGACCACCTCGAGACCCTTTCAAACAATTAAAATTAAAATAGGTCCACAATTGACGAAGAAATGTGTGAACCTGTGAACATACATAAATCAAACAAAAAAAAACAAAGTCGACCATATAACCTCCTACTTTTTGGAAGTAGGTTAAAAAGAGGTTCCTAAGACAGTTTCTCCATGGATTCGGATTTTCCCATACTGTCCCACTTAAACAAAACGCTCTGGGTTACAGAAATCTTATTTACTGACTTGAATAGCATCGTGTGCGAAGTTTGGTTGCTAGCATTAGTGATCTCAGTAAATTAGTAGTAGTGTGTCCATGTGAGACGGGCCTTACACGCAGAGATTAATATGGCTGACCGCTGCGACTCATTACTACAAAAACGCAAGAAGCTTCGAGAAAAAAGGTAGTATTTTATTTATTTACTAGTCGTTGCGCGCGACTTCGTTTACGATCATAATAACGTTATTGTTGTTTTCCTCGCAAACAGCACTTTTATTCGGGATGACAACGTATATGCAAAATTTCAGGATGATTTAGTTAGTTCAGTGGTTTAGGCGTGAAAAGGTAACAAACAAACTTACTTTCGCATTAATAATATTAGTTAGGATAGTTAGGATTCATTTGTAGGTAAGTAATCACTTAGTCAGTAAGATACTTTGAATAGAGCATAGTCCCACAAATAAATGTTATTTATTAATTGTTAAATTCAATTCAAAATCAAATATTTACGTATCGTATAAATTTTCTATGAATGGATTTTTTTTGTAGCTTATTTTGTGTCCTCTTTTTTATTCTAAACCACCCTGTCTTGTGCGATCATTCTACTTATATATTAAACTAGCGGCCCGCCCCTGCTTCGCACGGGTGCAATATTTTTTTCGAATTTCCTAAGTTCTCTTTCATACAAACCTTGTCCTGACAATACCGAACACAACAAAAAAAATAATTTGCGAAATCGGTCCAGCTGCTCCCGAGATTTGCGCTTAGCAACACATTTAGCGATTCATTTTCATATATAAGATATAATTCCTAGATAAATATAACGCTGTACAAGAATAATGTCAAGAAAAATAAAAGCGCAAGCTATGTAACTATAGTGATGTTGGTAACATGTAGCTATGTGGTGATCATTTCGTCCATTGTGATTCGTATGCGAAGACAGTGTATTTAATTTTAACGACAGTTTCTTACTGTGATGAACATCGAACCTCGAGCTTCAAAATCATGTTCGTTCCATACGGGCGGGAGATAAATTAAAAAAATCACATCAAAATGAAAACACAGTCACACAGTTTGTAGCTCATTACACAAAGCACTAACACTTAACAACTTGCCACCAACAGCGACTTATATTTTTTAATCTTTATAAGTCGCCCCCGTTCCCTCGCTCTCCTCCACGTTCCTCCGCATTCCCCCGGGTGCGACTAATTCAAACGCCGGGTATTTATTTCTAGTTAATTATTTGAGTGCACCCCCATTCCCTTCCCCCTAGACTACCCTCCCCCACCCCCGAGAAAAGGAAATCATTGTTATTTACGTATCTCATCAAAGAAAATATTTTGAGGAAACTTGTTGGAATGCCAATCTTGTCATTATCAATTTGTAAAGAAACTTTAGAACAGGGCTGCTCAAGGTTTATTTTTTGTTGGTCGCTATGACTTTTCTAGTAATAATTATATTCGATATATATTTTGTATCTACTACCTGCCCTGCTGCAAATACGTAGTCAGGGAAATGGATTCGGGGCAGCGGGATTGTCCGAAAGGGTTACCGCTGCCCCGGAACATAAAGGGCTAAGGAAGGAACACGGATGGGTTTTAGTCAGTAAGAGTCTGACACTCCCTTCCGCTCCACCCAGAGCGGTAGGGGTCATTTGATGATTTACCATCCTTAAAAAAAAAAAAAAAGGGAAATGGATTGTTCAGGAGGTTGAGTGCGACTGTAGAGCCACATCACAAACGATGCCTCACCTCTTGTCGTGCTCTCTGTGAAAAACACCTGCACTATGGAAGATCTTTGCGAAGCCAAAGCTAACGCTGTTTAAACGGCCGGATTCTGGTCGAAGCTTTTATAAAATTAATGAAAGGCAATCATCGAAAAGAAGAAGCAGATTGACGCACAGCGTAAACTAGCCATGTTATAGCCATTTCATACCACTGATAATATTAATGACGTTAGTTGTGATTTGAATGCATTTTATAGAACAAGACCGGCCCGCCCGGCGCCGCGCGCCGCCCGCCGTCTGCTCGCGATTTCGTCCTCGTGAAATTCTTACTTTCCTCCAAAAAATTCGAAAATGTATGTTTATTATCTTTATCATTTATTTAGACAAATAAGTTTTCGGGCCAATTTTTTAGTTTACTTATAAATAAAAGGGGTCAGATTTTCCAAATAAACTGTATCCCCCCGCCTGTCACCCCCACAGGGGTGGAATATTGAAAATGTCGTTTGGGATGTGTTCATAACTTAACTAAAAAACCCATACCAATTTTCAATTTAATGGAAGTAAGTAGTAAAATTCACCCCTTAAACTTTAATTCCTTTTCCACCTTGGTAGGAGTCGATTTTTGAAAAACCCTAAAACACATACACTTTTTTTTTTTGTTTTAGTCTTCTTCTTAGCGTGTCGATAGCAATCTATAAGAACTCGGCCCAGAATTCGGCTACTTGTTTGGCGCCGTCACCAGCGTCCATCATCATTCATTCATTTGTTTTAGTAGTACCGAGTTTCGAGTTAATCCGACAGCGGGTTACATAGGTATTTGTCTAACCTATCAACTTTCCCTATTCCTCTGTGAGAGGTTTTGTATAAACTAAAAGTGACAATGTTTATTATTTACTGAGCCAAATAATGCCAAGTTTCAAGTTAATTAACCAAATGAATAAGATTTTTCATATAAATTGTATCCCCTCTTTTTATTTTATATATATAAAAGGGATGGTATTTTGAAAAATCGTCAGCACTTTTGTCCCCTCAGGGGTCATTTTTCGAAAACCCCATACACTTATTATTGATTCTTTTCTGGCAAAAGTATAAATACTGAGTTTCAAGTTAATCAGACCAATCCCTCTTTTTTTTTTGGGTGGGAAATCTTCAAATGACCCCTCCCGCTCTGGGTGGATCGGAAGGGAGTGTCAGACTTTTGCTGACTAAAACCCATCCGTGCTCCTTCCTTAGCCCTTTATGTTCCTCG
This sequence comes from Gortyna flavago, assembly GCA_963669345.1. Taxonomy (NCBI): domain Eukaryota; kingdom Metazoa; phylum Arthropoda; class Insecta; order Lepidoptera; family Noctuidae; genus Gortyna; species Gortyna flavago. The sequence continues at coordinate 11,772,849 of OY770150.1, read as the reverse complement.
GTAGCACTAACCCTTAGCCGTGAGCAGCGCCCCTAAGTTATGCTGTAAATGTAGTGCTGAAGGTTGAATTTGGCTTGCACCGTTCGCAGCACATGCGTGGCGCGCGGCCGCCACGGATCGCTACCGTATGTAAGGAACACGGAGCTCCGTGGTAAGGAAGGACGGAGTATGTATGAGCGGTTCAAACCAGTTGCAACGACGACCGTTTTCTGCAACCGTTTTCGTCGTCGGGAGAACGGTTGCGTTTCGTCCGTCAAAAATTCGACAACGACCCACCGCTAATGAGCGCGCGCATCATACATTTTTTCAAATCAAATCAAATCAAAATCGTTTATTTGCTTAAAATGTGGTAGGTACAAAAGATGATATGTAAAATAGTAGTGCAAAGACACATTCCGCCATGTAATGATGGCATGCAAATATTTAATACATGAAGTAGGTGGGTATGTATTAACAAAATGTAGTAATATTATACTAATAACGTAGTTAATTGAATTAACATAGGAACAAATAATTAAAAAACTATTACAATGCATTTCTGAAGTGGTAGGACTGACAAGATTTTTTTGAACTATGATTTGAAATTTGAACGGACGTGTCGAGTGGCGAGCGTTCATTCTTATTAGCATTCTATAAATTGTATTTTAACTGCTACTTGCAATTCTAAACCGTGCTTTTCAGTGCGACCTTTTTATTCCTTTTAGTTTTTACTAAAGTACAGTTTAAGGTAGAGTTATTTAGGTTTATTTTTATAAGTCGTAGGTACTTATAGATTTTATTAATAATAATGCTGAAGAGTTTGTTTGTTTTTTTGTTTGTTTGGACGGGCTAATCTCTGGAACTAAAAGTCAGATTTGATAGCCCAATTCTTGAGGAAGACTATAAGGCTTTAACTACACGCTATGAGTCTTAAGAGCCGAGCAAAAAGTCAAAAAGAACGCTAAGTGAAAAAGAAGGTATAGCGCGGGTAGGTGATGCGATGCGACGGGGTGGGTCGGAGGAACAAGAAATTTCACGCGGACGAAGTCGCGGGCAGAAGCTAGTCATTAATAATTATTTTATTTTTAACCGACTTCCAAAAAGGAGGAGGTTATATGTTCGACTTTATGTTTGTTTTTGTATGTTCACCGATTTTTCCGTCAATTGTGAACCGATTTGAATTTTTTTGTTTTAGTTCTTTAGGGCTTACTCTCGAGGTGATCCAATGGAAATCGAGGGAAACCCTCAAATTTTATAGGCAAACCTATAGCAATTTAGATATTTTTTAAAGTAACTTGAGCATTTGCTCTCGGAAATCATCATTTGGTAAAGTGTAGCTGATGATGAAGACCACAGATGGCCATCGGAACTACTCAATGATTAATATTTCACGTGTTGCGATTCAATTACTTATATGGTTATTATGGTTGGTGGTTATTATATGGTTGCTAAGCAATTTATGCTCGTCACAATACATATGGTGAGTGGTTGTTGAGGAGTTCTGGTTCTTACCAGGAGAACTCCTCAACAATTAACGTCCCAGCATCGGGAAAAGCAATATTTTGTAAAAGGTGATGAGCAGTTGACATTAGGCTATTGTAACTTAGATAAATTACAAACACTCCAGCTAAAAAGTGTAAAAAAAAATACAAAAAATAACAGACTTAAAAAAAAAAACGCGACAAAGTGAAAAATTACTTTAATTTCGGAAGTCGGTGTGTTTGGTTTTGCATTTTCGTTTATTCACACCGACTTCCGATATTAAAATTATTTTTCATTTTGTAGCGTTTTTTTTGTAAAAAAGTTTTATGTATATTTTAGATTATGCTTCAGCTTAAAGGGAAGAAATGTACCGATGTCGGGTATGATATTTGTATGGTGGTGGGTACCAGGTTAGGTTCTATCTCAAATTTATTCAAGATGAACTATAGGAACTTTACTTTTCAAGATTGCACTAACATTAACTGATCAATGCAAGTCTTTTACATGAAGACACCTCCTAAATGATATAATCAAACATAAAATAAAAAATCATGCCATACCATAACATTAAAGCACGCGATGTTTACATAACTACCATCCCGTCCCGCCAGATGCCAGCACTTCCACACAAATCTCCCGGCCAATTACCCTCAGAAAGGGGTAATTTTACTCCCCATTGAGTTCTCGTCAACAGCGATGAAAAAATTATTGAACACTACAAATTAAATTTTCCGCTCGAGAAGAAACGTTAGAACTGACGAATGGCCCCTCAAGTTTGCGAGTTCAGAAGATTCAGAAGATCAATAGGAAACTTGAGAGCTTTTTATTGAATACTTTGTTTTCCGGAAAATTGGAATCGTTTGACAAGCAAGAACACTGTAAGTGAGTTGTGGATGTTGTTCAGTTTTGTATCTTTTCTTTGATCGAGCGATCAAAGTCAAAGGAAAGGTCAAGTTTGTGCAATGAACAGATTTTACATTTTTGCGTGGTGTTCTGAGTTAGATTCCCGGGTCGGGAAGTGATAAGTATCGTATTTTTCTAGTTAGGAATAGAGTTTTATATAGCAATAGGCTGGCTGGCCAGACTGGCCTGCATACTGTTAGACTGGAAGCCGATCCCAATGTAGTTGGGAAAAGTTAAGGCAGATGATGATATAGCTATTGGTATATATTAGCTATATATTGGCTTGCTCCATTGGAACCTTTAAAATCTGGCTAAATGAGCCTATACCTCTGCCTATCTTGTCGAGGAATGCAAGCGTGATGCTGTCTCATCATATTCTTTTCCCTCTTCTATCACAAACTTACATTATCCTCACAACTTCAGAACACTAATCCCCAATTCCACCTAACTCCCAGACGTCGTCGCGATCACCTGAGACTCTCAGCAGAAACTGAAATGTGCCAGTTTAATTATCATTTGTGGGGTTACCTGCATTGTCCAGCGCCGGCAGGGCCCACAATAGCCGGCCAATGCGCACAATGGCCAGGATATTGCCGGACAAAGCGCGGCTCCCGTCACTGATGTGTATGAATTATTCAGAGCAGATTTACGCGGTCGCGGCATGTTTTGATTCTGTGTTTGAGCAGTATTTGAGGTAAAATGTAATCAGATGACAGTACACTGGTGGGTTGTTAGCGCGGAGAACAATAAAGACTGGACTGTAACTATAAATAGGCAATGGCTTAATGCCATCTGATCTTTACAAATATATAACTTCGCGGATAGATAGGAGTGTTGCCCGTCGTGGTGAAGTCCGTTGAAGCGAGTGGTCATCGGGCCGAGCCATGTCGCCGATGAAGCGTTGATCACGCAGCCTGGTCATGTAGACAGGATGGTAGGTTTGTATTGAAACTAAAAGCCCAACTAGTGGTCGTGAATTCGAACTACATTCGTTCTAATAATGACGTGAACAGTTTCTTTTATTTGAGGTAACCAGAATACTTAATAATAAGAATATGTATATCAATAGAAAAGTACAATGAACCATAATATTCCAAACTTTTATCAAAAACTGCGGAACCAAACAAATAAAACGAAAATGAAAATATGTTGGCAAGATCAGCCGCAAGACGTGCACGCATACCACCTCCGGACTCTTCGCTTAGCTCCGCCTCGCCGCGGCCGGTACCTAGCCCCACTGTGAGCGCTGTGATGACACCGGCCGCGGCAGTTGTGTCGAGCTCGAGCGACGAGTATTTCTCTCCGCCCTCGATGCCACCACCTGCTCGTCGACGGGGAGGACGCCGGCCGCCGGACGGCTTAGGACCTCAAGGCCCACCGGCCGATAGGTCCGAGCTCCTGGCGGAAGTGTGCACCGCATGAGATGGACACGTTCCATCAATGAAAATGTCATGCACTTATACTATGGGGCTACAGAGGGGGGAAACAATCTGACCGCGTACCGTGTTCGGATACTCTCTGTTTTTCAGGTGCTTGAGCCAGCTGTCAACGTCTCGGTACAACGACTGTCGGATCAGGTGCGGGTCATCCAGCGTAATCATATGTTGGATGACACTGTACTTTATCGCCTGCGAAGTGAAATGCAGAGTAGTCATGTCATCGCCCCCCAGTCGCAGACTGCTGTAATACTACCGCAGTCTAATACAAGTTATGCTGACGAAGGGAGTAATGATAGGGCTACAAACGTAAGTACCCAGTACAATGAGGAATTGAGGAGTGCTTTGGAGGATGCGATTCAGGAATACTTCATGTCGCGTGAACTTAGGCCACGCTTACCTCGTTTGCCCATGCATAACAAAAATAGGGCGCTGGTGGCGGTCCTGGATTCGCAGTTGTCAAAATATTTTGATAACTGCGAAGACCTCACCGATACTCATTCGATTCTGTACTGCGCGGCTGTAGCGGCATGTCGTGTATCTCACGTCAAATTTGCCAATGATTCTAGAACTACACGACCGAAACTAGCCGTACCAGCTTGGCAGTGCAGAATTGAACGCCATATTGGTGGGGCCAGAACGCTCATCGGCAAACTAATCTGCTTCATGGGAGGGCAATACTCGCCCTTGAGTGATGCGCTTTGTGAGGCGGGCGTTCTGGACTGATATGAGTCCTCAAGACTATATTATCTTGGTCGACTTCCTGAAGCAGAAAGTGTATGCATGGGCGAACCGTATTCGTCGGTATAAGCGACGCGCGTAGAGCGATTTACTCAGAATCGCACCTCCCAGAGCGATGAAAAGTGGGTTTATAGGGGTTGGGAACGACCGGACCAAGGTGTGGCTGAGACGTGCCTGGTAGATGATGATGCCATGTGTTCCTTCGTTCCTTCTGGCGCAGCATCTGGTCGGTGCCTGTCAGTCACACCGAAGGTGATTGGGCTCGGGAAATCGAGCGAGCCTGCGATCCAATACCAGAAATGGGGACTATCAGCAGTCCGTCCGTTGCCCAACTGGAAGGCTCCAGGGTTGGTCTGCATAACTTTTGGATCAAATGGTTCTCAAGGTCGCACGCTCGCTTGGCATCTCAGTTCCAGACTGCTTTAGAGTCTGGTTCGCTACCCCAGTTCCTAACGACAGGAATTACCCACCTGCTCCATAAATCAGGTAGCACTGCGGAACCCAAAAATTATAGGCCGATCACATGTTTACCGACGGTCTATAAAGTTCTTACATCCATTTTGAGAACTAAAATTAACAAACATATAGACACCAACTCCATCATGTCTGCATCTCAGAATGGATGTAAATGATAAATGATGATAAACATTCAAAATGTAAAAATTGGAAGCAACTCAATCCCAAGCCTTTTTGTCCTCAATATAATCCTTAACAGTATAAAAGGCTTTCTGGCACAACTTACGTTTAATGAATGATTTGAATTTATTAAGGCTTGGATCTTGAACGTGGCTTGGTAGTTTATTATAAAAGCGTACCTATACATTGGCATCTGAACGAGCCACCTATTTTCTTGAGCCTTGTTGTCCTCGTTGTTATTATTATGGATATCACTGTATTTTTTAAACAATTTTATATTTTTATGGGCATATAAAAGATTTTCATAAATATACTGAGATCACTGACGCGCATCACATTAATCTCTTTAAATTTATCTCTGAGAGAGTGTCTTGGACTTAATTTATAAATTGATCGAACAGCTCGCTTCTGCAAAACAAAGATAGTCTGAATATCGGCGGCATTTTCCCACAATAAAATACCGTACGACATTACACTATGAAAATAGCTAAAGTACACTAAACGGGCAGTCTCTATATCAGTTAAATTACGAATTTTTCTAACAGCGTATGCTGCGGAACTTAGCTTTTTTGACAATTTATCTATATGTGGTCCCCACTGAAGCTTAGCATCCAAAGTTATGCCCAAGAATACTGCATGTGCTGTTTACAGGATTCAATTCCTCGCCCTTTATCAATACATTAGTTTTCACCTGCCTAACGTGAGGTAGCGTAAACTTAATGCATTTGGTTTGTTTCTCGTTTAGAAGCAAATTATTAACATTGAACCAGTGGACTACTTTCGAGGTCGCGCTATTTACATCGTCAGTAACCAACTGCTGACGTAACAGACTTAAAATTTTACTGCAAGTACCTGAGTTTTCTAATAAATTGACATTAAAATCACGCAAATGATAACGGACTTGTTTGAGTTACAAATCCTGTGTAACTCTTCATCCATTACCTTTTCAAAGCAGTCATACAATCCTGAAGGGGGTCTGTACACACTTAATACAATAGAGTGCTCCAATTCTATACAAGCAATTTCAACTGTACGCTCAACAGATAGGCTCACAATATCGGTACGATTTTTAAATTTGAGCTGGTTATTTACTAAAATTAATGAGCCACCATGTACCATGCATTTATTCTGCTGAACGAACTACCAACCTGGTGATGATTAAAATTAAACAAAAACTGGTAAAATAATTATTTTAGTATTAATTTTCGCGAAATCCAAAGGTAGCACTTAAATGAATAGATATCAAACATTAATATTTCACTTCGAAAATCGCAAATAAATCTGCGGTTCCATACACATGTCACAAAATGTTTAGAGCAACAGATTTTTTTTCGCGACTTTTGTGTTGGTTTTATTGTGAATGTTGTTAATAATTATGAATTCAATCATACTTTTGGGTTTGAGATATTTTAATTACACCTTGTTTGCATGTAAATATAAAAAATGAATAGTACTTTTTTTTCACATTTGATTTTTTTTCCCTTTAGGTAATCTAAAGGTAGAAAATAGATACTAAATATGCTGACTTCGAAAAACATAAAAAAAACTATCCATTACCATGCCTGACCAAATTGTTGAATCATCAAAATGGAGGGACCAACATTTATGGTCGATATTTCTCAAACGATTCATGTTAGAGATAAATAAATTACATATTTGTAAAATAGAATTAAGGTATTAAAATACTATATAGGTCCCTCCACTTTGACATCAAAATGGAGGGACCAAGGATTTTGTTAAATAACTACGTATTCATTGAGGTAGCTAAAATTATTTCAAAGGATTTACCTGTGTAGATAAACAAGTAAGTAAATTAAATAACTTGACCTGATTAATTTTAATTTTTAAAATGTTCAAACTTAGTAAATACGAGTACTTAAATCTCGCGACAAGCTTTTATATCATATAAATTGTGTATTGACGTTATAAGTTGATAGTAAAAGTTTTCTAGGAAAAGTTTATTTTATTCCTTTTAGCGCATTTAAATAGTGTTAGTTTTAGTTTTTAGTATAATGTTGTATGTATTTATAGTATTTTTAAGTTAGTCATATTAATATTGTAATGTATGTGTTTATATTGGCCTTGATGCCTAAAATAAATGGATAAATGAAAAAAAGAACTTGTTTTTTAAAAATTTTAATTTAAAGCGATAATTATTTTACAATGGCGGCCATTGTGTGGCCAATGCATGGGCCAATGGCTCCTCGAAGTGAACAAAGTAACCTTGTACGGACGTCATTTTTTGAATTTTGGTACCAAATTAGGAGAAGACATAATTATTAACGATGTTTTTACATTACGCGATAGCGAATTACGATACAAATAATTTTTAAATTACAGATTTCCAAATGATTCAACGCGTAAAGATTTGGAGTCGAATTATTAGGGAACAATGAAAGGAGCCTTATTTCAGAACTCATAAAAGTACAAGAGTATGCTCTGCTCGTTTTTGTGACATTGATGTCGACATTATTATTATATTACTTATTTAAAAGCTTTATTATATTCATTAGCTGATAAAATTGACAAATATGGGAGAATACCTACGATTTTGGTTTTTCTCCATTTTCGGGAATTTTCGCGGTAATTCATAAAATGATGATCACTTTTCTGACTTAAAAACTATTTGCTAAGATTTTAAAAAGTACCGTTCGATTTAGACGGAGCATCTTGATAAACCGTGCGTTTTACATTACAATAACGCACAAGTACGTAATGAGATACAATACGATATTGAAATTGGTGAAATAAGAGACCCTTTACGAGCAAATGTGTTATAAAAAAGGTTTAGGTATTATTTTTTGCTTTTCAGTTTTTAATGATGTAATGGCTGATCTTTGGCAGGTAATGGCTGATCTTTGCGTTATGCTCGTGAACGGGTGCTGCTTGTGGTGACTGGTCGTCTTGCTGACCATGGTTTTATTGTTGTTATTAGTAATAACTTGTTTATTAATTTTTACTTTGATGGTCCTAGTTTATCATTTGTGACTTCAAGTGACAGCTATGTGAACAGAACCCAGCATTGCATAAATATGTAAGTTGTCACGCCCTTTATACCTGGAGGCTTTTACTTAGGTAGTTTACTTTTGATTTAGTATTTTTATTTTAGCTTGAGTACGTATAGATTTTTATTTGTTGGTATATTGGCGTGGCTAGCTATGGCAAATAATTTAATTGAATGTTCTGTGTCCTGTAATGTTAATTAGATACTTTGCAGATTAGTTTTGTTTACAGTCGAGTATTTTATAACTGAACAGATAGCTGTGCTGCTGGGGAGTTTGTTGCGCCACTTCTTCTCCACAGCGAAAGCACTAGGAAGTGGTGAAGGGCGGGCGCTTTGGGGGACTGTCTTATGTAATTTTGACGTTCGAAAAGTGCTGATTCTCAGCCTAGTTTGAATAAATGCCTTTTGATTTGATTTGATTTATTAATAAGTTTTTATTTTATAATTTTTTGTGTACGATGAATATTTTATCTATCATGTTTTTTAAAAGAACGTGACACCGACATTCCAACTAAAAATGTAAGTTTGTACGCACAATATTGAGAGATTTACCATGTTGTTTCAAGATCATAGACTTCTTATTAATTTTCCTGTAATCTAATAAAATTATGAAAAAAAATTATTTGTGATCCTCACGGTAAGCCCTTTTATTTGATATGTCACACGGTACAGATTGCGAAACTTTTTTTTTAAATTGTCTATTTACCTCTCAAAAATGACTCCAATTTTCAAAACTGATTTATTTACGTTACACGTCTGTGTTTGGGTCACAGAGATTCAAATGTGTACCAAATTTCAACTTAATCGGTCCATAAGATTCGGAGCAAATTGGCTGTGACAAACGGATAGACAGACAGACAGACAGACACACGAGTAATCCTATAAGGTTTCCGTTTTTTCCTTTTGAGGTACGGAACCCTAAAAATAATTATCAAAATCGGACTACTCTGTAAAAAGATATTCGTGGTCATACATTAAAATCAGTGAGTGAACAATCAATCATCACCTGTTTTCCTATCCTTAGGGTTGGGATTTTTTTCAAATAAAAATCGGACTATCCTGTAAAAAGTTATGCGTGGTCATACTCGTACATTAAAAAAAAATACACGTCGACTTGAGAACCTCCTCCGTTTTTTCTTATCGATTAAAAATCGAAGACATGTGACATGTGGCCCACTCCGACATCATTGTATGCCAATAACTTTATAGAGTGCAATCAATTAGTAATTTTTCATTATAGTGTTCGCAATCCTAAAATTTCATCCTGTTTGTAAACAAAGAGATTTATGTATTTTTTCGTTTTGGAAGTGTTTGCTACGAGATGCTACGAGCGTAGCATTTTCAGAGCATCAGTTACTAGAGTATTATATTATCTGTGCATCAGTGTACGCGGACCTAATGTGATACGAGTTTCGTAGCATTTGTGTGCAAGCTACCATTACCTTGAAATAATGTGAATTGCCTTCATTTAATACAAGTTTGTATTATTTACATTATGATAAAATAGCTCCTGCCCGCGACTTCGTCTGCGTGAAATTTACTCTCTTAGTGGTGGAATTTCGAATAACCCTTTCTTAGTCGATACTTACTCTTCACAAAGAACACACCCTCCTTTCATGTCTCTAGGACCAGCGGTATAGGCTGTGCGTTGATATATCAGTCAGTCAGGACTTTTAATTTTATATAAGTAAAATAATTAATAAATAATTTTCGAAAATTAATGTCTAAAACAAACAAATATAATAGAACCTGAACTTTGTAGACATTTTACAAAAAATAAATTTCTGAACGCACACATGATGTCTTCAGAAAAAAATAAAGTTGTGGCTTAAAGGTCTCAGCAACCAGGCCATAAGCTCCAAAAAAAAAAAAAGTTGTTACACTATTTGACAGGATTGGACAACAAATGTTTGACATGTAATAAACAAATCAGCATCCATTGAAATGATTAAGTATTCAGTACACATATCGAGTTTTCATTGTTTTTAAGATGTATTCTGCTATTCGGGACGGAAACAAATCCAACAAATCAAAAGCCATGGCAATCGGTCCAGCCGTTCTCGAGTTATAAGTGTTGTAACAAACACGACTTTCTTTTATATATATAGATTATAAAAGTAAACCTAAGTACCTACCTAATAAAAAAAAACTCAATAACAGAAAATAAAATACCTAAATAAACCTATTTCTGATGATAACTAATCTAAACTCAATAAATAAGCAAAATCCCTAAAAACTAATATCTACTAATCCTACCTAACAGTTTTATAAAATAACCTACGGTCACTACGTACACTATCCCCATACTTTAAAATTAAAATCTATACCTACGACTTATAAAAATAAACCTAAATAATAATTTAGGTTTATTTTTTAAAAACTAAAAGGAATAAAAAGGTCGCACTGAAAAACACGTTTTATAATTGCAAGTAGCAGTTAAAACATACAATTTATAGAATGCTAATATAAACGAAAGCTCGCCTATTATTATTATCATCTTCGTCGTGTACTACGACAAACTTATTATTTGCGGTTGGTACAGTAATCGGGTCTAGGGATCGAACCGCAAAATTAAGTTTGTTTTTTATTGTATATTTTTTTCCGGGATAAAAAGTACCCAGTGTGGTGCCCAGGATATTAAAGAATAATTATACCAAGTGTCATCGTAATCGAACCGGTAGTTTTTGCCTGATGCCTGAACAAACAGACAGGCAAAAATTTTTTTAATCACATTTTTGGATTCTGTGTCGGTCTAATAACACCTTTTTTTTTTTTTTTTTTTTTCACCATTTATTTTTTTGATATTTTCAATGTACAGAATTTTCACTTTACAGATTTATTATCAGTATAGATTTGTAATTTGAACGAATATTTAAAAACTACCAAAACAACTAATACCTATTTTATAAAATAACAACAAAAGAAATTCAAATAAACTATTTAAAGACTAAAAGTCGCGCTGATAAGCACGGTTTGTTAATATCAATTATTGTCCAGCCAAATATTGAATGAAGCTCGCGCTCGGACCTCCCGCCTTTTTATAACCTACCGCCACGACCCGCGTCGAGCGCGGCAACCGTTACACAAAAATAATCCTTATGGCATGATTCAGTATTCACGCGCGACGGCGCGATGGCTTATTAGCGTATTTCATGTTTAAGTTTGGTGTTTCTATACCGATTACTATGATTCTTTTTTTATTGAATAGGTAATAATATTAACTTCTTTTAATTAGGGATGAGTGAGAGTATTATAAACGTAAGAGTAAACAAATATAATCAGAAAGCTCCGAACTGCTAAGCTATCGGGAGTTACACGTGTTATTGTGAGTCAACCATAAAAGATAGACATATGCTGTTGTGGGATATTTTTTAGATAATTTTATGTAGAACATTTCCGTCATAAATGATTTCTATGTAGCTTTGACCATTAAGGCTGCACACGCGACGGAAGCTTAAAAAATGGAGCAAATTCTCCCGTTTTCCCAACATTTCCTTTCACTGCTCTGCTCCTATTCATTGTAGCGTGATGAAAAGTACACTATAACCTCCCCAGGAGTATGAAGAATAATTGTACCAAGTTTCGTTAAAATCCGTCGAGTAGTTTTTGTTTCTATAAGGAACATACAGACAGACAGACAGACAGACAGACAGACAGACAGACAGACAGACAGACAAAAATTTTACTGATTGCATTTTTGGCATCAGTATCGATCACTTATTACCCCCTGATAGTTATTTTGAAAATATATGTCATGTACAGAATTGACCTCTCTACAGATTTATTATAAGTATAGATATATAAGTATTAAATATTTTTAATAAAGCATACAAATAGCATTTTATTAGCAAAGCAAAGCTCACAAATTAGACAAAAAGAAACGTTTGCACTGTTGAATTATTCATTGGTCACACACACATTTATTTGATTTACTTTCATCTGCTTTTAATACTGTTTTTAGAACATTTCATGTAAAGTAAATAGTTTATACTGCGGTACATTTGTCACTCATAATGTGGTGTTAATTGCGAAACTTTGTCTAATAGGTGCAACTGTTTTAGTGCTTCACAACAAAAACTATTCAGTGCTTTATAGCGCAATGTTGAAAACATATTTAAAATAATGTAGGCATTACAAAATAAACTCAAACAATATTTTTATAAATCTAAGTATTTCGATGCGTCGTTTTTAACAACTATTAACTTGTAGAGAATACCTACCTAAATAGTATGTAAGAAAATTACTTAAAAATCCTTTTGTTTTTGTTAGAGCTCCAAGGGATCGCCTCAGAAAAATGGTATTGACATATAGACAGATGGATTTTCCTTTTGTGGTATGGAACCCTAAAAATATAGATACACGCATTTTTACGACAAATCAAAATTAAGATAATATCACGATAAACACTTATAAGGACGCTCCATACTCGCATTTCTAAGAATACTCATAAACTCCCGCGTGGCTTGTAAAACCAAATTATTTCCCCCCACCTGTCCAGATTGCGTCCTCACATAAAACTATAAAACAAGTTGTACTCGAGAACATCTTAACTGCTGAAGATGCTGTGAACTCGTAACATCGCCATCTCTTCGTAAATGAGCAATCGCGGCGTTTCAATTTGTCGGACGTACCGTGCACGACCTCTGTAGGTAGGTAGGAGCATACCATACCAGCTGATAGGGCTGTCGACTTATCTTAGAGGACTTCTTGTTCCCGATCTCGCATGAGAGAAAATTTTACATTTTTCATTTATTTATTCATTTCATTTAAAACATGACGCAGTGCAGAAAAAGTATTGAGACCGCAGTATAGAAGTTAATAATCATCTTAGCTGAAAGATGTTGAAACATTCTCGTCATATTATTAACATCTATATAATGAGAAGGCGTAGCAAGTTGTAATACAATGTTAACAATGAATACATAAAAGTGCAAATGGCAACACACTTCAATGACAAGAGAGTTCCAGCACCGCATTATTTTCAAAGCAGAAAAGGCTATACTAATTATTGCAATTAATAAAGGTTTAAGTTTATCTTACGTTTAACAAAAATCAGTAAATAAGAAGAATAACATAGCAGTAACAAGAATTCAAAAGTAGTAGCAATAATTCAAAGTCTATTTGAACCACCAGGCAAAAATATAAACCTGGTTTCTCATTGATTGATGCCGCTGCCAGCCCTACCGCCACCGTAATGTGTTTGACACAGTTTGGTTTATTGCATTCGCGTCATCTCCGCGTATGGAGATGTCTGAAAGTTGGCACCACTGCGCCCTTGTGTGAGGACATTTAATTATGTACTAACATCACTTAAGCGGCCATGGCAGACCGCTGCCGGTTTAAGAAATAAATGTGATGACGGTGGCATGTGGAACTTATTATAAAATCGTTGTGCTAGTCTCTATTTATTAAATTCCTATGCTACTCCTCAGGAGTCGGAGTCGGTTAACCGAGCCAATAAATTCTTCGCAGAAATCGGCAAAAATATCTCGCGGAAAAGATATCCAATGGATCATGTATTAACGCTCGGAATGCCGTCAATCAAGAGGTAGCACAATCTTTTACCCACTGACGAACAAGAAGTTGCCAAACTCATAATGTCACTACGTAGCAACGCTGCTGCGGGGTGGGACAGGATAGCAAGCGGTCTCCTAAAACAAACACATAGACATTCATTGTTGTACCACCCCTCACGAATATCTGCAACCTTGCATTATCATCTGGGCAATTTCCCAAATCTTTTAAAAAAACCATAATACACCCAAACTTTAAGAGTGGGGACAGAGGCCGAGTCAATAACTATAGACCTATAGCAGTACTTCCGACGCTATCAAAAATACTGGAGCGGATCATGAACAATATACTCGTAGATTACCTGGAGAAGTTTAACATCCTTTCACCCTCACAATACGGCTCCACGGCGGGCAAATCCACGGCCGAAGCAGTTCATGAGCTGACCAATTATGTTATCACAAACTTGGATGATGGACAGAAGGCGTTAGGTATTTTCCTAGATCTTGCCAAAGCTCAAAACACGGTCAAAGTCAAGACACCGACTGTCTGTCCCTACTCTGATTCGTAAGATGAAAAGCATAGGAATCAGGGATATTCAGCTCAAACTCTTTGAAGACTATCTGAGTGAGCGTACCCAGTGCGTTAAGATAGGGGATCCCACCAGTGACGAGCGCACTGTCACCTACGGCGTGCCACAGGGCAGCGTAATCGCCCCGACACTCTTCCTTATACAACGTGTTTTTTTTTTTTGATATCCCATAACTCTAGGGGGTCCTTGTACTCATCATTATGAACAATACCAATTTTTTTTTCGCGATTTCGGTATTGGTCCCATAGTAAAAGTTGTTCTTAATCTAATGATGAGTACAATGACCCCCTAGAGTTATGGGATATAAAAAAAAAACACGTTGTATACATTAACGAGCTGGGTATGCTCACTCTTCCCAAAGGCAAAATTATAACTTTTGCAGACGATACTGCCCTTCTCTTCAGCGCTAGTACATGGCAGGACGTATACATGCAAGCTCAGTCGGGTTTCAAGTCGTGACGGAGTGGTTGCGTGTAAACGTCCTCACTCTAAACGCGGAAAAACCGTAAACATGCCTTTTTTTTGAAAAATATTGCGTCAACCACACACATGAACTCGTCGTATTCCATAGTAGCCAACACATGCTGGAAACAAAATATTAAAAATTGCACCTGCACCGCCCGCATTCAGAAAACAGACAGTGCAAAGTACCTAGGGGTAATAATAGACAGTACCCTAAGCTTTAAAAAGCATAGGTATCAATACTCTTAGCAGTAAGTTAAAAAAAAAAAAAAACTTTATTTCGCAAAAAAGTGAACAATAACACTAGTAATTATGATACGCTAAGAACTGTGTTACTAGATTTAAAAACTAGCGTATTTTGAACTCTGGTACTCTAAGTAAGATCTAACTTGTGTTATGAGTACCAGTGTTCCCACAAAAGTTATTACACAAAGGTACAACAGGTTCCCACGAGGGACCGCAGGGGCATTAGTGCAATTTCATCTATACTTATAATAAATCTGTAGAGAGGTCAATTCTGTACATGATATATATTTTCAAAATAACTATCAGGGGGTAATTAGTGATCGATACTGATGCCAAAAATGCAATCAGTAAAATTTTTGTCTGTCTGTCTGTCTGTCTGTCTCTATGTTCCTTATAGAAACAAAAACTACTCGACGGATTTTAACGAAACTTGGTACACTTATAATAAATCTGTAGAGAGGTCAATTCTGTACATGATATATATTTTCAAAATAACTATCAGGGGGTAATTAGTGATCGATACTGATGCCAAAAATGCAATCAGTAAAATTTTTGTCTGTCTGTCTGTCTGTCTGTCTGTCTGTCTCTATGTTCCTTATAGAAACAAAAACTACTCGACGGATTTTAACGAAACTTGGTACAATTATTCTTCATACTCCTGGGGAGGTTATAGTATACTTTTCATCACGCTAGAATGAATAGGAGCAGAGCAGTGAAAGAAGATGTTGGGAAAACGGGAGAAGTTGCTCCATTTTTTAAGCTTCCGTCGCGTGTGCAGCCTTAATGGTTAAAGCTACATAGAAATCATTTATGACGGAAATGTTCTACATAAAAATTATCTAAAAAATATCCCACAACAGCATATGTCTATCTTTTATGGTTGACTCACAATAACACGTGTAAGTCCCGATAGCTTAGCAGTTCGGAGCTTTCTGATTATATTTGTTTACTCTTACGTTTATAATACTCTCAATCATCCCTAATTAAAATAAGTTAATATTATTAACTATTCAATAAAAAAAGAATCATAGTAATCGGTCTAGAAACACCAAACTTATACATGAAATAAGCTAATAAGCCATCGCGCCGTCCCGCGTGAATACTGAATCATGCCATAAGGATTATTTTTGTGTAACGGTTGCCGCGCTCGACGCGGGTCGTGGCGGTAGGGTATAATAAAAAGGCGGGAGGTCCGGGCAACCTTAGCGAGTTGCAACTGCGAGTGGTCATGTCAAAAAAAAAAAGCGCGAGCTTGGAGCTTCATTCAATATTTGGCTGTTGATGCGTTCAGAGCGTTCGACCTTATTGACAGATAATAATTGATATTAACAAACCGTGCTTATCAGCGCGACTTTTAGTCTTTAAATAGTTTAAGTATTTGAATTTCTTTTGTTGTTATTTTATAAAATAGGTATTAGTTGTTTTGGTAGTGTTTAAATATTCGTTCAAATTACAAATCTATACTTATAATAAATCTGTAGAAGTGAAAATTCTGTACATTGAAAATATCAAAAAAATAAATGGCCAAAACTTACCGGTCCGATTACGATGAAACTTGGTATAATTTTATTCTTTAACTAGCTTCTGCCCGCGACTTCGTCCGCGTGAAATTTCACCCTACCCCATTCACCCTCTTAGGAGTGGAATTTCTAAAAACCCTTTCTTAGTGGATATTTATATTCACTTCACAAAGAACACACTCTCCAAATTTAATGTCTCTATGACCAGCGGTTTAGGCTGTCCATTGATATAATCAGTCAGACAGGATCACAGGACTTTGAATTTTTTATTAGATTATAAAAGTAAACCTAAGTACCTACCTAATAAAAAAAAAAACTCAATAACAGAAAATAAAATCTATATCTATACTTATAATAAATCTGTAGAGAGGTCAATTCTGTACATGATATATATTTTCAAAATAACTATCAGGGGGTAATTAGTGATCGATACTGATGCCAAAAATGCAATCAGTAAAATTTTTGTCTGTCTGTCTGTCTGTGTCTATGTTCCTTATAGAAACAAAAACTACTCGACGGATTTTAACGAAACTTGGTACAATTATTCTTCATACTCCTGGGGAGGTTATAGTATACGTTTTATCACGCTACAATGAATGGGAGCAGAACAGTGAAAGGAAATGTTGGGAAAACGGGAGAAGTTGCTCCATTTTTTAGCGTATTTCATGTTTAAGTTTGGTGTTTCTATACCGATTACTATGATTCTTTTTTTATTGAATAGGTAATAATATTAACTTTTTTTAATTAGGGATGAGTGAGAGTATTATAAACGTAAGAGTAAACAAATATAATCAGAAAGCTCCGAACTGCTAAGCTATCGGGAGTTACACGTGTTATTGTGAGTCAACCATAAAAGATAGACATATGCTGTTGTGGGATA
This sequence comes from Gortyna flavago, assembly GCA_963669345.1. Lineage (NCBI taxonomy): Eukaryota > Metazoa > Arthropoda > Insecta > Lepidoptera > Noctuidae > Gortyna > Gortyna flavago. Next base: position 11,755,457 of record OY770150.1, on the reverse strand, counting down.
TTTTTTAGATAATTTTATGTAGAACATTTCCGTCATAAATGATTTCTATGTAGCTTTAACCATTTAGGCTGCACACGCGACGGAAGCTTAAAAAATGGAGCAAATTCTCCCGTTTTCCCAACATTTCCTTTCACTGCTCTGCTCTTATTCATTGTAGCGTGATGAAAAGTACACTATAACCTCCCCAGGAGTATGAAGAATAATTGTACCAAGTTTCGTTAAAATCCGTCGAGTAGTTTTTGTTTCTATAAGGAACATACAGACAGACAGACAGACAGACAGACAGACAGACAGACAGACAGACAAAAATTTTACTGATTGCATTTTTGGCATCAGTATCGATCACTTATTACCCCCTGATAGTTATTTTGAAAATATATGTCATGTACAGAATTGACCTCTCTACAGATTTATTATAAGTATAGATATCCTGGGCACCACACTGGGTACTTTTTATCCCGGAAAAGTATATACAATAAAAAACAAACTTAATTTTGCGGTTCGGTCCCTAGACCCGATTACTGTACCAACCGCAAATAATAAGTTTGTCGTAGGTCACGTCACCCGCACTGTAAATGTAGTGCTGAAGGTTGAATTTGGCTTACACTTTTTGAACTTTGATTTGAACGGACGTATCGAGTGGGGAGCGTTCGTTCTTATTAGCATTCTATAAATTGTATGTTTTAACTGCTACTTGCAATTCTAAACCGTGCTTTTCAGTGCGACCTTTTTATTCCTTTTAGTTTTTACTAAGTACAGTTTAAGGTACCGTTTAAGGTAGTTATTTAGGTTTATTTTTATAAGTCGTAGGTATAGATTTTAATTTTAAAGTATGGGTAGTATATTTGATAGTGTACGTAGTGACCGTAGGTTATTTTATAAATCTGTTAGGTAGGCCGTAGGATTAGTCATTCGTATAGATATTAGTTTTTAGGGATTTTGCTTATTTATTGAGTTTAGATTAGTTATCATCAGAAATAGGTTTATTTAGGTAGGTAGGTATTTTATTTTCTGTTACTTATTGAGTTTTTTTTTTATTAGGTAGTTACTTAGGTTTACTTTTATAATCTAATATAAAATTCAAAGTCCTGTGATCCTGTCTGACTGATTATATCAATGCACAGCCTAAACCGCTGGTCATGTAAAGACATTTTTGGAGAGTGTGTTCTTTGTGAAGTGTATATAGGTATCCACTAAGAAAGGGTTTTTCGAAATTCCACTAGAAAGAGGGTGAATGGGGGAGGGTGAAATTTCACGCGGACGAAGTCGCGGGCAGAAGCTAGTTGTAAATATAGTACAAAATTTTATTTGTCTTCAAGACCCTACGACACGTGGCGGACGAGAAGCCAAGGAAATCGGCGTACTTGGGGCTCCCCCAGTCCCAAACTCAACAACTTTTGAATTGTCATGAAGTCGGTCAGTCAGAAAATATAAAGCTAGTTGCCCATTCCAAAGCGTAGGTACCTATGGAAAGAACGGGCAAGAAACTCCATGGACACTCTTTTAAATTATATTTTTGCAAAAATATTAGAACGTTACATCATTAATGTAGAATTTATAATTATATGTGAGAACGATGTTATAAAATAAAAAAGACGTACGTGTTAGAAGCGTCCAGAGTACAGCAAATAGTACTGGCCAAGCGATTTGGGTATTTTTGAAAGTAACTTGAGAATTTGCTCTCAGAAATCATCATTTGGTAAAGTGGAGCTGATGATGAAGACCACAGATGGCCATCGGAATTACTCAATGATAAATATTTTACGGGTTGCGATTTGATTACTGTAATATGGTTGCTAAGCAATTTATGCTCGTCACAATGCGTACGGTGTGTGGTTGTCGAGTTCTCATGGATCTTACCAGGAGAACTCCTCAACAATTAACGCCCCAGCAACGGGAAAAGCAATATTTTGTAAAAGGTGACGAGCAGTTGACATTAGGCTACTGTAACTTAGATAAATTACAAACTCTCCCACTAAAGAGTGAAAAAAACAACCGAGTTCCAAAAAAAAAACTACGAAGTGAAAAATAACTAAACAATAAAAGAAAATGCAGAACCAACGACACCGGCTTCCGAAATTAGTTATTTTTCACTTTGTGGTGTTTTTTTTGGAAGGCGGTTTTTTTTTTGGTTACTTTGTTTTTTTACCATTTTGGTACGGAACCATAACAGACATTTCATCACAAATTAAAATAACGAAACCAAGCCATGATACAGCAGTTGCTCTGTTAGTGACGGTTCGTCGGGCTGGCGGGCGTGTCCACGAGTCATTTGTTGAACACAATGCTCTCCGTCAATCACAACAGATTGGAGGCGTCATACCAACGGTTTTATATTAAATCAAGAAACGTTTCTTTGGAAGAATATTGAACGACGATAATAAAATTATGTGGAGCCACAGATAATATAATACTCTAGTAGTTGAGCAAATATTTCCACTGAGATATGCCAATTTCGATTGTATTATAATTATACTTTAAGGTGAAGGGAATAGAGTTCAAAATTATTCAAGAAAATGGTTTTAAGCTGAGTGTGTTCTTGAAATTTGTTGGTTATTGGTAAAAAAGTTCATTGTGTGGGCGCGTATATTGTGAACAAAAATTAATTGAGTGGAATATTGTGTTCCCGAGTGATTCTCGATAATTCTTTATCTACAGCACTGTGAATATTTTCTACAGGTACAAAATTCATGTTAAAACAGAGAAATATAAGTAGGTTTAATATTATTATCATCATCATCATTTATTTCCGATCATAAAAACCAATTTGTTCGTAGTTACATACTACAATATAATACAATTTAAACACGTAATGTTAGTACATCCATAATAAATGTTAGTATCAAGGTCTTGAAACTATGTTAGTAGTGCACTACAGAATAAGGCTTACTTAAACGGTACCTACTTTAAAGTTATATTAAAAAGAGATATTTGTTTGCTTGTATGTTTTATTCGATAGCCCAGTTCATGAATAAGGTTATAGATTATTTAACATCACGCTATGATCATTAGGAGCCGAGCAAAATAAAAAAGTCAGAAAGAACTCTAAGCGAAAACGAAGTAGTAGCGCGGGTGGGCGATGGAATGCGACGGGATTGGTCGGAAAGCCGCCCGAAATTTCACGCAGACGAAATCGCGAACAGAAGCTAGTAAGAAATAAAGAGTGCGTCTCATATCATATAAAGTTATTTGGTATATTTTCATTTCAATAACTGTCACAAGATGTAATAAACGTGAGATATACCAACTGTTGATATAATTTCTTTACATATAACATTTATAATTATATACTCTGAAACTTATTTCATTTATCGATATTGGATATAACGTTTATTTCATCGCAAAATTATTAGTTCTATATTTCAATATACCTATATATTGATACCATCATTAATGGTTAACACCCCGATTCAGGGCAGTCCGACTCGGATAGGTTAGTTTAAAGGCCTTCGTGGCTTCGTGGATTAAGATTATTGTCTTAAAAAGTCAATATGTTGTGCTACTAAAGTTAGTGACAGAAACGAATCCCTGCAAAACCGACTCCACGTAGTCTTGACTGCCGTACCCCTTTTTTTTTTAAGGATGGGAAATCATCCAATGATCCCTCCCGCTTTGGGTGGATCGGAAGGGAGTGTCAGACTCTTACTGACTAAAACCCATCCGTGTAGGAACACGGAACGGAACGCTACCCCGGAATATAAAGGGCTAAGGAAGGATCCTTAGCCCTTTATATTCCGGGGTAGCGGTAACCCTTTTGGACAATCCCGCTGCCCCGGCAGGCTTCGGCCCTGACGGGCCCCTCCTTCGATGCTGACATCTCTTTGAGGCGCTCGTGGAACACATACGCGCCGTCCGGCACGGGCCTGGTCCTGATCGGACGGCGAGCTACCCATTACTCGCCGTCCGCAGGCCCGCGCCTACGGTGGCCGGGAGTCGTCACGCGGCTCCCGACGCCCGGGGCGTCTCCCGCGGCGGCTGGGATGGGCGGCTCTCTCGGCTCTCTCCCTCGCCCATCCCGCCACCTCCTTCGCTAGCATGACTGCTTCGCAGAAGGAGGCGACTGTCTCCCACTCCCTCTCGCCCTGGACCATGGCTTGGACCAGGTCCGGACGCGAGAGGTCACCGCCGCTGCCGATCGCCTCTACGAGGACACGGCGGTGCTCTGTCCATGTCGCCATGAGATCGCGCCGGAGGAGGTCCGTCCGACTGCCGTACCCCTAGAGCGTAATTTCAGCCCGCGTAGGTGCGGTGGGGCGAGGCGGCCAGCTAGCTGAGGAGCAGGTGGGTGCAACTCTCGCCACCACGGCTGAGGCTGTAGGCCAGCAAGCCGCAGCTGCGGTGGTGGGTCTTACAACCATCTGCGACGAATGCTTGCTGCATGCAAGCAGGCTTGCTGCGTAACAGTAGCGTAATATTAACTGATCATTAAATTGTTATATCTTGTAAATATATGAGATGTTGTAATTATATCCTAAACCTATTACCTACTTACCTACCCAGAAATAAAGATAATATTAGAATTCGATCGAAAGGAGGTACAGATTCTAGGTAACTTCTATTCCTTTAAAGTTGTATAAAGGGTAGAACTTCTAGTGGACCTTTTCACGTCAAGATGAAAAGTCTTGCGTGAACTTATGGCGGCTTTAAAACCTGTACGTGACTATAGACAATGAAGGAAGACGACGTTGCGATGTTGAAAGCAATAACAATATCACCTCTATGCAACGTCCAGTTCCTTGAAACGATAGCATTGTATTGCTTTTATAAGGATTTAAATTGTTCTTACTTTAAGTATGAAATAAAGTGTACCAAGTAACTGAGAAAACTAAAATAAATGAACCATTTTCTAAGTATAAGGGTGCTTACATAAAGAAGCGGGTTTTCGGTCCCGACTTCCGGTACAGGTCTCTGCAGGTTGATGTTCGGAAGGAAACGGTTACATGTTTTAGCATGTGTGAGCGCATAAGTTTATGTGGGACTATTTCACCCGCACCGACCAGTACCGACTTGTCTTTACCGGGAAGTCCGGGAACCCGCGTCTATAAGTTAGCACATAAAGAGAATAAAAAACTGGTCAAGAGCGAGTCGGACTCGCGCACCCAGGGTTCCGTACCGCAGGCCCGCGCCTACGGTGGCCGGGAGTCGTCACGCGGCTCCCGACGCCCGGAGCGTCTACCGCGGCGGCTGGGACGGGTGGCTCTCTCAGCTCTCTCCCTAGCCCATCCCACCACCTCCTTCGCTAGCATGACTGCTTCGCAGAAGGAGGTGACTGTCTCCCACTCCCTCTCACCCCGGACCATGGCTTGGACCAGGGCCGGGCGCGAGAGGTCGCCGCTGCCGATCGCCTCTACGAGGACACGGCGGTATGCTCCACCGTGTCCTCAGGGCGATCCTCGCAGTGGTGACACCCTTTCAGTCCCTGTTGCAAGAAATATAAATTTTTATTTCTTTCTTATTTGCAAAATAATTGGGCAAACGTCATCTAAAACTATTCTAAATTTCAAGTTGATAGCATTAGTAGTTTTTGAGATATCCAGCTGTGATAGACAGACAGACAGACAGACAGACAGACAGACAGACAGATAGACAGATAGACAAATAGACAGACAGACAGACAAACAGACAGACAGACAGACTGCCTGACTGAGTCTCACCGTAAGGGTTCCGTTTTTACCATTTTGGTACGCAACCCTAAAAACGAAGGTTTGATATGATTCCTTTTACTTTTAGGGTTCCGTACCTCAAAAGGAAAAAACTTAATTATTATAGGATCCTATATAGGACTACCTTCCGCTCGCGGCTTCGCCGGCGAGGTATGTCGATAAATACTATCCTATGCCTTCCCCGGGATGCAATCTATCTCTCTGCCAAATTTTATCGACATCCGTTCAGTGGTTTAGGCGTGAAAACGTAACATACAGACAGACAGACAGACAGATAGACAGACAGAGTTACTTTCGAATTTATAATATTAGTATGGATATAGGACCTTATAGGATCACTCGTGTGTCTGTCCGTCCGTCTGTCACAGCCTATTTGCTCCGAATCTAATGGACCGATTAAGTTGAAATTTGGTACACTTAAGAATGAATCTCTGTGACCTAAACACAGAAGTGTAACGTAAATAAATGAATTTTGAATACGGGGGTCATTTTTGGGCCGCAAATAGAATATTTAAAAAAAAGTTTAGCAATCTGTACCGTGTGATAAATCAAATGAAAGAGCTGACTGTGAGGATCTCAAATATATTGTTTTCATAATTTTGTAGTAAATTATATTAAAGTTATTTAAGAAAATAGAAGAAAATTGACCATTCTCCCCCTTATTTCCGAAACTACTGAGAATTTAAACTTGAAAAAAATACAGAAAATAGTTCTATACTTATAGATTATAGGAAATCTAAAGGAAGTCTTATTGTCATCAAGTTGGAATCTGATGGGAGGATCTCCTGGAAATCGAGGGAAACCCTCAAATATTATAGGCAAACCTATGGCGATTTGGGTATTTTTTACAGTAACTTCAGCATTTGCTCTCGGAAATCATCATTTGGTAAAGTGGAGCTGATGATGGAGACCACAGATGGCCATCGGAACTATTCAATGATAAATATTTCACGGGTTGCGGTTCGATTACTTTAATATGGTTTGCTAAGCAATTTGTGATCGTCACAATGCGTATGGTGGTGGTGGCACTCACGTCCCAGCATCGGGAAAAGTAATATTTTGTAAAAGGTGATGAGCGGTTGTCTTATCTAAGAATTTATCTGAATTACAATAGCCTAATTATTGTAATTTAGATAAATTACAAACTCTCTAAAAAGTGAAAAATAAAAACTTAAGAAAAAAAAAACCACCGACTTCCAAAAAAAAAAACGCTATAAAGTGAAAAATAACTTTAATTTCGGAAGTCAGTGTCAATAAACGAAGAGGCAGAACCAACGACACCAACTTCCGAAATTAAAGTTATTTTTCAGTTTGTAGCGTTTTTTTTGGAAGTGGGTTGTTTTTTTGAAAAAAGTTTTTATCCATCACATCATACTGTTCTTTATTTTTTTGTGATTATTAATAAATCCATGCTTATGTACCTACCGGTACTGTAAGAAGTTTGAATAAAGAATTGTCAGTTTGATATCTTCTTTACAGGAAAAATCTCCAGTATAAGATAAGATAGCCCAAGGTTCGCACTCTACACGGTTTAACATAAGCAAGTTTTCTTAGTAATATGTGTCGCTCGCGTACTTAGTATACACTATCGCTACGGAGGCGCTACACGATACGTGCTACGGCTTCGTTCGACGTCACACAGATTGCCCCCAATGCTATCACCACTCAGGTTAATGTCATCGGCGTCGATGCGACCCGCTCCGCTTTTTATATCGAAAGGCGTTTTGCTTCTGTTCTTAGAACAAGATTACAGTGAAATAAAGTTGTGTTGCAGGAAAAAGCCAGTACGGAGGGAATAAAAACAAGACTTTCTTGGACTTGTATAAATAATGTTTCCAGCGAAACCGTGTTATTTTTATACTTGCTTAGTTTTTAGGGTTCCGTACCTCAAAAGGAAAAACGAAACCCTTATAAGATCACTTCGCTGTCCGTCTGTCTGTCCGTCTGTCAAGACCTCTTTTCTCAAGAACGCGTGGAGTTGTCAAGATGAAATTAATATCAAACACTGAGGGCTGCAATCACTTGAAGCAGTGTAAATATCGAACTTCTATGTCAACGCAATCAAAAGAAACGGGTGCTTATGGTCCGTTTATGCCGCATATTTTTAAACTCGCAAAGGAATAAAACCTATAGGGTACTTCCCGTTGACCTAGAATCATGAAATTTGGCAAGAGGCAATGTCATGTATCACAAATAAAGGAATAAATCCGAAAACCGTAAATTTGTAGTTACATATCTACAAAGTACGGAACCCTCGGTGCGCGAGTCCGACTCGCACTTGACCGTTTTTTTTTCTACCAGCACGATATTTTTTTAATAAGATCAGTAAATATATTTTCCTTTTAAGAAATTTCTATTCAAGCCTTGGATAATTGAGTGAACCTTATTAGCCTCCGATGCCCTAATTCACGTATCAATACAATGTACAGTGTGGCTCGAATTGCTCCCCACTTCCACCTAATTCTATCCAGCACAGTGTGGTCATAGTTAACTCAGGCTGCTCGCTGCAAGCCAATTACCCTGCCGTAGGTGTCTGCGATTAATGCCACCGATCGCTGCCGATTACCTTTAATTATTGCTGTGTGCACTGCACATACAAATGTTATGACTGCACACATTTACATACAGCAATACCTAAATAGGTAGATAAAATCCCTAAGCTATCAACCTTGAATTGAGAATTAGGAATTGGAACGCTGTCAGGGTTGAAATCAGCGTTGAGATCATTTTGTTGAAATGTGTTTAGTTAGAATGAAAATCAAAAGTCATTTATTGAAATCAGGCTGAGAATCAGCACTTTTCAAACGTCAAAATTACATAAGACAGTCCCTAAAATTCCTAGTGCTTCCGCTGGGGAGAAAAAGTAGCACAACAAACTCCCCAGCAGCACAGCTGTCTGTTTAGTTAGAAAAGGATCTGAATTTTAGTTTTTTTTCATATAAAGTTATTTTTCACTTTGTAGTTTTTTTTGAAAGTCGGTTGTTTTTTTTTTGTAAAAAGTTTTTATTTTTTATACTTTTTAGTGGGAGAGTTTATAATTTATCTAAGTTACAATAGCCTAATGTCAACTTGTCATCACCTTTTACCAGATATTGCTTTTCCCGATGCTGGGACGTTAAATGTTGAGAAGTTCTGGTAAGAACCAGGAGAACTCCTCAACAACCACCCACCATACGCATTGTGATGGGCATAAATTGCTTAGCAACCATATTAAAGTAATCGAATCGCAACCCGTAAAATATATATCATTGAGTCGTTCCGATGGCCATCTATGGTCTTCATCATCAGCTCCATTTTGCCAAATGATGATTTCCGAGAGCAAGTGCTCAAGTTACTTTAAAAAATACCCAAATCACTATAGGTTTGCACAAGCACAGACACATCCGACGATAGTCGCATACGCTTGAAATTCGTATGATAATCACCAAGGCAAGTGGAACTACAGACCCAGTATTCACTCACAACATGAATAACATAACCGTATTTTTCAAATACTAAAAGAAAGTGACTGGACGCAGATTCAATCGACAACTCTGCGTCTTGTTGCAGCGACAAGGTTTGCGCTAGCACTTACATACGCGAGGAGTCACAATACCTCCCTGTGCTATCATTCGTTTAGTTTTTATCTCCCGTTCTCAAGGGGCCGCGTATCTCAATGTGGACCGTGAGATAAGGGTCGGATCAATTGAAATGTTTACAACTCAGCTAACTGAGAAATACGCCGATACCTACCAGATGGACTTATACTGGAGCAAGATTAAGTGAACAGAGTTTGGGCGGAAAATACAATTGCGTTATTAAGGCGCCGACTCCAAATTACTTAGGTATATTTACATTAGTTTAAGAACTTAGTTATGAAGGTTAAATAAAAAAGGTTTATTATTTTTTGCTTTTCAGTTTTTTCGACGGTTTTTTTTTAAGTTTTTTCATAAGCAACTTACAAAAAAATTTTTACAATAAAAACAACCGACTTCCAAAAAAAAACTACAAAGTGATAAATAACTTCTATTTCGGAAGTCGGTGTCGTTGGTTCTGCATTTTCGTTTATTGACACCGACTTCCGAAATAGAAGTTATTTATCACTTTGTAGTTTTTTTTTGAAAGTCGGTTGTTTTTTTTTTTGTAAAAAAGTTTTTGCTTTTCACTTTTTAGTGAGAGAGTTTGTAATTTATCTAAGTTACAATAGCCTAACGTCAACTGCTCATCACCTTTTATAAAATATTGCTTTTCCCGATGCTGGGACGTTAATTGTTGAGGAGTTCTCCTGGTAAGAACCTGGAGAACTCCACTCCACCACCACACGCATTGTGACGAGCATAAATTGCCGTCTGTGGTCTTCATCATCAGCTCCACTTTAGCAAAAGTTGATTTCCGAGAGCAAATGCTCAAGTTACTCTAAAGAATATCCAAATCGCTATAGGTTTGCTAATAAAATTTGAGGGTTTCCCTCGATTTCCATGGGATCCTCTCATCAGATTCCAACTTACTGACAATGGGACCACCTTGGGAGTATACCCTTCAAGTAACTCAAAAAAATATCCAAATCGCTATAGGTTTGCCACAAAAATTTGAGGGTTACCAAACAAATATATACCACTAGACAGTTGTACTCAGAAGCCCAAGTCCTTACGGTTCGACAATTGTATATACTCCGTACTGTCCTACAGAGACACACTATGTTACCAATATGTTCAGATGCAATAAGTAGACGCACTGGCTTTCCAGTCTGCAAAGTTACTATATGTCGCCCTGCTCTCGCGTCCAGACACTTTTGTTCGTTAAGTTCAAAGATCTACAACCGGGTTAATAAATCTTTCGATTTATAAGCTAACGTTATATAAGTTAAAAAAAAATTAAGACCTTGGCGTCAGTCCTTTAGTTATGACGACACTGAGAAGTTAATTTTATCAGTATCATAAAAGATGCGTAGAATTTGCAAAAATAATACATTAAGATACTTACACACTCATGTACACTCAAATGCGTTCACTCACCATCACACATACACACGCACACATACACACTCACTCACACCTCACACACACGCGCAATCACGCGCCCGCTTTATTTCTTTTATTGTTTAGTTTTACTGTTTCAATACCTAATACGGTTACTTTTTATTTGTATTTTATTACATAAAATTGAAATGTGTTTTGATGTAAGGCGGAGAACACTGATTCCTGTAACACAGGTGCGCCTAGCACGGGAGTCAGGGGCTTCACATGTACGGTTGTAATATTTTTATGTCAATAAAGTTATTATTATCTCCTTTATTTCATTATATACACATAGGAATTATATTTTTAATATTATGATATAAAAACATTTAAAAATATAGAAAATAGTAGCCCACCGGTATCGGGATTATATATTATTATAATAAAATTAAATAATAATAATAAGTTGTTGTTGTTGTTGGGGTTGTCCTTGGGTGCACTTGCATAGTGCACACAGGGATAATCGTCGGTTGGTGTCACATTTCATTAAAATTTCCTAAAGGGCCTCTGCGAGTTGGCTTCGGCCCCTCGTACGCCTTCCAAAGGACCGGGCTCAATGGTCCCGAGCTATAAAAAAGAAAATAATAATAATACATTATTATTATTATTATTTCTCCGTAGCACATGCCCATACCATGACAACCGATTTCCACACAACTTTTCAGTCACCGGTACCACTTTCAAACTTCCTCTTATGTGCTCATTTCTTATTCTATCCATTCGTGTAACAAACACCACACATCTCTCTTAGCATTCTCATCTCTGCTGCATGCAATTGCCTTTCGTTCATCCCTTTTGTGGCCCAACATTCTGATCCATTCAAGACAGCAGTCTAATCATGATCTCACAAAAAAGTGAAAAATAAAAACAAAAAAAAAAACCAACCGACTTCCAAAAAAAAACTACGAAGTGATAAATAAGTTTTATTTCGGAAGTCGGTGTCAATAAATGAGAATGCAGAACCAACGACACCACCTTCCGAAATAAAAGTTTTATCACTTTGTAGTTTTTTTTTTTGGACGTTTGTTGTTTTTTTTTTGTAAAAAAGTTTTTATCTACACTAAAGAAAAGAGATTCAAGAGGAAAGATTTGTTTGTTTGCATTGAATAGACTCCGAAACTACTGGACCGATTTAAAAAATTCTTTCACCATTAGAATCCTACATCCCGGATGAACATAGGCGATAGAATATTTTCAAAAAAGTTAGGGATCCGTATGAAAACTTCAATAATGTCACGAACCCAAGGTGTGAAAATTATACCAAAAAAAATCCTTGCATCGGTACGCTGCGGAAACTATTGACAATAGAGCAAAGTGATGCACTACAGTATTATAGAAGACATCAGTACCTATCTACAAAAAAGTCCTCGATACCACGTGTGTAACTATTACAGTTGTGTCACAATAATTACTTTTCCATGTTAAAATATGCAATAGTAACGCCAAAAAATCTGGGGGACGGTAGTGCCCCCGCCAAGACGAGCCAAGCGAAGCGCAAGGGTACTACCTACCTTTTCTCGAAGTGTTTCGTCGTTTTTTTGAACCCTCATAGAGTTGGTTTCCGATGTACCAGATAATCCATATTCTCAGGATATGATGTCAATAATAGACTAATTAAACATACAAAGTCTCAATTGAATAGCTCTAATACTTTAGATTTTATTGATATCTAAAATACACCGATTTCGTCACTGACACACTGATGATCATCAAAATGTTTGGCTATTTCCTGAAGTGCTAGAAAGCTGAAATTTGGTATGTAATCTAACTTTAGTATACAACCAACAAAAAAATTCATAAACTTTATTTTATTTTATTTTATTTTATTTTATTGGTTCACCAACAATTGTGTACACTAATATATGCAATTTAACAAAGCAACAAATCGGAGCAAAGTGTAACAATCACTTATAGGTAAACTCTGCATGCACATAAATAGTTGTCGTAATTAACAAAAAATAGAAATAAAAGACTGTGAATGTGTATGTGTACGTGTGTGTGTTGTGTGTGTGTATGTATGTATGTGTGTGTAAGTTAAACTGATCAGGACTTAATAAATTAGTTAAACTAAATTAAAACAAACAAATTAAGACAAAATCAAAACAGACTAAACTAAACAAAATTAGGTAGTACAAAAAATAAGTTATACGTAACCTAAATTCACCGACCCAGTGACATAATGCAGGGCTAAGAGACTCAATGTTCGGGGAGGTACTTATAAAAACTGGCTTTCAATTTGCCTAAGCTGTCAACGTGGAGGTCGATCCGATCACTGCAATCATTCACAACCCTGCAGAACCTCGCGTAGGGAGAATTAGCGCCCAGAACCGTTCTTCTCTGCGGAGGGCAGAGTGGCGTAATAGGATTGCGAGGAATTCTGGAGGGGGCACGGAAGCTAAAGTTATTTAATATTTTCGGACAGTCAATTTTATGGGCCATAACTTTACACACAAACATCGCGTCATTCAGTCGTCGACGTTTGTCAAGAGAAACCATATTAAAATGTTTGAGCCTATCACTATATGAGCGTAACTTCTTGGACAAACCGCTGGCATAGGCCAGGTGCCCCAGAAAACGTTTTTGTACACGCTCAATACGACATGAGTGAGTAGCAAAGTGTGGCCGCCAGACCACGCTACAGTACTCTAACATGCTTCGACTCAAACAGTTGTAAAGAATAATTTTTACTCTGCAGTTTTTAAATTGTTTCGTGTTTCTGATAACAAAACCCAGCAATTTGGAAGATTTTTTCACTACATTATCTATGTGAGGGACAAACGTTAATTTCTGATCAAATATGACACCAAGATCTTTTATTGTATCTAATTCCTTTATTTTTTCTCCATTAATATAATAATCCTGGTCGATAAGTTGAAGTTTCCTAGTAAATTTTATATGGTAACATTTGCTAGAATTTAGGAGCATCTGGTTTATTTGGCACCATATTACTAATTCATCTAAATCGCTTTGTAATTCAGAGGCGTCATGCTTAGATTTAACTATCTTGACGAATTTTAAGTCATCGGCAAACATAAAAATTTTACAGTGGCGAAAACAGTTCGGAATATCATTAACAAAAAAGTTAAATAAAACCGGCCCCAAATGAGACCCTTGTGGCACGCCCGAGGATATGTGTCTGATGGTTGATCGAAAGCCATTGACTACTACAAAGAAAGTTCTGTTCTCAAGGTATGAACTCAACCATGAGAGTAAAGGTCCAGCGATACCATAAGTTCTTAATTTGTCAATGAGAATTTTATGCGAGACCCGATCGAACGCTTTGCAGAAATCTGTATATATGACATTAGCTTGATGGCCTGAATCTATTGCTGCCGTTAATAGCTCAGTAAAAAGTGTCAGATTGGTATTTGTGGATCGAGACTCCACGAAGCCATGTTGATCCTCACTTAAATAAATTTTAAGATGATTTTGAATGTGAGGGCAGATCATAGACTCAAAGACTTTACTAAGGGTTGACAAAATTGAAATGGGTCTATAGTTCGAAATTAAGTCCTCATTGTCAGATTTATGGATGGGGACGACCTTTGCTTCCTTCCATTTTGAAGGGAAGACTCCACTAGATAAGGATTTATTAAAGATAAACAACAGAGGCGTGACCAGCTCGTTTGCACACTCATAGATGAATATTGGTGGTATACCATCTGGACCAGCACCTTTGTTGCAGTCTAAACTTTTTAGCTTTTTATGTAAGGCTTCTCTGTCAATAACTGGGCTGTTTAAAGTTAAGCTACTTTCTTGAACATTATGAATATTTGTTGTTTTATTGGTACTGCGATCGTTTTCAGCAGGGCTGTATACAGAAGAAAAGTAAGAAGCGAAAAGCTCACAAATCTCCGTACCATCTGATGATACAGCTGTGCCATCCGTCATAGATAAAGGATACGAGCTGGATCCGCCTCTTTTAGTTTTAACATAGGTCCAAAATAATTTTGGGTTATTGGTTAGGGTGTGTTCAAGATTTTTTAAATAATTATTATAGCAAACCGTAGCTAGTGCATCACAGCGCTTACTGATTATTTTTAACTCAATTTTGTCCAACGGGTTTTGGTAAGTATTGTAACGTTTCCTGATCTTATTTTTTGTGTTTAATATTTTAATTAGAGTTTTGTTAAACTACGGCGGATACTTACCATTTTTGGGTCTTTTAATAGGAATAAATTTTTAAATAGCACCATTGATGATGTCATAAAAAACCTGTACCATATCATTGACTTCATGTTGTCCCTCAAACAAATCTTCCCAGTCCAGTTCTTTTAAGTATTTTTTAATTGGTATATAGCTTGTTTTACGGAAGTTGCGTAACTCATGTGTTATATTATATGGAAGTTTGTCTTCTTTTTTATTAAGACCAATATTTATATCTAGGGGTGGATGATACTGATCGATATTACTTAAGGAGCCAATACTTTGACTTACATTACAGAGTGGATGATCAGTTAACACAAGATCTAGTATGCGAGAGGAGGCATTATATACGTTATTACTTTGGTTGAGCTTGTTAACATATGTGAAATCCAGCAAAGCTTCACAGGTATTAGGCAATTTGAGGTTTTTATTCAGATTACTGTCAAGATTCCAGTCTATACACCCTAGATTGAAGTCACCTATGATATATATACATGATTCATTAAGTTGTTCAAAAACAGCGTTACAATTGTTTAAAAAAAATTCCAGGTGAGGGAGGCGTACTGGCGGCGGAAGATACACAGCGCAGAAAGCTATTCGACGAAAACATTTATTGGGAGGAAGGTCCAAAGTAACCCAGAGAACCTCACATCCACTCTCAAAATGTTCAGTGCGTTTAGGATTGAATTTCTTTTTGGCAGCAATTAAAACTCCTCCACCCTCTTTACCGGCTAGTTGACTGGTTTCTCTATCTCTCCTATGGACCGTATATCTGTCATCGAACAGCTCACTGCTTTGGATAGAATTGTTAAGCCAGGTCTCCGAAAAAATTATTACATCATAGTCATTAATACTAACATTGCGGAAAATCATATGCGTTTTTGTTCGCAAACCCCTGCAGTTCTGATAGAATACATTTAAGTTATCGAATTATGTACATTACTTTCACAGGAGCATGCATTTTGTAAATATGTATGTATATAACTAGACTAACTTATTTAAGGAATCTAAATTCTTTATCAAAATATGTTCGTCTTCGGTAGTTTTCCTAACAAAAATCCTGCTGTTTCTCACCCAGACAAATTTATATCCCTTGTCTTTTGCCTTTTGTCTAGTGGCTGCATGCAGCGCTTTATTAGCAGGCGATAGATGTTCAAGCACGAACACTGGCATTTTATCACCAGCAATACCCAGGTCTGCAGTGTTGAGTTTCTCTGAGTTAACCTTCTTATTTTTATTATGATTTATAATAGATGCCAGGAGGGTATCACGAATTTTTGGGGAGGCGAGCTGGACAACGATGGATCGGGGACGGGTGTTAGCGGTTTGCTGTTTGGCAACACGGGTACTATGAAGAATGTCATTGTCATTCAGGTTGCATCCTACCACAGATCCCAGCTGCTTAACGATAGTGTAAAGGTTCTCCTGCTTGTGTTCAGGCAGACACTGAATTTCTAGGTTATTTGACCGAGTCTGTTGTTCCAGGTAGTTTATACGTAGGCTTTGGTCCGTCATTAATATCTGTAGATTAGAATTTTGTTCAGTTAAGTCCTTCACAGTTTTTTCTAGTAATTTATGTTCTGCTTGGTACTCTTCGAATTCATTCGTGTGAAAGGATAATGATGCCGTCAACTCATTGATTTCATGTTTAATAGGTGCAAGTTCCCTGTTAACTACGCTGAGTATGGTGCTGTTGAGTTGTTGAAGCATGGAAGCGAACTCAGTCTTAACTACCTCTTGGACTATGGTACGCACATCCTCAGTAGTAATGGCTACAGCCTGAGGTGGCGAGTTCAATGCAAGCCTTTTGCTTCCTCTTGTAGTTGAGATTGAGACACTCCGGTTCGGGGTAGCGGTTTTAGAAGCGCTCGCAATGACAGTTGTGCAGCCTGAACATTTCCACTTGCAGTAATCTTCCTTCTCAGAAGAGGTTTCCGGGATAGATAGACAGACGAAGTGAAAAGATCTTTTGCATTTCATGCAATTTATAAACTCTTTGCTGTTCTCCAAATCACAACGATCGTTGGTACAACAACCCCACGATTCCGTTGAAGTCGCCATGTTTCGTCGCTAAATTCAGCCAGTAATTCACAAAATCAGTTTAGTAATAAAGGCCCTTCCAGCGGTTAGGATTTAGGAACAATTTTTTTTATTTCTTACAATAAAAAGTGCACACTAATAAAGGCCCCGGCCATACAGAGTCGGCACTCGGCGGGTCGGCGAGTTCGCGAGAAGAACGTCGTAAGCGCCGTGTAATACGGGGCGCTTACGCGTTAAATCACAACGCACAGATATTAAAACAACAGACGGTAGGCCGGTTTGTTTTCAAAGTTAATTGGTCTATAGTTCTGAAACTATGCACTGAAAGACTAAATTATTATCACAAGCTTATGCAAGTTATCACTTTCTAACAGGTTTACACCCTCTAAAGCACTTTTGATGAGTTTATGCACTGATTTTCAATACTTTAGTGGAGCAACAACAAGTAGGAGTTACACGTACAACGTCCAACTTATAACTTTCGCCCCCCATCCCCTAAAATGGGGGGGGTGGAAGTTTGTATGAGACTTCAAAATGTTAGGGTACTTCCTGAAGTGCTAGAAAGCCGAAATTTGGTATGTAAACAAAGTTCAGTATACAAAAAAACACTACCGTGCCCCCAGATAAAGTTATGACTTTCGCCCCCCATCCCCTAAAATGGGGGGGTGGAAGTTTGAATGAGACTTTCATCAATTTAATGAATTAGGACATGAAAGTTTACACGGGAATGTAGACAGTAACTAAAAAACCTATTAATAAGTACTTACAAGAACCTCCGCCTTAATCAAGAGTCTCATTCTTAATCACAGTCTTCCTCAAAAGACCATTTCAGACACCAATCTACATGGTCTTCACATGATCTGACCAAGATTATGTCTGGACTTTAAAAGAGACTGTGACCTCTAAGTTTGTTTCGGCCTTTCTTCTCAGAATAGTCAGATAGGAAACGCCGACCTCATCTAGTTTAAAAAAATATGATTGACGTGTAAAAGTGTTTGTACAAACCTACTTACAGAAAATAAATCATTTATCATTTATCATGGTAGGTCTCAGTTATTTAGGTACGCCCTTTAACGACGAGGTAAGCAAATCGACTGTAAAGCACTTATTACACTATACAATTTGTAGGGTGCCTATACTATCCACTTCCTCTTGTGGGCAGGCTTATGTAGCACTCTCTAGAGTGACCAATTTACAAGTTGTTCACCTTATAAATATAGACTTTGGTAGTATTAAAGCACAACAGTCAGCTATAGTTGAATATCATCGCATAAGAGCGAAATATCGCCCTGATTTATCGCTTATGGTAATCAGTAAACCAACAAAGAAAAAAGGCAAAGACAGAGAATGGGCTATGAAAACCGGCACTGCTGATGTGCAAGAAATACACCCCAAAAAAAGAAGAAAAAATAAACACCCAAAAGACTGCCTAGCAACTTACAAAAAGAACTGAAATCCCAACAACTTACAAAAAGAACTGAAATCCCACCAAAAACATTTCATGTAAAATGTTGCCAAGACGACCACATAAGGTTTGCTATGTGAATAAAAACTTTTTAACAAAAAAAACAACCGACTTCCAACAAAACACTACAAAGTGAAAAATAACTTTAATTTCAGAAGTCGGTGTCGTTGGTTCTGCATTTTCGTTTTTTGACACCGACTTCTGAAATTAAAGTTATTTTTCACTTTGTAGTGTTTTGTTGGAAGTCGGTTGTTTTTTTTGTTAAAAAGTTTTTATTTTTCACTTTTGAGTTGTGGTACCTACCCCACACCAATTCGTATACCACTACTTGCTAAATATATAACATTGACAGGAAGTTGTACAGAATGAGCTGTGATCGACCTTGGTAAAAAAAATTTTGCAAAAGGGCAAATATACGTCGCGCTAAGTCGTGTCAGAAGTTTGGAAGGTATCGTTTTGTCAGATTTGGATGCCAACAAATTATTAAAGCGACCACACGACGACAGATCATTGACGGAAATAATGAGGCTACGAAATCTGTCTTCTGACAATCAAAGCCACACTTAATGTACCTACGACTCAAGGGCGAAGATCTCTTTGGCGTCTTATAAAACAGTCTTCAGCGGTTTCATTTTCGAGCAGTAGCCTTCGAAATAGCTTCTCGTATCACATCTCCTGTATCATGTGGTTCGCATTTACTCGATAAGCCCAAACACGGCTAGAATACATTGTTTTATTACGATGCTCCGGTACCTACCTTCCAGCTTCATAAGATCGGTTTGATGGTACCAGTTTCGTCAGAACTATATTTATTTAAATTTGCTTCGTCATAGTCGCTTAACTATCTTAATCGAGATATCTTATCTCCACCCATGAAATACTTATAATCATTGAAGAGTTCCTGTGTCTATCTGTAGTCTCCTTCATCAGTTCCACTTCACCAAATTATACTTTCTGAATGCAAATGCTTGAGTTGTCGATGAAAATACCAGAATTGCTATATGTATGCCTATAATATTTGAGGAGTTCCCTTAATTCCTTATGGATCCCATCATCAGAACTGGATTTTGACAAAATGGGACCAATCTGGAAGTATATCCTTTTAAATAAAAAAAAAAAAAATTCTAAATCGGTTTTGTAACATCATCTGAAATTGTCGTCTTGTTGTTTTTTCGCGGCCATCAACCAAACCTTGTTTTTCTAGTACAGAGTAGTGTAACAAATAAAACTTATTTGACATGCATATCTCTAAATGCAGTCCGAAATGAGTTATTAAGTAGTGTTATTTTACTGCAGCTAATTAAAAGTCGGAGTATAGGTAAGTGATGACTCTCGGACTCAAACACTTGAATCATCAATAGGTTTCATTTGATTTGAGAGAGTTCAACTAACACACTGTACATGCCTACCAAAGAGGATTTTCCTCGACTTTCATGGGATCCCTTCATCAGACTCTGACTTGGTGACAATGGGACCACCTCAAGAGCATACCGTTTCAAACCCTAATGTCAACTGCTCATCACCTGTTACAAAATATTGCTTTTCCCGATGCTGGGACGTTAATTGTTGAGGAGTTCTCTTGGTAAGAACCAGGAGAACTTGAGCTGATGGTGAAGTCACCATCAGCTCCACTTTACCATACGCATTGTGACGATCATAAATTGCTTAGCAACCATATTAAAGCAATCGAATCGCTACCCGTGAAATATTTTTCATTGAGTAGTTTCGATGGCCATCTGTGGTCTTCATCATCAGTTCCACTTCCCCAAATTATACTTTCTGAATGCAAATGCTTGAGTTGTTAATGAAAATACCAAAATTGCTATATGTATGCCTATAATATTTGAGGAGTTCCCTCAATTCCTCATGGATCCCATCATCAGAACTGGAGTTTGACAAAAATGGGACCAATCTGGACGTATGTCCTTTCAAATAAAAAAATAATTTTTTAAATCGGTTCATAAATGACGGCGTACTGAGGTAACAAACATAAAAAATAAAAAAAAAAAAAAAAAAAAAAAACATACAACCGAATTGAGAACCTCCTCCTTTTTTTGAAGTCGGTTAAAAAGATATCAGATCTCATGTAGAGCCAAGCTTCTGAATCTACACGGCCTAACTCTACCGACCCTAACTTCACAAATTCTACATATCAGTAAAAATGTATGGCTTGGCTGTTTCGTTACTTACTTCAGAAACTAAATATTCGCATCACCTCCACGACGGTAGCGAAACGGCGAAGCCATACATTTTTTGGGCAAACCTTATGTGGTCGTCTTGGCAACATTTTACATGAAATGTTTTTGGTGGGATCCATATATCGCGTACGCTGCGGAAACTATTGACAATACAGTAAAGTGATGTACTACAGTGTCAAAAGCAGACTTGATCAAGAGTGTTCTAAGCATGGAAAGTCTGCCAAGAATGTGTTAAAATTTATATATTTTTTTGTTAAATACTTATCTACCCGTGCGAAGCCTGGACGGGCCGCGGGCAGTCCAAGAATAAAATAGTTATTTTATTTAAAAAAACCGGGCAAGAGCGAGTCGGACTCGCGCAATGAGGGTTCCATACCATCATATTATGTTTTTAAATTTTCATCAGCGAGGCTTATATTCGTCAGAGAATTTCAACACATGCGATGTAGAATATTGCAGTTTAAGGTCAGCGCCATTTCTTGACCGATAGTGGAACTAATGTAACTTTTGTTGATGATTTCTGAAAAAGTGTGCTATCTAGAGACATGGTTTTATTTTTCCTATAATCTTTACTTATACTTCTATGACATTTCAGATTTTTCTCCATGCCAACTTCGGAGATAAGGGGGGAACGGTATTTTTTTTTAATTTTTCATCAAAAGTCAAAAACTAAACGGCCTAAAAAAAAGAAAAAGAATAAGTTTGAGAATGTGCAAACTGCGCTCTTTCATATGACACATGCCCTAGTAGCTCCACTTCGAATTTTTCAGACAACCTTTCAGTCCCAGTTGCAAAAAAAACTTAATCAGAGAGTAGTATCTAAAGTTTAGGCACTTTTCTTTAAAATCTGTTTCATAATTTAGGATAGATCCGGTAATCGACTGAACAGACTAGACTGTATTAAATACAATAGGTGTCTTACCCCCCATCAAAGCCTTGCAGTAAGTAACCTGTAAAGTTTGATCGCCAGAATATTTATCATTTTGTGGACTTCAAACAGATCATAGAATATAGATAGACGGCAGTAACGTTGTCAGCATGCACAAGAACAAAGACGTATTGATGACTGACCGACCGGCAGCCACAGAGTAACATACAACCGAAGTGCCACTCCTTACGTTGCTCTACAACTTACGGAATATAGTGTTGAGATAGGAGTCCTTAGCAGTGTCTGGAGTGAAAGACGGTTAAGATGCGAATGAATTTATTACAAAACTACACCTATTATATACAAAAATATTTACAAGATTATTAGCGGCTACCTACATGCATGACATAATAAAATAAATCAAATAATATGTCGGTAAGACGAAAAGGTTTGCATTTCGTGCTCACATATAAAAGCTTGCGGCGCGCCTGCGCCGACAGTATTCCACTCGCGCGCGCACATGATGTATTTACGTATGCGTTGCAGCTACAGGACTCCCCCTCAAGCGAAGCGTACAGGCATCTTCACGAGTCATCCGGATCTGGTTCTTCGCTCATCGTTCACTGGTATGTTAGTGTCTGTAGTTGCAGATGTTGTTAATGAGCTTGAAGGTATGTTCGCGCTGCGATGTTCGATGTCTGGGTTGATCGTGTACGCTGGTTTAAGGCGGTCAATGGAGACGTTTGAAGTTCTACCGGGCATCTGTATCTTGAAGTACTTGTCGTTTCTTTCCAAGACTAGGTACGGCCCTTCGTATGGTCGTTGAAGTGACTTGCGGATGGTGTCTATTCGCAGAAATACAGAGTTGCATGATTGCAGATCTTTATGCACGAACATACTGCGCTTGTTGCTATGCGGCAAGTACGTCGGCGTAAGTTGAGTGATAATGCGATATAATTGTTCAGCGTAGTCGTGACTCATTCTAGTGTTGCTCGCGGATGGTGATATGAAGTCGCCGGGTAACCGTAGTGGTCGTCCGTAAGTTAGCTGAGCCGGGCTAGTTTCGGTATCGGTCCGAGCAACAGCACGAAGTCCCATGAGCACTGTAGGTAGTTCATTCAGCCACTTGCTGTTATCCGTGAGTCTTGTCATGAGCGCTGCTTTTAGTGATCGATGATAACGTTCGACGATTCCATTGCTCTGCGGGTGGTAGGCAGTAGTACGGGTTTTCTCTGTGCCTAATAATTTTGTGAGTTCGTGAAACAGCTGACTCTCAAACTGTCGTCCTTGATCCGTCGTGATGGTGGTTGGACAACCGAAACGGCATATCCATGTTTCATAGATGTTATTTGCTACTGTTTCTGACGTCATCTCTTGCATTGGGATAGCTTCGGGCCAGCGTGTCGTGCGGTCGATGATTGTTAGCAGGTACCGGTGTCCGTGTGCTGACGTAGGTAGCGGACCAACGATATCCACATGTATATGTTGGAATCGGTCGCAGGTCGGGAATGATTCGATGTCGCTGCGCGTGTGACGTTGCACTTTAGACTGTTGACACGCTGTACATTGTTTTGTCCAGTTGCCAATGTCGTGATTCATTGATGGCCAGAAGTATCGATCTTGAATCATTTTCCGTGTCGTTCTGATGCCGGGATGACTTATGTTGTGCACGGCCTTGAAAGCGATGCGACGATAGTCAGTAGGCAAATACGGTCGTAAGTTTGCTGTTGATGTTTCGCAGTATATCGGTTTGATTGTTCCGGGAAGCTTGATTTTCTTTAGTTGAATGTTAGTTTGCTTGGTAAGTGTTTGTATCGTGTCGTCTCGCTCTTGCGCTGCAGCTAGCTGTACGTAGTCGATAGGAGTTGGTACGTCGATTGTCTCGACACGGGAAAGGGCATCCGCTACTACGTTGTCTGTTCCGCTGATATGACGAATATCTGTAGTGAACTCGCTTATAAACAGTAGTTGCCGTGTTCGCCGCTGCGTGTCGCTAGCTGACGGCGGTTTGTGAATGGCGTATGTGAGCGGCTTGTGATCGGTGTAGATTATGAGTTCACGTCCTTCGAATATGTTGCGGAAATATTTCACAGCCATGAAGATTGCCAACAACTCTCTGTCGAAAGTGCTGTATCGCTGTTGCGTATCTGAAAACTTCTTTGAGAAGTAGCCTAGAGGTATCCATTTGTTGTTGACTCGTTGTTGTATTACAGCGCCAGCGCAGGTGTTCGATGCGTCGCACATTAGCGATAGTGCATTCTTAGTAGACGGTGATGGATGAGCAAGCACAGTGGCGTTCTGTATGCTCACTTTGCATGCTTCAAAAGCTTCTTCGGCTTCTTTTGTCCAGTTGATCTTGGTTTTGTCCCGTTTCTTTGAGTTGTGAAGAAATGCATTCAGGGGAGCATGAATACTTGCAGCATTGGGTAAACTGTCACGATAAAAGTTCAATATGCCAAGGAAACGTCGTAGTTCCTGAATGTTTTCTGGCTTCGGGAAATCGGTGATAGCCTTGACTTTCTCTAGTGGTGGTTTGATTCCTTCTTCTGACACATCATAGCCGAGGAACTTGACTTTATGGTAATCCCGTATTCGTCTAATCTTTGTAGGACAGCACGTAAGTCATCATAATGTTTTTCCTTGTCTTCAGAAGCAATGATGACGTCATCGATGAATTGAAAAGTGTTGTCGCACCCGCTGAGCACTTGATGGATGAATCGCTGAAATGTTTGTCCAGCGTTCATCAGTCCGGGACACATGCGAGGAAATTCATATAACCCGAACGGTGTTGTAATTGCAGTCTTCTCAATATCGGGTTCATGCACGGGCAATTGTTGGTATGCTCGGCAGAGGTCTAACGTGGTGAAGATCTTTTTGCCGTGGAGAAGATATGTGAAATCTTTAAGACGTGGAACTGGATAGCGGTCGGGCTTCGTAACTGCGTTCAGTCGTCTATAGTCGCCACATACACGTATGTCACCATTTTTTTTGGGCACTACATGTAGTGGGCTTGACCACGGGCTCTTGCTTGGTCGGCACAGACCCTGTTGCGTCATGGTTTCGAATTCTTTCTTCACAGCCGGATAGAGGTGCGGTGCTAAGGGTCGAGTCTTGCAATACAATGACGGACCAGTGGTTTCAATATGATGCTTTGGTATTTCCTTCATTGATGACGGTCGAGCGATATCGGGGAATTCTGCTAGAAGCTGGTGGTACGGATGTTCAATATCTATGCTTCGTACCGTTGGCTCGCTGGAGTATGACTTTGGTGCCTTGACGTATAAGTTTGTTACTTGGTCGATGAGTCGTTGGCCGGCGATGTCCACTAATAAGCGGTGGTGCTTCAGGAAATCAGCGCCGATTATTGGTTTGCTGACTGCTGCGACGACGAACTTCCAGCGATATGGTCTTCGTAGTTTGAGGTCTAACTCCAGCGTCTTCTCACCGTATGTCGAAATAGTGGTATTGTTTGCGGCGTATAAGCAAAAGCTTGTAGGAGTAGCTTTCATACCGGATTTTTTCGGTATGACCGAGATGTTGGCGCCGGTGTCGATCAGGAACGACAGGCGTGAGTTCCTGTCGGTGATAAATAGGCGGTGTGATAGTGTTCTAGCGCCGGTTGCCGCCTCAGCCAACGCAGGTCTTAGTTTTCCGAGGTCGTGTTTGAGTCTTCGAAATTGCAAGGACGTGTGCATCGTTGAGCTTGCTTTCCGAACTTCCGATGGTAGTAGCAGATCTTGTCATTTCGGAACGATGAATCATTGCGGTTAGAGCGGGATCTAGATGGTGTTCGTGATCTGGAACGATATTTACGAAATGGTCGTCTTTGTCGACACGATGATTGATTCGTTTTCAATTCGGCGATCTCACGAGTGAGCAAGTCTATTTTCTCAGTCAGTTTCTCAGTAATGGTCATCTCGTGAGTTTTTGCTTGATTACTTGAGCAAGCGGATACAGCAGCGATAGTTTGTGGAAGTGAATGTTCTAGAATCTTGTCAGCCATTTGTGCGAGATCGTCGATTTCCGACTTCTTAGCGATGTTGTCGCTGACTGCAAGGACAGCACGGACTGCCTGTGGCAGGTGGTTCGTCCACATGATACGCAGCGCCGACTCTGATATGTTTTTACCAGCGAGGTTCTGCATGCGCCGCAGTAATTGTGATGGCTTCATGTCCCCTAGTTCCATTTCAGACAACAACCGCTGGACTTGTCTCTGTTCTGATTCTTCGTACACCTGTAGCAATCTATTCTTCAATGTTTCGTATTTGTCAGTTTCTGGTGGTCGCAGGATAATGTCGGCTATCTCGTCGATATCTTGACGTTCCAGCTGACCGATGATAAGCTCGTACTTTGCCTTGTCACCCTTCTTATGTGAGGAAACGATTGCTTCGAACTGCGCGAACCATAACCGCAGTCTGTCGCGCCAGATCGGTGGAATGCGGAGAGTAGCAGACACACCGGATACTTCTTGCTCGTCTTTCGGCAAATCCACGTTGGACGTAGTCATTGTGATTTTATGCGTATCACGTCGGGGTCACCACTGTTGAGATAGGAGTCCTTAGCAGTGTCTGGAGTGAAAGACGGTTAAGATGCGAATGAATTTATTATTTTTTTTTTTTTAACAATGGCATCTCGCAGTTCATCCTTTATGAGGATGGCTACTGCTTAACCGGACTTTCCTGTGGATGCCTCGAATTAAGGCCTCCAGCCAGGGCAAACAATAACTTAAAAACTAAGCGACAGCGCTAAGGGTAACCCCCTGCGGGGTTCGGACCTCGGCTCAGGGCGTCGCTGGAAGAGGACAGCAAGGGACAGGCTGGATCGGTATTATTATTGGTGTTTAGGGGCGAATTTAAAACTACAGGCTCAGCTGCGCGGGCTGGCTCGAGCAAGGGTCGGGGCGGGCACGGTGATGGTGCGGGACGTCGCGACGGGCCTCGGCGGCGAGGACGGAAGGACGGATGTCTGAGCTTGTGATTGTGTTGTCGTCTGAGAGTACTAGTGGCCTTACTGCTCTCCTGGAGGAGGGTAGTGGCGTCGTCGGGGACAGTGAGGGTATGCCTTGGTCGGCGAATCCTACTTATGCGGGAGGGAGTGTATCGGGAGGCCGCCGCAATCAGGGGATTGGGGTGCTTTATGGCAGAGTCAAAGAAGCGCTTGGAAAGGCGTTTCATGAACTGCTGGATGGTGGGGAGTCTGAGATCTAGATGCAGATTCACATTTCGGACATAGAAGGGGGCTCCCGTGACCTTTCGGAGGAAACGGTTCTGGAGGGTTTGCATTTTATGCAAAAATCGCGGCTTGGCGTGTGCGAAGACTACGCAAGCATAGGTCATGATGGGACGGATGACCGCGGTGTAGAGGCGCAATTTGCACTTGAGTGACAATTTGCTGCGGGCAGTTATCATAGAGTGGAGCCTACCGAGAGCGAAAGAGGCGCGCGAACGCGCCGTCTTTATGTGCTCGTTGAAGGTGAGGTTGTGGTCTAGGATGACACCTAAGTATTTGGCTCGCTTTCCCCAGGGGATCGGCTTGCCGTACATAGAGATCGGGCGCGGGAGGGGGGGGGGGGGGTCGTTTGCGCGGTCTCGAGAAGATGACCGCCTGACTCTTATCGGGGTTGACCTCGATTCTCCATTTCCGGAACCAATCGCTCAAGGCGCTTGCGGAGGTTTGGAGGTTTCGAGCTATGGATGACTGGTTGGCACCTGAACAGTAAATGGCAGTGTCGTCGGCGAAGAGCGCCAACTGTGCCTTTTTACTGTTCGGGATGTCACTAGTGAACAGGGTGAAAATGAGGGGAGACAGAACGGAACCCTGGGGGACTCCGGCGCGGATGGGGTGAGGGGGAGAGAGAGCGCCCTCGATACGGTAGCGGAAAGTGCGGTCCGACAGAAAATCTCGTAAGATGAGCACGAGACGGTCTGGCACACCTAGCAGGTACAGCTTATATAATAAGCCATTGTGCCAGACCTTGTCGAACGCCTTCGCTATATCGAAGAACAGGACGCCTGTCGAAGCACCTCGCTGAAAAGCAGCGCTAATGTGCTCGACTATGCGGTGGAGCTGGTGGATGCACGAATGCTTCGTGCGAAAACCGAACTGTTCGGGGGGGATGAGGCTCTTTGCTTCGGCATAGTCTTTGAGGCGCTTATAAATAAGCCTCTCGTAGACTTTGCCGAAAACATTGAGCAGACTGATGGGGCGGTAGCTGGAGGGCTCAGACTTGGGCTTGCCTGGCTTAGGGATGCCTATGACTGTGGCTTCTTTCCACATTTGGGGGAAGATGTTGTTGCTCAGGGCGCCATTGAAGATGGCGGTCATGAGCAGTATGAGGGGGGCGGGGAGGAGTTTGTACACCCTATTGGTGATACCGTCCGAACCGGGGGCTTTGCGGGTTGCGAGCCCTTTTATGATGTCTTGCACTTCGTCGGGAGTGACGGGAGGCAGAGGATCATCAGGGTCTTCGACTGGCGGGAGGGAGGCTCTCCGTTCGACTTCAGCGTTCACCTCGTCGAGGTGCGCTCTGTCTACTGGTTGAGAGCTGGGAGTGCATTGAGCCTCTAGGCTGACGGCTAGGCATTCGGCCTTTTCGAGGTTTTCGAAAGCGACCGTTTTGTCGGGGCGTGTGAGGGGAGGAACTGTGGCCTCTTCAGAGGAGCGGAGCTTCCTCTGGAGTTGCCAGAAGGCGTGGTGGGTGGGCTCGAGTTCGCCGATCAACTTATCCCATCCCTCGGAGCGCCACTCCCCTATGCGTTTCTTTACAGCACGCTGTAAATGGCGCATGTGGGATTTGTTCGCGTCGCAGGGAAAAGAGTCGTAGGCACGAATGGCAGCGTTCTTCTCGGTCACCAGTTCACGTACGTCATCGGGCAGTTTCCAGCGATGGTCTTCCATCACTGGAACTTCCCGTGAGCAATCCGTCAGTACGGATTGAACGTGCTCTGTGAACGAGTCGATCGCCCCAGTCGTGTCTGCGACTGAGATAATTTGCTCGGGGATGGAGTCTAGGTGGGGAGACGTGGTGGATTTCAGTCTTTCGCTTACTTTCCTCCAGTCGGTGACTGTTTTGGTCGGGGGGGGCTGGTTGGGGTCGTGCGGGGGGCCCGAATAGGGGGCCAGGTGCAAGATGACCGGGCGGTGGTCAGAGTTAAGCTCTTGTACCGTCTCGATAGACTGCAAACGGAGGTTTACATTCTTGAGAAGCGCTACATCGAGAACGTCAGGAAATTGGGCGGGGTCGCCCGGGAAATGAGTGGGATACATCGGAGCGATGATATCGAAATTGAGGGAGTCGCCTAGTTTGAACACGATCCTACCTCTGGTAGAGGTCGTGCTGCTATTCCAAGCGGGATGTTTGGCATTGAGATCCCCCGCCATGATGACGGAGTCACTCATACCGAAGAGGGTAGTGAAATCGGTAGTGAGAGAGATGGGATCCTCCGCACCATTGGTGGGCGGGATATAGGCGGAGATGATGGTGATTGCGGGGTGACCGGTCATGCCGAGCCGACAGATAGAGATCTCTAGCTGAGAGATAAGGGCGGGCGGGTCTATCGGGATGCAATGGAGGGACTTCCTATAGTAGATGAGGGTACCGCCCTTGTGGCAGCGAGCCCTGTCATTGCGAACTATCTTGTAGTTGGCAATGTTCGGGTTCCGCAGATGGGGCTTCAGGAAGGTTTCCTGGACTAAGAGGACATCGAGCTGGTGATCGCGCAGGAACGCGGCGATCTCATCGCGTTGATTTTTAATGCCGTTTGCATTAAAAAACCCTAGTCTAAGGGATCGGGGTTTGGTAACGCTCATTCTTTGTAAAGCCATTGGAGCTTTTTAGAAGTTGAGGGTTTGCATGACTTGCGTAATCTGAGGATACGCATTGAAAATCTCGGCGATGCGCCGAGGATTGCCGTTACAGGCTTGGATTTCCGCTGCCATGGCATTTGCGGGGGCAATAAAAGCTGCGTAAGCACCGATTATTACCTCCATGCTGCTAGGCTGGGGGCGGGAGGCGGGGGTCGGGGGGGACCTACTGGGACCAGCGGGGGCCCTGGGCGCGACGGCGGGAAGGGCTACCGGTGGGGCTACTGGGACCGAGGGGCCTACTGATGGCGCGGGGATGACAGTTGCCATCAGCGCTGGGATAGTCGGGGGTGGGGGGGGCACCGAAGCTGCGGGAGCTTTGAGGTGGTTGAGGTTCGCCCATGGGGAGGGCCTTTGGGGACTGAGCCTATCGGGCATCTGGGAGGAAGGGATCGGGATCCTCACAGAGGGGCTTTCCCTTTGCTGACGGTCGCTCGCGCGCTTCGTCAGTTTGGGAGAAGAAGACTTGGGAGCCTTGGGGCAGCCACGGTAGTTAGCCGGGTGCCCGGATTGGCCGCAAAGAACGCAGCTCGGTGGCTCTGTGCACTGAGAGCGGTCTTTGGGGCGGGGACAGTCTGACGTGCCGTGGGCACCTAGACACTTGACGCATCTAGGTGTCGCGTAGCAGTGGGATTGGGAATGGCCATACAGTTGACACCTGTGGCATTGTCCGATGAGGTTGGACTTCCTGGGTTTCTCGATAGAGATACCCGAGAGGGAGCAGACTGACTTCACCTTGAAGATGGGGTGATGTCCTTCAGTAGGGTCGCAGATGACCAGGACCATGTCGTAGACTAGGCTCTTCCATGCTTTGTGCAAGCGATGGACTGCTGAGACGGGGATGCCTTGTGAAGCAAGGTCTTCTTTGATCTCCTCGGTGGGGATTTCTTTGGGGACGCGCCTGATGATTACGCGGGTGGGGACTTCCTCCGGAAGGGAGTACGTATGGAAGGAGTAAGCCCTTGTCTGGAGGAGACGGGTAAGGTCCCTGTAGTCCGAGGACGAGGCGACCGTTACCTTAATACCCTGTTGGGTTGAGCGGGCGTTCGTGTAGTTGATCTTTTGATCAACACACGCTTTGGAGATTTCTGTCCATTTGGACTTATCCTGGACATAGATGGGGGGCGGGGGACGTGGCTTCTTTGCGTTCGAAGCGGGAGGGGTAGCCGAGAGGCTAGACGCGGGATTGGCCTGCGGTGCGGCGGGGGTTGGGGTGGGGGGGCGGGGGTTAGAGGGGATTACCGCGACCGACTTTTTGGCCTTGTTGGCGTGAGAGGAGGCGTTCTTCTTTCTCTTGCCACCCTTTCCGACGACTATATAGTCGTCTTCCGAGGAGGACGAAGAGTCAGAGAGGGCTTCCTCTGAGTCGGATTGAGATTGGGGTACGGACGTGTCCATACTCTCTGGAGTATCTGCTGCGGTAGCGGCTGGCACGGAAGGTGCGGGATCGGGGACTGGCACGGACGGTGCGGGTTTCGGGGCGGACACGGAGGGAGCGGGTGATGGGGCTGGCACAGAGGGTGCGGGTTTTGGGGCGGGCACAGAGGGTGCGGGTTTAGGGGCTGGCACGGATGGTGCGGGTTTTGGGGCTGGCACGGAGGGTGCTGGTTTTGGGGCTGACGCGGGGGGTGCGGGTTTGGGGGCTGGCACGGAGGGTGCGGGTTTGGGGGCTGGCACGGAAGGTGCTGGTTTGGGGGCGGCGGCTGGCACAGAAGGTGCAGGCGAGGGGGCTGGCACGGAGGGTGCGGGAGGGGAGGCGGCGGCGGCCTCGGGGATTTCGCCTGAGTTTGGCGGAAAGAGGGGGCTGACTAGCGCGTCGCTAAAGTCAATGTCGATGACCGAACCGGAGGGCGTCTAAAATTTATAAGACGTTGGGCATACTGGTTAACGAAAGAGGGGTCCTTGAAGAGGACCTCTTTAACGAACGCCAATATGACCGCGTCTGCCATGATCGGGATGGGGGCGGGGAGAGGGAAGAACCATAGGGGGCGTGAATCCCTAACAACCTAGCACCCCGGGTGGATGGGCCCGGGGTTGTGAGATCCTACCCTCCCTGTCGGGTGTGAGACAGGGAGGTGAGTACCTGAAGTGAGCCCTAAGCTTGTGACCCGTCGCCGATCTTATTGTGCGAACGGGGCCCTAACCAGTCTGTGCGATGGGTGTAGAGACACCCTAGACCGGCTTCTAGTACGAAGGGGTTGACACACCCAACCGTACTAGACGCGAGCTGTGGACAAGGGATTAGTTACGAAGCTAGAGCTGACTAGGAGCCACCCCCAAGGCCAAGCTTCTAGCTCCCGATTCCAATTGACAGCCTCGCCCTGATGGGGCTCGGCGGGTGAGATTGGGGCACCACCCCCTTGGCTTCGTTGGCACCGTGAGGTATCCACCAAGGACCACGTAACTGTGGTTTTTACCCGGAAGGGGCCAAAAACCTCGACGACACGTGTGATGACGAATCTATCTTAAAGAAACAACTTCTATCAACCACGCCTTGAAAAAGGCGGCTATTGACAGGGTGCGGGCGTAGTCCGGAGACTACTGAGCTCGTTACGGCTAGCGTAGCGAGAACGGGCGGCGGCGGGGCGGCGAGGCGGTGGGGGCGTGCAGCGAGCGAGAGCGGGCAGCACGACCGTCCACGGCGAGCGTCGAACGGCGAGTGAATGAATTTATTACAAAACTACACCTATTATATACAAAAATATTTACAAGATTATTAGCGGCTACCTACATGCTGTACATGCATGACATAATAAAATAAATCAAATAATATGTCGGTAAGACGAAAAGGTTTGCATTTCGTGCTCACATATAAAAGCTTGCGGCGCGCCTGCGCCGACAGTATGAAAGCCCGGTTAAGCAGTAGCCATCCTCATAAAGGATGAACTGCGAGATGCCATAGTTAAAAAAAAAAAAAAAATGCGCCGACAGTATTCCACTAGCCGCCGGCGCGCGCACATGATGTATTTACGTATGCGTTGCAGCTACAGTGGTGCGGTGGTAACGATGCGGCTTACAAGTTGGTCGTATTTCCAAACTCAAAGAGCCGCTTTACTTTTTGTAAATTATTTCATCAACACTGCTCTCAAAATGGGGAAGGAAAACATCGTGAGGAAACCGGGATGTCCCAGAACCAAAAATCTAACAAATGTAACATCGACCAACCCACACCGGGCCCGTGTGGTGTATTACAGCCCACTCTCTCTCTCATTGATAGCAGGCCTGTGTCCCAGCAGTGGGAACACTGTAGGCTGATAATGTACCTAAATTCATATTTTGAAATGCAATAACTATATTGAGCATTGCTAGAGCTTTTTGCATTCGGAGAAGTAAAGTAGCAGAAGAACACATCTCAAGCAAACTTCCAGTTTGAAGGACTGGTGAATTTGCAGAAACATGAGACGTTTTAAAGTAAACCGGCAGCCTAATTGCGTAACACATTTTGTTTCTAATGCGATTCCGAAATTAAGACAACTCCAGTAGGAATCGATATTATTAATTGGAATTGTCTAACTATAAACCATTGCAACTTAGCAAAATTTTATAGAGATGTTTTCATAGAGATACGGGTTGACAGCAGCCATCTTTTGAGAGATCCTGTTTAGGTAATATGGCCGTTCATCCGACACACACTATTAGGTCAACTACGACGGTCAGAAATATTACCTCATCTGTCTGATACTCATATACTGATTTTTAATTATTTGTGATGTTCATAATATTAATACAAGAGAATAAGAAGTGTGTGTCTTATTTGTCTTCTTCTGTGCTCACCTATACTGTGTACCTACATGTATGGACACGTGTCGAGTGCGTGACGTCACTCAGATCGGACACCTGTCTGTCTGCATGTCACTGTGTTGTTGTAACACAAAGTAACGTAGTTGCTTATAGTTTTAGTTTGTTGCGTGTTAAGGTACAGTGGTTTTTATTCGGTGGGTGAAACTGATTTCGAGGTGGAATTCAAGTCCAAAATGAAAAATATGAGCTGAGAATAAAGAGGAAACAAATGGGTTTTATAATTTATTGTTGTAGAGTTTCCGATAAATATAAGTTCCTTTTTGTTGGTATAACATTTTTGTAAAGCCTGTTGTTTGTTAAGAAGGAAAGTTCTAAACCATTTTTTTCGTTATTTTCTCGTTGGTAGACTTTAACTAATAATCTTAAGGTTTTGGAGGCAAATAAACCGGTCAAGTGCGAGTCGGACTCGCCCACCGAGGGTTCCGTTCAAATTTGTAGGTATGTAAATAGTTTGTCACGGGATTTTTTTTTGTATTGTTACTAAAAATTTTCGGTTTTCGGAATTTTTCCTTTACTTGTGCTTCATGACATTGCTTCTTGCAAAATTTTATTATTCTAGTAGTTCTACTAGAGAAAGTACCCTATACATTCTTGAGATTGTCGAAATATATGTTTTTTGCGGCATAAACGGCCGTATCTTTTTTTTACGTAAATTTAGAAGTTTGATTGTTTCAAAGCTTCAAGGGACTGTAGATCTGAGTATTTGGTTTGAATTTCAACTCGATACTTCAACGCGTTCCTGAGATAAAGGGTCTTGACAGACAAACCGACAGACAGAAGGGCAACGAAGTAATCCTATAACGGTTCCGTTTTTTACTTTTGAAGTACGGAACCCTAAAAAGAATAAAAAACTTTTATTTCAAACGGAATTTCACAGTGTTAGTAACAGTAATCACCACCACTAAAAATAATCCACTACTGAGATTTCTCCCAACGGGAGAGACAAGAATTGGCCAAAACAAACAATAAAAGTTTTTTTTTTTGTAATTTTAGCCTTTTTTTATTGTGATCACTTATTTCTGAGTTTGCTGGTAAACCTGTATTTGGCGACTGTGTAAGACCAAGACTTTTGTGATGGTTGTAAGTAATATGAATTATACATAGAAACTGTTGGTGTACCTTAATAAATAAATAAAAAGTTCTAACTCCAAAATCAAATCAGCCAAGCACACTCGCTACCGTTATATCTTAACTACATAAACAACATGTAAGTAAGTACAGCAATCGTCAGCGGTGTAATCTCACACCTGTCATCAGTTGTACTTAGTAAATAATGTTTAGTATATAATGGAGGTACATTAATAATCCTCGCAGCGATGTATAATGACGATCGTCGTAATTACCTGCGACCGATTATGTCAATTAAACAAGTAGGTACCTACAGTCAGGGATTAAATATTATTTATTATTTATTTATTAACTCATCATCACTATCATTACATAAAGGAGACAATTTTTTTTGTTTGGGGAATAGGCCCACCACAAATTGTGGCGTATAGCAATGAAATGCACGTTAGTTTATTCCTTATAATCTCTAGATTACAGTGGTAATATTAGCAAAACTTTATGTAACCGGAATACTGTGAAATACGACAGTCAAAACATGACTCTCATATTAACCTAAAATCTCACAAGAGCTATTGTCTAATGAGTGGATAGGTCTCCTTGGTATTTTAAGTCAAAATAGTGCACTTTTCAATAATAATATTATAGCATAAAACAAAGTCACGTCTGTACTACGTGACAGATTTTGATGTGATTTACACGATTTGATAGACTTATTCATGAAAATGGATTAGATGTAGGTATTCATTTCGAAATAGCGCGGCTTTTGCCGGCCAATACTGTAGATCTAAAATAATAAGGTGATGTGTTATAAGCTGGTTGTGCAAGGAGAAAAAAAAAAACACATTAGGTATAGGTACGTCACAAGAAGTATTTATTACTGTTCATCATCATCATTTTCAAAGTCATCTCTTAAAAGCAGTATTTCATCTAAAAAAAGATGCAGGTGGCTCAACCTCACCTTGATGCCGCGCCCAAGATAAATACCACACTATACACATCACATGTGCACAGCAGCCAACAGTGCGTCTGCCCACTAAACAATTACAACAGTATCCAGCAAGAGCAGCTCTAGTGTTAGTAATTGATGGGGTGGTGTCAACTAATATATAAATATAATAAGTTTTCCTACTTGTGTGCCTTGATTTTATCGGCTTTGTGGATTATGCACTGTATCTACAGATGCCATTTTCATAAAATCTTTCGAATAAAAATATGAAAAGAACAGAAGAAACATACAACTATTGCATTAAACAATAATAATGTTGTCCAAAAAGTATGTAATCCTACATTCTATGTTGTCTGTCAAACAGTTTTTTTTTAAATGTTTTTGGCATGGCTTCGAGGTCTTTATGACAATCTGTCAAACTGTTTGAAACTGGACCACAGAGTATCTGCAACGGGCTATTAATTACGTTTCGTTCCATGGTGATTTTTAAAGTACCTTGATTGATATTTATAACGTGATAACCGTTAATAACAGCATTAATAAAAATAAGTTCACTGTACCAATTAATTATTACCTCTTTAAACGTATTTTAAAGCCGATGTTATTACCGCTGCGCACCGTAGTAACATTTTTTTTTCACGTTAAAATAAACCTAAAAACGCTCCTAAACAAGCATTTATTGCCGTAACACTTTTTTACTATTATTTCATTATTCCGGTTACATTTCTATATAATTTCTGGTCTGTTAATTATAATAAGATGATCACTTTTTCATGTGCAATATCATTAATAAACGTTACCGTTTAACAGTGGGCCCAAAAAAAATTGTCTCCTTTCCTAATTCAATAGTGTGGCCATAATTACAGTTTTATTATTTACCATAACATAATTATTCTGTACGTTGTGTTTTTTGTGAATTCACTCAGAGAACAAGTAAAAAGATCTATGCTATCTGCTACGTCATTACGTACACGCAGTATGATTTATACCATAAAGTACCACAACCATATAACATAATAAGCCTATAATGTTCCCCCTGCTGGGACACAGGCCTCCTCTCTTTAATCTACCACGCGGGTTTAATTTGGTAGTATTCAGTCGGGTTGGTAGATGTCACATGTCTTCGAATTTTTGGTTCTAGGACATGCCGGTTTCCTCGCGATATTTTGAGAGTAGTGGTGATGAAATTATTTACACAAAGTAAAGCGCCTGCCTGGGTTCGAACCCACGACCTGCGACTCGTAAGTCGGGGTCGATACCACTGGGCCACCACTGCTAAACCATATAGTACAAATTACATGCTTGAACCATATTATTACATCCGACTAGGTACGTCATTGCCAACGTTTTGCGAGTTCGAAAAAGTGACATGCACCTGCTATGCGGGTAAGGAATTTGTTTGAAAATTGTTTAACATGATCGCTCTTTGACCGAACATCAATCTGCCTAGCTTTTCCCAACTATGTTTGGGTTAGCTTCAAATTTAACCGGACGTAGCGGAATACCAGTTGTTTATATGAAGCGACTGAATATCTGACCTCCTCCACCAGTTACTGGGTAACACGATACCGCTTTGTAAGACTGGTTGTCAGACTTTAGGGCTTCTGACTAAGCGTAACGACTGTTAAAGATCTACGAATGACAGCCGGGACCAACGGGTTAACGTACAGGGGTCTCGATATGGGTGATATAACAAAAAAACATTATTTCTATGATATTATTTGTAATTCGTCATTTCTCGTATCATCGAACACTAATGTAATGCTGACTTTAATATATAACGTTGGAAATCATTCAAGGCGTGAAAGTACTCATGAATATAAACTACTTTCATCATTGGACAAACTTTGAAATATCTATAATAATACAAG
The DNA here is from genome assembly GCA_963669345.1 of Gortyna flavago. NCBI lineage: Eukaryota > Metazoa > Arthropoda > Insecta > Lepidoptera > Noctuidae > Gortyna > Gortyna flavago. Next base: position 11,718,531 of record OY770150.1, on the reverse strand, counting down.
CGGTTTCATGTCAATCATTTCAAAGACAACCTGTATAAAATAGTTCATAAATTATCATGGCTCAAAGGCACAACTCGAAGGTTTGGCCTGGATTAAAGTGAGAACTAATTTTTCACTCCTATTGCTCAAAAAGACCGTCATTGTAGCGTAAATAAGTTTTTTTTCACTTCTCATGCTCTAAAAGTTCGTCTTTATGTTGTGCGTAGGCGACATAAAATCGCTTTATAAGTTCTAGTGCATAACGTTTTTTTTTCTAAGACTAAGATAATCAGGCCCAATAACACACGCACAATAAATCGCAGATTCAAGTCGTTATTTTATTTCATTTGCTTTAATTCAATATCACTTCCGTGTTTAATCGTTAATTATTATAATATTATCTTTAATTTAATAAAACCAGATAAAATAGTTGTCATTCATCATACAAAAATGAATAGTAAACGTTTTTATGACTTGACAGTATGAAGTACCCAAGTCGAATGACACATGTTGAAAAACATTTTAAAAAGTTTCGTGGCGGTAATTAGCTATTCAACATTCTTTATGCCTGTTTCATTTTCTTGCAATCGAAGTGAAAAGCAGAGTGGATAACTCGGGCATAAACGAGCCATACGACCCATATTTTTTTTGTATAATGGCTGCTTGTATGCGCTAGTTGTACAATCTACAATTTTTTTTTTCTGTCTCTTATCGACGAGCTTATAAACACGAAAAAGTCTTTATTCATAAGTAGAATAATGGGTCATTTTAGCCTCTTGTATAATAATCTACTATTGTAATTATGCGATGGAACAAGGCTTGACGTGTCCACTTTTAGTACCTACTTGATTGAAGCGGAGTTGAATCCTGTGAAGTAATCAGCCTCGCTTAACATGGAGTGACTGCCTATCTGACCTCCACAACCCAGTTACTGGGTAACACGATTCCCCTTGGTAAGACTGGTTGTCAGACTTTTGGGCTTCCGACTACGAATGACAACCGGGAACACCCAACGGCTTAACGTGATATCCGAGGCATGGAGAATAGAATAGAATAGAATCCGAGGCATGGAGGGATCTCGTTACGTAATGGATGGTTACCCATCCACGGGCCGGCCGCGGTAGCGTAGCTTTACCTTCGATCGCCTCATGCGGCTGTTATTATTTAGCTACGCGCAACAATTATTTATGTATCGAAAGTTGAAATATCATCTTTATCGAAATTCAGTTGATTCTCTACCTCCCATGTACTCTGCACTTTAAATTGACAGCGAGTGAACCGTGTCTTGTTGATACGTTGTCAGTCATCGCGCAATGATTGGCGTTCCATTTGCTGGCTGTCGGTCACGCGAGCCGCTGCGTCGGGCATGTTCACGCGCGGACGCGGTGGCGACACCGAACTGTATCAACTGAGGCGAATGTGACAGCCGACATCATACAGTTTGATTTGCAATATTACCGAGGGAGGTATCGCAAGTTCTACTGGATACTGATATTTCTTAACACATAGGAACAGACACAACACAAGAACACACAACTGAAACAGCTTTGTTTGTGAAAAATAATCGACAGCACTAACAATAGTTGTCAACCGTCAGAAGTTTCTTTGAATTCGGTTAATTAAATCAATTCATAAACAAAAAAGTTATGCCCGAATTTACTTGCAAGATTAGAGGTACCCCAATAACAAATTTGAGAGAAAAAATGAATACCGTTGTACTGAAAACATCTGCGTACCCCTTTAGAGGGTACAGGCGTGATGTTATGTTATGTGATTGCGTAAACAATGCATACATATGCGATAGCAGCAATCGCGGTTGATTTGCTGGCATTTATTGAAGAGTTCCGTTGTCTGTCTCCGAAACTCATCATCAGATCTATACGAAATTTAAATGGGACCATTGCGGAATAAACATCTTTCGATCAAAAAAAGTATTTAGCGTCTATATATGACGGAGTTATACCAAAAAATTCAAATTGAGAACCTCCTCCTTTTTTGAAGTCGGTTAAAAAATAAACAAATTTTATTATTAGTTTAAATAGATTAGCAGAATCGTAGGGAGATAAGTAGGGAATCCGGGCAGCATTGAATCTATTCTGAATATCAGTTTACATCTAAGCAAACATTTAAGTTTTTCACTACAAACTTTATTACAGCGAGCCTCCATGTACACACACACTATATAAAACACTACAGAAGTTCTAGCTGGTACAAACAATATACAGTACACGACCTTGTAAGTATGGTACAGACACCGCAAAAATCCGTTCGTTACCTGAATTTTGGTGACCAAAGGGCTAGGTCGTTCCAAAGAATTAGCATTGCCATTCAACGTGGCAATGTTGCAAAGTCTTCTGGACACGTTTCGGAATGATAGCGATGCGGACGAGCCTACGAGAACGACGCCTAAGTAACCACAAAACAAAAGGATTTTTTGTATTTATTTGTATGCTTAGTTAGTAAGTCGCTTTTCGTGATACTGTGATGTGAATTCGTGACTTTGTTCTTGTGATTTCTTCCTGATGTGTCTACTTAAAATAAATTATTTCCATAAATGTTTAAAACTCTAATTTATTTACCTGAATGGTGTAGGTATTTAAATTGTCAAAGGAGTTCGCTAAATTAAAAAAAAATCGCTAAGGTTGAAAATAAATGATCTATCCGTCACATAGCCAAATAACCTTTTCAACCTTAGGATGACCTACGAGGTCAGCTTTACCTCACCTTCTGTTCCTGCCTGCTAAGTAAGTTCAGGATTAGGGCGCGATATGAGCTCGTCTGGAGGCTTAGTTGGTCTCATATTATGCTGATACGACTACTTTCATCCACGCTTACATTTTTGTGTTTAAAACTTTAGCACATTGGCGGAGACAAGCATTTTGCACAATGTCTTTAAATTAAATATTTAAGAATTCGAGGAGATACAAGAGCAAAATGATAAAACAAAAGAAAACTGTTGTAACACAGAGGATCTATTCAAGGTTTTTTAGATTTAATAGATATCTATGATAGTGATGAAACTGAAGAGTTTGTTTGTTTGAACGCGCTAACACAAAACAGAAGGGTACAGAAGTCAATCATGTATGTACTTCACTTTTCATACCTACGCTCGGCGATCGCGCTAGTATTGTCAACTTTGGCTTATGCACAAAAAACTATCGTGATACTCGTATCCAGTATTTTGATTTATTGTTGTAAAGCTGTTAAAGTTTACAGAACAAAAACATACAATTTTACATCTGTCAATTTTCATTATCGAAAATCAATAATAACTTCTAAACGGATTACCCTATTTACACAATTTAGTTTGCCCTATCCGTTTTAGAAATAAACCTATCAAATTATACTAAAATCAACAAAATATCCACACAAACAAAAATCATGTTTTCAACTTACGTAATTTTTGGGTCTCAAGCATTCGCACTCGCACTGATCCCAACCGATCCGAGATATCGTGTCCGTGAGCGGTGTCTATGTGTGCGTTGCTCGAGTGCACTTTGTATGTACAGATTGAATTCTCTTGAATCTAAAAAAAAATATCTTGAATTCTTGCTTTTTTAGATTTTAGTACCTCAAAAGGAAAAACTGAACCCTTAGGCCTGTTATACATTATGCCATGGCTGCGGCGGCGCGCCGTGCCGCGGTGCCGCTGTATGCCCTTGGATTTGTATGATCCGTTGCACACGGCGCCGCGGCGAGTTATGATAGGTCTACCTCGCCGCCGCCGCCGCGGCGCCGTGTGTGGGTGTTCATACAAATCTAAGGGTGACCCGTGACTGATGCAGCGGCGCCGCGGCTGTGGCGGTGCCTCTGCAGCTCCGGCATAATGTGTAAACAGCCTAATAAGATCACTTTGTCGTCCGTCTGTCAAGACCCCTTTTCTCAGGAACGCACAAAGTTATCAAATTGAAATTAATATCGGGGCTGCATTCCCTTGAAGCAGTAAAAAAATTAAACTTCTAAGTCAGCGCAATCAAAAGATACGGGCGTTTATGCCGCATATTTTGAAACTCGCAAGGGAATCAAAACCTATAGGGTACTACCCGTTGACTTAGAATCATGAAATTTGGCAAGGAGGAATCCCATGTAGCACAAGTAAAGGAAAAAATCCGAAAACCGTAAATTTGTTCTTACATATCAATAAATTTGTACGGAACCCTCGGTGCGCGAGTCCAACTCTCACTTGACCAGTTTTTTTTACTTTTTATTGCAAACCGGGTGCATTCTTACTTTTAGCAATTCATTCATAAGCATTGAGCATAGCATAGTATAGCAACCGTTGTAGCAATCAACCTTTAAAGTTTATGAAGTGTTTAATTTAGCAGCATAGCGGGCAATACCATTTAGGTCGCGACTCCTATACCAAGTCTTGAGGATATCAATAGGCTACCTACTTAAAATGACGTCAGGACCCTTAGGAGCTGAGCAAAAAGAAAAAGTCTGAAAGAACGCTAAGCGAAAACGGATGGCACGGACGGGCGATGCGATGCGACGGGGTGGGGCGGGTTAACAAGATATTTCACGCGGACGAAGTCGCGGGCAGAAGTTAGTTATGATATAAAAAAAAAGATATGATTTATTAACATAAAATAACATCACGCATGTTGTCCTTGGGTGCGACAGGCAGAAGTGTCTTCTATTCCACCAATTCGCACTAAGCGTTTTCAAATGTCTTTTTTAATGCGCACAGCAAAAGAGTGGAACTCTCTACCTGCGTCTGTGTTTCCGAGCGCATACAACCCGAATCTCTTCAAAATGAGAGCGAATACGCTTCTTCTGGGTAAGCTCACTCCATCGTGGACTTTCTCTCTGTCACCTCTGACAAGAGTCAAAAGCAAATCCATAAAAAAAAAAACCGTTAACGTTGTGAGTAGTGTATTTGTTATCTCTATTACTAAGTTCTAACCTGTGTTTACTTATGTTTGTTGTCCCTAAATAAATAAATAAACCATGTATCTCCCTGTAAATTAAAACAAGAAGTAATAATAGGAAACAACGGATTCAATCAGTAAACAGCTTAATGTATTCACTGGAACTAGTTTATATGTAAAGCGAGACGGGCGGCGTCAAATTGGCGGTTTTCTTCGGCGATCCCTCGGCACAGCTTTGCAAGGCTCTTGATACGCTATCCATTGCGCGCTTCCTTAGTAACTTGTGTTGCAGTAACTGAACAAAGGCGGTAATGGATGTGGAACACAGCAATGGTAAGGTAATTTCGGAGGTGTGACGTAGTTTTGTGTCGGTATCAAGATTCTGTGAAATGTTTCGGTGATGTGTTTGTGTTGGTTATCGGAATCAATGAATATCGAGAGATTACAATGGCGGGTGCTAAACTGACTTTTGGCGACGTTTATCGTAGGTTGTATTTAATATGGTTTTAATAACCACACCATCACAGATTATACTTACATATTTTAATTTCGAATGACTTCCCTAGGTTAACCGAAAAAAATACAAATACCTAGCAGGCATCGAATCCACGACACTTAGTAAGTACCTACAGACGCCAGTTTTACTCAATGTGAATCTAATTGACAAATATTATTATTTTTACGTCTCTTGACATTTCTCATGACCCGGGGCCCACCCGGGGCACCTTTGGTAGGCGTACGAGGCCGAAGTCAACTCGCACAGGCCCGTTCCCAACCGACTATTAACCCTGTTCGCACTATGCAAGTGCAGCCAAGGACAACCCGGTTGGTGTAGGACTATTGCAGGATATGGAAACAAAGATTTTGGATTATGGATTTATGTGAACTCGTTATCTAGGATAATGGAAAGACTATAAGCCCCTGCCTGACCAATGTTTTATATAAATTATGGATAGTGCCATCTACGAAGACGCGCTCCACTCTTCTTACTAATCGCTAGTGGTTATCGCTACTGTTTTAGTTTTTTGTTACCGACTTCCAAAAAGGAGGAGGTTATTGATACACACTAATTATTGACTAATAAGTACCTAATTAGGTACTGTGTATCGACAAAACTAAAACACTAGCGGAATATTCTGCCCCCCCCCCCCTGTTCTAATTACAGTAGCTAAGTCAAAACAATTTAATTGTAGGAAATCACTCTTTTGTTTCAAGATTTTTAAATTGGTGTATTTTCACAAAAATGATTTTTTTTCTCTCTTGTTTCAATTGTCCGTCGAATTCGATTAAATTTTTTTTATGAAGTACCTATTTACCAGTATTATTTATATACGTTATCAAAGTGAATTATCTTGATGATTATAGCAGATAACTTAGATATTTAAACGGATAAGAAAATATACATTTGTGTAGATTAATCGTGAACATAATTTATTTGTTCAATATTGACGCCGCGACGACGGCGACGCGACGTCTCGCTGTTAGAGAGCGTACGAAATGTAGTTCGCTTTATCGCGACAATGTGGCGGTAGTTACAGTAAGTACCCATCTATTCCTCTGTACTTGTTAGCACCAACACCTACACATTACATCGTTGTGCTCGTCAGTACTGATAGCAAGTCTGATGGGTATCAGTGGCTAATTACAGCGGTACACTCGATAGCAACGGTTTTTAGCGGCTACTTCGACGTTATCTATTGTGAAGGCATTACCTATGTATTAAATAAATAATAAATAAATATTGGTTTCTTTTCCACGGCATGGCTCGTGAGAGCATGATATCATAATTGGTATCGAATAGTTTGCTAAAATGCCAGTCAGCTACAGGTATTGAGGTACATATTGTTTTCAAATGACTCCAAATAAACTAAGGAGGTTCTAAACCATACCTTAACCTTATTTTGCCCACAGCTCACTTTGAGGATATATTTTTTCTAGTGCTTCAATTTTTTTTACTTACCTTCTAATCTGAAACAGGTTCTTCCACCATTATAATTACACGTAGGAACAGCGTGTACTTGTTTATATAGTCGTCAGATAGAATATATAATTTTCTCTAGGGCTCCGACGTTGAGAACTTATGTTTTAAGCTCAACTGTATTTTCTTTGTAAACGTTAAGTGATCTCTTTGCCAATTTTGTATACTGATTCTCATTATTAATATCTTTATGGCAATTAATTTCAAAACTGCTCTAAAAAAAACTAAATACAAAATGCGCCATCTAGCGGAGCATCTCCGCATTACGTTATCGCGATGACCCGCACTATTGATGGCGGGATTACGCGCGCATCGCGATAGTACGCCCCAAACGCCCCGCCCACTTGCAGAGTTAGGGCCGGATCCACCGGCGCGGCCCAGTAGATACCGCCTGGGTACCAATCACGCGACAAGAAGGAACAAAAGGCTAACTAACAAAGCTAGAGGTAGACCGTCGAATAATCATAGCATAAAATCAGCATAACGTTCCCACTGCTGGGACACAGGCCTCCTCTCTGTGAAAGGGGTTGGCCGTAATCCACCAGACGGGCCCAGTGTGGGTTGGTAGACAAGAATAATATTTTTTTCGCAAGAACATGATTGAGTACAGTGCACGTATGTTGACAAATATAACATACCTACATTGTAAGGTTTCCGTCATAATCTTCTAGAAGCCAGAAGCTTTAACGAAATCATTACAAAGAAAACTCGTCGTCATGAGCGTTGGTCTCGTGGTCACAAGCATTACTAATGATGGTGAGGTCCGTTCGATTCCCAGGTCGAGAAATTAGTTTTAGGATTATCCAGCAGCTATGTTATGTAGTAGCCCGGAGTCTGAATTTGTGCCCAGTTAATAACAAAAATGAATAAACGAGATCTAAACATAAATGGTGAAATGTAAGTCAAAGTCAAAGTCACTTTTGAACGTCAAAAATTACAATGAAATAGAATTGATTCTAGTCGCCCCTTCCAAAAGGTAGTTTTCGTATGGAGAAGAATGGGCAAGAAACTCCACCGTTACTCTTTTAAAATGTTTTACAATATTTTGCATACATTCATTATATAATAAAATAATATGTGAAGACGATGCACCTAAAATAAAATTACTATACCACAATAGGTAAAAGAATTAGAAATGAAACCATGACATATAAATTAATAATCTGATAGATACATGGTGCTCACATATTTACAAAAATGGAAAAAGTAAACGATTTTGATGAAAAAAAAATATATATGTATATATATATAAAAACTATTTTAACAAGTAATAAGTCAGGGTGTGAGTTAAGAGTAATTACAGAATGTAAACAAAGTAAAAAAGAATAAATTTACAATTAAATTAGCAACCAGTTTGATTTTGTCTAGACTCTAGATTGTCCTATGGAGCAGGACCAGCATGTTTCCAAGCGTTCTTATCCTGGATATAATCTTCTAATTTATAGTATGCTTGTTTACTAAGTGTACGTTTAATGCAAGTTTTAAATTTTCTTTCATTTAATTGCAATATATCCCAAGGTATTTTATTGTAACATTTAACACAGTACCCCATAAAAGATGTATGTACTTTGGCTAACCTGAAAAATGGTTGATGTATTTTATCTTTATTTCTAGTATTAAAATTATGTCTATCGCTTATTTTATTAAAAAGGTGTAGGTGTACTATACAATACACCTCTGCCATACTCCTCCATAGAATACCGGTGCAGTTGTTATGAACAGCATCATCATCATCAGCTTATAGCAGTCCACTGCTGGACATAAGCCTCTCCTATTGCACGCCATTCAACTTGATTTTCGGCAACTCTCATCCAGCTGCTACCAGCTATCCTGCGAAGATCGTCGCTCCATCTAGCCAGAGGGCGTCCCACCTTACGTTTACCGAACCATTATGAACAGCAAATACCGACAATCCAATTGCCACAGTAGCGTTTCTCTGCCATGGATCTCGGATTCAATGCCCATTCGTAACAAATATTTGTACAGCCTACAGACCGATCTCTGGCTGTTTCTGTGAGATTTGTTTGGTTTGTACACGCATACAAGTGGTTGAATATCGAGGTCAGAGGCATCTCTTTAGCTTTCGTTCAGGAATGGATGAACAGCCTGACTGTGATGTTTCGGGTTCGAATGGAACACGATCATGTGTGTATGTCTATAGTTTTGAGAAATTAGTGTATGAATTTTGTCTGGTGGACTGTGAGGTTTCGAACGATGATGGAATGAAAGTCTTTAAGTAGGCACGTATTGAAGCTATTATATACGTTCCAACGCACACACAGATAAGCACAGAAACTAAGAAGGATTGAAGAGCACAGATCGGTAAGTATGCATAGTTAATAACGCTCACAATCATAAGAACAAGTGTTCAGACACACAGCAAATCAGAATACAAGGTACTGGTACAAGCAGAAAAGTGGGTTGTAGGTTGGGATGGGTTGCGCGGTGCGTATGCGCAAGGGGTGTGTGGGGGGTATCGCATGGACGGCGGTGTACAACGCAACGTTTCCTAGAATCACGTTTTTCCACTGAGTCACACCGGCCGAAGTTCTGAGTTATGACACAATATGATTTGCTAAGGCAAGTTTATTAAATAACTAGCTGTGCCCGCGACTTCGTTCGCGTGGATGTCGGAAAAATAGATAATGTGTCGCTTAGGAAAGGTGTAATTGCCACTCCTTCATTGAAAAGGAAGAATCATCAGATCTTGCCTGGTAACGCTTTCCTTACCTAGGGTTCTCTACCACGGCCCTTTCGACTGCAACCACTGCGTCTTCATGGTTCATAATGACAATGCGACGAAGTGTCACTTTGATTTTTGAGAATAAATTAAAATAAAAGCGCCTGCTCGAGGCTGATTATCTAACTAAACAGCCATAATTATGTCCATTTTATTTTGCGTCTGTCTTAGAATACCAACTTGTAAAATCATATCACCATTTTATCTAAAGTATATCTGAGATTAGTAGGTGAAGTTTGAAGTTAGTTTTTCTAAGTCATGGTTTCTTCTCTGTGGTAAATTTAGAATTTCTTAACTTGGTATTGACGATATCATATATACCTACCAATATTATGCCTTATAAAGCATCGAGATATCTAGATGATAAAAGGAAGAATACATTAATGGTAAGAGCTTCTACATAAAGTTGCCCGTGTAAAAAGCAACCCATTAAACTTTGGTTATATTTGTTACTGGCCGCCATTTAAACTACGAAGATGAAACCCATGAAAACTTTAGACATGATTTTGATTTAGATCTTATAGGTACTGCCGAAAACCAGAAAAAAAATTGTAAAGATAATTACAAAAAAATATAACCGACTTCACATAAAAAACCCAACAAAGTGCAAAATAACCTTAGTTTGGGAAGACGTTGCGCGTTGGCAAGAAATTACAGACTTCTGAAACCAAAGGTCTATTGCACTTTGAAGTGTGTTTTTAAGTCGGTTGTATTTTATTTTATTTCACACAAAGTCGTGTAAGTTTATATTGAAAACCATGAAAACGACACACATGATAAAAAAAGAAAAAGAAAATTGCAGTCGCCATCTTCGATTTTCATTTTGACGTCACTTCAGCACTCTCGAAAACCATGAAAACGACACACACTACGAACTTTTCGATTTGCAGCCGCCATCTTGGACTTTCATTTTAACCAGTAGGTACTGAAACGGTTTACCAACAGTCGATTGGTCCATGAACCATTGGTCAACACCATTAACTTTTCATCCAAAGGACTTGTGACCCACGAACGTTTCCCCAACAGAACTCTACGTCAGTGAATGCTTAACCAACATAATGTTTTGACCAATAACTTTTCACCCAAAGAACATTTGACCCATGTCAAATAGAACTAAGGATGCAAGGGCACCTTGGGGCACCCCGACTCGGACAGGTAGGGTTCGAAGGGATGATGGCGGCTCAAGTGAGCGAGCAAAGCGAGCGAAGGGCACCCCGAGGTTAGGCTTGGTTAGGTTACTTTATACCCTTTTCACAGAAATAAAGGACTACGTCTTATTATTATTTTACTTTCACCTTTGGCCTTGTTCTTTGGGTGAAAAGTTATTGGTCAAAACATTCTGTGGGTAAAGCATTCACTGACGTAGAGTTATGTTGGCAAAACGTTCGTGGGTGAAAAGTCCTTTGGAAAAAAGTTAATGGTTTAAAGATAATGTTCACCAACGGTTCATGGGCCAATCGACGGTGGGTGAGCCGTTACAGTTTCATTTTAACCTCACTATTGGTTTCAGCACTCTCAAAAACCAATAAAACGTTCTTCATAAAAAAAAATGCAACCTCCGTCTTGGATTTTCGTTTTGACCTGCCTATCGGTTTCAGCACCTTTGAAATCTATGAAAACGACACCCATGACAAAACATTTAAAAAAAATGGAGCCGCCATCTTGGGTTTTCATTTTGACCTGACTATCGACTTCAGCACCCTCAAAAACCATGAAAACGACAAACATGATAAAAAAAAATTGCAGCCACCATCTTGGATTTTCATTTTGACCTGACTCTCGACTTCAGCACCCTCGAAAACCATGAAAACGACACCCATGACGAAAAAGTTAAAAATTTAGGCAACCGCCATCTTTGATTTTCTTTTTGACCTCACTTACCGGGGTCAGGATCCTCGGAAACCATGAAAAATAGCTCTCTCTCTCTCTCTGTGTGTGTGTGTCTCTATCTACCTATTACTTTGAAAAATGAGGCATAACGCTTTTTCGTTATTTGACGATTTCTCCCTTAGAACTCCATATAAGAACTTCGTTAAAAAACGCTCTGCGTTACTCAACTTTCTATATCAATAATTATCTAACTTCTTTATCGCTCAGAACACCACATTAATTATTATTATCTTACATTATCCTCACTTTTTGTTTAAAATTATTTTAGCGCCACAGGCGCCACTAAATAAACCATCAATGGAAAGCGATTTTGTTTAATATTATATCATTATCATTACTTTTTAAAATAACATAGACATAAGTAGGTATCTCTGTATTTCGTCATTTAAGTAAGCATAAACTAATAGGACGTGATTGTTCACATCACAACAACAATATGTTTTCGTTAGTAGGTACTATATCGCGCCAATAGATGTCGTTACGTGTTACTAAAAAACGTAAAAAGTTGTTCTAGAATACTTTAAATTGATTATTCTTTGATAGAGTGAACCGATTGCGATGAAATAAAAACTAATCACTGCTCCGAGTTCTACACCATATTTGAGTATAAAAAGTAACCGTATTGGTTTGGTACTTTTTACGTTGACCCTGTTCAAATCAATAATCTGTCACATCCAAACAGACAAACAGACAAACCGACAAACAGACAAAAATTCCAAAAATTGATGAAATGGCATCTGTTGGTTATCCTTTAACACCCCAACTATTTTTTTTGGAAATATTTTCAATGTACAGAAACGTCTCGTCTACAGATTTATTATATGTATATAGATATAGATATAGATATAGATTGTAATAATGTAACATATAAATAAGTAGCTTCTGTCCGCGGCTTCGCCCGCGTGGATGTCGGAAATTCAAGGGTTATAATTTTTTTACGGGGTAACAAAATAACTATTATTTGCGGTTGGTACAGTAATCGGGTCTAGGGATCGAACCGCAAAATTAAGTTTGTTTTTTATTGTATGCCCCCCGGCCCCCCGGCCGTACCGCCGCCGCCGATGCAACCGCTATGTCCCTGCATTTTAAATCTGTAATATCTTCGAAAATATTCATTTAAATTACATGCTGTACAGGGCCATACTAATCTATATTATTTAAGGTACTTAATTGTATAAGGATTAATGCTGTATTGCTTAAAATCTTTTTTTCGTAAATAAGTAAAGGATAAAAAATGGTTATTGTGGGTTATCCATAAGAGATAGACATATACCATAGCGGACTCTTTTGTAGACCTTTTTAAGGTGTACAATACTGTAGTACATTATTTTGATCTATCTCGTAGAGTTCAGCCAGCGTTTGCAATGTAAGCGCAAAAAATGTGTTTATTTACGACCTTACATTAAAAACCTCTAAAATTATCAGTGTTTCTCTACTATATTATGCATGTATTATATATATAAACCTTCCTCTTGAATCACTCTATCTATTAAAAAAAAAACGCATCAAAATCCGTTCGGTAGTTTTAAAGATTTAAGCATTCATACTATACATAGGGACAGACAGACGCGGGAAGCGACTTTGCTTTATACTATGTAGTGATTTGTATAAAATGGCCCTTCCGCCTCTCCTGCTTGTTGCCATGCCCCCGATCTGTATCTGTGGTAATGAGAAAGATATTCCCCTCGATACGAGTTAATACACTCGTTTTTACTTCTTACTCGATCTAATCGCCTGCTCCTTTTCGTGGCGTTCAGCTAATCAAACCGTTATTGTTAAACAGGTTTTATTTTTGAACAAGCTTGAATACTGATCGGGGAAACATTGCGTACAGTTAAACGAGCGAATTTCAAAGGGCTCAGTCAGGTGGTTTTTCCAAGAAGCCCTGATATTTTCTGTATAAACTGCTTTAAGGTGCTTGGCAAATTATAGCCAATCTTAGAGACAGAGATTTTTAGTATTAAATGCCTGTAATGTTACCAAAAGTCCTAAAAAAAGTTACATTGTATTAGCGATAATGCACCAATTTCAACTTCAATCACTGAAGTGAACAAGCGGTGGTGGCTCAGTGGTAACGGCGACTACGGTTTGTAGATCGTGGGTTCGAACCCAAGTAGGCACTTTACTTTGTGTAAATGATTTCATCACCACTGCTCCCAAACGGTGAAGGAAAACATCGTGAGGAAACCAACATGTCCTAGAAGCAAAAATTCGAAGACATGTGACATCTACCAACCCGCACTGGGCCCGCGTGGTGGATTACGGTCCACTCCCTCTTACCGAGAGGAGGCCTGTTTTCGAGCAGTGGGAACATTATAGACTGAATATGTATGATACTGAAATGAAAAATAAAAAAAAAAGAAATGACAGTAGCTACCGTAAAAACTTAATGTCAATCCCGTTGTAGAAATACGAAACGCTTTGAAAGCGATAGCCACTTGTGTGGGCCCTCTGTACCGTTCTTTTAAACTCAAGAATACAGCAAGCGATGCTGGTGGCAGAAACAAGACTAGCTCAATGATGTTATTTCAATTTTTTTTTATGAATGACCTCATCCATACAACTTCTATACTTTCTATCCGAAGTAATTGATAAAATACCGCAATTATTGGAATCAAACTCAAGTATTTCTATTGTCCATTATGTCAGAGTTCATCCTTGCAGTATATAATACTGATCAGTAGCTCATGCTCACTGTCATTCAGTAACACGAGCTGTGCTGCAATTATGCTGGGGACTGCAGGATTGTGTCTTTTGGCTGTTTGTTTTGTTTCTGTGAGTCTATAAAAATCATAGAAATGTAAATCTTTCATATATGATGTGACGCATGTTTTCTCCCAAATTGTTTATTTTGTTTATGTTTTTTGTTTTGATGCGTCATGTTTGCCGCAAATAATCGTATTTTCTTTCTTTCTTTCTATATCTATGATAAAAATACTAACTTTTATTTCTGGTCTTAATGAGAGGATCTAACTTGGGACCTACTGAGCTACTCCTAACTGTTGTTTAACCCGTCGCGTTTCTAATTAGCAGAACCAATAGAAATTTTATTGTTATCGGTACACATGTTGTACGCTCGACATGCGAAGAGTTAATTGCAATGCTGGGATAAGGATTTTATTTTATTCACATGAAAATTGAATATGTGTTTGATATAATAAATATCCCTGAAAGAGCCTGATAAGATATTCGCAAAAGTAACCTTTTATAACGAAAAATAATTTTAATTTCGACCGTTTTGAAATTGAAGCTTCAATCTTTCCGTGATAGGTATATCCTACATTTCGGATGATTTTAATGTTTTGAATTTTAGATTTTGGTGCAGAAATTGTCTCCATGTTAAGGTTAACGAAATTCGTGTGATGGCTGGGATCTGCGTCTTTCCGTTTGGAATATAGTACGGTAATGTTACAGCAGTGTTCAGCGAGGCTGTCAGCCCTAGCCCATGACAGAAACTATGTCTTATTGAACTCGTCAATAATGTGAGTATTAAGGACAAGATTTACAGACCACGCATTGAATTTGCTAAGTAAAGTAAGCGTGTTTCTACAACTTTAAACTTTATTTGAATCTTTATCGTATGAAACGCTCACATTCACTCAAAAGAATATAAACATATTCATAAATCGTATTCAAATCCATTACATGAACATCAATTACAGACAAGTTTCTCCCCCATCCTCTAGATGCAGAAAGTCCTGAACCGCATGGTAGCTCGTATGCAGCAGCTATACGAGCTGCTGAGGAAGGACGTGCTCCAGAGTTCGCAACAGGACAGTCGGCTGCAGCTGGACTTCGACGAGACCTTACGACCCAAGTATGACGTGTATAAGCTGAATAGGATATACACCACGGAGCCGGAGTTCGTGGCTAGATAGTAACAGCTGTGCTGTCATCATCCACCTGCCCTTGTTATGGGTCGACCAATGGGTCGATATTATAAGTAAAAACAAGTGTTGGCTCTTTGTAGCTCCATATATATCCATACACTACAATTATGTACTACGCACTTATATTTGAAGCTTTGCATTGGATTCGGGGTACAATTGAGATAAATTAGACAGTACCTATGATGGTTTGTTAATAAATCATTTTTTGTTTGTTATTTATCCATAAATATTTTATTTTGATTATTATTTACCCATATTTTATTTTGATTATTATTTACCCATATTTTATTTTGATTGTTATTTACACATATTTTATTTTTATTGTTATTTACCCATATTTTATTTTTATTGTTATTTGCCCATATTTTATTTTGATTGATCCATTATTTCATCATTGGCTGCCTTGTTTCACCTAATACTCGGTATAGGCTTCCTCCCTTTTTTGTGCTGATCTGTGCGTGTCTCAACAGTCGAGACATAGCAAACCACAATCTCTAAATGTGTGTTGCGCCATTTGACGTTTGAAAGTCCTAAGGCGCAATGCAGCAGTATAGGCGGCGCACCCTTTTTTGCGACTCCTGCGCCTACAAACTACCCAATAACTCTTTACCAGACGCGGGAATCGAACCCAGGACTCACTTCTCAAAAACGAGGCAGTCACCAAAACATGGCTGTTGGTATAACATAAATAATGTTTGGGTTGCACTGAATGGGTTAGTTAGTGCGTCATCTACAAGTGAGCTACTGATATAACGTCAGTCATGTCTCGCGTCAACACTAGGCAGACGACTTGACGTGTGTTGCTTTATTTGACGTCACACGTCACACTGTTAGCGTGAGACATCATAGACACAGCATCACTGACGTATTCCCGAGGGGGTAGGAGGTGTAATATTACGTTTACGGTTAGCTAGAATGCCTTGCTGGTCTAGTGGTCGCAAGCTCGACTGCTGAGCATGAGGTTCCTGGTTTGATTACTGGACAGGCAAAGTATTATTAGGTTTTGCCTCTTATACATCAAGCTTAAACTCAAAACATTTATTTCAATTAAACCATTTACAGGTTCTTTTTAACTGTCTTTCCAAAGGAACTACTACTTCCTACGGAGCAGAACGGGCCAGAGACTCCATTGAAAATGTTGTCATCGAATTTATAGGGGAATTGGCAAAGTTTCTAAGTTATTCTTGACATACTTACGTAGGTGCATTATTTCTAGTCCCCAAACTCACTACCCTTCATCACTTGCAACCACCCATGTTCTGTGGCACACATGAGTTAGTGACGTCACGTGTACACCCTCTACGCAGTGTGCCCATCCATTGAGTGAACAGCGAGCATTACAGCGCGCGTCCTGCGCCGCCGACCTTACACGACTGTACAACAATATTGATCTATCTGAAACTGATACGAGTGCTACCAGCCTGATTATTTTTGAAAGCTAGTGATGTACCCTACTAAGAGGTATCGTGTTACCCAGTAATAGGGTTGTGGAGGTCAGATAGGCAGTCGCTCCATGTAAAATACTAGTATTCAGCTGCATCCAGTTAGACTGGAAGTCGACCACAGCATCGTCGTAATTTTCAATTTTTCGCAGCCGCGTGGATTTTCATTTTGAACTTCGTTCATGCGTGCGGTTTGGTCAAGTGCCGTTAAAATCAGCGCTCTGAGAGGAATACCTCAACAATAGTTGTTACTTACATTAAAATATTAAAAAAGTGTGCGGTCGTTGGAAGCCCGTCGGGAACGAAGTTCCTTACGCGATACTCGCACGCACACACTCTCGTATATAATAAAAGAGACAGAGAGAGTGAGAAAGTGTGAAATTAAATCGGGTTTTTAATAAATTAGAGAGAAGAAAGCAAAAAAAAACAAGGAGAAGAAACAAACAGAAAAAGAAGATTTCAAACAGTTTTCGTCATGAAAACAATCTATCTCTCTCTTTGTCTGGAAGTATGTGAGAAAGTCGCATAACGAACAATGATTGAACAATGTTTATGTTCGGTGAATATAGTCACATAATTATCACTGAACAATTTTCAGAAGAATTTAATTCGGTTGTTTTCGTAAAAGGCATTCACATTTCAATCACTTTTGTACACAGATACGATCCAACACGTCCTTTAGCTGAAAATCTCGTATATGTAATAAGGTAACGAAAGCATTTAGATTCTCATCCCTATCACAACATTGATTCATTCGGCACCGAACCGAAACGGAGCGCTTAGACAATTACTGACAAAAGCATCTACCTACAAAGGAGCGATTACTGATCACCGCCATCAACGCCGACAAATCGTCGCCAAAACGCCGACAAATCGCAGACAATTAAACGATAGATGTCGCTGCTGGATCTGCTGGCCATTTAGAGAACATAAGGTGTATCGATATCGATGCTGCAGGCAATACTCTATTTAAGCCGAATGTCGGTCATCAGTCGATAAACATGGCGTCTGAATCTAATGTGCTGGTAGATGTGCACGCAATCTGTCGGATATTTAGTGGTAATTTGATAGAGTATGTGTTAGTGGTGTTTACATTTAGATA
The DNA here is from genome assembly GCA_963669345.1 of Gortyna flavago. NCBI lineage: Eukaryota > Metazoa > Arthropoda > Insecta > Lepidoptera > Noctuidae > Gortyna > Gortyna flavago. The sequence continues at coordinate 11,700,639 of OY770150.1, read as the reverse complement.
CAGTTAATGGTTCATTAACTATGTATAGCCATTACTTAGCAGTACAAAGCATAGAATTCATTATTATCCATCTATACATACATTCTACATACAAATAAATACAATTGAAGTGTCTGTTTGTCAAAATAACAGCTTTTTACAAAATGCATAATAATAAGGTACAGAAAAAAATGTCTGTCTATCTGTTCGTTCAGGCTAATCTCCGAAACAGCTGGACGGATTTTGATGTAATTTGGTATGGCGATACTTTGAAACCTGAAGAAGAACATAGGCTTTTTATCGGCATAAGCGAGAGGACTCGCGGGCTGTAGCTAGTGTAATTATAAGAACAAGAAATACTGATTGGGACTGACCCAACCTAAACCTTTCAGGGTGTTGTAAATTATTATTTTCCTAGTGACCTGAAAAAATGCCATGAGAGGTATTGGATCCAGGAGGCAGAAGCACTATAATAATAATAATTTATTTATTTATCTTGACAACATAGGTTCAATGGTTAGTAGTACTATGTGAGATGCCAAAACTAAAGATTTAGATTAGATGAAGAAAATTCGTACGTTTATTAGTAGCTAAGTTTATTAACTAGCCGCGTACTTTGCGTTCGAAGTGTTGCTACGGGCGAAGAGTGTATGACCGCTCAGTGCTTTATTTCAGTTTTTCTTTATGTGGTACCTAACATTTTAGGATTTATATTATTTTATTTTTATTTTTACATTTTTTATTTTTTTTTTTTAGGTTTAGACATACGCAAACCCGCAAACCCTTACAGGTATATACATACCTATATAACCATCGCACTTAAAACCACCGTCTAAACACACAGCAGCATTGCAACCCCTTTGAGGCTTATAAGTGACGTCGACACGCGACGTGGATCGCCGACCGATGCCGAGAATAGCCGATCAATGGACCAATAGACGATTACACACAATGGCTCAGTCGGTTTCAGGATATTGTTTGTGTCGGGACAGTTGGAAGAGCTGGTGTATGTTTCATTGATTATGTGGTTTAGAATTCATGAAATACAGTTTGACTTACTACGGTGATGAGTGGTGGTAAATGAAGTAGGGCTCCGTTCGAGTGATAAAATCATATGGCGATCCCATAACAACCACGAAAATACATAGAATAATTAATGAATGGAAAGATGGCGTTGGCTTCCTTCTAGTAGGTTTCTGAACAATATCATCCTGCTCTGACGACCATCACATACTGCTAGCGATCGCCCATCTGTTTCAAATGATACGATGGTAACATTTATAACGAAACATTTTTTTTAAAACGTCGACTATGTGTTCCAGTCTATTAGGGTTCCGTACCTCAAAAGGAAAAACGGAACCCTTATAGGATCAGTTTTTTGTCCGTCTGTCTGTCTGTCAAGACCCTATAACTCGGGAACTCGTAGAGGTATCGAGTTAAAATTAAAACCATATACACACTCAAGGGACTGTAGAGACAGTCCCTTGAAGCTGTGAAAAAATCAAACTTCTAAAAAAAGATACTAGATAGAAGAAGATATTCCGACACTCTCAAAGGAATCAAAATTTATAGGATACTTCCCGTTGACCTAGAATCATGAAATTTGGCAAGAAGCAATGTCATGTAGCACAAGTAAAGGGAATAATCCGAAAAACTCAAGTTTATAGTTAGACTAAAAAAAAAACCCGTGGTAAACTATTTACATACCCACACAACTTTGTACGGAATCCTCGGTGCGCGAGTCACACCATTTACTTATAATCTAGGTACAGGAAGTTTGATATAAATATAAATATAGATATAAATATAAAAAAAAAAAAAACATAAGATGAAAATCATACAAACGAAAAAATAAATAATTACATATACCTATAACAAATGAATAATGATTAAGTATGCAAATAAATAATAAATCCTGAAATTAAAAACACTTTATTTAACTGTTCGTATCGCCCTGTTTTTATACTTTACTCCACTAAACACATGCACATCTTTATCTTATAAAAGTCTAAATAATACGAATAAAATCTCCATGCTGCTCATTTCACGCGCTTTCTCTGGAGCTCGACTTTTAGCAATGTTTTATGTATATTCCCTCGTTGTGTCTCAATGGCGACACATGACACCTGTTTTAATTTATTCCAATGCTAAGATTTATATGAGAATGCAAAAAGAGCCTCTTGGAATACTCTTGAATATGTATCAGACACATTGAATAATTCACATGGTAGAGGATTAAATTCTGTCAGTTTCGTGTGCAGTTGGGCGTCGTCGGGAGAGGTCGGGATCCTTCGGGTGGTTTCGGATGAGCTGTGACGTTTGGACGTTTAAAAGGTGAACAGATGTGGAAAACGTTTGGAATGTTCTAGGTCTTGTGACACTGAGGAGATTCTTGATTCGGTTAGCAATAGTGGGACATGTAAGGTTTTGTTATCATTTGTTTAGAAAGTATTTAGGTTTGTACAAAAATCAAACATTGCTTTTAAGGGTTCCATACCCAAAGGGTAAAACAGGGCCCTATTACTAAGACTCCGCTGTCCGTATGTCCGTCTGTCACCAGGCTGTATCTCATGAACCGTGATAGTTAGCCAGTTGAAATTTTCACAGATGTATTTCTGTTGCTGCTATAACAAAAAATACTAAAAAACAGAATAAAATAAATATTTAAGGGGCTCCCATACAACAAACGTATTTTATTTGGTAGTTTTTGCTCGATATTGATACCGGCAACAGGTAGACGCTTGAAATATTCAAAGAATATTTAGTTATATATTCACTTTAAAAATAAATAATTAAATTAAAATGAAACAAATATTTAAGGAGGGCTCCCATACAACTGCCATGATTTTTTTGCCGTTTTTATAGACAATGGTACGGAACCCTTCGTGCGCGAGTCCAACTTGCTCTTATATAAATAGTTGAGTACTAAAACATTTGAATCAGAAAGATGTTACGACTTTGTGACGAAACGACCCAGAGAGGTTTATAAGAAGGAGTGCTAGGGTCTCATCTTTTCCACTAGCGTTGTAAGTTGGGTGGCTTTCGTAGGATATAGTAAGGCTTTTAAATTAGAGCGGGCAGACGAATCGCCAGTAGATAACCGTAAACGCAAATTAGTTGCCTAAAGTCGTTAAACCGGGCCTTGAATGGACAGACCAATAAAGATTGTCAATGACATGTGAATTTTCAATGATGTAAGTTAGAACAGTGACCTGGCGCGAAGGTGAATGCGCAGTGGTAGACCGCGAAATTCAAATTTTGCAGGTCAGTATCAGGTTGTATCTTGATCAAAATATGATTCGCGACTATAATAGATATGTATTAGGTATTAAAATTCTTTTTCAACATACTTGCTCGAAAAGTGGCTCTTAATGAACCTCTTTTAGGTCCATAATGCAGTGTATTAAAAACGCATGCTTTTTACTTTATGTTACTGCAATAGTGCGATAACGCCACAGATAACTATTTAATAGTCGGAGATGTGCGCTTTTTTTTTATCTCATCAAAGAGACTTCATGCCAAAAGGAATCCATAAGGAATAGACACGTTATACAGACGTACCTTTAGTAGACCCGCCAGGTATGCTTAAGTTAGATGTAATGGGGGCGAAAATATTGCCATCAACCGAGCACAAATTGAGACTCCGCGCTGCTACTGAGAAATTCCGGAGGGAAAAACCCTGTAACACTTTGGTTGACCCAGGAATCGAACCTAAGACCTCATGCTCAGCAGTAGCGCTTGGGACCACTTGACCAACATGGCAGTCGAAGTTATTGGTTATAAATTGGTTTATTTGACAACCAGGTAAACGCAATGACCATCCTTGTATTGTTATAACGATAGCGAATCTTCATAAGAATAATCCAGCTGGATGTATATTTTCAAAAAGTATTTAACCTCTTTTAATAGAAATATCGAGTGTGCACCAGACGTTAGTCAAATAAGAATATTCACGTTAATATCGCTTCCAAGTCAATATGTTTGATGGCAGTTGATGAGTTGTGGAGCCAAATACAAACATACGACTTATGAAAGATATTCATTTCTGGAACATGGAGTTTTAGAATTGTTTCTTTTTAACTCTTCCATGTTTTATAACGTTGTTTAAGAATGCAAATATACCTAAGTACTGCGCGGTAATACGTAACACACTAACTTTAATAGTAGTAGTACTAGCTTTAATTTTGACAGTTTAACAACATTCATTGCGTTATTTACGCTGTTGAGCAGACAAATTTTTCAAACATATAAAGCAATTGAATAGCAATATCATTCAAAATGATTCAGATTGTAATTGATAGTGTGTTACACAATTATGGTGCTGGCTTAATAATCTGGAATGAACCTTCATGAATGAAATGTAATTTTATTTCAAAACTTCACTAAACATACCTAAAAACGTATTGTTCTGAAAACCCGATTTACAATTGGTAACTTCTTTGATTTACTTTACTTTAATTTAATTTGAGGGTATTGAATTGGAGGACCTTGAATTAAAGCATTAATTAATACAAAAAAAAAACATAACAGCCAATAAATTTCATACCTCCATTCATCTATCATCTATCATTTCCATCCACTGACCTCTATTGTATAATACAGGTTAGTGTTTCCATCCCTTACTTCACATTACACCCTGATACAAACATAGTGGCCACAAAAATTGACATATCGATAAGAGACATCTCTAGTACCGAGTACTGATATCTTTGGTAATAGAGAGCATCATTTGTCTTGTAAAAAACGAATTGTTCGGGACGTATCGCGGACCTAAGATGATATTTATGAGAAAGAATGAATTTGTCCTAGAGCTCGGTGCACACCGACGGAAACGACTTGCTTTTTATTGGTCGAGTGAGTTACGGGCTTAAATGGCACTTTTTATAGGGTAACTTGGTGTATTTAGTGCAGTGAGGTAAGGATTTTTCCTTTTTGAAAGCCTTTAAAAGCGGGAGAAAATAATCAATACTTTTTTTTTATTTTAGCAGTGTTCTTTGAGTACCTAGTCAGCGTTCTATGATTCCCAGTCAAATGAAAATAAGAAAAAATATAAATGTAATTCAAGGATTGCCTTCTGGGCACAGAGGGATTGGCAGTCGAGTGAGGAATCTAGAACAGGTTCATTACCAGTGTGGTATCGTTATTGGAAATTCTCAGTAGCAATGGTTTTCTCAGTTGGAATAATATATTTTTATTTGCATTATAACATGGTTGAATGTTATGATTATGATCTAACATGTCTCGCTGTAGGCTGGCTTATAAATATTCTAAGAAAAAAAAAATAACAAAAAAATTAAACCGCCGCAAAAACTGAAAAGCAGAAAATAATAAACCTTTTTTATTTAACCTTAATAACTAAGCTCTTAAACTAATGTAAGTATACCTAAGTAATTTTGAGTCGGCGCCAAACAATCAATGATCAAAGATTGGTTCTGCATTTTCGTTTTTGTTGACATGCGGAAAATGCGGAACCAACGACACCGACTTCCGAAATTAAAGTTAGTTTTTCACTTTGTTGTGTTTTTTTGGAAGTCCGTTTTTTTTTAAGTTTAAGGTAATTTAGTGGTCTTTGTTGAAAACATTGTAGAGAAACCGGCATGTCCTAGATTAGAACGAAAAAATCGAAGACATGTAACATCTACCAACCCGCACTGGGCCCGCGTGGTGTATAATGGCTCGCTCTCTGTCACAGAGAGAGAGCCTGTGTCCCAGCAGTGGGAACATTATAGACTGATTATGCTTTAGCTATGCGGTCTCTTTTCATGAAAATAATAAAGTCATCGTTATGAATGACTACTACTTTATACCTCTGTTCAGTTTACTACTTCGGAAATTACAAGGGGCTCTTGAGTCTGTTTATTCATAGTCCCGCATTAGCTGGAGTGGGTTCGCATTCATAGGATGACGGCTAGGGATCGTACTTTAGACTTCTTGTGTGAACCGGAACATGACGGTAAATTCCGGCAAAAGATCTGTTACTAAACAAAAGTCTTAAATTCATTCATTTACTGACAGACACAGAAACATGAAATTTATCACAAACATTTATTTTATTACGGAAGGATTTGTGAAAATTCATCTCATTAATCAATCTGCTTAGCCTTTTCCATATGTGTTGAGGTTGGCCTCCAGTCTAACCAAATGCAGCTGAATACCAGTATCTTAAATAGAGCGACTGCCTATTTAGCCTCCTCCACCCAGTTACTAGGTAACACGATACAACCACAACAGTTCTGAAATCTTGGTCTATGCTATCCAACCATCTGAGCTTGAGCCGGCCTCGACTTCTCCTACCATCTGGTTTATCATAAAGTAAAGGTTTTGTGTTCTGGTCTCGTTCAATCTTGAGACGTGTCCTGTTCAACGAATAGGTACATCCTATTTTAATGGTTTTAATTACGTACTAGAGGTAAAAGACAGACAGCTGTCTGTTACCTCTTCACACTTAAACCGCTGAATCGATTTAAATGAAATTTGGTATAGAGATAGTTTGAGTCCCGGGAAAGGACATAGGATAGTTTTTATCCCGATATTCCCACGGGATCGACACTTATGCGGGCGAAACCGCGGGGCGCTGCTAGTAATAAAAGGTAAGGTTCTAATAAGGTTGCTGTTGGATTGTTACTACTGTCAAGGCTGTCAAAATAATTATGATTTTTATTCTCGTTACAATAAGGTTGCTATAACGTTATTAGTTGATAGTAAAAGTTTTAAAGGAAAAGTTTATTTCATTATTTTTACTTTTAATATTTTTTTTACTTTTTAGTTATCGTCGGACAGGTTTCTCAGTTTGTTCATCTCATTCAACGCATCATTGTTGCAAGACCATTTGCCGGTTAATTTCGAGCAGTCAAGCTCTACACTATGGAGACCTTCTATACAATAGGGTTCGCCCCGGTGCCCTGATGCGGTACGTTCACGACTTCATGTTACACCCTGATGCCACTCAGTCCTCGGCACGGGTTCACCGACTGACTTGGGTGTTTGGAGGAATGCGCCACTTTTTTCATCTTAAAACTTACTTATGCATTACGAAACACAGTTCCGGGTTTGATTTTGGAGTTATCCTTTTCCTAGACAGGTTGCAAACCAATGCTGTTGACGAATATCTTGCCAAATTGCACAAGGATGCTACAGACTCGTTCGATCTCAATATCATAATCGAGGACTCCAAAAACCCCAGTACACCAAAATTTCAGACGAATTGGAGCAACGGAGTTTAACTTGCATTTGTAACTTGCGTTCATTTGATACCCATATTGTAGGAAAGCATAAAAAACTTAGTCCGCCATCTTTAGAAGTCCGCCATACCTATTAGATTTAGAGTGACGTCACTTTATTTTTCGAATTATTCTCAGCAAGACCTTTCATTTGATACCCAAATTGTAGGAGTGCAATAAAAATACCTAACTTGTCCGTCATCTTGGGTGTTTCGCAATGTTGGATTTAGAATGACGTCACACAGCTAACTATGCATTGTCATCCAAACTAAACGTATACAAAATTACGTTTACAAAATTTCAGCTCAATCGGTTAAAGATAATTTTATCTGCTTCAAAATTGAGTTGCAAGGTTCCAAACATAATTACATACATACATACATACATGACCTACATTGTAAGTTAATTAAAATCTTGTAAAATGGAAACTGCTGGCATCTAGGTTATTATTGTTTGAAATAAACGAAATATAAACTTTTCACTCTATAACGTTATCGAATCATTTGATCAATAGCTTCTTAATTATATCAAAGGAAAACTTTTTCTTTGAAAACTTTTAAGTCAAGAACAGGAAGTATTTTAATGATAAGAAATGTTTTCAAATGAAAATGAACGAATCAACGTATTCTCGTCGCGTACGTATTCTAAAGTAAAACGCCGGATATACAAAGTCCGTTCGAAATCCCGTTCGTCCCACGAGGGGGACAAAGTCGATGGGACGAATAGGAATACACGAACTATCTGTCTATCTTCTACTTCTTATAAATATATAAAAATTCCAAGTCCTGACTGAGATATCAACGCACAGTCTAAACCGTGGTCCTAGAGACATTAATTTTGGAGGGTGCGTTTTTTGTGAAGAGTAGGTATCCACTAAGAAGGGGTTTTTGGAAATTCTACCTTTAAGGGAGTGAAAAGGGGGGATTTTGTTTGTATGAAAAATCTTATTCCTTGAATTAATAACCTTGAAACTTGGCTCGAATACTTATCTAAGTATTGTGAAGTTTGGCATTTTTTATTTTTCTAAACAACCCCCTAAAGAGGGATTGGGGGTTGTCAAAATTTGTATGGAAGAATTTTAACACGCTGTCCGATTTACTCAAAACTAAGTATTTATACTTAAACTAAAAACAAAGAATAACGTGTATCAGGATTTTTCGAAAATCTACCGCTATGTAACAGGGTGGAAAGGGGTAGTTATTTTACAGGGGACGATTTTACTGCGTGGCTTGATTAACTCAAAAATTGGTATAAATAATCTTTGAGTCAAGTTATGAACACAACTTAAACGATTTTTCAGGGTGAAAAAGGGGGATACACTTTATTTGAAAAATCTGATCCCTATGATCTATAAACTTAAAAATTGGCCCGAATACTTATGTATTTAAAAAAATATCATAAATATCATAAACATAATCATCATTTGGTAAAGTGGAGCTGATGATAAAGACCACAGATGGCCCTCGGAACTACTCAATGATAAATATTTCACGGGTTGCGATTCAATTACTTTAATGAATCAAAATCAAAAGTCATTTATTCAAACTAGGCTGAGAATCAGCACTTTTCGAACGTCAAAATTACAAAAGACAGTCCCCCAAAACGCCCGCCCTTCACCATTTCCTAGTGCTTTCGCTGGAGAGAAGAAGTGGCGCAACAAACTCCCCAGCAGCACAGCTGTCTGTTCAGTTATAAAATACTCGAATGTGTACAAAACTAGATCTGCAAAGTATCTAATTAACATTACAGGACACAGAACATTCAATTAAATTATTTGCCATATGTTAGCTACCCACGCCAATATACCAACAGACCTGTTAAGTACGGAGACAGAGGACAAGTGAAACACTTAGCGGTTGGATACGCACTGACCTTTATTAAGGAATGACGGGTGGCGCAGCTACTGCATATCAATAGCTACACATTACAACAAGACCTAATATGGTTGCTAAGCAATTTATGCTTGTCACAATACGTATGGTGAGTGGTTGTTGAGGAGTTCTCCTGGTTCTTACATCGGAACGAGCAATATTTTGTAAAAGGTGATGAACAGTTGACATTAGGCTATTGTAACTTAGATAAATGACAAACTCTCCCAGTAAAAAGTGAAACATAAAAAACTTTTTTATTGTTATCTTTGCCATCAAAAGTAGACATCTCCGTTGTGTCCTAGCCTTAACGTCCTAGTTAACGTGATGCCTGTGTGTTTAGGGAGATTCATGAGATGTCCCCGCGATGTGTGCGAGGTTTTATCTTAACGGCCCATTTGTCGCGGCATCGGCGCAGGCAGACCTACTGCCCTGTTTTATACGTTTTTACATTCTAAGTGTAGGTAGATGTTTTATTACTGTCTATATGAGTGTGTGTGTGTGTGTGTGTACGTTTAGATGCGTCAGTTAAATGTATTTTCAATCTTTAAATGTTTCTAGGCTCGATTTACAGGTTTACACTTTCTTTTATCGCCCAAAAAAATGCAGACTTAACATTACTTTTATTGCAATACTCGACACATAGGTACTTACATAATATTTATTGTGTTTGCGTTTACCGATACTATGTAGGTACATGCAGGGAAATTGATTTATTGCCATTTCATACAACTGTCAAAGAAAGACACATTTAATTTACTGGAGCTACGAGAGAGTCAAATGATTAGTAGAAAATCTTGTTATTTAACTTTTATAATTATAATTGATATACTAATAAAACTTTCGTCTTTCTTTCACACGCGACACATATAGCGCCACCTATCGCTACTACTTCCAAACTGCACTCGCTAAAGTTAGCCCAATAAACGGTCTAACTTTAGTGCAGACTACACTAAACTGCGTTGGAGCTAAATCGTTATGATTTCTAAACTTACACGCAAAAACAAACCCGACTGGGATTAAATAAGTTTAGAATTGTTTACTGTTTCAGTTGTACTAGGTTTTTGTCTCGACTTTGCTCTGAAAAGTATTTAATTTATTTACAGATTTTTATGCCTGGCTGAATCTTATACAAAACAAAAAGAGGAGTCGGACTTGCGTACGAAGGGATTCGTACCATGCATGCATCGTACAATATTTTCTAAAACCGCCAAAAACAACTCGTTTCTTTAATGGTATTTTTTTTTTTTTAGATATGTTAATCATTTGTTTTATATTTTTTTGTTATAGCGCCCAAAGTACACACGCTGTAAAAATTTCAAGTGTCAACCTGTTACGGTAGGGTTCAAAAGACAGCCCTGTGACAGACTGACGGACAGCGGTGCCTTAGTAAAAAAGGTCTGTTGGCACCCTATGGGTACGGAACCCTAAAAAGGTTGATCATAAACAATATTGAACTTATTTATTTTGAGGGAAAATAAATCTATTTGCCGTCAAAAGGCTCAAACGGGATTTGAATCTGAGACCTCTAGGGTGTGTGTTACCCGCAGGGCAGTTATAGCATTTACACAAAAATTATAAGGGTAAGATGACAAAAGGGTTTAATAGTATGATAGTATCGCTTTAGGCATTATTGGTGAACCCAAAAGTACTACCTACTGGATAACAATATTGGAAAACAATTATTATTATAACTGGCACTGCACTTGACTGTACCTTATACAAGGTAGGGCAAAAGTAATGTCAACCATTGTTCAGCAAGTCTGTTTTTAACCAATAACTTACAAAAGGTCAGGAGCTTATTACAAGTCATTAATCTTAATTTTGAATTCTTGACGACAGGTTCTCAAAAATTTCCTGAAAGAAAAAATTAATAACATTTTCAATATTCGTGATCTCAAACTTTAATCTGGTTTCTTTCAATCCGCAGCTGCGACGGATAAGGCTGGCGTTTTCCAATCAAGTTTATCCTCTAGATTTTCTTTAGATTCCAAAGATGTGTTTCCTTCGTTGCTACTAGCTTGCTTAGCAAAAGTATAATCCGGCTATAATGTTCCCATTGCTGGGACAAAGGCCTTCTCTCCTCGATCCCTCTGGAAAAAAGGCTGGAATCCACCACGCGGGTCCAGTGTGGGTTGTTGGATGTTACACGTCTTTGATTTTTTGGTTCTAAGACATGCCAGTTTCCTTCGCCATTTTGAGACCGTAGAGTGCTGATAAAATATGTTACACAAAGTGAAGCGCCTGTCTGGGTTCGAACCTACAACCTACAACTCGTAAGTCGCGGCCGTTTTCAATGGGCCACTACTGCTCCTTACATCATTTTTTGTTTGTATTTAAGTAAATCCCTTGCATCATCATTGCATCCATTATTTTTGCTGAATCACTGAGCCCTTACATGCACTCCCATACAAAAATCCGGTCAAGTGCGAGTGGAATTCGCGTGGAAAGGGTTCCGTACAATGCGCACAATATTGAGAGATTGACCATATTTTTTAAGACCACAGAATTCTTATAGATTTTCCTGTAATCTATAAGCATAGAACTATTTTCTGTTTTTTTTTTCAATATTTAAGGCTAAGTAGTTTCGGAGATAAGGGGGGAATGGTAAATTTTCGTATATTTTCTTAAATATCTTCAATAAAATTTACTTTAAAGTTATGAAAAAAATATATTGTTTTTTTCTTCGGTGGGTAGTTGTAACAGTTACACAAAGAAAATTTTGCTCTTAGTTAATATTTAATATAATTTAATTAAAACATTATTTATAATTATTTATGCTATATTTTAAAAGTTTATAGTTAGTACCTGCTGGTGTAGCGTTATCTCTTCTCAATTATTCTTCTCTTACAAACTACTATCACTATTCACTTCACTTCATCACAATGGATTCTCTAACAAGCACTCTGAGTGAGTTAAAGGATATGTTTCACACAAGGATGTCCGCCTTTGAAGTTGAACTACAGAAGGCCCCTCCATCACCTGTCACAACCTCTAGCCTGGCTGCGGAGTTTAAAATGTTCCAGTCCTTCATCACTCAGGCGCTCAACAGTATTCAGCAACAGGTGGAGCTGCTAGCTCGTAGTGTCGACCAAATGGAGATGCGGGGCCGAAGGAAGATCTTGCTGTTGCATGGTGTTGTTGAGGAGCAAAAGGAGGACACTGCCAAGGTAATCACTGAGGTAATTTGTAATAAATTACAATTGAGTGACTTCACAGTTGCGGACATTAGCCGATGTCACAGAATGGGACGAGCCGTACCTAATAAAACCAGGCCTATCCTGTTCAAGGTTGGTACTCTTGCGGTCCGGGATAAGATATGGTTCTCTAAGGCCAAACTAAAGGCAACTGGCGTCACCATGTCCGAATTCCTAACCAAGGGGCGGCACGATGTGTTCTTGGCGGCGAGGGAAAGATGCGGTGTCACCAAGAGCTGGACTAAGGCAGGCTGCGTGTATGTCCTTGGTCCCAACGATACGCGCCATCGGGTTGAATCCCTCGCTGAATTGGACAGGATCGCGCCGAATCCCAGTGAGCCCGAGCAGAGTGAACCTGAGCCGGCTGCATCGGTATCGGCTGTCCCGGTTGTTGCTGCTGCGAAGACGGCTAGGTTGAAGCGTTCTGCTGCTTTGAAGAAGTGATGTAGTTGTGCATGTTTTCTTCAAAGTCCGGGTAACATTGTATTTTCTGTTTTTACCTTCCGTTTATTTTTATTGTGGTTCAAGAAGAATTTGTTGTCCTGTCTTGACATGAACTTAACTGACAAACGCAAACGTAAATAATGTAATGTCACAATTCTTGTTACTGTCAGTGTCAGTCAACACACATGTCAGTTTCCATCGGTGCGTTCCGTTTCACGGAACGGTGCAATGACTGACTGGCAGTTTTATAATTCTTTAAATGTTCTGCATATTTTTTTATTGTTATTATTATTATTTATTTTTTTTCTCGTTGTGTTTCCTCCTCAAATGTATTACATTTTGTTTTGTATGCAATTTTTTTTCTCTTTCTCATCTTTTACTCTATTGTTGCCCGGACTGCGTAAATCATTAGTTTTGTGGTATCATTTTTAGTTTAAAAATAACGCAACCGGCAGGTGGACTGTTATTTTGGTTAACCTTTATTAGTTAGGAGTTTGTTTTTGTATATTTTTTTTTATTATTATTTTTTTTTATTTATTATAATATATATTATTTTTATTATATTACTTATATTTATGTCTGTTGATGAAAGCAGTGATAGTAATAGTTTTTTCTCTATAACTAGTAACGACGACAGCTTCGTGAGTGTTCCTTCTCTTGCAGACAGTCTTACAGCGCAGTTTTCCGATGTTCCCAAGAATTTTAATGTTATACATATTAACGCTCAGAGCATTCCGGCTCATTTCCATGATATGCTGGCAAGCTTTGACTGTAAAAACATACATGCTATCCTTATTTCCGAGTCATGGCTTAAACCTTGTCTCCCTTCAACTTGTTACTCTCTTCCCGGCTTCCAGCTTATAAGAAACGACCGGTCAGTTGGTGGTGGTGGTGGTGTTGCCATATATCTTCGCACACACATTCCCTTCTCAGTTGTCAATATGTCGGCACAGCCACCGCCATCAGGTGCTGGTGAACATCTGTTTCTTGAAGTGGAACTACACCATTCAAAACTACTTCTTGGCGTCTATTACTCTCCCTCTTTACGTGTTAATTTCTTTTCATCTTTTGAAAATCTATTAGAAATGTTGATCCCTTCTTACAGTCATAGTATAATCATGGGTGACTTTAATACTTGTCTTCTGAAAAAAGACCATCGCTCTTCTTCTCTGATTAATATTTCGGCTTCCAGTAATCTTTCTATTCTTCCGCTGAATGCCACTCATAATTTTCCTAACTCCACTCCATCGCTTCTTGACTTGATTTTTGTTTCCTCTCCTGATCGCGTCGCTAAGCATGGCCAATGCTCAGCCGATGCCTTTTCCTATCATGATCTGATCTATCTCTCTTATAAAATTCGCCCGCCTAAGGCGAAACCCAAGATTCTTATGCAACGCAATTTTGGTGGTATGAATGTTGACGATCTTTGCAAGGATGCCAACAATATAGATTGGTCTGCTCTACTTGCATCTACATCTGTCGATGAGCAAGTCGGCATTTTTACGACTAAACTTATAGAGCTTTATGATCATCACGCACCTGTTCGAGCCGTTAAGGTTAGACATTTGCCGGCGCCGTGGCTCACAGATGACATTAAAGCAATAATGCACAAAAAAGTGACGGCGAAGTCTAAGTTTAAGCGTAGGCCTAATGACGCTAACAGGGAAAGATATGTCTCAATCCGTACTCACTGCAATAAGGTGTGTAGGAATGCTAATCGCCATCACATTCATACTTCTGTCCAAAATGGGGACGCATCCAAAGTTTGGAAATTTCTTAGATCATTGGGGGTCGGTAAAACCCGACAAGAGACAATCCCAAAAGATTTAGACATTGATGCAATGAATAATCATTTTACTGCTTCGTCCGATTTTGATGGGACAATAAAATCTAAGACACTGCATTATCTTTCATCTCTTCCGACTCCCAGTTATTCTCCATTTGTTTTTGGTCAATTCTCCGCATGTGATGTTAAGAAGAGCTTACTATCGATTACTTCCAATGCAGTAGGAAGTGACTGTATCAGCCGTAATATGTTAGTCCCTGTGCTGGACGTTATCCTTCCCGTCATTTGTCATATCCTCAATTTTTCTGCATTTAGTGGTGTCTTTCCATGTTCATGGAAAGATGCTCAAATAATTCCATTACCCAAAAAATCCAATCCGTCATCCTTTTCTGAATATCGTCCAATATCCGTCTTACCATTTCTATCCAAAGTCCTTGAACGGTTAATCCACGATCAAATAAACACTTTCCTCTCCAAAAATAATCTCCTTAACCCTTTCCAGTCTGGCTTCCGACCTGG
Source organism: Gortyna flavago (assembly GCA_963669345.1). Taxonomy (NCBI): domain Eukaryota; kingdom Metazoa; phylum Arthropoda; class Insecta; order Lepidoptera; family Noctuidae; genus Gortyna; species Gortyna flavago. Next base: position 11,685,626 of record OY770150.1, on the reverse strand, counting down.
TCATAGTACCACCACAGCGCTTCTGAATATTACGGATGATATAAGGTCAGCCATGGAAAGCGGTAATCTAACGGTCTTAGCTTTACTTGATTTCAGTAATGCTTTTAATACTGTTGATTTCGATGTTTTGCTTGGCATTCTATGCTCTCTTAATATATCTCCATCGGTAATTGACTGGTTTCATAGTTACCTGTTCGGTCGCCGGCAACGTATTTGCATTGGAGAGACTTTGTCTTCCTGGTGTAATACTTCTGCCGGTGTACCACAGGGTGGCGTTCTTTCCCCTTTACTTTTCGCAGTTTTTATTAACTCTATATCCGATGAACTAATTTCTTCCTACCACCTTTATGCAGATGATTTACAAATCTACGCACGAGCTCCTCTTGGAAATCTGTCCGAGGCTATCTCAGTGATTAATCGCGATCTGGCCCGTATATGCGACTGGAGCAAGAGGTATGGACTTATGGTCAACCCCGTAAAGACGCAGGTTGTTGTGGTTGGCAGTTCTAGGACGGTCTCAAGAATTGATTGGACGACTCTTCCCCAAGTTTCTTTCGACAACTCTATTATTCCATTCAGCGAAAAAGTTAAAAACTTGGGGATATTTATTGACAAGAACTTCTCTTGGACGGCCCAGCTACAGGAAGTTAGCCGCAAGCTATTCGCATCCGCTGCATCTTTGAAGAGACTGCGTAATATTCTACCAACTGCCACCAAGATTGCGCTTGCACAGTCACTTCTTCTACCCATTCTTGATTATGCTGATGCCAGCTATCTAGATCTTACCCAAGACCAACTCGATAAACTTGAGCGGCTTCAAAATGTCTGTATACGGTTCATATTCGGTTTGCGCAAATATGACCATGTTTCTGAATTTCGTGTGAAGCTCAAGTGGTTACCAATTCGGCTTCGCCGGAATGCTCATATTCTTTCCCTATTGTATAATGTGCTCTTTTCCCCTTCCACCCCTCTCTATCTTAAAAAACGTTTTCAGTATCTTTGCGACTCCCACACGAAGTTTTTGAGATCATCGGATAATTTAAAGCTAAAAATGCCAATGCATTCCACAACATTTTTCGACAAATCCTTTTCTGTTCAGGCCGCTCGTTTATGGAATGCATTGCCAATTCAAATTAAACGCGCGCAATCGTTAGCTGTTTTTAAGAGACTCGTGAAGGAGCATTACTTGTTGTTGTGATCTTGTTTTCGTAGCTGCAATAATCTGTAGTCATCATTACTTTTCTTTGTTTATATTTATATTTAATATGTATTTATTTATGTATCTATTATACAGCATTATATATATATATATATATTATATATATAGCTATGTATCTATTTTTGTGCCTATATTATTTTGCGCCACTGTCAACCCCATTTTTTATATCCACGCAATCACTGTCCATTCCAAGGTTGCCTGGAAGAGATCGCAGAAAGCGATAAGGCCGCCCATTGTATGTTTTGTATTAATAATCGTATTTTTTGTTATTTATTTTCTGGTGTACAATAAAGTATATATAAATAAATATAAATATAAATATATTTGACATCCTCACAGTAAGTCCTTTCGTTTGATATATCACACGGTACAGATTGCGAAACTTTTTTTAAAATTTGCTATGTGCCCAAAAAATGACCCCAATATTAAAAATTCATTTAGTTACGTTACACGTCTGTGTTTGGGCCACAGAGATTCATATTTGGACCAAATTTCAACTTAATAGGTGCATTAGATTAGGAGAAAATTGTTTGTGACAGACGGACGGACAGACAGACACACGGGTGATCCTATAAGGGTTCCGTTTTTCCTTTTGCGGTACGGAACCCTAAAAATACATATTATAAGAACTATGACCCTCGTAAGCAGTGAGTTTAATATCTCAATCTTTTAAACCCACTGTCCCCTCGTGATAAGTTTCTATTCAAGAAACCTTTCTAAAATAAATCGCTTTGTCTCTTTCATGAGTGATTTTTTTGATAGGTTAGAGGGAGACAGGTGTAGGTGTACAGTTTCGCGTAATTAGTATGGTTGGAATAAAGCTGTGTTTTGATTAGGCGATATTAAAAAAAAAACTATAATTTATCTCAATCGGTGGTACTTTTCACATTACAATCTAGCCTATTAGCTAATAAGTAATGCAAATAAGTGGCGATAAATGTTGTGAAATAGTTGCATGTAATAGGTATTTTTTTATTGTATTGAGTTATATTATGCATTCGGTAAGTGAGGGCGCGCCGCGCCCGCGAGGTTTCTCGATAAAAACTATCCTATCTGCTTCCCAGGTATGCAATCTATCTCTCTGCCAAGTTTTATCGAAATCCGTTAAGTGGTTTAGGCGTGAAAAGGTAACATACAGACAGATAGACAAAGTTTCTTTCGAATTTATAATATTAGTATGGAAGTATGGATAACGAACATTGCCATTATTTAAAATTAATGTATCATTCAAATCCTCAAATAACTTTCTGCTCTTAAATTAACTGCTACCAACAAGTACCTCATAACTAGCTCTTTATTCTTAAACCTCTTTCCAAACTTTACATCTAAGACTACTTTAGTTGCTGACCGTATCAAGAAGCCAAGCTTAAAAATAAGCCTTATTAGCTTGTGTATCACATCCAGCGAATCCTTTCTCCATAGAGTGCACTACATGTGGAGTGTCGAGAGTATCAAGAGTAGGTCCTGACGTAAGGTCAACAATGCTTCCAGCGGGCCAAAGATGTGGCCCGCGAGGAGATGGTGGAGACTCTGAACAGAGATCCGTGGGGGCGCCCTTACAAAATGGTGCGGAACAAACTCCGCACCTGGGCCCCCCGCTGACGCAGAGTCTCCGCCCCCAGCTGGTGGAGGAGGTGGTGAACGCTCTGTTCCCTTCACGGGGGGAGCATACTCCCCCACCTATGGCTCCGCCAATTGCGGTGCCCGAAGCGGACCACGCGGACGACGACGACGACATCCCTGAAGTGACCGGGGTAGATCTGAGAGTGGCGGTATGTAGGCTGAAGGCCAAAAATACCGCCCCAGGGCCCGACGGCTTGCCGGGTAAAGCCTGGGCCCTGGCCTCGACGGCTCTCGGACCCCGACTGGAGGCGCTCTTAAGCGCATGTATGGAGAGGGGCCAGTTTCCACTCCGTTGGAAGACGGGGAAGCTGGTCCTCATTCGGAAGCCAGGGCGCCCTGCGGACTCTCCGTCCGCATTCCGGCCCATCGTGCTGCTCGACGAGGTCGGCAAGCTCTTTGAAAGAGTGATTGCGGGCCGCCTCGTCGGGCACCTGGTGAGGACGGGGCCGGATCTTTCGGATAGCCAGTTTGGCTTCCGCAAGGGGCGCTCGACGGTGGACGCCATCATGCGCGTGAGAGCCCTCACGACGGGGGACGCGGTGTCCCGGGGTGGGGTGGTCGTGGCGGTGTCACTCGACATCGCCAACGCGTTTAACACCCTGCCCTGGAGCTGCATTGGGGAGGCACTCCGGTATCACCGGGTGCCGACCTACCTCCGTCGAATAGTCGGGGCGTATTTGACGGACAGAGCCGTCATCTACCCCGGTCGCGATGGGGAATGGAACCGGCGAGAGATGTCGTGCGGTGTCCCACAGGGATCGGTCTTGGGGCCGCTCCTGTGGGACATCGGTTACGACTGGGTGCTGCGGGCAGACCTCCCTGATGGCGTCAGCGTAGTTTGCTACGCTGACGACACGCTGGTCCTGGCGCAGGGGAGGTCGCATCAGGCGGCGGCCGACGTAATGACACGCGGGGTTGCGATAGTCGTGGAGAGGATCCGGCAGTTGGGTCTCGAGGTGGCTCTGCACAAGTCCGAAGCCATGACATTTCATGGGCTTCGGAACGGGCCACCATCGGGATCCCAACTTACGGTAGGAGGGGTTCACATCGGCGTCGAGACGACGATGAAATACCTGGGTCTCGTCCTCGACAGCCGGTGGAACTTCGTGGAGCACTTCCGACGTTTGACCCCCAAACTGGAACGGGCTGGGGCCGCTTTCAAGCGGCTCCTGCCCAACCTGAGGGGGCCAAACGCCTCCTGCCGGAGGCTTTACGCGGGGGTCGTGCGGTCCATGGCCGTGTATGGCGCCCCGGTGTGGGCGCGTTCACTGCGGCTTCGAGCCGCCCACTACTTGAACGCGCCCCAAAAGGTGGTAGCCATACGGCTAATACGGGGGTACCGCACGATCTCGCGCGAGGCGGCAAGCCTCCTTGCCGGACTGCCGCCATGGGATCTGGAGGCGATAGTCCTCGCGCGCCTGTATGAGTGGCGCGCGGAGGCACTACGCCGGGGGGAAAACCCGCTTCCGCGGCAAATTGCTGCGGAGCGGACGGACCTCCGGCGCGATCTCATGGCGGCATGGAAAGCGCGACTGTCGCAACCCAGCGCAGGGCACGCCGCGATAGCGGCGGTAAGGCCCCTCTTTGAGGAGTGGCTAGAGAGGCGTCACGGCGCCCTCACCTACCGCCTGACGCAGGTCCTCACCGGACACGGATGTTTCGGGAGGTTCCTGCACATCATCAGGCGGGAGGAAACGCCCGGGTGTCACCACTGCGAGGATCGCCCTGAGGACACGGTGGAGCATACGGTGGAGGTCTGCCCGGCTTGGGCAGAGCACCGCCGTGTCCTCGTAGAGGCGATCGGCAGCGGCGGCGACCTCTCGCGCCCGGCCCTGGTCCAAGCCATGGTCCGGGGTGAGAGGGAGTGGGAGGCAGTCACCTCCTTCTGCGAAGCAGTCATGCTAGCGAAGGAGGTGGCGGGATGGGCGAGGGAGAGAGCTGAGAGGGCCGCCCGTCCCAGCCGCCGCGGTAGACGCTCCGGGCGTCGGGAGCCGCGTGACGACTCCCGGCCACCGTAGGCGCGGGCCTGCGGACGGCGAATAATGGGTAGCTCGCCGTCCGATCAGGACCAGGCCCGTGCCGGACGGCGCGTATGTGTTCCACGCGCGCCTCAAAGAGATGTCAGCATCGAAGGAGGGGCCCGTCAGGGCCGAAGCCTGCCGGGGCAGCGGGATTGTCCGAAAGGGTTACCGCTGCCCCGGAACATAAAGGGCTAAGGAAGGAACACGGATGGGTTTTAGTCAGTAAGAGTCTGACACTCCCTTCCGCTCCACCCAGAGCGGGAGGGGTCATTTGATGATTTCCCATCCTAAAAAAAAAAAAAAAAAGGTCAACAATGCTATTGAGTTCACTTCCGCAAGGCCGAGTGAAGCCGGTTTAGTTATTTTTGTTACAAAATTATAAGATAGGGCGCAGTTTCGGAAAGCCTTATCCTCATTTTCTGTAAATGTTTTTTTTGTTGTTAGCCTATTCTGTCCCAATGCTGGGTAAGGCCTCCCAAATCCTTCCAGGAACTCTTTTCTCGCGCCACCTCTAACCATCCCTCGCGGTACGCATCTAAGTCATATCGCCATCTGCTATGAAAATGCACGTTAAATATTCTATTTAAATGAAAGACAAAGAAAAAAAAATGTATATGAAATTAATTAATTTAGCACAAACTATATATAAGCCCCGCTGTTTGGTCTAGTTGCATGTGTAAATTCACAGCATGGGGCTCTGATGGGTACGATTCTTTAATTAGGATTTCTCACTAGTAGCCCTTGTTTGGATTAGTGCCCAGTTGATGGCAATGGACTCGCCCCCTAGTACTTGGGACTTATAAATATAACTGACGAATGTAAAACACCTTTGTCTATCTCTTCTAGGAACACAGGCATGATATTTTGTCATGTTAGTTACATACTATATCAAATCCTTCTTGCTCAGTTTCAACTCGACCACAGCCATGTTTTATGCATGAGTTGGGCCGAATGTTTGATTAAACCGTTTTGCTAACGTATTGTTCCTCGGAGAGTTGGCGCAAACATTGGTCAACGTTATCGTCCAATTATTTGTATCGTGCAAATAGAACAGTGTTGGTTGAAGTGTTGGGCTTGAATTAATAGTTTTGTGTTGTGATTTCTATATTTAGTGTGTCTTTTGAAGGTTATAGAGCAAACAAAGCGATGGCAGTCCAGTGGTAATGGCCCCGAGTTACTAGCCTAATGTCGTGAGTTCGAATCCAGACAGGCAATTTACTTTGTGTAATTTATTTCATCACCACTGCTCTCAAAATGGTGAAGGAGTTTTAGGGCATGTGACATCTACCTACACGCACTGTGTCCGCCTGGTGGACTGTGGCCAACTCCCTCTCACAAAGAGGTGGCGTGTGTCCCAGCCGTGCAGTGGAAACGTTGTCCAGGCTGATTATGCTAGAACAAATAGAGCCATGAAGGCTTTAGTTTCAGCTGTCGACAGTGACAGACAAATGATAAATGATTTTATTTCTGTAAGTTGGTTTGTAAAAACGCTTTCACACGTCAATCATATTTTTTATAAACTCCTCCTTTTTGGAATTCGGTTAAAAACTAGATTAGGTCGGCGTTTTCTATCTGAGTACTCTGAGAAAAATGGCCGTAAAAAACTTAAAGGTCAGTCTCTTTTAAAGTCCAGACATAATCTTGGTCAAATCATGTGAATACCATGTAGATTGGTGTCTGAAATGGTCTTTGAAGAAAGAACCACACAGATTAAGTGGACCCGTCCACTCAGTGCACGCAGTTGTCAGAAATGGTGCAGCTCAAGTCAGAACTTAAGGAGCTGCAACGATTCAACGAACAATACCACACAAAGGACATTTGGGTAGGCTGCGTAAACTACTCAAACTGCCAGACCATGATTAAAATGGAAACAATGACCCACATAGTCCTCACATCTATATCTATACTTATAATAAATCTGTAGAGAGGTCAATTCTGTACATGATATATATTTTCAAAATAACTATCAGGGGGTAATAAGTGATCGATACTGATGCCAAAAATGCAATCAGTAAAATTTTTGTCTGTCTGTCTGTCTGTCTGTCTGTCTCTATGTTCCTTATAGAAACAAAAACTACTCGACGGATTTTAACGAAACTTGGTACAATTATTCCTCATACTCCTGGGGAGGTTGTAGTGTACTTTTCATCACGCTACAATGAATAGGAGCAGAGCAGTGAAAGGAAATGTTGGGAAAACGGGAGAAGTTGCTCCATTTTTTAAGCTTCCGTCGCGTATGCAGCCTTAATGGTTAAAGCTACATAGAAATCATTTATGACGGAAATGTTCTACATAAAATTATCTAAAAAATATCCCACAACAGCATATGTCTATCTTTTATGGTTGACTCACAATAACACGTGTAACTCCCGATAGCTTAGCAGTTCGGAGCTTTCTGATTAGATTTGTTTACTCTTACGTTTATAATACTCTCACTCATCCCTAATTAAAAGAAGTTAATATTATTACCTATTCAATAAAAAAAGAATCATAGTAATCGGTATAGAAACACCAAACTTAAACATGAAATACGCTATTAGCGTATTTCATGTTTAAGTTTGGTCATCAAGGCATCGCGCCGTCGCGCGTGAATTGAATACTGAATCATGCCATAAGGATTATTTTTGTGTAACGGTTGCCGCGCTCGACGCGGGTCGTGGCGGTAGGGTATAAAAAGGCGGGAGGTCCGATGTCCGGTTAAGCAGAAAGGCAACCTTAGCGAGTTGCAACTGCGAGTCGTCATGTAAAATAAAAAAAATTGCGCGAGCTTCATTCAATATTTGGCTGTTAATGCGTTCAGAGCGTTCGACCTTATTGACAGACAATAATAAAATTGATATTAACAAAACGTGCTTATCAGCGCGACTTTTAGTCTTTAAAAATAGTTTATTTGAATTTTTTTTGTTGTCTATACTTATAATATTTGAAAATATCAAAAAAATAAATGGCACAAATAAAAAAAAAAAAAAAATGGCATGGATAATGGATGGTGTTACTAGACCGACACCAAACCCAAAAATGTGATTTAAAAAAAATTAATTTTTGCCTGTCTGTCTGTCTGTCGAGGTCTGTCTGTTTGTTCAGGCATCACGCAAAAAGTACCGGTCCGATTACGATGAAACTTGGTATAATTATAATTCTAAACCGTGCTTTTCTGTGCGACCTTTTTAATCCTCTTAGTTTTTACTAAGTACACTTTAAGGTAGAGTTATTTAGGTTTATTTTTATAAGTCGTAGGTATAGATTTTATTTTAAAGTATGGGTAGTATATTTGATAGTGTACGTAGTGACCGTAGCTTATTTAAAAAAACTGTTAGGTAGGATTAGTCATTCGTATAGATATTAGTTTTCAGGGATTTTGCTTATTTATTGTGTTTAGATTAGTTTTCATCAGAAATAGGTTTATTTAGGTAGGTAGGTATTTTATTTTCTGTTATTGAGTTCTTTTTTATTAGGTAGGTAAGTACCTACCTAATAAAGTAAACCTAAGTAGATTTACTTTTATAATCTAATAAAAAATTCAAAGTCCTGTGATCCTGTCTGACTGATTATATCAATGGACAGCCTAAACCGCTGGTCATAGAGACATTAAATTTGGAGAGTGTGTTCTTTGTGAAGTGTATATAGATATCCACTAAAAAAGGGTTTTTCGAAATTCCACTCCTAAGAGGGTGAATGGGGGAGGGTGAAATTTCACGCGGACGAAGTCGCGGGCAGAAGCTAGTTCACAATAAACAAATACCATACCAACTCTACGATCGTTTTTACAGAAGATACCGGCTATTCTCATTCTCATACAGAAAAGCAACAAGCATTGACAAACTCTACACCTTTGTCAAAATATGAGACTTGGCCGTTTCGCTGCCATCACATGGGCGTAAGGTGAAAAATTACATTTTTCAAAGTAATGACCAGTGAATACATTGTATTCACTGGTCATTACTTTTCTGATAAACAATAGTTCTTGTAGTAACGAAACGGTCAAGCCTCATATTTTGACTAAGGTGTAGAGTTTGTGAAGTTAGGGCTTGTAGAGTTAGGGCGTGTAGAGTTAGAAGCTTGGCTCTACATGAGCTGATAACTTTTGACAGTGCGAGCCATATGTGGTCTCGTCTTGGCAACATTTTACATGAAAATGGTGTTTGGTGGGATCTATATCCATATTAATATTATAAATTCGAAAGTAACTCTGTCTGTCTGTATGTATGTTACCTTTTCACGCGTAAACCACTGAACGGATTTCGATAAAATTCGGCAGAGAGATAAATTGCATCTCGGGGAAGGACATAGTATAGTTTTTATCGACATGCCTCGCGGGCGAAGCTGCGGGCAGAAGCTAGTATCTATATATATCCTAACTAGTAAATTATAAATGCGAAAGTAAGTTTGTTTGTTACCTTTTCACGCCTAAACAACTGAACCGATCATCCTAAAATTTTGCACATACATACGTTGTCAGGTGTACAGAAACGGACATAGGGTACAGTTCCGTGGATGGGCGACTATCGTTACATACTGTTGGGATATTGGCGTGGCTAGCTAACATATGGCAAATAATTTTATTGAATGTTCTGTGTCCTGTAATGTTAATTAGATACTTTGCAGATCTAAGTTTTGTACACATTCGAGTATTTTATAACTGAACAGACAGCTGTGCTGCTGGGGAGTTTGTTGCGCCACTTCTTCTCCACAGCGAAAGCACTAGGAAGTGGTGAAGGGCGGGCGTTTTGGGGGACTGTCTTTTGTAATTTTGACTTTCGAAAAGTGCTGATTCTCAGCCTTGTTTGAATAAATGACTTTTGATGAAAGTACGTTAAGCCGTTGGTCCCGGTTGTCACACGTGGATCTTCGACAGTCGTGCCGTGTCGTCAGAAGTCCGAAATTCTGACAACCAATCTTACGAAGGGGTATCGTAACTGGGTTGTGGAGGTCAGATAGGCAGTCGCTCCATGTAAAATACTGGTATTCAGCTGCATTCGGTTAGACTGGAAGCCGATCCCAACATAGTTGGGAAAAGGCTAGACAGATGATGATGATGTTCTAGGCATGATTTATTAAAATAGTGGGTCTGTTCTCTGGTTTAATATTAGAAAATGGTTTGCATAACATAACATCACGACTGTATTCCCAGAAGGGTTAGGCAGAGACCAACGAACCAAAGATTCCTAATTATTAATCGTATATGATGTAAAATCTGTCCACATTTCAGACATATACCAAGTCCGTTCATATCACACACGCTATCAACACTACGTACGAGTACTAACACTGAATTCTTATCACTATACCTAAATGTGACCTTTCCAATTTTACGCAAAGAAATTACATTTTGTTACCAATCAATATTTAACCCTATTTCAAAGGTTTTAAAGTTAGTTTTTGTGTGTAGATGATCGTTGTTTGGAGATATGAGGGGATTTCGTGAAAGCAGGCGGAAATCGGGCGACTCGTCCTAAAGACACTTCTTAAAGCGGAGGGGGTGCGTGTGAGTGACGGCGGGAAACGAGTTTAAGAACACATACTAGACATGACACATTTAATACGGAGATGATTGGAATAACTTTTAACAAAAAAAAAGCGACTTCCAAAAAAACACTACATAGTAAAAATAACTGTAATTTCGGAAGTCAGAGTCTATGGATCTGTATTTTAGTTTTTTGCCACCGACTTCCGAAATTAAAGTTATTTTTCACTTTGTAGTTTTCTTTTTTATTAAAAAAGTTTTTATTTCTCGCTTTTTAGCGGGTCTGTTTATAATGTATCTAAGTTACAAAAGCTTAATGTCAACTTGCTCATCGCCTTTTACGAAATATTTCTTTTCCCGATGCAGGGACGTTAATTGTTCAGGAGTTCTCCTGGTATTCCACCATCAGCTCCATTTCACCATTCGCATTGTGACGAGGATAAATTGCTTAGCAACCATATTAAATAGATTAGATCCGATGGCCGTCTGTGGTCTTGCATCCATCAGCTCCACTTTACCAAATGATGATTTCCGAGAGCAAATACTCAAGTTACTTACAAAAATATCCAAATCGCTATAGGTTTGCCAATAAAATTTGAGGGTTTCCCTCGATTTCCATGGGATCCTGTCATCAGATTCCAACTTGCTGACAATGGGACCACCTTGGGAGTATACCTTTTCAAACAAAAATATAATTTTCAAAATCGATCTACAATTGACGGAGAAATCGGTGAACATACAAAAAAAAAACACCTCCTTTTTGGAAGACGGTTAAAAAAGAAACCGACTTCCAAAAAAAAAAACACTCCGAAGTGAAAAATAATTTTAATTTCGGAAATCGGTGGCAAAAAACTAAAATACAGATCCAAAGACAACGAATTCCGAAATTAAAATTATTTTTTCACTTCGTAGTGTTTTTTTTGGAAGTCTGTTTTTGTTTTGTTAAAAAGTTTCTTTTTCACATAATTTTCCCAGATTCCCACTCTGTGCAATCTCATGCAGATTATTGATGGTATATTATTGTAACCTCATTAAAGTGCGCTGACCTGTGCCCTGCGAGTGAGCACTCACCGTCATCGCATCCATCAAATGGACCATCAAGCACCCACTAATGGCTCGATCAGAGCGAGTAATGAACTACTGCGTATTTACTTGACTTTATGTAGGTACTGACTGATGGTATGTATTTAATAGTAGATTATGCACTAAGGGTATATAGTAGTGTCTTAATGCCGCGGGCGCTATTTTGAACCCCGAACGCAATGAAGGATTCCCGAGCGCAGCGAGGGAGCTCTGAGTTAACTCCTTAAAAGACATAATCTTGGTCAGACCATATGTAGACAATGCCTGAAATGGTCTTTTGAGGACTATACAGATTTGACAGAACCAGTCCAGTCAGTGAAAGCATTTGTCAGTAATCGTGTAGTTCAACTTAGAACTTGAGGAGCTCAATGACTGGCTGTGGCACCTAAATGAGATACGGTGACACTATAATAATGATGTAAATGTGTAATGTAAATAGTAATGACGCCATAGCAATTTACAACCAGTTTACTTTCAGTCCGGGTGAAATTATAATACCACAAAACAAAACTAATTTCGTGATTATCACATGTGCCAACAATAGAGACCGAAATCATTGCTCGACTCATACTTACATGCTCATAATATACATATTATGAGCATGTAAGTATGAGTATACACAATATACATATTATACTAGCTTCTGCCCGCGGCTTCGCCCACGTGTTTGTCGGAAATTATCCCACGGGAACGTACCACCGGGACAAAAAGTAGCCATCCTACCCCTGGATGCTATCTATCTCTCTGCCAAATTTTATCGGAACCCGTTCAGCGGTTTAGGCGTGAAAAGGTAAGATACAGACAGTTACTTTCGAACTTATAACAAAGTATGTATGTGTTTAAATTATATTTGCGAAACAACCCTTTTCACCTAAACGGCAGAATTAATTGCGATGAAATTTGGTTTCCAGAGGTAGACCATGACCTGGGTTAGTTAGGACTTAAGATACTTTTTCTCCCGCTCCCGTAGGATGATTTCTGACAATCTCGCAAGCGAAGCCACAAGCAAAAACTAGCCCAGTCAATAAAAGCCTATATATAGGTAATAGGTAATTCGGGCTGGTGTCCGCAACTCCACGTCAATGCGCGTATTTTGCGTATATATATAATATAATATAAAGGTATGTCCCGCCGTCAGTGCACCCCGACCGGGGTACCCGACAAGGCCACCCGCGGGTCTCGGCGTGAATAAATTCAATGTGTTAACTCACCGCACACTCGTTTATTAGCGGTCTTACATCTCGGAGATGGGCCGTTGTATATGAGGTGATGTATTTGTGGCTTGAAGGTATACGAAGGGATCTCGTGAACGGGTAAGATGTTTGTCAAATCGAAGGAATTGATTTAGTCTCTTAGTTGATGGGTATGTAATGTTTGGATATTGCATATATGCATCAATGAGTTCTCAACACTCTTAACAGTGATTGCATCGTACTATTCATCGATCATTCTGATCATCATTCAGCCGAGAGACGTCCACTGCTGGACATACGCTTTTCCCAAGCGTTGTCACATCATCCGGTCCTGCACTTCTCGGATCTAGCGTATTTCCATGACTTTCACCAGATCAGGTTGACTATGTGAAGGCCCCCCATGTACCTCTGAATAACTTTGATACGTAACTAGTATTTGAAACGTACAATAAAATAAAGTGGCTTTTCGTGTTTGTCTGTGTGGCTACTTGCAATAGATTTTAGCATATAGCACTGCCGAGGTCGCGGATTGTTTGCCGGGGTCGCGGGATTGTTCGAAAGAGTTACCGTGGCCCTGGAACGCAAAGGGCAAAGAAGGAACATGGATGGGTTTTAGTCAGTAAGAGTCTGACACTCCCTCTCGCTCAACCCACAGCGGGAGGGTTCATTTGAAGATTTCCATCGAAAAAAAAAAATTAAACAAAAATCTTTTTTTACAAAAAAAAAACAACCGATTTGGAAGTCGGTTGTTTTTTTTTGTGAAAAAAGTTTTTATTTTTCACTTTTTAGTGAGAGAGTATGTAATTTATCTAAGTTACAATAACCTAACGTCAACTGCTCATCACCTTTTACAAAATATTGCTTTTCCCGATGCTGGGACGTTAATTGTTGAGGAGTTCTCCTAGAGAACTCCACTCCACCACCATACGCATTGTGACAAGCATAAATTGCTTAGCAACTATATTAAAGTAATCGAATCGCAACCCGTGAGATATTTATCATTGATTAGTTCCGATGGCCGTCTGTGGTCTTCATCATCAGTTCCACTTTACCAAATGATGACTTCCGAGAGCAAATGCTCAAGTTACTCTAAAAAAATTCCAAATCGCTATAGGTTTGCCAATAAAATTTGAGGGTTTCCCTCAATTTCCATGAGATCCTCTCATCAGATTCCAACTTGCTGACAATGGAACACCTTGGGAGTATACCCTTTCAAACAAAAAAATAATTTTCAAAATCGATCCACAATTGCCGGAGTAATCGGTGAACATAGAAAAAAAAAAACATAAAGTCGAACGTATAACCATAGTCAGTGTAAAGGCCGCGACTTAAGAGTTGTAAGTTGTAGTTCGATTCGAACCCGGACAGACTCTTTACTTTGTGTTTTTGGTGAAGGAAAACATTGTGAGGAAACTGGCAAGTCCTAGTACCAAAAATACGAAGACACGCGACATCTAACAAGGTACTGGGCCCTTTTGGTGGGTTATGGCCTACTCTCCGAGAGGAGTATATTGTACCTGTGTCCCAGCAGAGGGAACATTATAGGCTGATTATGAAGTCAGTTGAAGCTTCATGTAAATGAGGCTTAACTACTGACTTTTCTGGAGTAACTTAGAAAATTTCTCTACTGGTCATCTGAAGTTAATCGACTGGTGAAGGGTCTTCACAACACGCATCAAGTTCCCGCCAATATTTTGCCACGTCCCCGTCGCGCGCATCTTGAGCCATCGATTAGTTCCTAAACAAACATACTGAGTGTTGAAGGCGACCCTTTTAGACTTAAGAAAGATGATAAAAGAAGGTTCACTTACAGCAAGAATCGAAATAACCCGGCCACGTGCGAAAACTATAGGGTTGTAACGGAACCTCACACCCGCCTCCGTAAATTGCGGAGTGACTGCAGTTAATCGTACACACCGACACCAAGATCCATCACAATTAGTCTTATTATTATTTGCCACGATATTAACATGAAATATGTGATCAAATGTCTACCTAAGGGTCCCCGAAACGATCAATGGCATATTGTTTACGTGCATGAAGGATTGAATTGATTGAATGATGAATGAAATGAAGGTGAATAATTTGCGCATTCTTCAATCGATTTCTGAACTGTGCTGAAAAAGTAGCGTCATTCATAAACAACACGATTTCAAACGCAATAAGATAAGGCATATCTTGCGATAACTCTTAAATAAGAAAAGATAGATAGTTTGGTATAAAGAATGGTGTAAACTAAGATGAGACATAAAAAAACAAGTGAAAACAAAACACAAACATAATACTTTGCCATCACTTACAGACATATCGTATATACATTAAAACCGAGTACATCCCGAGGACAGCCGAACACATCCAATGTCATGGTCACAACACGGTGCGACAATTGCCATCAATAAAAAAAAATGGCATTTGTGGTCAATCTTGTGGTAATATTGTCAATCGCTACAAATTTATCAATCACGTCAACATTGACCATTGCAATTGATCGTTTCGAGGACATATAACGGTTAAAAAGATACAGCCTTGGGACAGACAGAATAGATGACTGACCGACCCCTTGACAATTCAAAAGTGCCTGTAATTGGTTTATTTGAAATAAATGCTTTGAGTTTGAGTTTAATAGATGGCTAGACAAACGGTGCGCTATTAATAACAGGATCCTGTTAAAGTGTACGGAACCCTAAATAGCTGGTATTTCAAACATTTGAAACAATTTCCTCAAAAAGAACAAAGACAAAGTCAAGTCAAAGCATTTATTTCAAATAGGCCCATAAAAGGCACTTTTGAACGTCAACGTTTACAATAATTATAATAGAATTGATTCTAATCGCCCCTGCCAAAAGGTAGTTTCGTATCAAATCAAACGTTTACTTGCTAGAAATACATTGTTTTGGTAAAGGTAAGATCGTATAACCTAAGTGAAGAATATATGGAGAAGAAACTTCACCGTATTTTTTTTTTTTATTGTTTTACAATACTTTGTATACATGAATTATAATTATGTAAAACAATGCACCTAGAATAAAATTACTATATAGCTACAATAGGTAAAAGAATTAAAAATTAAGCAATTTCAGATAAATTAATTATGTAATAGACACATGGTACTCACATATTATTTACCAATATTGTTATGATTTTCCCAAATATTTTAACAAGTAATAAGTCAGTCTTAAAATTTAAGGAAATTTTAATCATTGTCATAAAAATTTCATTTTATTTAATTTTAAAATTAAATAAGATTGTCCTATGGAGCAGGACCAGCATGTTTCTAAGCATTCTTTTCTTGGATATATAATCAACAACTCATTTTATAAAAAAGATGTAATAGATTTTTCATGGATACATAGATTTTCATAAATGAATTGGCAAGTGACCGTCATATATCATTCTTTTTAAATAGTTCCCTGAGAGATTCGCGACGACGTAGATTATAAATTGCTCTGACAGCACACTTGAAAAATAAAGATGGATGTTATAATTATGAGATCCTTATTGTAATTTCTAGACTAGAGTGATTCCTAGGAAAACCGTTTGATTACTAAATTCCATTTTTTCTTCATTCGATATGATGTCTTAATCGCTACTTCTAACACTAGGTAATTTAAAACTTTAGATTAATATTAAAAACCAAACCAAATGCATTAGCATTTGTTTTTTTTTATTTGGTACCAAATTATTTACCGTTAACCAATCTTGGAACTAAATAATAGAGTTATTCACTTCATCAAGATATTGTGGCCGTCGATCTATTTTAGAGATCAATGATGTGTCACCTGCAAATAACACCATCTTCGGTTGATTTTGAAGTAATTGGTCATCAATCATTAATGTACACTAAATAAAAGGAGACATGGGCCCAATATGAAACTATGAGGAACGTCCATTGGCATTTCAGACTATAATGTGTTTATGCCGTTTACTAGAACTGTAACCTTTCAAGAGATTCCTAATCCTAGTGCTCTAGTTTCAGCAGAAGTGTCTCATGCTTTACGCAATCGAACGCCTTAGAAAGGTCACAATATATTCAAATAGCATCTTGTGCTTCTTCCCAGGCGATAAACATGTTCTTTATTAGGGTGATTTCGGCGTCGCGTCGGTAGTACAACGCCCGAAACAAACTGGCGAAACCGTATTGTTGTTTATGGAAAACGGATTGTTTTACTAAAGTGACGTAACATTTGATTGAGCATTAATTTTACAAACACCTTACTGAGAATTGGCAGAATTGACACAGGCTTATAATTATTGGTTTCTTTACTATCACCGGATTTGAACAAAAGAACTACTTTACTGTCTTTCATGAGATCCGAAAAGACTCCTTGGTCTACAACTTTGAACTGATGTTAAATATGAAAGCTAAGGGCGCAATTGCTTCGATGATAGATCTACAGACTTTAGCAGAGATTTCTCAGAGATCATCTGTTGATTTAATTTTAAGATCTTTAAAAGCTTTTGTAACAGCCTGAAGGTTTGTATGTTGAAACCTAAACTACAAAAAACATGCCTTAACATTCATTCTAAGTAAGAAAGCAGAAAGCTGGACTGAGGAATTCAAAGCTTCAATTGGTTTAAGGGAAATTTTAGCAAAACCTTATGGAAAGACGTTCCTACCACCCATGAACCCCTAAAACATCAAGAGGATTGTCGAAGTGTTGGCAGCCTTAGCAGACAACAAACCCAGCTTCCTGAAAGGTCTGACCAAAATTTCTTCTTTGCACAATTCAACGTTTTCGAAATCCTTATTTTATTCGCCATTTTTGCAAGCATGGCATTGTATGAACCTTTTGCACATTATTTGTTCTGCGCTCCAAAAGTTTTAAGTCTCTCGTCCTTTGGGCAGCATTAGTGTTTGTCTTCGTCCAGTTTTTTGTTTATTTCGAACATTATTAGATCGAAAGTGTGCGTTGTTTCGTCTGAGTATTCGAAATTAAATGGTCTCGTGTGAGTGCAGCTCAGATTTTTTCTTTTGTTCGAAGTTACTTCAAGAGTTACGCACGTGAGGTTATTTGATAGAAGTCGTGATTTTGTTGAAGGAATATTTACAGGCTTGTTGTAGGTAATACTTACTCGTCATTGACCATTTCACTTTTCAGAGACTTCAAGTTAGTAACCGCTTTTTTAATGAAAAACTTGTTCACTGCTGTTCGCTTTGTGTGTGAGAAAAGAATGATGAATCACTTGAAGGCCCAAATCAACCGGTACAGGTTTCGTATTAAGATGATTGTGGACTCTTTTCTTATTTAGCATCATTTTCTGCTAACAGTTTTCTAGGCGATCAATAATAGACAACAAGTAATCAGCTTAATGATACTGGATTAAAATGCAAAACAAACCGTAATGAAATTAATACAAGAATTCCTACTGATTGACACAAACACAAACCCGATAAACACTTCTCAAATAATTAATTATTGCCGATAAGTCGCGACACCGCAAAAGATTCAATATAAAATAATCCTGTACTCTTCGATAATCGACTCCTACAAAACAATTGTTCAAAACATTCGATAACCGACAAGCAATTATTGTTGGTTACATTTCCGGAACACATTTTGTCCCTCTCGCTCGTGTGTAGATTGTGTATTTGAGAGTGAGAGGGGATATGTAGTGTCGCGCTGCCGATTGTTTGATTTCCGTAGCTGCCGCCACGCACTACCTGTGTCAGTAAACGGGTTAGCTAGGGACGGGACACAGTATTTGGTGAAAGTATCGATAACTGAATACAATTTTATTTTTTTAATTTCTTAAGTATTTTGGAGAACTTTTATGTAATTGGTTTCATGCGTAAACAAAACGCTTGTTAAAAACAGTTTCTTTAAAAGAAGTTGCTTTACATGTCGGTTGGTATATTAGCCAAAGATAATAAAGCTTTATTAAACAAGACTTATGAGATGATGTTTGCTTTAATAACAGAAAATAACGCGGAATTCTGTAATGATTTCACGATTTATTACCGGCATGTTAAACTTCTACTTAAAGTTGCAACTTATTTTAGTTTCACTCGGAGATAATTATTCAATCTTTCTGTGCACTCAGCTAGTTCTAGTTGCTTTGCAAAACAAACAGTTACTGTGCGACTCTGAGTGGATACTTATTTATTTTTATATTTTTGTAAACGACTTAGAAGTAAAAAAATAACTTAAGACATTGCTATGTGAATATAAGCGTTTAAGACTTTTGCTGTATGGCGTGAAAATACAAAAATTACAAACACAGACTTGTGAACTTGTCCCTTTCGTATTTGTATCAACCAGGACTTACTTCGGCCCGTTCTTGTAAACTTGCAATTGTGTAGGCTCTGTTGGAGATCCATCAAATAAATGAATAAACAATTATAACTATATTGCCATAATATCAAAACTATCGACATGCTACCCCATGTGATGACAGTTGTAGTCTCTGAGCACGGCGCTTATATTCCGATTCTGTCCTCGGCACATCTCAATTGATTCTCATCGTACGTACATTGGCCATGCCGATGTACTTACAATCAACTACGTGGTTGAAGCACGTTTTAAAGGTATTTCAAGAGGAGGGTGCATTATTATAATGGATAGTTAAATGTTATTGGGTTTTTCCATCAGGAATTTCTCAGTAGCAACTCAACCGGCAACCAGGCACAAATCCAGACTCCCGGAGTCTGGATTTTTGCCCAGTTATCGGTTGAGTTTCTTGCCCGTTCCTCTCCATAGGAACCTACTACGCTTTGGAATGGGCAACTAGGGCATCTTTCTGCCTTTACTTGGTTTCATTGAAATAAATGCTTAGAGTATGAGTTGAGAGGGGACTTTAACATAACTGGCAAAATATGGGTGATACATACACCTCTGCCTAACCTTTGGGGAATATAAGCGCGTTATGTTTACTTAAATGTAAATATGTCGGTCGCGTCCTGGGCAGTCAGCCCCGCTGCCATCTTGTGAGCGTCAAGATGACTGGCCAACACAGCGACAGAGCAATTTTTAGGTACCCGGTTCGTGCCGATACAAGAAGGAGAAGGCTTAAGATTGCTTCAGAACATCTCGCCAGTATTCCCCACAAGGGTAGACAAAGGTGTACCTCTAATTCCTACACACAAATAAGTAACAGAATGAATAGTTTTTAGTCCCCATTAGGTACTTATTTTGTAGGTGTCGTAAAAGATGAACAGAGTTATAATATCAAGCATTACTGTATCAAACTGTGAACACATTTGTTCTTCCAAGCATTATGATTCTGAAAATATCTATAAGACAAATAATCATGACATAGGTACGTGGCCTAGCGGTGGTGAGTGAGATGGATAGTGTTAGTAAAATACTAATATGAACCCGCTCCTCCTGGCCCAAGTATGTTCTCCTTGAAATACGGAACACTCGTCATAAAAATAAAAATGTTTAAAGAAACATGCATGTTTTGAAAACGCATTACATATGAGTGAGTTTGACAAAGTTGCATTGAGTGGCGTCCTCAATACGTTTCATGTTCGAGTGGAACCCTATGCAGGTGTGCGAGGAGCATCGGGTCTTAGCAGTACGAGTAACTTTGTTGTGTGTTCGGCTTGCTAAGAGTTTTAGTTCAGAGTTCCTTGAGCAGACAGATAAACGTTGCAAACTATGGTTATAAGTCTAATAATTTTTCTGGAAGAGAATAGTGATTTTCTATACATACAGTGTGGCAGGGATATCGACTCACAACCTATTACTATATGATTCTGGACCTACCTGCGGACAACTGTGCGTCGCTTGCTCCTGCGTCACCAGCTCTGACTCTCTTCATATTTTGGCTACTGAGACCAAAACGACAAAAGCGGTTTATAGAAAAGTAAAAAAAAAATGCGGCTGTAATTTTTTATTATGGTGTCTAACTACTTCCACACGAAGTCGCCGGCAGAACCAAGTATTCAATAAATTAATTTTCCATTAGATTTAGTCGCGAAATCATGTTTTCACATTTTTTCTAAGCTATTTGGCAGGAATCTACGATTTTTATCAAGCTTTTTTGATAAGGTTGAATCCACGATTTATCGCCGCGCTGCCCGTCGCCACGCCGTGCCAAGTAAGGCGTACAAGAGTACCTTAGACAAAACAGGTAATAACAAATAAAAATCATGTTTACGAAGCACGATGATTACAAGCATCAACCGTCTGATATCAACACACGATAGTGGCAACATTTGAATAACGTAAACCGGGTTTCTTCATCTGTCTAGCCTTTGCCCAACTATGTTGGGGTCGGCTTCCAGTTTAACCAGATGCAGCTGAGTACCAGTACTTTACATAGAGCAACTGCTTATCTTGCGTCCACAACTCGGAACTAATATTATAAAAATATTCTATCCTACTAGAGAAATCTATACCAATACTAGCTGACCCGGCCATGCGTTGCTGTGGCTAAAGTTTTTGTCATATTTTTTAATTTTTTAAAAACAATTTTTTTCTATCATATCTTTCAAGTTGGATCAAACTGCACACGGTGTACAAATTTGATTAAAATCGGTTAAGTAGTTTAGGAGTCCATCGCGGACAAACATCGTGACACGTAATTTATATACGAGTATATTAAGAAGATTATAAAGTAAAATTTGTGTCATACAAATATTTTAAAAGAAAAAAGTTGTATAATATGGAGCAGTGATGGCCAGTAGTAACAGCCACGACTTACGAGTTTTGGATTCCAAGCAGGAACTTTACTTTGAGTAAATTATTTCATCGCTACTGCTCTCAAAATGGTAAAGGATAACATCGTAGGGAAACCGACATGTCCTAGAACCAAAAAATCTAAGACATGTAACATCTACCAACCCGCACTGGGCCCACGTGATGAATTACGAGTTATTCCCTCTTAATGAGAGGAGGCATGTGTCCCAGCAGTGGGAACATTGTAGGCTGAATATGATTATGCCAAAATTTGTGAATTTGTATGTAGTCTTCTGGACTGCTGATCCAATTCCAAAAAATCTTTCTTTTAATGGGAAGCTATACTGAAGCTTCCCGAGTGTCATAAAATATATTTTTTGTTAAACACAAACAGGTAATTCCACGCCGACGTAGTCGTGGACAGAAGTTACTAAACAATAAAAGGCTATTAAAATCAAATGGTTTCCATTGATGTTCAGCAGACCGTACCTGCCTGTGAACTATTACATTAACTTAATAGACAGAGTAATAGTGCAACATTGAATTCAATTAGCGAAACAATAAGCATTATGTTGTCAGTAGATAACAACAGAAACCACGGTTTGCTATCAATCGGCAATAATATGATCATACTAGCTTCTGCCCGCGACTTCGTCCGCGTGAAATTTCACCCTCCCCCCATTCACCCTCTTAGGAGTGGAATTTCGAAAAACCCTTTCTTACTTTATATCTTTATACACTTCACACAGAACACACTCCAAATTTAATGTCTCTATGACCAGCGGTTTAGGCTGTGCATTGATATAATCAGTCAGACAGGATCATAGGACTTTGAATTTTATATTAGATTATAAAAGTAAACCTAAGTACCTACCTAATAAAAAAAAACTCAATAACAGAAAATAAAATACCTAAATAAACCTATTTCTGATGATAACTAATCTAAACTCAATAAATAAGCAAAATCCCTAAAAACTAATAACTATACGAATGACTAATCCTACCTAACAGTTTTATAAAATAACCTACGGTCACTACGTACACTATCAAAAATACTACCCATACTTTAAAATTAAAATCTATACCTACGACTTATAAAAATAAACCTAAATAACTCTACCTTAAACTGTACTTTGTAAAAACTAAAAGGAATAAAAGGGTCGCACTGAAAAGCACGTTTTGGAATTGCAAGTAGCAGTTCAAACATACAATTTATAGAATGCTAATATGAACGAACGCTCGCCTATTATTATTATCTTCGTCGTGTACTACGACAAACTTATTATTTGCGGTTGGTACAGTAATCGGTTCTAGGGATTGAACCGCAAAATTAAGCTTGTTTTTTATTGTATATTTTTTTCCGGGATAAAAAGTACCCAGTGTGGTGCCCAGGATATTAAAGAATAATTATACCAAGTGTCATCGTAATCGAACCGGGAGTATTTGCCTGATGCCTGAACAAACAGACAGACAGACAGACAAAATTTTTTTAAATCACATTTTATTATTCTGTGTCGGTCAATAACACCCCCTGCCATTTATTTTTTGATATTTTCAATGTACAGAATTTTCACTTTACAGATTTATTATAAGTATAGATTTGTAATTTGAACGAATATTTAAACACTACCAAAACAACTACTACCTATTTTATAAAATAACAACAAAAGAAATTCAAATAAACTATTTAAAGACTAAAAGTCGCGCTGATAAGCACGGTTTGTTAATATCAATTATTGTCCAGCCAAATATTTTTATAACCTACCGCCACGACCCGCGTCGAGCGCGTTACACAAAAATAATCCTTATGGCATGATTCAGTATTCACGCGCGACGGCGCGATGGCTTATTAGCGTATTTCATGTATAAGTTTGGTGTTTCTATACCGATTACTATGATTCTTTTTTTATTGAATAGGTAATAATATTAACTTCTTTTAATTAGGGATGAGTGAGAGTATTATAAACGTAAGAGTAAACAAATATAATCAGAAAGCTCCGAACTGCTAAGCTATCGGGAGTCACACGTGTTATTGTGAGTCAACCATAAAAGATAGACATATGCTGTAGTGGGATATTTTTTAGATAATTTCATGTAGAACATTTCCGTCATAAATGATTTCTATTTAGCTTTAACCATTAAGGATGCACACGCGACAGAAGCTTAAAAAGCGGAGCAAATTCTCCCGTTTTCCCAACATTTCCTTTCACTGCTCTGCTCCTATTCATTGTAGCGTGATGAAAAGTATACTATAACCTCCCCAGGAGTATGAAGAATAATTGTACCAAGTTTCGTTAAAATCCGTCGAGTAGTTTTTGTTTCTATAAGGAACATAGAGACAGACAGACAGACAGACAGACAGACAGACAGACAGACAAAAATTTTACTGATTGCATTTTTAGCATCAGTATCGATCACTAATTACCCCCTGATAGTTATTTTGAAAATATATATCATGTACAGAATTGACCTCTCTACAGATTTATTATAAGTATAGATTGTGTTTAATGAGGAAGTCATATCGAGTGTGCAGGTGCTTCAGATTGATTTCTGATAGTGCTCTCTGTAATTTTCCTACTTCAGGGCTAACAAAGGATAGAGGAAAGAACGACCACACGATTGAGCGGACCTGTTCAGTACACCTAAAACATATTAGTTGTTTAATAATGTAATTCGTCATACTTACTGTACCTACATTTAAATAAATGATGTGGTCTCCTATAATTGGAAATGCACACTGGTATATTTGGTCCCCGTTCCATGTATACTTGCATGTAATTGCATCTCTGCTGGTGATCCAATAAATTAATTTCTAGACTTCTTGCACCAGGTTAGGCCACAGGCCAGGCCTTTCCCTTGAAATTACAATGCAAGATTTAATTTAACTCAATTATAATTACAGAGGTTTCATAAAGAAGGAATTAACATTGATCACCACGTTTTCTCAATAAGTAAGTTGCAGTTTGTAACTCTCAAGTTAGTATAGACGCCAGCGCATCAAGCATACCCGAAACTGTCAAATTTTCCCATTCAACTTTGATACTTATGCTTTAGCGATAAAGTTGAAAATCTATTAAAGAAATTTGTAGTAGATTGTAGTATCTTGATGTGCTGGCGTTTGTACATAGTTTTAGCATAAATATGTATTGTCACTTGTCAACTTTTGAACCCACAACAATGAATTCATGTTAAAGTCAAACCTTTTATTTGAATAAGTCACTTAAAGGCAATTTTGAATATAAACATTTACAAGACAATTGATTAGATTCTAGTCGCTCCTTACAAAATTTAGTTTCGTATGGAGAAGAATGGGAAGGATACGCAAGGTACTCTTTTAAAATGTTTTACAATAGTTCCGTCTTATTCAAAAAGAATCATGTAGGTCCTAGAAGGAGCAACTTTAAACTAGTACCGTTGTTATCATTCGTTTACCCTCAAGCAATTACCGTCCTATCCCTTGAAAAACATGCCAAGAAACTGGTTTTTTTGTGTGCACAGGTACTAAATTCTTATACACAATAGTGTACGGAACCCCTCTTATACCAGTAGTATCGCAGCTGCCTGGTGATTACACAGACTAACTTGTTGCCCGCACCGCAATCCGCCATGTTTGTGTAGGAGTACTTCTTGTACCTCTCCGTGTGCTTACATGCTGGCTTTCGAATAGTCGATATTGATGGAATTAAGACTTATCCTGGTTATCTTTAGTAAAATATGGTATTAAAAACCGGTCAAGTGCGAGTTGTACTCGCGTGGAGACGGTTCCGAACGATGCGCACAATATTGAGAGATTTACCATGTTGTTTTAAGACCACAGACTTTTTATAAGTGTTCCTGTAATCTATAGGTATAGATAGAACTATTTTCTGTATTCTTTTCAAAATTTTAGACTCAGTAGTTTCGGAAATAAGGGGGAGAATGGTCAATTTTCGTATATTTTCTTAAATAACTTTAATACAAATTACTTTAAAATAATATTTGAGATCCTCACAGTAAGCGCTTTCATTTGATACCTATGTACAGATTGCGAATTTTATTTGCTCCCCAAAAATGACGCCCCTATTCAAAATTCATTTATTTACGTTACATGTCTGTGTTTGGGTCACAGAGATTCATATGTGTACCAAATTTCAACTTAACCGGTCCATTAGATTAGGTGCAAATTGGCTGTGAGAGACGGACGGACAGACACACGAGTGAACCTATAAGGGTTCCGTAATCATCATTATCATTTCAGCCCAGCATCACCCACTGCTGGGTATAGGCCCCTCCATCGTCTGCCATACTTCCCGGTTCCGTGCGCTCCTCATCCAGGAGTTTTCGTGTCTTTCACGATGTCATCAACCCAACGCGCTTATGGACGGCCCTGGTATATTTGACCTAACCTTGGCCACCATTCGGTCACAGCTTTACTTCATCGGCCATCTCCTCGTCTAATTAGATGTCCTGACCAACTCCACTTGAGGCGCCCTGTTCCTGATGTCGTAGACTTTCGACCGATGCACGATGACGGATTCACAGTCATAGCAGATATACTTATGTTTAGCCCACTTGTCCACCGCCTGCCTGTTAGACGAGTAAAAAATACAATACACGTCATAAATCCTGTCATCATAATTTACACATGTTCTGTCATAACGTCAGCTATAACAAAAACTAGGCATTTCTTTATCACGCACTTTCACTTTTGTCTTTGTGAATATAACCTACATTTTGAGTCCGTTGAAGTGTCTCTGTTAGGAGTTGCTATATAAGGCCTGCCAGTCCTAACTCTTTATACAGAGTGTAGTAAAATTATTTAGGTAATTTTAACAATCACATTATACAGAGTGGGGATTAGGAGATCATTGAATAGTACAGCGGGTGTTACAAGTTGTTACCAGTCTGTTAAAATAACAACATAAATATAAAAAAAAGGAAACTTAGTTTAAAAAAAAGTAGCGTAAAAATTATCACGAAATACCCTTGATAATAAGGCACTAACCACACGACCATCGAGATCAAGGGATGAGTTAACTCAGCTGATTCTCTACGCAGAGAATTAATCTATCTCCCACGTGTACCCCATAGACAACTTAACATTCATCTTCACAGAGGACTGGAATTAAGTTGCCAGGAAAAAACATCTCGTTAAATATCCAGAATTGTACAAATTGTACAATAATTTTTAATAAAATAAACTATTTAATATTGTATTGGATTATTAAATTTTCTCGAAATCGTAGTGAAAAGTAGAATGTAACACACGGCGTTAAAAACTCATTATACGAGATAGTTTTACTCCCAAGCTTTAGCGAGGAATTAAATAGAAACCGAGTCATTTTAGCCCCTTGGATAACAATCTACTATTAATGTTGTTAAATACTAAAACGAAAAAAGGTCCGATGGCTAGAATGTTAATTCTTATTAATTAATTAATTGTGTATGTTTAAAATACGTAATGTACAAAACATGGTTTCAATTATGTGATGGCTTAATCGCCACACTGTATACAGTTTTATAAAATATCTCATCATAATGATCTACTTTATTTATTTGTTCATATATTACGTGGAAAGTGGTTTAAGATTTATAGTTTATCAGAGAACAAATGCACTGTGTATTTCTTAGGTTATCAGTTCTAACAGACAGAATTCCTGATAACACTGTGTAAATGTAAATACAATGAAAATACATTTCCAGTAACTTAAAGCTTCACGGAGATAAAAGAAGATAAAGATAACAATTTTATTTGACAAGTTAGTGTTGGCTCAAGAGGTTTTTCAAATATAAAACACATTTTTACATTTGAAAAAACCTCTGGGGCCGTGGGGTCGAGTGTTCATGGAGTATTTCGATTCGAGACATCGCCAAGCGATTGGTCGACATTTCACGTGACCAGAGAGAGAGAGCTTGCCTATTTTTTTTACCAAAAAGTTTGCATAGCCATACAACGTGGCAATGCTTCTAGCCCCTTAGGAATTTTTCTCATTGACAGCGCTGCGGACGAACTTTTTGATGCCCAATGTTTTCCCCTTTATATCCGACTTCAAAAAAGGAGGTTCTGTAATCGAACCGCATGTATGTATGTTTGCTTGTCCGCGACTTTCTCAAAAAGTAATGAATCAATTTTGATAATTCTTTCATTACTTAATTTGATCTACATACTTTCAGGAAGGTTTTACTGTATAATACATTAGGTAATTATTCTTATGTACGAAGTAATATACTGCTTCTCCGGCATTTCTATGCGAATTTTGATGGTTCTTGTACTCGGTGTCTTCAATGCACTAGTGTTAATTGAATTTGTGTGGGGTAGGTACAACTAAAAACTGAAAAATAAACACTTTTTTACAAAAATAACACCCGACTTCAAAAAAAACACTACAAAGTGTTATATAACTTAATTTCGGAAGTCGGTATCAAAAAACGAAAATGCGGAACAAACTACACCGACTTCCCAAATTAAAGTAATTTCACGCTTTGTAGTGTTTTTTTTGAAGTTGGTTGTATTTTTTTTTTGAAGTTATGTAAGTACTTATACATATTTTAGTGATAGCTTGTATAATGTATTTAAGAACTAAGGTAAAATATCAAAAATAAACTTCTAAATTAAATTAACTACAGCCTGTATATCTGGCCAAATGGCCTTGTCCACACTTTCTAGGTATATTTTCATTCGGTCCAGTTTCGTTACCTGTCGTCACCCGTCACACAACCCTTTACAACATGTCGCAGACTCTCTATGACGACGTGACACTTGTCAGCCGACGACTAGTTAGATCCTGTCATGTTTCTCGAGGTGACAGATACGAGAAACTTGCTGAAAGGGAATTTACTGGTTAAAAATATGTAAAACAAAGGTGAAAATTAAATTATTTCCTTTAAAAAGAAAATAACGTTTATTTCTAAGTTAAAATATAATGATCCAAGGACATCGCTCCTGTAAAGATATCTAAAGATATCGTTACTATCAAAAATAAAACAAAATGGCCTATGCTCACAACTCAATAATTTAATATTTGACCTAGGCGTAGTAATTTGCTACGATTTCGTAGCTTACGTAGCTGTCGTAGCACTCGTAGCCGCCCCTTCGTAGCGAAAGCTACGCCGTAGCAATAGTCCACGCAAGTTACTGATTGCTACTAGTGCAAGTGGTATGCAAACGTGCCAATTACCATTCTTGCAAGTAGATTGTGTCGTCATACTTGCATAGTATAAGTCAAAGTCAAAAGCAATACTTATTCATGTCGGTAAAGTCAGGAGTTTTTTTTATGAAATTGCTTAAATTATCCGTCTATTTAAATCACAACTGTCATTCTTTGACAATTGTATGAAATGTGGCGAACGGAAGGAAATGGGTTACAATTAGTTTAACAATTAAAATCCCAAATGGTACTTTTCGCTGTCGATCTAATTATTCATTTTTACTACTTGGCTCATTACAAAAGCCTTCATCGAAATAAAGCGTTTCTCTTGTTGCAACTTTTCGATCGCTAAAAAACGTTAACTTACACTAAAATGACGTGAACTATTCAGTGGCTGTCCCGCGGGTGTAAACGCCTCAGCCTGCAAGTAATTGACGCTCGGTAATCGATACCACACTGTGCCGGTATCGATACCACACAACGGTATCGAGCAGTCGAGACTATTGTCTCTGGATACATTCTGATTGACGGATTACAGGCTGGCTTGTGCATGATTATGTAAGCTCTGTTTACAATGAGGAGGCAAGATATCACAGTGAGATACAGGTATGAAATGTATCGCTAATGTATTTATAAACACGTGTCCCACGTAACAACACGCCTGCGTTTCCCGAAGAGGTAGACAGAGATTTCAATCTGTTTTTCCATTATGATTTGTGCCCGGTAGATGGTAACAGGCTCGCCGCTTATACCATGGGATTTTATAATATAAGTTCAGTACAATTATACATAGACGGTATTTAACCGACTTCAAATAAAAACTTTTTAACAAAAAAAACAACCGACTTCCAACAAAACACTACAAAGTGAAAAATAACTTTAATTTCAGAAGTCGGTGTCGTTGGTTCTGCATTTTCGTTTTTTGACACCGACTTCTGAAATTAAAGTTATTTTTCACTTTGTAGTGTTTTGTTGGAAGTCGGTTGTTTTTTTTGTTAAAAAGTTTTTATTTTTCACTTTTGAGTTGTGGTACCTACCCCACACCAATTCGTATACCACTACTTGCTAAATATATAACATTGACAGGAAGTTGTACAGAATGAGCTGTGATCGACCTTGGTAAAAAAAATTTTGCAAAAGGGCAAATATACGTCGCGCTAAGTCGTGTCAGAAGTTTGGAAGGTATCGTTTTGTCAGATTTGGATGCCAACAAATTATTAAAGCGACCACACGACGACAGATCATTGACGGAAATAATGAGGCTACGAAATCTGTCTTCTGACAATCAAAGCCACACTTAATGTACCTACGACTCAAGGGCGAAGATCTCTTTGGCGTCTTATAAAACAGTCTTCAGCGGTTTCATTTTCGAGCAGTAGCCTTCGAAATAGCTTCTCGTATCACATCTCCTGTATCATGTGGTTCGCATTTACTCGATAAGCCCAAACACGGCTAGAATACATTGTTTTATTACGATGCTCCGGTACCTACCTTCCAGCTTCATAAGATCGGTTTGATGGTACCAGTTTCGTCAGAACTATATTTATTTAAATTTGCTTCGTCATAGTCGCTTAACTATCTTAATCGAGATATCTTATCTCCACCCATGAAATACTTATAATCATTGAAGAGTTCCTGTGTCTATCTGTAGTCTCCTTCATCAGTTCCACTTCACCAAATTATACTTTCTGAATGCAAATGCTTGAGTTGTCGATGAAAATACCAGAATTGCTATATGTATGCCTATAATATTTGAGGAGTTCCCTTAATTCCTTATGGATCCCATCATCAGAACTGGATTTTGACAAAATGGGACCAATCTGGAAGTATATCCTTTTAAATAAAAAAAAAAAAAATTCTAAATCGGTTTTGTAACATCATCTGAAATTGTCGTCTTGTTGTTTTTTCGCGGCCATCAACCAAACCTTGTTTTTCTAGTACAGAGTAGTGTAACAAATAAAACTTATTTGACATGCATATCTCTAAATGCAGTCCGAAATGAGTTATTAAGTAGTGTTATTTTACTGCAGCTAATTAAAAGTCG
Organism: Gortyna flavago; assembly: GCA_963669345.1. Lineage (NCBI taxonomy): Eukaryota > Metazoa > Arthropoda > Insecta > Lepidoptera > Noctuidae > Gortyna > Gortyna flavago. Next base: position 11,655,228 of record OY770150.1, on the reverse strand, counting down.
GAGTATAGGTAAGTGATGACTCTCGGACTCAAACACTTGAATCATCAATAGGTTTCATTTGATTTGAGAGAGTTCAACTAACACACTGTACATGCCTACCAAAGAGGATTTTCCTCGACTTTCATGGGATCCCTTCATCAGACTCTGACTTGGTGACAATGGGACCACCTCAAGAGCATACCGTTTCAAACCCTAATGTCAACTGCTCATCACCTGTTACAAAATATTGCTTTTCCCGATGCTGGGACGTTAATTGTTGAGGAGTTCTCTTGGTAAGAACCAGGAGAACTTGAGCTGATGGTGAAGTCACCATCAGCTCCACTTTACCATACGCATTGTGACGATCATAAATTGCTTAGCAACCATATTAAAGCAATCGAATCGCTACCCGTGAAATATTTTTCATTGAGTAGTTTCGATGGCCATCTGTGGTCTTCATCATCAGTTCCACTTCCCCAAATTATACTTTCTGAATGCAAATGCTTGAGTTGTTAATGAAAATACCAAAATTGCTATATGTATGCCTATAATATTTGAGGAGTTCCCTCAATTCCTCATGGATCCCATCATCAGAACTGGAGTTTGACAAAAATGGGACCAATCTGGACGTATGTCCTTTCAAATAAAAAAATAATTTTTTAAATCGGTTCATAAATGACGGCGTACTGAGGTAACAAACATAAAAAATAAAAAAAAAAAAAAAAAAAAAAAACATACAACCGAATTGAGAACCTCCTCCTTTTTTTGAAGTCGGTTAAAAAGGGAAGAGATTGTCAATAAGAGACTTTTTACTCCAAAATGTTGTAGTCAAATGTTACGTGAAAGAATTTCCGAAATCAAACACAGTTTCATCATCTGCCTAGCCTTTTCTCAACTATGTTGAGGTCGGCTTCTAGTCTAATCGGATGCATCTGAATACCAGTATTTTACATGCAGCGACTACCTATCTGAACTCCACAACTTACTTTCTTGGTCATACGATACCCCTTGGTAAGACTGGTTCTCAAACTTTCGTTCTTCTGACGACCCGTAACGACTGCCAAAGATCCACGATTGACAGTTGATCCCGTTGGTCCCGGCTGTCAATCCCGGATCCCGGATGTCAAGACCCCTCCGTGCTTCGGAAAGCACGTAAAAACCGTTGTTTTACGTGCTTTCCGAGGCATGGAGGGGTCTTGGTATATAACATAAAGATGGTCACCGTTCCACGAACCAACTGCAGCAAGCGTAACTTAACCTGATCGATCGACTCGTGCGGTTGTTATTACTTAGCCGTAAGCCCCTCGAAATCAAAGTTAGTTTATAACATAAAATGGCATTCTGCCGTGATTATTACTTGAAATAAACTGCACTGCGAGGGGAACTCAACAGGTGCACATTTCTCACGGTCGTTACAGGAAAAATTACTAATACTTAATACAAGAACTTCCCTTAGGGGTTCTATTTTAGTAACACCTCGTTTGAAATTACAGTGCTGCAAAGTGCTTCTAAATGACAGACTATCAGCGTCTCCACCAAAAACATTTTCATGTACAATGTTGCAGTATTCGTACACAACAAAAAAAAAATATTTGGAATTTTAACCCCCAACTCTTTAAACTCCGCAAATGTTGATGCTAGAGGTCTGAAAAATGATATAGTAACTCCTTGTTATAAATAATAAAACACACATTTCAGGATTTTTTTTGTAAACTACACCAAAAAAATCAATAATAGAGTTTTTTTTTTCGTATGCAACTTACAAAACGATGTGAAATCCCACCAAAATTATTTTCATGTAAAATGTTGCCAAGACGAGACCACATAAGACTCGCACTGTCAAAAAGTTATCAGATTTCATGTAGAGCCAAGCTTCTAACTCTACAAGCCCTAACTTCACAAACTCTACACCTTAGTCAAAATATGAGGCTTGGCCGTTTCGTCACTGATCCGTTATCACAAACTGATTAGTAGTGGAGTTCCCCGCGGACGGAAGTTATGGGTAAGAGCTAAGTCGTACTAAATCTGTACTAATATTATAAAGAGGTTACATAACATGTATGTTTGTTTGCTTGTAAGTTTGTATGTAGAGGTTAATCTCCGGAACTACCAGTGGGATTTGAAAATTCTTTTAGCATTTGACAGCCCCGTTCTTGAGGAACGTTGTATAATATGAATTTAACATCACGCTACGACCCTTAAGAGCAGAGCCAAAGAAAAAATAGTCAGAAAGAACGCTAAGCAATAACGAAGTAGTAGCACGGGCGAGCGATGCGATGCGATGCGATGCGGCCCAGACGGAGAGAGGTGCTGTGACGAGTTGGACTCCTGCGCAGCCGTGAGACACCTTTCCAGCGAATTTCTTACATCGGACTTTTCACTTTATTATTTGTTTTTTTTTAATTGGTTTTATCTGAGTTATTATTGTGTGCCTTTTAGTATGTGCTAAATAAATGGAAAAAGAAAGAAGGACATTATGTTTTTACTTAAACCGGATCAGACCGGAATAAATTGGAATGAGAAAGTTGGATGAGAAAGATTTCAAAACAAAAGAAGAACTAGCAGGGGATCGAGGAGCGGGGGTGGAGGAGGGGGCTCAGAGGATCAGACTGGAATGAATCATTATTTTAAGTATGTATTTTCTACTTTGTTTGTTTCTTTCTAGTAGCTGTAGACAGAGAGAAGTGGCAGTAGAGTAAGGAGGTCTTTGCCCAATAGTGGGACATTACAGACTTGTAATTATAATATCAAATTATCCCATGATAATTAGTGATACCATAATCATACGCGCCCCTTACTAAACTGCTTATAAAACATAATATCACAACCGTGGTTAAGCCGACAAGCGGCTTACACTGGATTAATTAAACTATAATGATTGACAGACAATAACTAACGTTACATCGCCGTATACAGGATGATGCCGAATCTGTGCTATTTCTGTACGAATAACTTCATTCATAGGTAAACAACTTTTCTAAGATATTTAAACAGCTACTCAGTTAAATCAGCTCGGGAGTACCCCCGCCAAGACGAGCCAAGCGAAGTGCACGGGCACTACCTACCTTTTCTCGAAGCGCTTCTTCGTTTTTTTGAACCCTCATAACTTGGGTTAGTATAAACAAAATTCTCCGGTTAAGATGTATTTATATATAACGGAGAAGGTAGGTTTTGTCGCGTTTTCATCAGGCATATTATAATTATAGTACGGGCGTTGTGTGGGTAGTGTTGGTTTAAGTGCAATAGAAAAACGGTTTGCAGTTCAAATCACATTATAATTTCATGAACAATTAATCACACTAGCAAATCACACACTGTAGGTACATGACACAACTAGATACACAGTAAAATAATTATGTACAGACGCCAGCACGTCAACCTACTACAATCTGTCAAATTTCTTTGATAGATTTTCAACTTTATCGCTAAAGTATAAGGTTCAAAGTTGATTGGGAAAATTTGTCAGTTTCGGGTAGGTTGATGTGCTGGCGTCTGTAAAGTAATAAGGTAATTGCGAACAAATCGTAGGATCGATTACTGTTCGTATAGTGACAGAGCCACCCAAATATAGCGTATTTAGAATACAGGTATGTAATTCCAGCAGCAAGGCTGAACTTTAGTAAACCGACAGGTTTGTCGGGAACTAGTGCTCTGTCAGGAGTCGAATCCGAAAACCGACTTTCGGCATTTTCTCAACCAACTCCGACATAAAAAACAAAGTCGGGTGAGTAACACCATTTATAACGCAAGAACGGATATTTAATTTGTTGGATTTGTCTCCGCCCCGATTAGCAGAATAACTATTAAAACGTGGGAAAAATTCAAGAAAAAAAAGGTAATTTATTTTCTCATACATTTACTATCTATATCGATATCTTGAAAAAGGATTGTCCGATTTCGATAGATGGCGGTACGAAATTCGCCGGGTCAGCCAGTATCTTCATAAAAAATAAGTATGTATGTTACCTTTCAAAATACAAAATATTTTGTTTTTTATTTATACTTATGAAACGTCAGAAGTTAGGTGCACGGTTCCGATCTGAACCAAGAACCTCCACGGCGACTTTTTTTTTTAAATTTGGCTTTTAAAATATTTTCAAATTACACTGTTAATTTAAGAATGTGAGGACAGTGTAAGCCCGTCAGCAAGTACTAGGGTACAAAATCAAAATCATTTATTTGCATAAATAAGGTACAGAAGGTTGGTGAGATGTACAGAATTGTTCTGTTATTCTGCCTTTAATTTCGGCGTGTAAATATAAAATAATATTACATATTTTATTGAAATTAATTATTGATAAATCAGTAAATAGATAATCCCATTAAAATTATATCATTGAATTAAATTAAATAAATGTCCCTATAATAATTCAAAAATAATAATCTTAAATTTCAATAATAATCATGTCAATAATAGGAGAGATTTGCCACACAATAATAATAACAATAATATTTTAAAATGTCCGTGCAATTCACAAAACTTACAATTTATAATCCAAAAACTTATGTACACTATAAAAACATTTTTCAATTAAAAACCTCGTCAAGTTATTTTTAAATCTAGAAAATGGTAACATTTTTATAGAATTTGGTATTTTGTTATACAACTTTATGCACATAATATAGCTGTTGTTGATTGTGAATGTGAGATTCGTCCACGGTTGAAATTACTTATTAGTATACATAGATCGTGGGGCATACTTAACAAAATAGAAAATTGTAATCAAACCGAAGCATCTTTGAGTCTACTAGACCTATCTATCTAGGTTCTTACGGAATAGAACATAATGCATATAAAAGATAAATTAAATAAAAAACGTAATAAAAAGAAAACAATTTTTTAATAGATTCTAATATTTACATAATTTAAAAAGCTAACAGTCTTAAAATAATAATATGTACAAGTATTTAAAAAGAGGAGGGGAAATAATCAAAGGGCTTCAAAAAATTCGTCCGCATCGCTGTCAACAGGAAACGTGCCCAAAAGGCTGGCAGCATTGCTACGTTGTATGGAAATGCTGATTTTTTGGCCAAAAATAGGCCAGCCCTCTGGTCACGTGAAGAGTCGACTAACCGCTACGCTACGCGGTTGCGGTTGCGGTAGCGGTACGGCACTCGGGCCCCATGGCCCTAGTGTTTCAACCCCACTACGGCTGGAACATATAAGTTCCAAAGAGATTGGAGTATTAGTAGTGCAGCAGCCGCCCCAGCACAGCTCACCGTGCTTAGAAGATGGGATGGCGCAGGCTGTCGACACATGTTGCATCCCACACCAAGGGCCTATCATTCATTCTCCTGCCCTTATCCCAATTTATTTGGGGTCGGCGCAACATGTATTTTTCTTCCATACTTCTCTATTAGTCGTCATCACGGTAGTCACCCCCTTTCTAGCCATATCATCGTTCACACAGTCCATCCATCGTTTCTTTGGTCTTCCCCTACTCTTATAGCCATCGACATTCATACTCAAAACTCTCCTCACGACATCTTCCTCATTTCTCCGTAGCACATGCCCATACCATGACAACCGATTCCCACACAACTTTTCGGTCACCGGTACCACTTTCAAACTTCCTCTTATGTACTCATTTCTTATTCTATCCATTCGTGTAACACCACACATCCCTCTTAGCATTCTCATCTCTGCTGCATGCAATTGCCTTTCGTTCATCCCTTTTGTGGCCCAACATTCTGATCCATACAAGACAGCAGGTCTAATCATGGTTTTATATATCTTCCCCTTAAGTTTAAGGGGAATGCGGGAGTCGCAGATTGTTCCCGTGACCTGCCGCCATTTCATCCATCCAGTGTTAATTCTGTGCTTAACCGTCCGATCTACTTCGCCATCGCTTTGCACGAGTGAACAAAGATACCGAAAGTCGGAGCAGACTGGGAGAAGTGCACTATCAAGCGCTATGGCTCCAGAACTGGAGAGACCGCCGAAATCGCAGAACATATATTCGGTCTTGGTTCTGCTGATTTTCAGGCCAACATTCTCCAGCTTTTGTTGCCATTTCTCCAATCTGCTCTGGATCTCAGGTCCATCTTCACCGACAAGGACAATGTCATCGGCAAACAACATGCACCAGGGTGCCTCCTCCTGGATGTCCGACGTAAGAGCGTCCATAATCAACAGGAAGAGGTAAGGACTTAAAGCCGAGCCCTGGTGCAAGCCTACAGCCACACTGAACTCGTCGGTATTGCCAGCAGCCGACCGGACGTAGGTACGAGATTGACTGTACATAGCACGAATTAACTCTACATACTTCCCGGGCAAACCTTTCTCTTTCAAGGCCCACCACAGCACATCCCGAGGTACCCTATCATACGCTTTCTCCAGATCAATGAACACCATGTGCAAGTTCTTGTGTGCACGTCTGTACTTCTCGCACAATTGGCGGAGTGCAAAAGTGGCGTCCATTGTTCCTCGACCTGGCATAAACCCAAACTGGTTTGGGGTAATCTCACTCTCCTCTCGCAATCTTTTCTCTATTACTTTCTCCCATACCTTCATACTATGTGACATGAGCTTTATCCCTCGATAGTTGTTGCAGTCCTGTACATCACCTTTATTCTTAAAGATGGGCACTAGCGAACTATTGCACCATTCTTGTGGGATCCCTCCTTCATGCAACAACTTATTGAAGAATAAAGTCAGCCACATACAGCCATCTTCTTTTAAACACTTCCATACTTCTACTGGTATATCATCTGGGCCCATAGCCTTTCCATTTTTCATACCTTGGACTGCCTTTCTTACTTCATCCATACTAATTTCCCTCACCAAACCCATATTTACTTGTACCTCTTTGAGCACACCATTCCATTTATTCTCTTCGTTCATTAGTTTTTCAAAATAAACCTTCCATCGTTCTTTTATTTCATCATCTTTAGAGAGAACCTTACCAGCGTCGTCTTTCATACATTTAATGTTAACTATATCTCTCGTTCTCCTTTCTCTTGCTTTTGTAATCCGGTAGAGCTCCTTTTGGCCTCTAGGGCTGTCCAGTGAGTCATACAACTTCTCCTGCGCCTTAGCCCTCGAAACTGCTACCGCTTTTTTTGCCTTCCTCTTCCATTCTTTATAAACCTTCTTCTTATCTTCTTTCAAACTATCATTCCCGTTTTCTACACCCTGCCATTCTTTAAACGCAATTTTCTTTTCTTTGAGCATCTTTTGCACGTCTTCATTCCACCACCATGTATCCTTTTCTATCATACCTTTCCCTTTCGATTCTCCAAACACATATTTTGCTACTCTCCTTATACAATCCGCCATCTCTTTCCAACATTCATTCACAGATTTTCCTACCATATCCTTCATTTCAATCATTTTATCTACCACTTGACTCTTAAACATACTGGCACATTCCTCTTTTTCTATCATACGCCATCTAGTTTTGGGCGGGGGCCGGTCCTTGTTCCTACTGGGCGAGACACTGACTTTTACCTCCATTATCATCAGTCTATGTTGTGAGACTAGGTCTTCACCTGGGAGCACTTTACAATTTTTGACACTTTTAAGGCTGTTTCGTTTTACTAGGAAGTGACCAAGGGCCTATCTAACTTCCAAAAAAAAAAACTGTTTATTTAAAACCTATTTTAATAATCGTCAAATCTCTTTGGAATTGGCTTTTCGAGATTTATACGGTGCTTAGCGAGAAATTTTTCCCTGAACTTTAGTCCCTCTTTTACAGATTTGGCCACATTTTGAGCTTTCAATAAGTTATATGGTAGTTTTGTTGTGAATGACCAATGTGATATTATAGCCCGTTTCAATTGCCAATAGCTATCTACCTCTTTTGTCGTGGGCTTAAAATGATACCTCCTCATTCGTTCAATATTTGACGAATTCCCACTGAGTTCTGAGCTAGGTGTTTTGTTTCCAATATTTGACGAATTCCCACTGAGTTCTGAGCTAGGTGTATTGTTTACAATATTTGACGAATTCCCACTGAGTTCTGAGCTAGATAATTTTAAGGCGCCACTTTGAGTACTGTCTATGAAAAGTTCTGTCATATTAAATGTCTTCATTAAGAATTGTAATTGTTTTATTAACGCAGCGCTTTCTTCAGGATGTGCTTTGTTGTTTCTTTCCAAGATTTTCATAGCATCTTTTGCTATAATCATTGTAGGAGGTTGTAAGAGTACATAATCTTCTTGAAATTCTTGCTTTTTTACTTTTTCGGTTTTGTTATTCTCACATCTTATAGTGCAGACAATATATCCTATTACGACGAACAGTGCACTTTTCATGTTTGTTCGTTGCATTAATTTAGGAATATTGAAGCGTGTTGCTTCGAGTATTTTATTTCTTTGAAAAATTTTATGTAGTTCATTCTTGATAGATTATTTTATTTATTTTCGTAACGTATTTCAATTTTACAATGTGTTTTATTGCCGCTGAATTTGTTTTATAACTAAAATATTGTTTTATTTGACTGTGTTTGTGGATAGACCGTTGCATAATTTATGTATATTAAATTAATTAAATAAAGTAACAATTTTTTATTTGGTAAGAGCCATCGTAATTGGTGTTTTTGTCTTAATCTTCATTGTGATCATCACTCGTTAATCTGTTACTCTGTGTACATAGCTTGCACTATCATTACACATTCCTAGCATATCTCTAAGGGAGAAAATACACATACATACAATAAACTCACACACACACCCCTTCTTGCCATGGAGGTAGAAATTACAGAACGAGACCTGCTACGATCCTTACACACTCCTTTTGCTTCGCTTATGTTCACACCGTTCCGAGTACTGCGCACCTGACATATCTAAAGAAGGTCACCACATAATATGTGGTGGGACGCACTAGAAGGATATTGTCCCCTCCGCCGGGCGTTTCCACTCACACGTTCCTTGTAAAAATACCTTTCGTTAGTCGCTTTTCATTCATCCTATCAACAAATACATTATCTAAATACTTTATAGATAAATCAATCCGATTCAAATATCTGAATCGTATATTAATCCGAGTCATTTCTTAACAACAGCCGGATAACCGATACCAATTACAAATAGTAGCCAGCATCTCTATAGGCGTGTAACTAAACAACATGCCAATATACGATGGAAAATCAATCTTGTAGCATACACTATCGGCAACACATTGGTCAATATTTTGGCAAACGTATTGTAGTTATTGTTGATGCATTTATGAGGCACTAAATGATCCAACAGGCATTGTCTAGTCTAAATTTCGGTAAAAAGTCAGGTAAAAAGGACGTCCAGTCTTTCCAGAATTTCAACATTTTCCGGGAAACTTTTCCAATTTTTCTTTACATAAAAATCGAATTCGGACTGTCACGAACATTTAAAAACAAAAATAGCCAAATCGGTCCAGCCGTTCTCTAGTGATGCTCTAACCAACCAAGGAACTGTATTTCAGATTCAGATAATTTTATTTGCTCAAACATGTGTGTACGTACAATACAATGCATGCAAGGTGTTATAAGTACATGGAGTTGTGCTAACATGTTTATTTGTCATGGTGTGCAAATATTAATACAAGTTTAGAACTAAAACAAAATAGTAATTTACTTATCCTAAGTTCCTAACTATTTATTTGCTTAAGTTTGCTTGTACCTAATTAAGTTTTTTCATTGTATTATTATGCGGATAACGGCAGCAATAATGCTTAATACTAGTATTAAGCATTATTACGCAATTGTTTGTTGTCCTAAAGACAAAAAAAAACGATATTATATGTATATATATATTATAATATATCTATATATAATATAATCCATACTAATATTATAAATTCGAAAGTAGTCAAAAGTAACACTGTCTGTCTGTCTGTATGTTACCTTTTCACTGAACAGAATTCGATAAAATTTGACAGAGAGATAGATTGCATCCCGGGAAAGGACATAGGATAGTTTTTATCGACATTGAAGTGTCGTGGTAAATGAAAGACATCCGCGCTTAATAATGGATCGATTTATTCTGCTCGTTCACATAGATTGAGTGTACATAATCTTAATATAAAGCTTACTTGGCTAATCCTTAATTGGTGTAACCTGGAAACCTCGCGGGTGAACTCGCGAAACTAGTATAATATAATATTATAAATACGAAAGTATGTTTGTTTGTTTGTTACCTTTTCACGCCTAAACCACGGAACCGATCATCCTGAAATTTTGCATATGTGTTTTCAGGTGTACAGAAACGGACATAGGGTACCTTTCATCCCGAAAAAAGTGCTGTTCCTGAGGAAAACAACAATAATATTATTATGATAATAGATGGCGCCACGTGTATTTTGTCTTGATCGCAGACGAAGTCGCGGGCAACAGCTAGTTATTTATATAGATAGAAAACAGCATACTCGAGTTCCCCGAAGGAGTGGTGTATCTGATAATTACACTATCACTTAGCCAGTCATGTTGTAAGCACCACGTAATAAAGGGCAAGCCTTACCAAGGGGTATCGTGTTACCCAGTAATTGGGTTGTGAAGGTGAGGTAGACTGTCGCTCTATGTAACATACTGGTTTTGAGCAGCTCAATTTGAACTGCATCCGGTTATACTGGAAGTCAACCCGTAACGTAGTTGGGAAAAAACTAGGCACATGTTGATGTCATACGCGAATCAATTGCAATTAAACTAGATACAAATATAGACATTTTGATGATTTTTTTGAAGTTTAAAACTCAATAGCAGTGTGTGATTCGGGAATAGAAGCTTTTAATCACTAGAATCATAGGTATGTTTATTCCAATTAAGCCAAGAACATGCAATTTTGAATTTTCAAGGAGTCGGCCAATCAGATAGATGAAGCTTGTTGTCCATTCCAAAGCATTGAGGTTCCTGAGGAGAAAAATAGACAAGAAACTCCACGAAAGTATTAGACTAATGAAGCAATCCCGAGTTTAGGCCAAATGTGAACTTAACAAAAGAAGGAATACTTTTCAACACCGAATACTAGGTTCAAGAATACTAGGTTCAAGAATACTAGGTTCAAGAATACTAGGTTCAAGAATACTAGGTTCAAGAATACTAGGTTCAAGAATACTAGGTTCAAGAATACTAGGTTCAAGAATACTAGGTTCAAGAATACTAGGTTCAAGAATACTAGGTTCAAGAATACTAGGTTCTAGAATACTAGGTTCAAGAATACTAGGTTCAAGAATACTAGGTTCAAGAATACTAAGTTCAAGAATACTAGGTTCAAGAATACTAGGTTCAGGAATACTAGGTTCAAGAATACTAGGTTCAAGAATACTAGGTTCAAGAATACTAGGTTCAAGAATCCATCACTTCACAATACCCTTTGTAGAGTTACTGTGGCTTATACAGTATGTAATTGAAAACATGCGACAAGTCGAAATGCGAGATTGTACTCATCATTATGAACAACTTTTACTATGGGACCAAACCTGAAATCGTGAAAAAAAAATCAGCTGTTTCCTACATTTATGTTCTCATTAACTCGTTAAAATGTAGGGAACAGCTGTTTTTTTTCTCGATTTCAGGTTTGGTCCCATAGTAAAAGTTGTTCATAATGATGAGTACAATCTGCCATTTCGATTTGTCGCATGTTTTCAATTTCAACCTGTATTCAGTAGTAACCATTTGTCTGCACTCTAAAACATTGCCACCTCCGTCACAGCATAGCACGTGTAAGGCTTAAGACACACTTTGTGCGTCACAGCCTGCCCAAAGCAGTAGATTAACAACTTCATTCCGAGACACTTCGCAAAGGGCTTTCGTCTCGTGTGTGCAAGACCTGCTGGTTGTGATGTGGCCGTTTGCCGGTTCAAGTTATCCACAAAGCTTCTAGTGTAGCTCTGTGTGGGGCTAAGATCGTAGATTTAAAGTGGATATGGCATTCCGTGTTAAAAAATAAAAACTGCCTATTGTATATTTTGGTATTATAAATATTTTTCGTGTTGTAAGTTGTTCTGAGCCTCTGCTTACCATGCTCTTCTATTTTTTATGTTTTTTCTCTTTTAAGTGTTTTGTGTGTAAATAAATCTGTATATCCACTCACACGCCCGGGAATGATTATTAAAACATGGCAAAAATTAAGGAACAAAAAATAGAATGAGGATACTTAATTTATTTCAACATTTATTGATTCTGAGGTGGAACGAAGTTCGCCGGGTCAGCTAGTAAATAAATAAAAAAACAAAATTCCAAACAAAATTGGTCTAATATAACTTTATCAGAGTATTGTTTTTTTTTTTTTATTTAATACCAAAAAAATCCTATTCCAAGTAATACTACTGAAAGGTTCATTATCCTTAGTTTGTAAAACGCTTAAAAATTTACCGTGTATGACTCGTTTGCAAATATAAATCACAAATGTCTTTCTTTATCAGTCGCATAAAGTTACAATAACATGACAAATTATTGATGTAGTGTATCAATCTGTTGAACAATTAAGTTTCCTGACACACTTTCCGTCTCTTTTTATGCACATTTCAGACATACTTAAGCTACATTGTTGTATTATTCCATTTCTTTATGACATCTGCGTACAACATACCAATCGTGTTTTCTGGGATTTGAATACTAGATGTATTCACTATTCAAGATTGTTCCTTTAAGAGAACAGTGGACTTGAGTGTGCTGTGTGCACAAAAGATGGATTTATTTTCTTTACCTTTTCAATCAACGTTTTGACTATTCGTAAACATTTTTCCTGCTTAGGAGGAGGTTTCAATATATAAAATTCTTAGTTTTGACAGCAAAGTACCTAACATAGCATCATGCCTATTTTTTTGTAGAAAAGTTAGACAGAGGTGTACTTATAGTATACACCCAGATTTCGCCAGCTATGTTAAGTCCCATGTAATAGAGGTTGAGCCTATTGCCACCAACAAACAGGCACAAATCCAGACCCCGGGCTACTACTGAGAAATTCCTGACGGAAAAACCCGATTACACTTTGCCCGACCACGGAATCAAAACCAGGACCTCATGCAAGTAGAAAGTACAAAGGAAGAGAAAATCACTTAAAAATAACAATACAATTGCTACCATTACAGAAACAGTTCAACTTAAAACTCACTACAAAACCATTCACAATGACATTCAAAATATTTAATTCATTCCTAAATTCCTATCCATATCTTACCACAGCCTAAAAACCATCAATCACTTCTACAGACAATTTAGCAGTATGTCAACACAACTCTGTAACTTGTTACTTACTATGGTATCTGTATAAGACTCGCACCTGTCCGTTGTCGGTTTGGGCTCTGTCACAGAATCGCTTGCTCTAATTGCATTCCGGTAATTGCAGCCCGCCGCGCGTCCGTACCTCCCCCGTTCGTCTTACGTCACTACGTAGAGAATTTTCAGAAGTTTATACATTCGTACTTAAAGTCACGTCGTCTTCACATGGGGGTAGGTAGAAACTACAGTACGCCACCTGCTCCGATCCTTTTATACTTAATTTGCTTCGTTGACGTTCATACATCAGAAGGCCAATAATTCTCGTAATTTAAAACTTTAAAAATGTAGTCGCAGTCTCATCTCGGTGACAAACAAATGTCAAAATTGGGAAATTTGAGGTATTTTTGACAGATATCAGACTGTGAATTTTCTTAAAATTACGAGAATTGCACCTGTCCTTTCTGAAGAACATCACGAATAAGGTCACATTATGCGTCCTCTCCCAGCGTTCATAGAATATCAACATATATATAAGTAGATTTATTGAGGTGGTTAACAAATGTTAACTTCCTAACTAATATTATAAATGCGAATGTATCACGACTAAACGGTTGAACCAATTTTATAATATTCTATCAACTGTGTTCGTCAGAGATAATGTAGGATTCTAATGGTGAAAGAACTTTTCAAATCGGTCCAGTTGTTTCGGAGCCTATTCAATTCAAACAAAGAAACAAATTTTTCCTCTATATAATATTAGCGTAAATAGTATTAGTGTGCATAACATCAAGCTTGTATACCCGAAAAAGTAAATAGTGCACACACATTTTGCCAGTTATGATTTAGTCCCATGTATGATAAAGCCATGAAAGCAGTGGTGGCCTAGTGGTAATACCTGCGACATACGAGTTGTAGGTCGTAGGTTCGAACCCAGAGAGGCGCTTAACTTTGTGTATTTTTTTTTACCAACGGTGCTCTGCTCTCAAAACGGTGAAGTAAAAAATCGTGAGGAAACTGGCATGTCCTAGAACGAAATAAATTAAAAGTAAAAAACTTTGTTAAAAACAAGCTTTTATTTAACTGCGCTAAAAATAATAAAATAAACTTTTCCTCCAAGCGACGGAGTTATGCGCGAACAAACATAAAAAAAAAATACAAACATCCGAATTGAGAACCTCCTCCTTTTTTAGAAGTCGGTTAAAAACTTTTACTATTAACTTATAACGTCATTACACAATTTATATGATATAAAAGCTTGTCGCGAGATTTTCGTATTTACTTAGTTTGAAAATTTAAAAAATTAATATCAATCAGGTTTATTTAATTTACTTGTTTATCTACTCAGGTAAATCTCGCAACAAACTTTTTATATCGTATAAATTGTGTAATGACGTTATAAGTTGATAGTAAAAGTTTTAAAGGTTTTATTTTATTCTTTTTAGCGCATTTAATTAAACGTTTGTTTTTAAAAAGTTTTTTACTTTTAATATTTTTTTAACTTTTTTGTTATTTTTTTCGAGTTATTCTCAGCAAGTCCTTTCATTTGATACCCATATTGTAGGAGTGCATTAAAAATAACTAGTCTGCCATCTTGGGTGTTCCGCCATGTTGGATTTAGAATGACGTCACATAACTATAGTCCAGTAGGGATACAATATTTTTCCCACAAAACCTTCGATAATTCACAAGTTTTTTATTTTCGCTGTGTGGATAAGTATAGTGATTTCAATGCTATATACAAAAATGCTAACAGTTTAGAGTTATGCAATAGGTATTAAGTAGGTATTTCCTATTATTTCGTGTTGTAACTATGTTAGAAAATTTAAATTTAAATACTATACTGGTTCTTTGTAAGTACTATCTAAAGCATATATTAGTGAAAATGCTAACACGTAGGTACTGTGGAACAATGGAAATCTGAAAATGTCAAGTAACTCATTCAATAAAAAATTTAAGTTTCTCAAATCATTTCTTATATACTTAAAGGGATTAGTTATACCTTACAACAAAAGTTCTAACAACTAAGTACTATGGCTGCACAAGTAATTGTATTTTTACTTTGCGATTAGCGAAATATTTAATTTAAGTTTATAAATTTGCGCCCACATATTCGTAATAATAAACTCTGCTACCATACAAAAGTTTCAACAAATTCATATTATGGCTTTTGTTTAAATTGCAAATAACTATTTCTACTAACGAGCCGCGTAGGTACCTACGGCGCGTGCGATCGCTACTGAGTAGCAACACTCCTCCGCCCGCCCGCCCGCTCCGATCGGGGATGTACCTAACGCCGCTGGCTCTGCTACCATTAGTCCAGTAGCGAGAAGTCTATGCCCTTCGATAATTCACAAGTTTTTTATTTTCGCTGAGTGGATGAGTATAGTGATTTCAATGCTATGTACAAAAATGCTAACAGTTTAGAGTTATGCAATAGGTATTAAGTAGGTATTTCCTATTATTTCGTGTTGTAACTATATTAGAAAATTTAAATTTAAATACTATACTGGTTCTTTGTAAGTACTATCTAAAGCATATATTAGTGAAAATGCTAACACGTAGGTACTGTGGAACAATGGAAATCTGAAAATGTCAAGTAACTCATTCAATAAAAAATTTAAGTTTCTCAAATCATTTCTTATATACTTAAAGGGATTAGTTATACCTTACAACAAAAGTTCTAACAACTAAGTACTATGGCTGCACAAGTAATTGTATTTTTACTTTGCGATTAGCGAAATATTTAATTTAAGTTTATAAATATGGAGGTAGGTAGATGCTACAATGTACGGTACGTACAGAGGCCAGCACATCAACCTACCCCAATCTATCAAATTTTCCCAATTGAATATGAACCTTATTCCTTTGTAGTAAAGTTGAAAATCTATCAAAGAAATTTGACAGATTGGGGTAACTTGATGTGCTAGCCTCTGTACATAGACTTATAAAAAAGATGGACTCCGCGCCACGCATATCGAAAGTGAAGCACAGTAAATATAGCGGACCGTTTGTACAACAAACACGCCTCACGCTCACATTTACATCGTAGTATGCCGACCGGCGGCCATTACGTGACACGACAGCGTCAATCGTCAATCACGCACACAGATCGGTACGGTGCTTCACTGTCGATATGCATGGCGCGGAGTCCATTTTTTTTTATAAGTCTATGGGTAGTGTAATACTTCAGAGCAGTACATACTAAAAACAGAGTGATGGCCGCCATACTAAAAAGTGCAACTGTAAATTAGTCACAAATGCACCCAAAGGAGCTATATTCCATTTACAATAAAATTAGACATTTAAACAAAACTTTACAGTCCGTTCAACCGATTTTTACTTCTATTCCATAGGCATAAGGATGGCATTAAAAGCAAAAACATGATTATAATACCAACTGTTATTGCAGCTGCCATTTGTCATGCCACCAACGCAATAGAAGTAAAAATCGGTTGAACGAACTGTAAAAAAGATTTATTTCAATGTCGAATCTTATTGTGAATGTTTCAATGAAATGGTGGTTGTGTTCAATGAAAATTTAAAAGCACCATCTGTTTGACAGATCGGAGTAGGTAGACAGCATTTGTTATAGTATCAGAGACAAAAAGTGACTTCCATACGACAACTTTTTTTCCGGGAAACTTTTTCGGGTTTCGGGATAGGTATCACTAAGTGTACATTAAAGATGATGAAACAAAAACAGGTACTTATTGAATCTAATTATTTTATTGTTTTGGTATAATTATTTTTGTACTTAATTAAGTGATGTCCCAAAACCCGGGACAACTATCCCGGAAAAAAATGTTATAATGGAATCCCCACTTTCTGTCTCTGTTCCTCTATCATTATAACAAGTAGCTACATAATTTGTATAATAAAATTTTATTCCACATACTTAATTACGATCTTGGTAGGTAGGTATATATATAATAACTACTCTACTAACGAGCCGCGTAGGTACGGCGCGTGCGATCGCTACTGAGTAGGAACACTCCCCCGTCCGCCCGCCCGCTCCGATCGGGGATGTACCTAACGCCGCTGGCTCTGCTACCATACAAAAGTTTCAACATATAACATGCTATGCCTTTTGTTTAATAAATAAAATATTATTTGTGTAACGTCAATAAAATACGTGGGTCAACGACAGACTGATTTATTTGCTAAAGTAAACTAACTACCCACCACCATACCATTATGAGTACCGTCCGATGTCACATATCTCCTCATCAAGTCTACTAATCACAACCGATACATCTTAAACTAACAATTTCCTATAACTAATAAACTATTGTGGCACATTATTGCCAGCTTGTCTAGCCCGGTTGAACGCACGCAGTGCCCGAGCAGACGCGCCCAGTGGTGGTGGAGGTACCGACGACGTCAACCGTTCGGGTCGAACCGGCGTCGACTTTGACTCTTCCAGCGGCGTGTCCTTAGTATCACCATCCTCATTGAATGCGTCCTCAAACATCTCACCTTCGGCCCCGCTATCGACCCCCGGTTTAGCTGCCTCAGAGCCCTTAGGCTCTGCTACGACCACGTCCCTCATGCGTGATAATGAATACCTATTTTTGGTACTTTCTGAAATAATTTGGTCGGCATGTCTACGCCACTCAACCCCGTTACCTAAACTAACTTTGTATGAAACCGGCCCTGTTTTTTTTTATAACTGTGGTTTCGGTCCACTTGTCCCCCCTAGCCGTGTAATCGCGAGCAATTACTGCATCCCCAACCCGGAATTCTCTATCGGCCCCCGAAGCGCGGGTGACCTGACGCTCTTGCTTCTCGCGCACCGCTGCGGCTACATCCGACCGTAGTGCATCCAGTCGGCTACGCAAACGCCGCCCTTGGAGCGCCACTGCTGGCGAGACACCTGTCGTTGCGTGTTCACAATTCCGATACTGGAAAAGAAATCTAATCTGCGCCCCGCCCTTAATAATGTATAGTCGTAGTGATTTAACTTTAAATTCGCCCAAACAAACATCTACCTCAATGTAACCGAGTGATTCTATTCTTGAACCTGAGTAACCACGTAAAACTAAGTTATCCGGTTCAATATTTTTATGCGAAAAGCTACTTTGATACATAACCTCACTTATTGCTGATATACGACTACCTGTGTCCACTTCACATTCCATATTAATGTTATCAACAGACAGTTTAATAAAAAATGGTTTGTTACCTCGAGCTGTCACATTTAAGTTGAAAATACCATCCCCCGATTCGTCACTCACATAGTTATGCCGACCGCCACTACCACGCACTTGTTTGCACATCACTTTTAGGTGCCCTTTTTTACCGCACTCATCACAACTGTAATTTTTAAACCGACACCTCTCGGCCGGGTGCGCCTTGCCACAGCGCCAGCAGGCCCGCGCGCTGTCTGCGCCTGCTGCTGCCACCGCTATTCCGTCGCCTGCGCGGCCCGCGCTGGCGCATTCGTCCGCCGCGTGCGTAATGCAGGCCTTCGCCCGCCTCGCCGCCGCCTGCCGGCTTTACTGAGTCCGCCGCCGCCGTCGTCGTGGTACCGCTCACCTCGGCATGCTTCTCCGCTGCCTCAAGAACCAGCGCTAGCTCCACTGCCTCTTTATACTGAACTTTTTTTTCCGCGAAGATTCTCGATCGCATTACGTCACTTGTCAGCCCGGACACGAACTGATCGCGCAAATTTTCTTCAAGCGTCGAACATAACTTGCACTTTCCGAAACTGCACGTAGACGCCAGGTGTTTCAATGCCTGTAGGTATTCCGTGAGGGACTCGCCCGCACGCTGTCGGCGCAACCTGAATACGTGGCGCTCGGCTATCTCCGATCGTTGGGGTTCTAAATGTTCCGTAACTAATTTCACTAGTTCGTCATATGTTTTGTCTTCCGGAAAACTAGGTGAACACATATCGCACATCAGCGCATACGTTTCTTCCCCCACGACCGTTATTAACATAGGTACTTTCAATTCATCGTCGATTTCGTTAAGCCGTACGTACTGATTTATCCGACGAATATAAGCCGGCCACTGTTTCGAGCTTAAATTAAAAGGTTCAATTTTACCAATAGGCATCTTGACACACGCGAAATAGAAACGAATCCACGGAAATTAAAAAAGAAATTGTACAAATCCCATCCTCGTCGCCAATGTAACGTCAATAAAATACGTGGGTCAACGACAGACTGATTTATTTGCAAAAGTAAACTAACTACCCACCACCATACCATTATGAGTACCGTCCGATGTCACAATTTGGATATTGGGGCGCGGTGTAGGTACGCGGCAATTCGTGCAGCACGGTCCACGGCGCGGTAACACTCCGAACCACAGTCACTGCAAACGTACCTTTTGAATGAGGCGCGAAATCATTTCATTACTGTCACATCTCACAAATCACTAGGTAGGCTCTTACTCTGTTCCAGTCCGTGTCTTCGCCCACGTGTAATTATCAAAATCCCATTACCTACTCCAGTTTAAAAAATCTGTTTTGAAAATACGTTGTTGATCCTGTATTTCAAAGAATTTAATACCTACCTACCAAGATCGTAATTATGTGGACTAAAATTTTATTATACAAATTATGTAGCTACTTGTTATAATGATAGAGGAACAGAGACAGAAAGTGGAGATTCCATTACAACATTTTTTTCCGGGATAGTTGTCCCGGGTTTTGGGACATCACTTAATTAAGTACAAAAATAATTATACCAAAACAATAAAATAATTAGGTTCAATAAGTACCTGTTTTTGTTTCATCATCTATAATGTACACTTAGTGATACCTATCCCGAAACCCGAAAACAATTCCCGAAAAAAAAAGTTGTCGTATGGAAGTCACTTTTTGTCTCTGATACTATAACAAATGCTGTCTACCTACTCCGATCTGTCAAACAGATGGTGCTTTTAAATTTTCATTGAACACAACCACCATTTCATTGAAACATTCACAATAAGATTCGACATTGAAATAAATCTTTTTACAGTTCGTTCAACCGATTTTTACTTCTATTGCGTTGGTGGCATGACAAATGGCAGCTGCAATAACAGTTGGTATTATAATCATGTTTTTGCTTTTAATGCCATCCTTATGCCTATGGAATAGAAGTAAAAATCGGTTGAACGGACTGTAAAGTTTTGTTTAAATGTCTAATCTTATTGTAAATGGAATATAGCTCCTTTGGGTGCATTTGTGACTAATTTACAGTTGCACTTTTTAGTATGGCGGCCATCACTCTGTTATTAAGTATTACACTACCCATAGACTTATAAAAAAAGATGGACTCCGCGCCATGCATATCGACAGTGAAGCACCGTACCGATCTGTGTGCGTGATTGACGATTGACGCTGTCGTGTCACGTAATGGCGGCCGGTCGGCATACTACGATGTAAATGTGAGCGTGAGGCGTGTTTGTTGTACAAACGGTCCGCTATATTTACTGTGCTTCACTTTCGATATGCGTGGCGCGGAGTCCATCTTTTTTATAAATCTATGTACAGAGGCTAGCACATCAAGTTACCCCAATCTGTCAAATTTCTTTGATAGATTTTCAACTTTACTACAAAGGAATAAGGTTCATATTCAATTGGGAAAATTTGACAGATTGGGGTAGGTTGATGTGCTGGCCTCTGTACGTACCGTACATTGTGGCATCTACCTACCTCCATATTTATAAACTTAAATTAAATATTTCGCTAATCGCAAAGTAAAAATACAATTACTTGTGCAGCCATAGTACTTAGTTGTTAGAACTTTTGTTGTAAGGTATAACTAATCCCTTTAAGTATATAAGAAATGATTTGAGAAACTTAAATTTTTTATTGAATGAGTTACTTGACATTTTCAGATTTCCATTGTTCCACAGTACCTACGTGTTAGCATTTTCACTAATATATGCTTTAGATAGTACTTACAAAGAACCAGTATAGTATTTAAATTTAAATTTTCTAATATAGTTACAACACGAAATAATATGAAATACCTACTTAATACCTATTGCATAACTCTAAACTGTTAGCATTTTTGTACATAGCATTGAAATCACTATACTCATCCACTCAGCGAAAATAAAAAACTTGTGAATTATCGAAGGGCATAGACTTCTGGCTACTGGACTATAAGCGCCAGGGAGAACATTAAACAAGAGCGGTCAGTATGAAGCGGCGCGGCGTTAGGTACATCTCCGATCGGAGCGGGCGGGCGGGCGGGGGAGTTATGTTACTCAGTAGCGATCGCACGCGCCGTAGCTACGCGGCTCGTTAGCGAAAATAGTTATTTGCAATTTAAACAAAAGCCATAATATGCATTTGTTGAAACTTTTGTATGGTAGCAGAGTTTATTATTACGAATATGTGGGCGCAAATTTATAAACTTAAATTAAATATTTCGCTAATCGCAAAGTAAAAATACAATTACTTGTGCAGCCATAGTACTTAGTTGTTAGAACTTTTGTTGTAAGGTATAACTAATCCCTTTAAGTATATAAGAAATGATTTGAGAAACTTAAATTTTTTATTGAATGAGTTACTTGACATTTTCAGATTTCCATTGTTCCACAGTACCTACGTGTTAGCATTTTCACTAATATATGCTTTAGATAGTACTTACAAAGAACCAGTATAGTATTTAAATTTAAATTTTCTAACATAGTTACAACACGAAATAATAGGAAATACCTACTTAATACCTATTGCATAACTCTAAACTGTTAGCATTTTTGTACATAGCATTGAAATCACTATACTCATCCACTCAGCGAAAATAAAAAACTTGTGAATTATCGAAGGGCATAGACTTCTGGCTACTGGACTACTAACCGTGCATTGCCATCCAAACTAAACGTGTAGGTATACAAAATTTCAGCTCAATCGGTTGAAGATATCTGCTTCAAAATTGAGTTGTAAGATTCAACCCGAACAAACATACAAACATTGCAAGTAAAAAAAAAAGTAATAAAAAAATTACAAGCTTGGAATACATATAAAAAAGGTTGTAAAATCCAACCCGCACCGCTCTCACAAAGAAGTGGCATATGTCCTAGCAGTGCGAACATTATATAGGCTGATTATGTATGTGTGTATGTTATAGACACCACAAGAGAAAGAATGGGAGACAGCTTCGTAGATGAAAGAATGGGAGACAGCTTCGTAGATGAAAGGACAACGTTCGAAAATACTTGGAGAAGCCGCACAGGGTGGCAAGCTCTAGGGGAGGCTTGCGCTGGAAAGCAAGACCATCTTCAAGTACCGGTGTCAGATAATTAAATTTGTAACAAGTGTTAATTTCATGTTTTTCATTGTCTTTTTTAACCGATTGAGACTGAGATCAACCGTAAACTTTTTTTAAATTACATGAATTGCCCCTTTGGTCTTCGTGAAATATTTAAAAGACCGTCCTTACTGATATTTCTGCCTGTTCCGTACAGTCATTTACCTAAATTCATCTAGTTATAAGATAACGTGGTTCTTGTCTCAACAGAACTGGTGCTACACTAGACTGTTTTACTAGCCGCCAGTACTAGCAGATAGATACTGGCGCGAGTGTTCACGCGCTATCGTGCTTCAATCTGGCCTAACTAGTGCCATTTGTTAATTAAGATTTACTTAATGCGGTTTGGATTGTGTTTGTAACACCTAATTTAATGAGAGTCATCTACAACACTGTTTCAAGGATCCTTTGGCTCTCGAATGACGTTAACAGGGGGGTGTTGTTGGTAAACATTTTGTGAAATAGTTTCGTGAAATGGACTGAAAAAACAAGATGGCGGTGGTAGTTTCGATTTTGTCCAAAAGATTCTTGTACAGCTTTATGTATGTTTTTGCCGGCTCCATTTGAGCAGTGGCTGAGCAATTTATTTGTTTCCTGGCTATGTCTTGCGGGTTTGGTTCTCGTATGAAAAACCCTAATATAGTAATTATTGTCGCAAGATTTTTATCATTTTTCATATAAAATAGTATAAAAAACCGGTCAAGCGCGAGTCAGACTCGCGCACCAAGGATTCCGTACAAATTTTTTGGTATGTAACTATAAGCAAAATTTCAGTAAGATCGGTTCAGTGGTTTAGGCGTGAACAGTTAACAATGAACTTACTTTCGCATTTATAACATTATTATATATTTATATATTATATTATATTGTTGGATACTACTACCCGGCCCAGAGCAGTGGGACGCTGTCACTGAAAGGAGGCTCCCGTAGGCGGCAGGCCAGGAGGCTCTCTGGTTTTGTTTGATGCTCTATGGTTTTTGACAGCGTTGGGTACAGAAGCGCTATCCGTCAGCCACAGAGTACTTTTTAATAGCCGTCAGCCGTTCGGTGTAATTTGGTGTCTCTGTATCTCAATAATCTCTTGTTGGTTTCTTTAATTTGATTAGTGATGATTTTGTTCCTCTGATTGTAATTTTGCCACGCTTGATAACTCTTTTTAACCGACTTCAAAAAAAGGAGGAGGTTCTCAATTCGGTTGTATGTTTTTTTTTTTTTTTTTTTTTTTTATTTTTTATGTTTGTTACCTCAGTACGCCGTCATTTATGAACCGATTTAAAAAATTATTTTTTTATTTGAAAGGACATACGTCCAGATTGGTCCCATTTTTGTCAAACTCCAGTTCTGATGATGGGATCCATGAGGAATTGAGGGAACTCCTCAAATATTATAGGCATACATATAGCAATTTTGGTATTTTCATTAACAACTCAAGCATTTGCATTCAGAAAGTATAATTTGGGGAAGTGGAACTGATGATGAAGACCACAGATGGCCATCGAAACTACTCAATGAAAAATATTTCACGGGTAGCGATTCGATTGCTTTAATATGGTTGCTAAGCAATTTATGATCGTCACAATGCGTATGGTAAAGTGGAGCTGATGGTGACTTCACCATCAGCTCAAGTTCTCCTGGTTCTTACCAAGAGAACTCCTCAACAATTAACGTCCCAGCATCGGGAAAAGCAATATTTTGTAACAGGTGATGAGCAGTTGACATTAGGGTTTGAAACGGTATGCTCTTGAGGTGGTCCCATTGTCACCAAGTCAGAGTCTGATGAAGGGATCCCATGAAAGTCGAGGAAAATCCTCTTTGGTAGGCATGTACAGTGTGTTAGTTGAACTCTCTCAAATCAAATGAAACCTATTGATGATTCAAGTGTTTGAGTCCGAGAGTCATCACTTACCTATACTCCGACTTTTAATTAGCTGCAGTAAAATAACACTACTTAATAACTCATTTCGGACTGCATTTAGAGATATGCATGTCAAATAAGTTTTATTTGTTACACTACTCTGTACTAGAAAAACAAGGTTTGGTTGATGGCCGCGAAAAAACAACAAGACGACAATTTCAGATGATGTTACAAAACCGATTTAGAATTTTTTTTATTTTTATTTAAAAGGATATACTTCCAGATTGGTCCCATTTTGTCAAAATCCAGTTCTGATGATGGGATCCATAAGGAATTAAGGGAACTCCTCAAATATTATAGGCATACATATAGCAATTCTGGTATTTTCATCGACAACTCAAGCATTTGCATTCAGAAAGTATAATTTGGTGAAGTGGAACTGATGAAGGAGACTACAGATAGACACAGGAACTCTTCAATGATTATAAGTATTTCATGGGTGGAGATAAGATATCTCGATTAAGATAGTTAAGCGACTATGACGAAGCAAATTTAAATAAATATAGTTCTGACGAAACTGGTACCATCAAACCGATCTTATGAAGCTGGAAGGTAGGTACCGGAGCATCGTAATAAAACAATGTATTCTAGCCGTGTTTGGGCTTATCGAGTAAATGCGAACCACATGATACAGGAGATGTGATACGAGAAGCTATTTCGAAGGCTACTGCTCGAAAATGAAACCGCTGAAGACTGTTTTATAAGACGCCAAAGAGATCTTCGCCCTTGAGTCGTAGGTACATTAAGTGTGGCTTTGATTGTCAGAAGACAGATTTCGTAGCCTCATTATTTCCGTCAATGATCTGTCGTCGTGTGGTCGCTTTAATAATTTGTTGGCATCCAAATCTGACAAAACGATACCTTCCAAACTTCTGACACGACTTAGCGCGACGTATATTTGCCCTTTTGCAAAATTTTTTTTACCAAGGTCGATCACAGCTCATTCTGTACAACTTCCTGTCAATGTTATATATTTAGCAAGTAGTGGTATACGAATTGGTGTGGGGTAGGTACCACAACTCAAAAGTGAAAAATAAAAACTTTTTAACAAAAAAAACAACCGACTTCCAACAAAACACTACAAAGTGAAAAATAACTTTAATTTCAGAAGTCGGTGTCAAAAAACGAAAATGCAGAACCAACGACACCGACTTCTGAAATTAAAGTTATTTTTCACTTTGTAGTGTTTTGTTGGAAGTCGGTTGTTTTTTTTGTTAAAAAGTTTTTATTATAATTATAATTCGTATGATTAGTTTTTAGGTTATCAGATAATTCTTTTATTCAATTGTGATTTCACTTCTGTCCTAACAATATGATATAATATATATTTATATATAGTTAGGATAGTTAGGATTAGGATCACGCGTTTTCCTTGATGGGTTATTCAAATGCGTTTCTGCCTATAATAGTAGGTTCAGCCACATGTCGCCAGTTATGTGATAATAATTTACCGTAATTATCCATAAAATGTGGCCTAAATAGAGCAGTGACTGATAATTAGATTAGACATTTCTACCTGTTTCCCAATTTTTTATTTATATAAAAAATAAAACAATAAAACCTACTCTAGAACTTAATCCTCATCATCACTCTCCTGTCCTTATCTCCTCGGCGCAACATCTTTTTCTAACCATACTTCTTTTAGTCGTTATCTCGGTAGTCACCCCCTTTCTAGCCATATCGTCTTAACAAAACTAAAAAGACATTAAAATAAATTGTGACAAGAAAGAGTTCGAAGCGTGGTTTATAACTAGTGTACATGTTAAACTTCCCTGTGTTTAGGCTAGGGATATCATTCTTTTAATTTTGGTAATTTTTAATATTTTCAGCATGCCAGCAAATAATATCAATAAGTATGTGGTCAGAGTAAAGTAGAATTTATTTATTTATTTTCGAATTTACACCTATCTATCCTCACAGGGAAACCTATTGAACCTAACTCATTACTAACTCCTTATTATAATAAAACTTTGTAACTTATTACAAACAACGCATTCTTTGTGAACTCACTCAGAAAACAACAGAATAGGTCCGTGTTATAGCTATGAGGTTGAGAGTGCGGAACGCAAGCGTTAGTGGCGCCTCACTTAAAAGATTGGTCCGAGTGCGCGGCTCCGCCAGCAGCCGTGGCTGACGTCGCCGTCGTCGCCACACGTATCTATCCGAAACAAACAAACCTATGTGCCCTAATATGTCCGCATTATGTACCTTCCCTCTAAATACTTTGAATATCATGTACGAGAATTGAATCCACTGTTCAACTAACAGCATAAAGGCAAGCAATAGGCATAAGCTACATTCCATTCTATACATCTTGGGTCCTGCCACCTAAACCCATTCAGCGAAGCCCATTAACTCGTTAACTTATAAACTGAACACAACGTCTAGTTTATTAAATAAGGCTTTATGTCAATCTTGCTTAAACTCGCCATTAACCATTAACTCGCCGAACACGCCAGTCAGTTAACAAATTAATATCGACGATGATTAATATGTATCGGTGTAGACGGGCAACTTTTTTGTTGCACTTTGTACGCAATAAGTTGCTTGGGAATTTGATGTCACATGCTCAGTTTACGGTGTACTACTCATCAGCTTACTTGAAATTTATAGGTTGTGAATGGTTATTATAGAACATGTAAATATTTTATCCATTTTAAAAGATGTTGCTATTGATATAATGAAATTAGACTAACATAGTATAAAACAAAGTTGGTTTTAATTTATGTGTGAGTAACCGCTTGATCCAAATTCCGCAAAGGATATTTATGCGTTTTTTAAGATCAGTCAGCATTTATTCCCGAAAGGTTTATGTAAAAATATACATTATTATTAAACTAACATATAATAAAGATATCTTAATGTTTTGTCAAAGCGTAAATACCGTGCGAAGCAGGGGGGGTCGCTGGTAAGAATATATTTATCCCATTAGTCCAAATCCCACAAACTTAATGAAATCTGAATTGTATTAAACCTTAATCTTCTCAATCATTTACCATTTCTACGAAATTACTAATCAATTTATTCATAGGCTATCACGTTCATCACACAATCTTCAAAACATCATTTATTATTGAAATAACAACATTATGCAGATGAGTTGCTCGTCTGCCCGCCCGGCTGCTTCAACCCGTTCGCGTCGATCACCGTAACGTCGATGTAATTCGATTAGCGACGTCTTTATCGATGGCGATAGACGTAAGATTGGGGTTTGTTGTTGATGTCAATTGTTGGGCCTTGAAAATTACGAAATTTTATTTTAAAAGTGTCCGTACATTTTCTTGGCCACTCTTTTCCATTGGAACCTGCTACGCTTTGGAATGGGCAACTAGCTCCGACTAACCGACTCTTCTAAGAAAAACAAAGTAAAGAAAAAGAAAGACAGTTGTGATTTGAAAATACGGACAATTTAAGTTGGTGCTCAATATTTCCTGCTGCTTTCGATAACTAAAATTAGAAGTTAGAATCACACAGTCAGAAATATTTTATATCGCTGTTTTAATGTCCACAAATGTCCATTACAAAGGCAAAGTGTATCCGCGGGTGGAAATTAAAGATTTGCTAACGACGCCATCTTGGATTTGCATTTTACAATAGAAACAGTCCTGTTCAGGTTCGTTGTAAGTTTAAAGGGGATGAAATTTAATATTTTCAACCTTTTGAGGTGCAATTATTACTCATCTTATATTACCCTGGAAATAGTGGTACGGGCTCAGTCGGTACCTAATTATTTGAAATTATAACCGTAGGGATCACCACCATACTCTAGTTCCAGCAAGATTAATATCAACCTGCCGAAATTAATCAAACAAAGCAGCCTATCTCAGTCCACTACTGGACATAGGCCTCTCCCAGGCTGCGCCACAACACCATGTGCTCCGCCTTCTGTATCCAGTAATCCAGTATGTCCCAGCAACCTTTTAATGGTTGGCCTGCCGATATTAGGTATACTTTGAAATACTTTTTTTACATTTTCTAGCAAATAAATATATCCAAAAAAAACAAATATATATATATATCGGAGTTTGAAACGCATTCTGCAATGTAAATAAACGAAATAAATCCGTTACATGTACAAACACAGTCAAAGAGGAGAATATTGCAATTGAAAAACATAATCAGCGGCAATAAATCATATATTGTAAAATTGAAATACGTTACGAAAGTAAATAAAATATCATATTGAGAATGAGCTACATAAGATTATTCAAAGAAATAAAACGCATTGAGTTCCACGCACGAGTATAACTTGTCCCTCAAGAATATAACAAAAATGAAAACTTGTCTGTTGATTGTAGTAATACATAGTATCTGTGCAATAAAGTGTGCAAGTATAAAAATAGCAGCCGTTGTAGAAGGGAATCAAACAGAGCAAATACAAGACTTGGAAAAAGAAAAGGTAGAAATCTACAAACAACTCAATGACGCCGTCGAAGACACAATAAAAACTTTAGAGAAAAGTAACGATTCTGATGCTAAACAAGGCATAGCGTACATGCAAGAGTTGCTTGCACTCATAGACAAGTTCAACGGCACAGAACTTGAACTTGCACAAGCATGCAACGATTCTAAAGAATGCGCCTCTAATCAGACAACCGTATCAAAAACTGCTAACAGCTCAATTTTTATTGAAGATGGAAGGCGACAAGAACGCCGGCGACGTAAACCTAAAGGTAAATACAAACAAAGTGGCTATGACCACATCAAACATGGTATAATGGCCACGGGGATGTTTAAAAATGATGACGAGTTAAATAAAATCAGGGACGAGAAAGTGAGGAATCTTCTTACACTCCAATCGAAGTTGGACAAATGGTTGAAATTAAGAGAAGCCGAGAAGCTAAAGATTAAGCAGTACAGGCTTAGACAGGTCTCTCATAGGCACGATAGCGTGACTGAAGAATGTCCGAACTTTGGGGAAATGAGGAAGAAGTCGAAAAAATTCGGATCAAAGTCTAAAGGAGAAGAATCGAGAAAACCTCGGAAGTATCCTTGTTGTAGAAAATGCTGCAAGAAGTCATATATGGGCTGCTTATAGGAAGGCCAAGAAGGAGCAAATATGAGATACTAATGTAGATAATTCTATATTTATTTGTCCTTTATGCATTCAATTAGTATAAGTACAGAGGACTTGATATACTTTACTTATCGGTCGTTTATAACGGGCATCTAAGAATTTTCAGTACTATTAAATATTGTTTCTCCTATATTAGGTATGTATATTTAGTAGTTTGTTTTAATTATTTTCAGTATCTTTTCTATGGAATAAAAACAAAAATATTTTGGGCTAGATAATTATACTTTGATATTCACAGTGTACAGATTCGAAAGTGCCTGAATTTTTGCAAACTGGTACAAAATTTAGGAATTATCCTAATGTTCATGTAATAAAAATACTAGCGGCCCGCCCCAGCTTCGCACAAGTGCAATATATTTTTTTCGAATTTCCGATATTTTCTTTCATACAACTTTGTCCCGACAATACCGAATACAACAAAAAAAAATAATTATCCAATTTGGTGCAGTCATTCGGAAGTTATGCGCGTACATACATTTCGGCGATTAATTTTTATTTAAATAAAAATTATGTTTATTGTCAATTTATTATAATAAAAGTATCATTACAGAATTTCTTTCATTTTTTGTAGTATTATTTTTTAAATTTTTATGTGCGGTGTTTTATTTCGAACTTTTAATTTTAAATTTGTTGTATTCAAAAATGTTTGTGACTGTAAAAGTAAGTTCATATAAATTTTTGTGTAATAATTTAACGAACACTTAAAACTAGACTATTTTTAATCGTGTTTGGAGTAAGTTTCTGATGCACACAGCTTCGTAAGCATTGTAATTTCTGTTTTTTGTGGTATATTATGGAAAGTTATGTCCGTTATTCTTATACATATTATCAGTTAAACTTCTTAGTTTTCAGTAAAAAACATGAAGAAAATAAAAAAAAACCGTTAAAAACCACTACCTATTGAATGTTTTATAGCCATTTGTAATTTTGCCGTGGTATAGCTATTTTTTTCATATGACAAGTAGTACAAATTCTTCTTGTTGCGTTTTAGCATGGCAATAGCGCTCATTGACCCATTAATGTCCTGAAAGGTCTGTCGTGATTGTAACATTATCATCATATACATAGCTTATTGTTCTGGTTCCTGCGAAGAGATATTAGGAAAAGGATAACAGATAGATTGATAGATAAACCATTTATTTGGCGCACATAAAAAACAGCACAACACACAAAAGTACAATTAGATGATAACCAAATAATGACCGCTATGTTGGATGATTATGACCGCTATTTGCCATGCTAAAACGCAACAACGATACTGACATCCGTCAACGTGACGTCATTGCCAATGACCTCGATGACCGCAGCAAAGCATGCCCAATCACTGAGCCTAATCACTGTTTGACTGTTGACTAATCTGAAACACGAGCCTGTTAATATCGTGTAAGCCGCGTTGTGTAGTCTGTGGTCGCATTCATGTGGCTGCACACTTATTACGTGTTTTTGTGTGAGTTGGCATGTGTCATCAAACTTTATACTATCACAATAATTGTGCCATTATAGAGCAAAGGCTTCCTACAAAGAAATAATGTGTTTTGAGCACTACGGGTGCTTGCTGTTTGATGATCATTTCAGTCTACTAAGTCTAGGTTTCCTCGCGATTTTCCTTAACCACAAGTCAGTGATGATTAAGATTGGTTAAGTTACGAGTACACTCAAGGAAGGAAAAGGTTAATCACACCCACTTCACCTTGGGAGACTAAACTCTAATTTTTATTCATAACTAACTTCTGTTTTTTTTTGACTATGGTATCTCGCAGTGCATCCTGTATGAGGATGGCTATTGCTTAACCGGATTTTCCTGTGAATGCCTTGAATTAAGGCCACCAGCCAGGGCAAACAATAAACTTAAAAACTAAGCGACAGCGCTAAGGGCACCCCCCCAAGGGGTTTGGACCTCGGCTCAGGGCGTCGCTGGAAGAGGACAGCAAGGGACAGGCTGGATCGGTATTATTTTGGGGTGAATTTAAAACAACAGGCTCAGCTGCGCGGGCTGGCTCGAGCGAGGGTCGGGGCGGTCTAACTTCTGCTTCCATGGAAGTTAATTATACCATACCTTTGGCAACCAGCAGTAGTGTATAGCATCTTTTTTATTTTTAGTGATATCTTCTTTAGGCGCGTTGGGCATTTTTTGAGATGGGAAAAAACAGTTGAACTCGAGACATAGTTATCAGCGACACCACTTCGGATGTGTTCGGCTGTCCTCGGGATGTACTCGGTTTTAATGTATATCCGATATGTCAGTGAGTGATGGCAAAGTATTCTGTTTGTGTTTTGTAAGACGATTAATAAAATACACACGTAATTGTTTTCACTT
Organism: Gortyna flavago; assembly: GCA_963669345.1. Taxonomy (NCBI): domain Eukaryota; kingdom Metazoa; phylum Arthropoda; class Insecta; order Lepidoptera; family Noctuidae; genus Gortyna; species Gortyna flavago. Next base: position 11,623,553 of record OY770150.1, on the reverse strand, counting down.
CTGTCAGCACTCCTGGAGTGCCACTGTTTCATCTAATTAACTAGCTGCGCCCCGCGGTTTCACCCGCATAAGTTTCGATCCCGTAGGAATATGGGGATAGAAAGTATCTGATGTGTTAATCCGGGTTATAAACTATCTGTGTACCAAATTTCATCCAAATCCGTTCAGTAGTGTTTGCGTGAAAGAGTAACAAACATCCATCCATCCATCCATCCATCCTCACAAACTTTCGCATTTATAATATTATTAGTAGGATTACATATTAGTCTTATACCCTAGATTGCTTATTTATTGATATTATAGATTGAAATTTAAAAAACTAAAGGTACGTTACCTTTTTATTTAAAGCCAAGAGCACATTACAGCCGCAACGGCCCGTAGCGCAACGCATTTTCATACAAAAAAGCACGGTGCGGCTCGCCTGGTAGTGTTCGTTGGTTCATAGAAAATGTATGAAAGTGATAAAGTAATTTTTTTACAAAGCGTTATGTTCCGGCACGGTCCTTCCCAATCTGCGTTAGCAAACTCCACATTGATTTTGCAACAGAAATTAACAGTAGGCTAAAGTAACTTTAATTCGTTGCATAATGCGTTCCGATGCGCTCCGTCGCGCTTCGTCAGGTGTGAATCGTACACCAGGGAGTAGCTACTGAAGATGGGCCCCAGGGACTAATTCAGCAGTGAACTATAGCTTGATTTCCTCATTAAGCTATATTTATGGGAGGTCTACCTCATTGGTCTAGAGATTGCAAGTGCGACTGGGTGCTAACTCTCGAATATAATTTCGATAGATCTACATTGGTCAAACGTCAGTTGGTCGTTAAACGTCAGGGATTGGCTAGGCTCAGTGAGTCCAGCCAATCCCAGACGTTTGACTGACAATTCCAATGTCGATCTATCGGAATTATATTCGAGAGTAAACACCCTGAGCATGTGGCCCTGGGATCGTTTTTCAGGTCAGGCAAAGTGTTATTGGGTTTTTCCATCAAGAATTGAGAGTGCCTGGATTATGCCCTGTTATTTAACACAATCAGCTTACCCCCTTACTAATAAACGTTGTATAGCGTCTGTATAGTTACACAACGCTTTGTCTTCTTCTTTCGAAAGTCAAATTACTGACGACTGAAAGAGAGAAATCGATGTGTAACTATTCATCTGATATACTACGGTTACTGTTAAGGGGGTTATAATCCTCTTGGTGAGAGGAAGGCCAATATTAATAAGTGTTTAATCCACGTTTAATCCACACTATAATATTAAAACGCGAAAGTGTGTCTGTCTGTCTGTTACCTCTTCACGCTTAAACCGCTGAACCGATTCAGATGAAATTTGAGATAGAGATAGTTTGAGTCCCGGGAAAGCATATAGGATAGTTTTTACTCCGATATTCCTACGGGATCGACACTTATGCGGGTGAAACCGCGGGGCGCTGCTAGTAAATAAATAAATTCATGGGAGCGAAATGAGGGTGTATTGCATACCTCTGTAGAACCGGAAACCAGGCGTGATGTTACATAACAAAAGCAGAACAACCTGATAATCCCGTCAATGTTGGTTCCGTTTCATGTATTGTCAAATGACATGTATTATTATCTGCATGCCCGATATCCAGCGCTCTGTTAGGAAACGTTCAATTGACGCCGGATCCTCCATTGTGTGGGCGGTGCTAGGGTTCCTTAAGGAAAGGGTGAATACGGCATGAATAGAATAGAAAATAGCAGTTTATCTTCATGTTTTTTATTGACTAAATCCATAATCCTACTTCCTACTAATATCCTACTTGTGAGGATGGGAGGATGTTTGTTACTCTTTCACGCAAAAACTACTGAACGGATTTTGATGAAACTTTACTGCAATATTATAGCTTATACATCAGAATGACACATAGAATACTTTTTATCCCGATATTCCCACGGGTTCGACACTTATGCGGGTGAAACCACGGGGCGCTGCTAGAAATATTATAAATGCGAAAGTAACTCTGTCTGACCGTAAGTTACCTAGTCACGCTTGAGCAACTGGAATAGATCATGCCCTGGTTTAGATCATAGGATTCTCTTAATGCCGGTAGTACGTTCCCCTGGGTTAATTTCCGACTTACAATAAGAAGCTGCGTCCAAAAGTAAGTAAATAAAGATGACAGGTTGGTAAAGCATTTATTTCTAGATAGACCTTAGACTGTACCCCATTGGTCTATATCAAACTAAAGAATTAGTTCTTTCGTGATTTTGTGGACTACAAAATTAAGTTGCCAAGAAATGTAAAGTCCTATTATCATGGCTCTGCTGCCAGCCTTTTGAGCACTTTTCCTGATGACAGGGATGCGGAAGAATTATTTCTCTCTTTTATTTTTTATATACATGTATGTACATATTAATATTTATTATTAAAAGTCCTATTGATAAACTTAACCAAAATCAGATACTTGTTATGATGGAACAAACAGACAGACAAGCTCACTTTTTCTTCGTTGCTTTTTATTTATCGAACAGACATATTTAGCTACAGAACCAACCACCACAAATTCACAAAAAATATTTTTTTGTTTAAAAAAGGAATCATCCGCTTATCTATTTAAGGGTGGATTTTCCTCAATACGTACATCCCGTGTTATCTCGCCGGGTTTCGGGGTTTTTTCACACAAACGGACATATCGACACGGTGGAGCGATATCATTTGTATGTGGAGCTCGCCCGGGATGTTCGAGTCTGTGAGGTAGGCAGAGAGCCTGATAGTGGAGATAGATACGTCTTCTTGAGGTCGGGAAAGGATTTTTTTATTTGAGGTTTAACTTTTGTTCGTGTGATAAGACAGAGTGTGTAATTCTGAGGAACTGAAATGCTTTTTGAAGGAAATTGAAAAGGTATTAGGTAATTTTTTAAGGCCTAATATATCGTATGTAGATAGATTCACCGGAATCCATAGGCGGTGACTAAAAAGACATGTGTTGGTTAGTAAAGTAAGGGAAATTTATTACTAAGCAAATTGACTACCTTCTAAAGTTTTCCGTATATTCAAATCACAACTGTCATTCACATAGGGTGTCACTTTGGTTTGTTATCTAGGATTACACACAAGACAGTGGGTGAAGAAAGGTTGAAGGACAAAGTTCTAAAATAATACAAAAACAGGATTCATCTTTTATTCTCAGAATTATATTCTTTACGAGTTAATCTCGTAGATCAAAAACCTGCAAAGTAAGTTTATCCATTTTAACCCATAAACCCACGTAAATTGTTAAGCACAATACAAATGTTGGGTCCAGCCGACCCAGCTGATAACTGATAAACTGGCTTACTGCTTACCTATTTGTATTGTTGGACAACGGAAGATCGGACTCAATCGGAAATCTTTGAGTGCACTCCGGTGAATTCGGGATTTTCGATGATATAGCCCGTTCCAAAAGTATCTGATGAAAGTTTAAATATACTCTGTTTAGGTTAAATTGTTACGCAAATCACTCACTAAAAGAAATTAGTATCAAATTCATCTGTATTTAGAAGGTTTCAACTTTATATTGCAGTACTTTTTCTAACAAGTATTGTTTGAATTACTTTATTAAATTGTATTTGAAACATCTTCAACGATGTATGTAAGTAATCATCATCTGCATAATCTCACCGGACTTTGACCTTCCAGTATAACCGGATGCAGCTGAACACCAGTATTTTACGTGGAGCGACTGCCTGTCTGACCTCTACAGCCCAGTTAGATACTGGGTAACACGATACCGCTAGATAAGACTGGTTGTCAATATACAGTAAGTAATATTTATTTGAACTAGTTATGAACTTGATTCCATGTTAGCAAGGCAGAGAATTTCTTCTTCTTAGAATATCGACTTCAAATGTCTTTGGCCCAAAATTCAGCAGCGCGAACTCCGCTCACTGACGCAGTCGTAAAGTAGGCAGTAGTTTCATTAAAATTCTATAAAATTCATAAATTCTTTAAATTTATTTATTTTATTTTTCTATCATAAATATTAGCATGCTTTATTATAAGACATGTAAATAAGAATAACAAACAAACAAAACAACAAATAAAACTTTATTTATTGTTATTTTAAACTACATTACCTGCCAAAGCCGCATACAATAAACTCAATCAATATTACCAATCAAGAAAACATCTTGAAATATTTTGACTCAATCAGGAGGCTCCACAGACTTCCTTCATTACAATACAATACATAAAAAAACGGGCAAAGCCAAAGTCGGCCTTGTACACTATTGGTTCCGTTCCATCACACAATATTTACAGTAGAGTTAAATACACGACCACAGCTCGTTAGTCTCTCTCTAAATGAGAGAGACTAACGAGCTGTGGTCGTGTTTCGATGACATGTGAGTGTGACATCTACCAACCCGCACTGGGCCCGCGTGGTAGATTACAGCCCACTCCCTCTCGAAGAGAGGAGATCTGTGTCCCAGCAGTGGGAACATTATAGGCTGATTATGCTATGCTTATCCTGCGAAATAAAAACTACATGTAGCACAAAAATAAAAATCAGTCGACCTACAATTTTCACAGTATTATATGTGTATTTCTGTTGTCGCTATAACAGCAAATACTAAAAACAGAACAAAATAAATATTTAAGGGGGCTTCCATACAACAAACCTAATTTTTTGCCGTTATTTTAAATGTAGTGTTAAATATTGTATGGTGGTACGGAACCCTTCGTGTGCGAGTCCAACTCGCACTTGGCTGGTTTTTAAGTTAAGTCTTTTAAATAAGTTAAATAATTGATTCAGACATAATTATTTTTATTAGCAGTGCTGGAACCCTAAAAACATGACAATACGTTTCAAAAAGGGAGAGAAATCGCTCAAAAATCTGTTTTACAAATAGGCAAACAAAAACTAATTTCCTTATTTATTGCGAGGGGTTGAGAGGTGTGAAAGGGGGTGCAATGGGGGTGAAGCGAAATATTTGATTGTTCGATCGTTTTATTGTCAATCGACAATCGACGGAAGTGAGGAAATTGAGTAATAGCTTCAACGACGCTTTGTTTGTGCTGAGTGCGGAGAGTGCGGACTTGAGACTATTTCTAATGATTGGTTTAGGTTTCAGAGAATAATTACTTTTGTATTATTAGAATTTAACAATTCAGAAACCGGAACATGCGAGCAAGAAGAATTAAGAGCGTTCAACCCGCGCGGGCTGGCGTGGCAACGCATTTCTAGTGGGTTTTCGTTATTATTTTATTAAACCAAACTAGGTACTATTTTTTTACAGCCACATACTAGATCGTTGGTAGGTATTTATAAGTTTGTATGTATGGTAGATATTAGAAGTTTGTGTGGTAGATATTTTTCTTTTACAGTTATTTTGTTATTTACTCATACAAATTGACATATTGTCAATTATTATCTGTTTGCAGTACTTATTACGATTAAATATTTTAATTTAAGAGTAAATGTTAAAAATACTTATTATTTATAGATTGACTGTAAAAAATAGTACTTTAATTTTAATTTAATAAAATATTCACGAAAAACCACTAGAAATGCGACGTTGCCAGCCCGCGCGGCATAATGACTGTGACCCTTAGCAACCTGTTTAGGTTGCTAAGGGTCACAGTCATTATGCCGCGCGGGCTGGTATGTGTGTTTACACATACATCAACTCACGCCCTCTCCCCACATGGCGGTAGGCGACAATTACAGAACGTCACCAGCTACGACCCTTTTTTTTTTTTTTTTTTTTTTTTAGGATGGGAAATCATCAAATGACCCCTCCCGCTCTGGGTGGAGCGGAAGGGAGTGTCAGACTCTTACTGACTAAAACCCATCCGTGTTCCTTCCTTAGCCCTTTATGTTCCGGGGCAGCGGTAACCCTTTCGGACAATCCCGCTGCCCCGGCAGGCTTCGGCCCTGACGGGCCCCTCCTTCGATGCTGACATCTCTTTGAGGCGCGCGTGGAACACATACGCGCCGTCCGGCACGGGCCTGGTCCTGATCGGACGGCGAGCTACCCATTACTCGCCGTCCGCAGGCCCGCGCCTACGGTGGCCGGGAGTCGTCACGCGGCTCCCGACGCCCGGAGCGTCTACCGCGGCGGCTGGGACGGGCGGCCCTCTCAGCTCTCTCCCTCGCCCATCCCGCCACCTCCTTCGCTAGCATGACTGCTTCGCAGAAGGAGGTGACTGCCTCCCACTCCCTCTCACCCCGGACCATGGCTTGGACCAGGGCTGGGCGCGAGAGGTCGCCGCCGCTGCCGATCGCCTCTACGAGGACACGGCGGTGCTCTGCCCAAGCCGGGCAGACCTCCACCGTATGCTCCACCGTGTCCTCAGGGCGATCCTCGCAGTGGTGACACCCGGGCGTTTCCTCCCGCCTGATGATGTGCAGGAACCTCCCGAAAGGACCCGTGAGGACCTGCGTCAGGCGGTAGGTGAGGGCGCCGTGACGCCTCTCTAGCCACTCCTCAAAGAGGGGCCTTACCGCCGCTATCGCGGCGTGCCCTGCGCTGGGTTGCGACAGTCGCGCTTTCCATGCCGCCATGAGATCGCGCCGGAGGTCCGTCCGCTCCGCAGCAATTTGCCGCGGAAGCGGGTTTTCCCCCCGGCGTAGTGCCTCCGCGCGCCACTCATACAGGCGCGCGAGGACTATCGCCTCCAGATCCCATGGCGGCAGTCCGGCAAGGCGGCTTGCCGCCTCGCGCGAGATCGTGCGGTACCCCCGTATCAGCCGTATGGCGACCACCTTTTGGGGCGCGTTCAGGTAGTGGGCGGCTCGAAGCCGCAGTGAACGCGCCCACACCGGGGCGCCATATACGGCCATGGACCGCACGACCCCCGCGTAAAGCCTCCGGCAGGAGGCGTTTGGCCCCCTCAGGTTTGGCAGGAGCCGCTTGAAAGCGGCCCCAGCCCGTTCCAGTTTGGGGGCCAAACGTCGGAAATGCTCGACGAAGTTCCACCGGCTGTCGAGGACGAGACCCAGGTATTTCATCGTCGTCTCGACGCCGATGCGAACCCCTCCTACCGTCAGTTGGGATCCCGATGGTGGCCCGTTCCGAAGCCCATGAAAAGACATGGCCTCGGATTTGTGCAGAGCCACCTCGAGACCCAACTGCCGGATCCTCTCCACGACTATCGCAACCCCGCGTGTCATTGCGTCGGCCGCCGCCTGATGCGACCTCCCCTGCGCCAGGACCAGCGTGTCGTCAGCGTAGCAAACTACGCTGACGCCATCAGGGAGGTCTGCCCGCAGCACCCAGTCGTAACCGATGTCCCACAGGAGCGGTCCCAAGACCGATCCCTGTGGGACTTCCATTCCCCATCGCGACCGGGGTAGATGACGGCTCTGTCCGTCAAATACGCCCCGACTATTCGACGGAGGTAGGTCGGCACTCGGTGATACCGGAGTGCCTCCCCAATGCAGCTCCAGGGCAGGGTGTTAAACGCGTTGGCGATGTCGAGTGACACCGCCACGACCACCCCACCCCGGGACACCGCGTCCCCCGTCGTGAGGGCTCTCACGCGCATGATGGCGTCCACCGTAGAGCGCCCCTTGCGGAAGCCAAACTGGCTATTCGCAAGATCCGGCCCCGTCCTCACCAGGTGCCCGACGAGGCGGCCCGCAATCACTCTTTCAAAGAGCTTGCCGACCTCGTCGAGCAGCACGATGGGCCGGAATGCGGACGGAGAGTCCGCAGGGCGCCCTGGCTTCCGAATGAGGACCAGCTTCCCCGTCTTCCAACGGAGTGGAAACTGGCACCTCTCCATACATGCGCTTAAGAGCGCCTCCAGTCGGGGTCCGAGAGCCGTCGAGGCCAGGGCCCAGGCTTTACCCGGCAAGCCGTCGGGCCCTGGGGCGGTATTTTTGGCCTTCAGCCTACATACCGCCACTCTCAGATCTACCCCGGTCACTTCAGGGATGTCGTCGTCGTCGTCCGCGTGGTCCGCTTCGGGCACCGCAATTGGCGGAGCCATAGGCGGGGGAGTATGCTCCCCCCGTGAAGGGAACAGAGCGCTCACCACCTCCTCCACCAGCTGGGGGCGGAGACTCTGCGTCAGCGGGGGGGCCCAGGTGCGGAGTTTGTTCCGCACCATTTTGTAAGGGCGCCCCCACGGATCTCTGTTCAGAGTCTCCAGCATCTCCTCGCGGGCCATATCTTTGGCCCGCTGTACAGCCTCTTGGAGGGCGGTCTTCGCCGCCCTGTACCCCTCGTACAGCTCCGCCTCCGCGGCTTCCGCATCTGGAGGGCGGATGCGTAGCCTGCGGTGCCTGGTGTACAGGTGTCGCGCATCAACGCACGCCTTGCGTAACACTTCTACCTCCTGCGACCACCAGTACACCTGACGTCGGGCGCATCCTGGCCGAACTCGGGGCATTGCCACGTCACAAATCTCGGACATGGCCTCCCGGAACCACTCCGCCTCGTTGTTAATGTCGGCAGGCCTGTCTGGTGATGACACCCAGGCCTGCACGATTGAGGCTTCCAGGAGGAGCTCCCGGTCCAGCTGCTTCAGCGCCCACCGCGGACCACTCGGGGTCTGTTGGACCGGCGCGCTAGAGGTCTGGGCGGAGACGTCGATCCGGATATACCGATGATCGGAATAGGTCTCCACCTCCTCCATGACGCGCCAGTCAATTACTCGCTGTGACAGAGCGGGGCTAGCGAACGAAATGTCCACCACCGACTCGCCCCGCATCCGCACACACGTGGGAACAGAACCCCGATTTAGGACGACCAGGCCTGTTTCCAGAGCCCAGTCCTCCACCAGCTACGACCCTTACATACTCCTTTTGCTTCGTTTATAAGTTCATACAATACATCTGGTCATACACGGACTCCGGTTGCGATTACTGCGCACCTGGCCTGTCTAAAGAACCTATCAGTCCTTTTTACAAATCTGTCCGACTTTAACGGATTTAAATTTAGGTATATTTGGACTTTTGTTAAAATATCTTAAGTGTTAATTGTTAAGTGTTCAGTTGAAATTTGGTACACATATGAATCTCTGTGACCCAAACACAGACGTGTAACGTAAATAAATGAGTTTTGAAAATGGGAGTCATTTTTGAGGGGTAAATAGACAATTAAAAAAAAAAGTTTCGCAATCTGTACCGTGTGACATATCAAATGAAAGGGCATACCGTGAGGATCTCAAATATATTTTTACCATAATTTTAAAATAAATTGTATTAAAGTTATTTAAGACAATAGACGGAAATTTACCATTCTCCCCCCCTTATCTCCGAAACTACTGAGCCTAAAAATTTGAAAAAAAATACAGAAAATAGTTCTATACCTATAGATTACAAGAAAATTAATAAGAAGTCTATGATCTTGAAACAACATGGTAAATCTCTCAATATTGTGCGTACAAACTTACATTTTCAGTTGGAATGTATGGGAGAACATGTTTTTCAACTACAACGTTAATTTTGTTCTTGGGATAAATTCATTCCAACTACGGAACCCTTCATTTTGCGTGGTCCGACACGTACTTGGTCGGTTTTTATGAATACAACGACTCTTCAAAGTTCGTACATTAATTTTAGAATTTGACCCAAGTCCCCAGTCTACCTATAAAATGTCCTAAAGCCTCGTCCGCACTCGTTCTCGAGACATCGAAGGAAATGAGAACTTGAGTAAGAACACGTCTGTTCTGACTGTCTGACCTTCGTCTGACACTGACAGCTTGACAGCGAGCGAATTGAAATCACTGTCTTTGTGGTTTCTATGCAAAGGACTTTAAATTACCATAAAATACGGAATAAATAAATAATTATTAATAATGTGATGTAAAATGGCAATAATTATACCTATTAACTGAAATGTGTATGTACCGCACACTTCTGCTAATCCTTTGAAGAATACACGCGTGATGATAATTTAATAAAAAAGAAGATTCTTCCGACCTTTTTGGATGCAGAGCGGGCACATACCATATTAACAAGTTTCTTTTGTCAACTTTAGGATTAGAAATTACTGTTTGAACGAGTAAATGGTGCCTGCGATTTCGGAAAGGAAAATCTACTTAATATTCCAAAATTCACTTTATTATTCTTATTATTGTAATAATCACACAAATTAACAGCAGTTAACCGATGTAGTTTCGCCGCCAACACTTTAGATGAGTATGGAAACAAGGTGTTTAATTTCACTGACAGACAATGCTCAACCTAAACCGCTGGGTGAAGAAGCTAGAAATTTTACACACCTTCCTTAAATAACGAAGATGGGTACTATGAAAGGATTTTTTAAATTCATCCCTAACGGGTTAAATAGGGAATGCCAGTTTGTTTGGAAGTTCGTCTTTTTGCCGATGACAAATATAATCGGGCGCACGGCTTGTAATATAATAAATAAATATACTATATTGTTTTCATAATTAAATGTGGCAAACAGTAAAAAATCAGCAGAATATAAACTAAACAAAGAGAGCTACAAATAACCGAACCCCGTTAATAACGAAACATTTTTAAATCGAACAAAAAAGTGTTGTTTTCACAAATAAATATGACTTTGTATTCACAGAGCGTGGGCCTACATCCTTAGTCAGAGTTATCCAACAAAAAGATGTGCAGAAAGTACACTCTGCGGTATCAGCGATGTAATGAAATCAGAGTTCCTTAACGTAGTATCTTCTGACTAACCCTGCCAAATGCTATCTAATTCAAAATAGTTTGTCTGCCCAGTTTATGAAACGTCAGAAGCTATGCTCACGGTTCCAATTGATCGTTGCCTATGTAGTAGAGTCGACAAGAAACTCTACGGGCTACTTCTAATCCGGGTCAACAAATGGAAATTTTGATTTGTAGGTTAAACAACACACTCACAGTCACAAAATAATTATGAAGGGATTCATATTGTGTTGCTTCGAAATGTATCTACTCTAAAACTTAAATAACGCAATGGATTTCAATGTTGAATTGTCAAAATCTCCTTCAGCAGATTGTGGGTTACCCAATTTAGGCTGCCGTTTTACCGAATGCGAATTTGCATTTATCAACACGAATTCCAGCCTTGGCATTTGGCAGAGCTGCACAGTTCGATGTCGTCATGTTAAAGAACTATAGCGAAGGGTTTCAAAAGCTTCACCTCTTACGAGATATAACATGGCATTGAGAAAACACTTAATAAAAATCATCCTCATTTTCAATGGACCTTTTCCACCATTCCTGTTACATGTCCCCACTCTTTGTCCGACATGGGCAGCAAAGGTTTGATTTAATGGCACCCGCGGCAATAAACAAATTTATTAAGTGAATATCCCCAAATGGCATTCGGAATTGGATTTTTTAAACAAACACGAAGGTAAATCGAAAATGTCGTCGGCAGGTATGGCTAATGTTCAGTATGGGAAATTTAAAAGGATATGCAGGTATGAAAACAAACGATAAAAGGCAAGATATTGCTTTACAAATGTATCTGTGGGTTTGGCCTTCTGTTTAGATTTGGCGAAAATAGGTATTATTTTGGTCTGACAAATATAGATAAAAAGTCTACAATATGTATTTTTTGGGTCCGTGTCTGAGAGGTCATCCTACCGCACACCATCTTCATCAGTTCAGCTGAAACCCGTCTACTGCTGGAGATAGGCCACCCTCAGCACCGCCAGGTCGACCGGTTCTGTGCTTCGCGAATCCAGCAGATTCCTGCGGAATTCACAAGGTACTGCCGCGCATATTGGGCATCAATTACAATCATAAATAATACAATATTCAAATCTTGTAAACTTCATATAATTCGAAAGCAAACGCTTGTTTTTTAAAGTAATTCATCTCGGATTTACACTTCGGTAGCGTTTGAAAATTGAAGATATGTTTATATAATGAACACTGCAGGGCAGATTGACAACGTTATTTAATGCTATATTATAATCAACTGTATTGTTTATGCCTTGGAAGACCAGAGAAAGAGTGATCTCAACAGCTGGCGAGACCACAGTCACCCTCCAACATACAATACCTACCATTATCAAAATGGTATTATAACTTGTCACCACGTACCTTCACAGCCAAGATAAACTACATTACCAACAAGAGCACCTGCTCGTAACATAATAGCCTTGGAAAACAGAAATAATCACCTTAGCCGAAATCGGCATTGAAATCTAGGTTTATTATATACTATCCATACTAATATTATAAACGCGAAAGTGTGTTCGTCTGTTCCTCTTCACGCTTAAACCGCTGAACCGATTCAGATGTGGTATAGAGACAGTTTGAGTCCCGGGAAAGGACATAGGATAGTTATTATCTCGATATTTCCACTAGAAACTTATGCGGGTGAGACTGCGGGGCGCATCTAGTAATAATAATATTATAAAGAGGTAAAATTTGTTTGTTAGTATGTAGGAGGGTAATGTCCGGAACTACCAGTCGGATTTCAAAAATTCAGTTCGCATTTGATAGCCCAACTCTTGAGAAAGGCTGCTATTTAACATCACGCTACGACCCTTAGGAGCCGAGCAAAAGGAAAAAAGACAGAAAGAACGCTAAGCGAAAACGAAGTAGTAGCGATGCAATGCGGAATTTCGGTCGGGGGCCGAAATTTCACGCGGAAGAAGTCGCAGGCAGAAGATAGTATAATATTATGCCTACAAGCTGGATTGGGTGAATGGGTACCAAGACAACATGAAAACCGATAGGTGTCAGTAAGTGCAGATTGGTGCAACATTCGATTTGATCCCAAATTGTTATTAGTGTTTGTGGTTTACGCCAATCTTGATAATTCGGGAATTCGCACAATTAGCCGGATTGGTGCGCAGTAATAGTAATTAGCTAACAATGGGAATAGGTATCTAGGCACGAATAAGTTAGGGAGATTAAGTTGAACTAGCTAAGGTCTACTTTTGAATAAATTGTGACGATTCTTTACTGGTGCCATGGTGTATGAAGCATACATAATAACTTCACTCGTAACGTTCAAGTGAACGAACCTAAGTCAGTCATTATTCGCAATCTGCCAGTTTAACACATATAGCTATGTTATTATTGTACCTTGTGCATACTATAATATAAATACAGTCCAACACCACCACAAACAATAATTCTTAAGTACTACAATAATTATTCCGAGGCCAGAAAAGACAGCGAACCTTGTTGACCGGCCGGTTGATCTTTTGATCTTTACAGGAGGTACTACCATTCTAGTAGTATCAACACGAAATTCGAAATAATCTGAATTTTAGTTAATAGATATTTTCTAATAATAACGTTAATAGATACCTACACTTTACCATAAAGTGTGTCCAATTTACACAAACCTAGTTTAACGTGCAATACAGTATAAAGGTACTCATCCACCGTAGCGCCCTGGCCCCAAAACGCAGCGCGACCAATTTGCGACCGTGACGGATGGCGACCAATTAAATTGTTGGACACTCGGTGATACATGGTCTGAAAGTTGAAGAACATTTTGTCAGCCTTCTTTTATTTAGCGTTATCTGGGTTTAATGTGCTAGGTGGTCTATTGGTTTTTAAATACAAATCGCTAAAGTTGTATTAAAATATGATTATTTGCTAGAATAAAGAAATAAAATAAGTATATTCCCACTTAATATGATGCATAAAACTAATAATAAAATAAACATTTTGAATATATGCGTCACATTCACAGGAAAGGGCTATCAAAATAAATGCTTTTATTTTGACTTAGTTGCCACTAATAAAAATAGAAAAGTCCTTTGACAAACAAATAAATAAATAAAAAACACTACCATTAATAAATGTAGTTATATAAAGCGTACAAAATATAAAATTTAAAATTACAATATTCCATTACGCACGACCCACGCACAGAGGCTCTACATACTTAAATAAAGTTAAATTATGTTATCTGAGGCACAACTGTCCCAGTGTCTTTTGACATTAATTTATTAACATAACTTGATTATCTTGTCAGTGTTTAGCGAATTACGTATCATTATGTAATTATAATCGTAACCGTTAACTTAACACCAACTTTATCTGGGTCACAAAAAGAATTAAAGCAACTTGCAATAATTTAATTATATTTCTCCAATTTTTGTACTGCGTATTATCTGTAGGCGCGATTCGCGAGACAAAAGCCAATCGAGTGTCGTCAAGTAATTGACGGGCCGCTGTTGTATCTCTCTCCTTGTCTAACACACGCAAATACCACATGCGAGAGCAAGTCAGATATAGAGGAAGACCGGAAAAAGAAAATTTTTTTAATACGAAGCTCCGCACTTTGAATGTTAAGTGATTAATTAACGCTTAAGCAGCTTTTTGTTAACGTTTATTTTTATTAAGAGCTAATGGAATTACGAGTGTGGTTCCTGGTAATGAATGATGCCATCCTTTTTATTATTTTCTTACTTTTTGGACTTTTTACGATAACTATGGGATGGGGGACTAAGCTCTATACTTTTATTGATACCGAAATCTGTAAGGATCGCATTTTTTGAGCTCTGTCTAGAACGTAGATGTGCTGTCTTCTACAAATACACATAATCAGCCTAACACGTTCCCACTGCTGGGACACAGGCCTCTTCTCTTCGAGAGGGAGTGGGCACCACCACGCGGGTACAGTGTGGGTTGGTAGATATCACATGCCTTCGAATTTTTGGTTCTAGGACATGCCGGTTTCCTCACGATGTTTTCGTTTACCGTTTTGAGAGCAATCTGTACCTAATTATAATATTGAGCTCTCGACAAAACATTGTTAATTGTAAAATCAAATCAGAGCCAATCAAGCTAATCAGAAACCAATGAACTAATTACAAATTCCCCTGCAATTGAACTTCGACCAATCAATGACAACATAAACAAACGAACACAAACCCATTATATTATTGTTGCAAAATTGCTGACACATTGTGGAACTAAACATTTATTGTGAAAATCTAACAAACAATATTATCTATTCCATTTGTATGGTCGCTAGTGCACTCACCAGGGTTGCCAACTGTTTTTTTTTTATTGCACCTTTAAAATTAGACTTAGTAATTAGTTTGAGAAAAGGTGAAAAAGTTTAGCAGGCGGATCGCACACTACAACTCGCCACGGGACGTGGCGTGCCAGTGCGTATTTATTGAATTTGTATGTAAGAAATCAGGCACTCATATGAAATCTCACACACTTGCACTTCGGACGATTCGGCGCGGGCAAGTGTGCGAGGTTTCCTAGGATTTCATATACATAAAGAATTCTAAAATTCGTTTCGTTCGACGCGTTCGGCTCGGATAAGTGTGCGTTCACCTTTATCTGTACCCCGTCGCCGGGCTCATTGTAGTGTGATCCGTATTAGCTATTAAAAAAAAAATTGTTAATACCTACTCTAACTAAAATGGTCAATTTAGTCACGTGAGCAAAGCCATAGGCACAGCTACTTATGTTAGGTGCATTTGTTTTTTTAATGTGTATTTTATGATTACAAAAATACATAAAACATTGCAGCAGCATACCAATAAAGCACATTTTTTTGCGTGCAATAAATTATAGTAGTTTGACTATAATTTTTTTTTCTTATAAATGGCAGGTCTCAGCTCAATAATTATGTTATAAAAATATAGTAGGGTCGGCAGCCCTAGCATACACTAACGTGGCTGTGTGAACCGGGCCGCGGCGGTCGCGCGGTCACGCGGACGTGTGGACGCGCGGGCGTGAGGACGCGCGGGCGTGAGGACGCGCGGGCGTGAGGACGCGCGGGCATACAAATTATATTAGCAACGAAGTAGGTAACTATTGGGTTTTGAGGATATCGTGTTTGAAATAAAGTCACAATATAACTCGAACATCATAAATAGACTAACACGGATTTAACTAGATATTTGATGGTTTTACTTTTCGTTGCAATCTGTTTAAAGCCAGATATATCTTTTATCCGTGGAATAAAATTGATGTCTGACAGTTCCAGTAATATGGAAAAACTATTAAAAATTTATTGTTTGGTGGAATTCGCCTTAAGCGTCAGAGTACCCCGCGAAAATCTTTTTCTGCAAATTGCAGCAGGTCAGCATCAGGTAGTATATTGATGTGATGAGATTCCCTTAATTCGATTCTATTATTTATAGAATTATAATCATATAAATCATCAATACATCTCTCAAAGTTCATATTACCCTACTGAATGACTATAATTTCATGAAATTATGTTTGTATTGCTGATCCTAATGATTAATTATAATTCTGTAAAGTCATATTATTTACGGTCGTGAATCATATTCTTCAATAGACAGCCTGACACTGACCTGCAAATGGCAAAAAAACGTACGAAAAGTATTTCGCGGACTACCTTGGCGCATCCCCCATATCCCTAGTAGTATTTTTAATAGCTTTTTAGGGTTCCATACCTCAAAAAAAAAAACGGAACCCTTATAGGATCACTCGTGTGTCTGTCCGTTAGTCTGTCACAGCCAATTTGCTCCGAATCTAATGGACCAATTAAGTTGAAATTTGGTGCACAATATGAATCTCTGTGACCCAAACACAGAAGTGTAACGTAAATAAATGAATTTTGAATATGGGGGTCATTCTTGAGGGGAAAAAGAAAATGAAAAAAAAAAAAAAACGCAATCTGTACCGTGTGACATATCAAATAAAAGGGCTTACTGTGAGGATCAAAATTTTAAAGTAAATTGTATTAAAGTCATTTAAGAAAATAAACGAAATTAGACCATTCTCCCCTTATCTCCGAAACTACTGTACATAAAATTTTGAAAAAAATACTTAAAATAGTTCTATACCTATAGAATACAGGAAAACCTATAAGAAGTCTCAGGTCATAAAAACATGGTAAATCTCTCAATATTGTGCGTACAAACTTACATTTTCAGTTGGAATGTATGGGAGAATTTGTTTTTCAACTACAACGTTAAGTTTGTTCTTGGGATACATTCATTCCAACTACGCAGTCCGAGACGCACTTGGCCAGTTTTTGTTAGTATGGATTGTAGCATGTGGCAGAAGTTCTGTTGTTTCTATACCCCTATGAGAAAAAGGCATTTACGCCTTGTTCTCATGAGGGAATGTATGTGTATATCTCTATCAATGCCCTAAATGGACGGATTTTTATTTGACTTTAAATTAAACATGTTGTACGACGAAAATACGCTTTATTTACAGTAGTAGTTTCTAGTTTCATAATTTGCCAGCAGACTGTAAATTTTGATATCATTGCAATCAATAAAAGGCAATCCACTCTCAAAATAGTTGGCTGCACTGTTCAGTAGCGCATTATTAACGATTAACGCACGCTAAACACGCGAGCAAGCATCGCGTCTGTGTGTAGGTGGCCTACGCAGGGTGGATCGCACTGTTTTTGGAACAGTGAAATAATTAACCAGTTATTTAGTTAAATAATTTACCTATTTTAAACTATATGTAAATGCAATAAATAAACTAGAAAAAAAATACTGTTATTTGCGGTAAGCATGACGCAGAGAAAGAACACAATTTTTTTTTCTAACGTAATTATTTATTTACGTATTATTTATTTTTCAGACAAAGTACATTCCGTACTTTGTCTGAAAAATAAATGAATTATTGCTATTATTAAAAATATTGGGGTAGAAAATGCGTCACATCCACGCAAAACAGTCATCGCTCAGCATAATGATAACTGAGTTATTTAAGCCTCTCTGTATGTGTGTATGCTACATTTTTAGGAATTGAATAATGAAAGAATATTGGTTTCATTAGCTACAGACGTATGATGGTTTTCATCGCTGAAAATAATATTCTTTTAAGGGAGATGCGAAGTGTCAGTGTCAGTTCATGTACCTAAATAATTGGATTAAATGATCTTAGAGGTTTATTTTTATTTATTTAAAGGGCTTTGTCGCTTAGCGGCCACATCGCCCAATAGAAGTTTATTTTGATTTTGTTAATTATTATAATTCTGTAAAGTCATTTTCTTACGGTCGCGAATTATATTTTAATCAATATTCAACATGACCATGACCTGCAATTTGCAAAAAACGTAAGAAAATATTAATTTCGCGGGCCATCTAACGCATTTCCCTTAAAGTGAAAACCTCTGTCTGTGTGGTTAGTTTTCTACGGCATAACGATCAAAATTGGGTTAATTCTCTTTTGAAAAACTAAATATAAAACTTAACTATATCGCGTCAAGAATTCCAGATACACAGATTTTTTGTAGCTAGTACAAAATAAATTATTTGTTTCCATAGTAACATTTTACGTAAATGATAATATTTATTGAAAGGCTTCCCGTCACCGATGTGTATCGTTTGATCAGCGACGCGAGCTTATTGCGTCCTTTTTCGAAAGGGCCGCGTTCATTAATGTTGACCTGCCATTTATTTACTTGCTGTTGATATTTATTTAATACACATAATAATTATTATCACAACTGTTTCTCATTTTAAATAACAATAATATTGTTGGAAAACCAAATAAAAATGAATAAATTTCGCAACTTATGTTAAAGTAATGTAATGAGCGGATAAACTTACCGGTAAACGGTCAAAATTCCCGACTCCAGGCTACTGAGAATATACTAATAGAAAAAACTAAGTAACAGTTTGAGATTGACCAACTTCATATTTTTTGTAAATCATCATTAGCATCGTATAGGATCGGGTATCGTGTACCAATTTGATCACCTTTGATCATTGATGCGATATTATTTACCGGCCATTTGGGACGAACCATTGGGACCTCGTTATTTTTGTTTTCCTCAAAAACTGACCTGTGAGTTATTGGGAAATTTAGATTTTTTTATCAACTTATTAAAAGCAGTTTTATGTTAACTGAAATAAAAATATTTTGCATCCCCAAAGTGGTAGTCAACGGCATAATATTCAAATCAATAGGATTATTTACAAAAAAAAAAAAATGATATGAAAACTTGTAAGACGATTTCAATAACAACTATAATTGATGCCGCATTAAACAGATAAAAGTTTTATTTATTATCTTGCTAAGCCAACTGTACCGACAACAGTCCCTGTGCCATGAGTACACAGCACGCAGTAAATTCGCGCGTATTTGTTGCGTGTGTTGACGTGAACGGGATTGTTCAGTGATTGTACCATTGCACACTGCTACACTGTATCGCTGTATTGCTGTCCTACTACTGATTAGCTGTTTTACTAGCGTTGTAGGTACTCTGTGGAAATCTACATACTGAACAGATTGGTTGTACAGTAGGGGAAATTATTGACACGTCCTTACGTCAATTTAGCCTTGGATCGAAAACAGTGGGATGATACAGGTTAACAGTAACTTGCTATATTATAGCCATAACATACAACTGTCAAAGAATGACAGTTGTGATTTGATTAAAGGCTGATAATGTGTTGGTAGACAGTTTGCTTCACAATTATTTTTCCCTGATAAACCGACTTCCAAAAAGGAGGAGTTTTATAATTATTAAACTTCATTGCGTTCAGCAAAAGCTGATTGGCTAACTTTTTTGCTAACATGACCTCTTTTATGCGGACATAAGAGACGGATACTGAATGGCAATAGTCGCACCCCCATATAACATGAGACTAATATAACTGGCGAAAAGTAGGTGTACTATAGGTACACCTCTACCTAACCCTTCGGGGGTACTGACGCGACTTTATGTTATGTGTGTTAAGAGAGACGGAAGATTATGTCCTATTTATGTTGACAAACAGTTGAATCATTTCTCCGGGACTCGTCGATCTTCATTGTAGATTCTGGATTTCAGGAGTTGCAACGGCTGGACATATTGTGGTAGAATTGTCCTATAAATAATCCGTTTAGGGGTAGCACAGGAGAGCGGTGCGTTCTACGGAATAACCGGATACGTGTTAATACTCCCAGTGCTGTGCAGTTTCAACCAATTGATTCTACTAGGACATTCCGAATGTCGTTAGCAACCATTTTGAGGCCATGACAGCCACACACTGGGGCCGTATTATGACTTATTAAGGGCACCATTTTTCCAATGTGAGAGAGAGATGGAGCTATACAAGGGGGAAAACCATACCTGCAGCAAGCAATTGTAATATGAATAAATATATAAATGTTAAAGCACCATACAGGATAAATCTTAACGAGAACTGAGTACCAACTAAAATATAAATAAAACAAATGAAACACGACTTCACCTCTCCGATGAACTCACACGATTGTTATTTATCCTCGCGACATCCGTCAACAGTTATCGATACACATCAAACATGAGTATTACAAATAACAGCCAGTGTCCATGTCCATATGTCCAGTGTCCAGTGGTGGACAGTGCACCCACATCGGAACAAGCGTGTTTATTTTCTTTATTTGTGCGCGGATTGTTTGCGTCATTGCGTTTGTACACCGGTTGTGTACTGTTGATGGATGTGATACTGTAAAATGGTAGACTGTCATTGTGAATGTTATAGTAACTTGCTGTAGCCCGTGAGTTTACTCGCTTCGTGAGAAAAGTAGTCCAGTACCCAAATAAAAAGAAATCTGTGTGTAAATTCAGAACATGGTCTAACTGTGTCTCAATGAAATCCAAATCATGTCAGCCTATAAAGCGTGATTGAGTAACTGTTATCGATAGCATTTAATTAAAAAGGCTTCATGACGTGACGTCTGTCACGTGACAGCCGCTCGCACTTCGCACAACAATCGAACGTTTAGTAAAAAGCGTTGCATTAGTTGATCGGTTTCAGTACGATCCAATCCAGCTTGACTCTTGCTGCCCTCCGTTAGTCCTGAGACGAGCCGTACCCTGCTGGAGGTGCCCTTAGTCGCTTTATTTATAAGGTTTATAAGCAGGCTGGAGGCCTTCATTTATTAAGGCATCTATATATTTTTAGGACATCGCCAAACGATGGTCAATTGCACGTGCCTAGGGGGCTGGCCCGTTTTAGGTCCAAGAATCAGCATTGCCATTCAGCGTGACAATTTTGCTCACGCTATACACTTCATATAAACTTCACTTTTTAGTGGGTCATAGAGATATGAAATAATTACACTTTAAACCGTGCAGAAGCACTACTTCCAGGTATTTTATAATAACAAGATTTTATAGTAATTTACATTTAATGAAGTAATTACTTATGTATGCTTTATGCAATGACATATACAATGATATTATATTTATATACAATGACATTTTATTACATTAAGTATGAATAATGGGGTTCTGTCTCTATTTTTAATTTGAATACCTGGTTCCTGAGGACTTTTTCAATTTAATCAGCTGAAGCAAAGAAAAGAATTATTATTTGGCATCAGATCGTGAATCATGACCACACTTTAGACTGGACTGGACTGGAGCCGAGAACACGTGATTAATAACAACCGCACGGGCCAGCCGACCAGGTTAAGCTACGCTTGCCACAGTTGGTCCGTGGATAGGTGACCATCTTTGCATATCAAGACCCCTCCGTGCCTCAGAAAGCACGTTAACCTGTTGGTCCCGGATGGCAGTCGTTACGGATAGTCAGAAGCCCAAAAATCTGACAACCAGTCTTACCAAGGGGTGTCATATTACCCAGTAATTGCGTTGTGGAGGTCTGATAGGCAGTTGCTTAATAATGGTATCCAGCTGTATCTGGTTAGACTGGTAACCGACCCCAACATAGTTGGGACAAGGCTAGGTAGATGATGAATACCTATACTTTATTGTACCTGCTTTGAAAGGCATAGATTGAGGAAACAAAATACATTCGAAGAGTAATAACAATAGTAATAATGTTACGCCATTTTCTTAGGGGGGGGGGGGGGGGAACTACATTTTATTTTGATTTGCTTACGTCGTCTCGTTCATACATCACATCAATTTCATTGGTTATAGGAAGACTATATTCCAGAAATTGCTTCGAGCAAACTTATAAAGTCAAAACCCGTCTTTCTATTTAAACCTGTCTGTAAAAGATTAATGTAATTTGACTTAAATTTACTGCATCTTCGTTGGATAGTGATCGAAAGCGTGACAGCTGATCACGGGTCATGGGTTCGATATTCGAGTTTGGAAAAGTGTCATTGAGATTATCCACCAAGAAGTTTGCAGTAGCAGTCCGGAGTTTGGGTGTGCATGAATAATGGAAATAGGCTTGCCCAAACATAATCGGTGAAATGAGTGGGTGATAGGCACTTTACACCTCTGCCTAACCCTATGGAAAATACAGGCGTGATGTTATGTATTGTGACTGCCTCGTTGGAGTAGTGGTCGCAATCGCTTCTGTTGATCATGAGGTCCTGGGTTCGATTCCCAGGTCGGGCAGTGTTGTTGGGTTTTGCCATCTGGAATTTCTCAGGGGCTGTGCGGCGGCTGGATTTGTATCCGTTTAATGGTAATAGGCTCGCTATTACATGGGACTTAAACATAACTGGCTAAATGTGGGTCCGCCATCCACATTTAGCCAGTTATGTAGGCATTTTACGCCTCTGTCTAACCCTAAGGAAATACATTGTTAGGTATTTTTTTTATTTATTTATTTATTAATAAAAACAAAACATTGTCAATACATTGTTAGGTATTTTTTTTATTTATTTATTTATTAACTTATATTGCCAGTTTGCACCACACATACAAGTTAGGTATGATTTTGTTTTAACATAAGTCGAGTTGTTACTCAACAGTGACATTATTAGCAATAACAGTACACATTATACCGCAACTTACGAACCGCTGTATCTATTGGTAGGTAGAGCAGTGGCACCACCGCACCTGCAGCGTTCGGGTATTTAGCGAGCATTCCAATCATAACTTAGTTATAACTGTGGACTTGTGTACTAATGTATCTATTTGTGTACTATCTGTGTATTGATGTCGGTATTAGTAGAGTGATAGAGTTGGAAAACATAGGCGTATACAAGCGAAGCATATTCGTTAATATTTGTTTTGGTTTTCGAGATACTGCAGATAATCCTAGGATTATGTGCAGTATCTAGCGTAAATAACGCAATGAATGTTGTCGAATTGACAAAATTAATAACATTGTAATTTTTTGTGCAGGTTTCCTCACGATGTCTCCTTCACCGATATCAGTGATATACAAAATAAACTTCAGCTCGATATAATAATTTAAACATTTTAGAAATATTTTCGATCCTCTCCATCGCTTATAAAGTGATGCTACGAGTACCTTTACTAGTACTTTAGCATTTCACTCGCTCCAGTCCCTTGCCAGCGTGTCACCATCTATGACATGACACGTGCTGTCTGAATCCCTAAGATGTACCTGCTATACGGACACTAGAAGTGTGGTCCATGCACACAGACACAATGTGAATTTAAACGTAATAATTATGGAGGAGAAATAGTGAGGCCAGCTTTAGTGTGACTAAATGGTAGGTAAGTACTGTAGAGATAATAGCCTATTTGGTGCTTACAAACTACCTCAGCGAGTCCGTTATAAATAAGTGGCACAAATACGGGACAAACATTAATTTGGTTTAAGATTAGAATATAAAACAAGTAGGGGTCTCCATAGCTGACAAACAGGAAGAAAGAATACAAAAAAATATAAAAATGTAATAACGTAAATTCCATTCCAGGAATAATTAAGAATGTTATACCTATATAACAAACTGTCGTTTAACAGGGTGCATAGTGAACTCATACTCCATAGAAAAGGGAGGATCCTCCGACCAGACGGGTGTCGCGTCTGGTGGGTAACTGCCCGCTGATTCATGTCGGGCTGTTGTATATAATAATATGCTAGACGCGTGGTAAACTCTGCTTGCGAGATGCAGGATTTTGCGAGCTCGCAGGAGCTCTCACAGTACCCAAGTATAGATGGATATTTGTGTTTGTGTGAATAAATCGAGTGGTACTACCTCCTGGAAGATATGGAAGCCATAAAGGCTTTGGTTATCAACTTTTTCGCAATTTCGAATGATTAACAAAATTGACAAGTGGAACAACACCTGAAGCCGTTTTTTCTATATCGTCATTGTAATATTTCTCTATTGAATTAAAGTCACGCACAACATCCTAGAGCCGAAATCTCTGCATATACACCGTAACACAAACTAATCTAATCCCTCAATCCTACCGCAGAGCGTGAAGTGATCGTACCTACGTTGACACAGATTATAAAGGATGCAGAAGGCCAGCTGCATACAACGAGCGAGCAATGGCGCACGCACACATAGACGCGTACCCACGTACGGCGATCTCGAACAAATGCCAGTCGCCGCTTGCGCTCACTGTATGGTCTGTTCCGAAAGTATCTGATGAAAATGTAAACAAATGGATCAGAAAACGAACCCGTGGAAGCCAATTTGTGGTACTAGTTACAAATTGAGTGCTTTGATTATTTGAAAACTTACAAAAATTTTATCTTAAAGTGTTTTTCATTTGACATTATGAGTTTAATTTTATAACCTCAATTTTTATCTATGACTTTCCTATTATAATTGAATAATGAATAATATTCAAATAATAATTCTTGGGAAAAGTGGTGACATATAAAGTTGAAATCTAAATAGGTACATAATAATAAAAAAAAAATGTAATGTAATAATATTCTCTTTAGTAAGTGAACAGTCACAGTAACGGGTAGGGAGGTTGAATACGTTGATGAGTATCTCTATCTTGGTCAAATAGTCTCTTTCCAGGCAAGACAAAATAAAGAAGTTGCAAGACGCACCGAAAATGCCTGGAAGAGCTATTGGGCCATGAAAGACCTAATGAAGGGTGATCTTCCTTTGTCCCTTAAGAGAAGACTCATGGACGTGTGTATACTTCCCATCCTCACATATGGTGGTCAGACATGGTCTTTGACAAATCAGCAGAGGTCCACACTCGAGGTTTGCCAGAGGGCTATGGAACGGAGTATTCTGGGTATCAAACTAACAGACCGGGTTAGGAATACGACCATCCGTTCCATCACAAAGATAACTGATGTCACTTGGAAAGCTGCCACGCTAAAATGGAACTGGGCTGGACACATCTGCCGCATGTCAGACGAACAATGGGCCAAACTTACGACCCAATGGGTCCCTCTTAATGGCAAGCGACATCGTGGCAGGCCTAGACGGAGATGGCGGGATGAGCTAGACTCCTTCAACAAGAACTGGTCCTCAGCAGCTCTGAGCAGAGAGAAGTGGAAAGAGAGTAGGGAGGCCTTTGCCTTGCAGTGGGACATCACAGGCTAATAATAATAATAAGTGAAGAATTTATCCTAAACAATTTGTTTACACTTTCACCAGATTATACAAATACAGACGCGTGTCTGCCTTCTGAATTTATTTATTCTGTGACGTTGGTCCTCTACCATCTAGATCCGCAGTAGGCAACAATGGCTTGCCAGCCATTGTCTGCAATATTGTTCAAATTAATTGGCGACTTCAAGTGCCATCCGCTGAGCAGTTGAGTAGACAATGTGTGTGGATCGGTTGTAGCTATGACGAATTGTATAGGAAATATAAATAAATATATTTCCTATACAATTCGTCGTGGTGTATGCGAATGCGAATAAATCGTCGTGGTGTCTGCGAATTTGTCTGTTTTAGAGTTTGAGAGTTAGTCCAGAGGTTTACAGCTTTCAAGAGAGCAGGTTCATGGTTAAAAGCTTATTTAGAACCAAAACTTAGTTTACTTATCCTTATCTATGATATCAACCTTCACAGATTCAGTTTTGGAAGAAAATATCTGTCAATCATTCAACTCAAGGCTAGGTGACAATGTTCTTAGGTACTCTTGCTAATTGCGAGTCGATTTGAGACCATAACGATCACGATGTTTTTGCGTTACCATAAGTAAGCTGGACTTAAAAAAAAAACACATTGCACAAGATGAGTATATAGTTAGGATGATATGCTTTATTGTGCACTAAAAGTGTTAACACTGATGCATAATACTTAACCATTAATTTTAAGGGTTAAGCAATAAACTTCACTTTACGAAATTTGTGCATCAAAATGGATATCCCACTAGTAAGTAAACATCTTAGGCACTACTACAACCTCCCAATATTCTTCGAACACTATAATAACAGCAAGAGTAAACCCAATCCCCAATAGGAGCTCTAACCACTAACCAGAATGCAACATGATCGCTCATCTCCCACCAGCCACAATACGCGACTACACGCCATTGCGCGCCACTACACGCCAACTTAGTTCAGATTCCGTCAATCAGTATTAACTTAGGTACTCACTGCGGGAGTACTGCATGCAAATATTCTAATAGGGTATTGTAGACGATTTTGTAATATTGAATAGCTGATTCTTACGAATTGCTACCAGATTACCTTGCTATACTTTTTAAGTCTAATAGCTGAAGAATATTTTCAAATCGGTTAGACAAACATACACATTTTATCTTATAATTATGCAAACAAATATCAATCTACTATAACTATTCTTTAGAATATACTAGCTGTTGCCCGCGACTTCGTCTGCGATCCAAGATGATAAGTAGCCTAGGTATGTCCTTTTCCAGGTCATGGTCTACCCATGTGCCAAATTTCATCTAAATCCGTTGAGCCTTTTTAACGTGAAAGCGTAACAAACAAACTTACTTTCGCATTTATAATATTACTAGCTTTTGCCCGTGGCTTCGCCCGCGTGGAAGTCAGAAATTTGAATTTTCATATCCCTAACTTAATAAATAACAGGTTTATTATACAAAATTTCATCCCCTATATCCCCCCCCCCCAAGGGATATTATTGATACAAAAAGTAGTTTATGTCCTTCCCCGGGATGCAATCTATCTCTCGGCCAAATTTTATCAAAATCCGATTAGTGGTTTAGGCGTCAAAAGGTAACATACATACTGACAGACAGAGTTACTTTTGAATTTATATTATTAATGGGGATATATTAAGATAGTTAGGAGGATGAAAAACCGGTCTATCAACACTCTAGACTCACAAAATTTATTAGGCTTCAAAAAAACTAAACTCTAAAGATAATTCAATCATGATTCGAAAGACACGTGGCGCCATCTATTATCATAATAACGTTATTGTTGATTTCCTCGGGAACAGCACCTTTTTTCGGAATAAGGTACACTATGTCCGTTTCTGTATACCTGACAACGTATATGCAAAATTTCAGGATGATCGGTTCAGTGGTTTAGGCGTGTTATGGTAACAAACAAACAAACTTACTTTCGCATTTATAATATTTAGCTATGATAGGATTAGGATTACTTAGGATTTAGGTATTATTATTTTGCCGTGGTTCGGAAAGCACGTTAAGCAGTTTGTCCCGGCTGTCATTCGCGGATCTTTGACAGTCGTTACGGGTAGTCAGAAGCCCGAAAGTCTGACAACCTGTCTTAACAAGGGGTATCGTATTACCCAGTAACTGGGTTGTGGAGGTAAGGTAGGCAGTCGCTCCATGTAAAATACTGGTATTCAGCTGCATCCCGTTAGACTGGAAGCCGACCCCAATATAGTTGGAAAAAGCCTAGATAGATGATGACGTTATCATTATTTTGTATCACTAATCCATTAATTTTATAAAAGACTAGCTTCTGCCCGCGACTTTCGCGCAGGAAAATTTCTTGTTCCTGCGACCCACCCCGTCGCATCGCATCTCCTAACCGCGAGCGCGCTATCACTTCGTTTTCCCACAGCATTATTTCTGATTTTTTTCTTGCTGCTCGGCTCCGAAGGGTCCTAGCGTGATGTTAGCCTATATAGCCTTCCTCTAGAATTGAGTTATAAAATGCATGAAATATAAAAAAAAAAAAAAATGATAAATACGGATTTTTTTTAAAAGAATACAGATTTTCTCAACTCATACTTCAAGTGCTTCAAGTAACAACACTACCAGCGGTCGTTGACCCCCCAAAAATCCACAAAATCTTACTTATTTGTTTTAATTTTATCGTGTTTAAATATCGATACCCACCACGTCTGCAAAGTTTCGCAAATTTAATTTAACCCTGTATAAATAGAACATATTCGGGTTAGTTACACCATTTAAAACTGGCTGGAAATAAAAAAAAAGTGTTTAAAATGATTTTCCAATTTAATAATTTTGTAATATTCATTGTTATTCAGCATGGTAAATGATTTGATTTGGACCGATTTTTATGATCTTTGATTTTTTGAATTTTCTCCGCCCTGAATAGTAGAATTTAAAACATGGGAAAATTCACAAATATATTTTAAACGGAACGGCTTTTTTGATGATATCTCGAGATCGTTGGTTCTGAGATGGTAAGAAGCTCGTCGGGTTAGCTAGATATGGTTCCGTACCAAAATAGTAGAAAAGGAACCCTTAATGGTGCGACTCAGTCTGTCTGTCTGTCCGTCTGTCACAACTGGATAACTCAAGAACTACTAATCCTATCAACTTTAAATTAAGATCAGCTTTAGATGACGTTTGCCCAGCTATTAACTATGAAAGAAATAAAAATATATTTTTATTTTTTGCAACAGGGACTGAAATGGGTGCGGAAAAATTCGAAGTGGGGCTACCAGAGCATGTGGGGTATCCTATGAAAGAGCGCAGTTTTCGCATTCTCAAACACTTTTTCTTTTTTAGGGTTCCGTACCTCAAAAGGAAAAAACGGAACACTTATAGGATCACTCGTGTGTCTGTCTGTGTGTCTGTCTGTCTGTCCGTCTGTCACAGCCAATTTGCTCCGAATCTTATAGACAATTTAAAAAAAAAGTTTCGCGATCTGTACTGTGTGACATATCAAATGAAAGGGCTTACCGTGAGGATCTCAAATATATTTTTTTCATAATTTTAAAATAAATTGTATTAAAGTTATTTAAGACAATAGACGGAAATTTACCATTCCCCCCCCCCCTTATCTCCGAAACTACTAAACCTAAAATTTTGAAAAAAATACAGAAAATAGTTCTATAC
This sequence comes from Gortyna flavago, assembly GCA_963669345.1. NCBI lineage: Eukaryota > Metazoa > Arthropoda > Insecta > Lepidoptera > Noctuidae > Gortyna > Gortyna flavago. The sequence continues at coordinate 11,594,859 of OY770150.1, read as the reverse complement.
CTATAGATTACAGGAAAATTAATAAGAAGTCTTTGATCTTGAAACAACGTGGTAAATCTCTCAATATTGTGCGTACAAATTTAAATTTTTTGTTGGAATATATGGGAGAACATGTTTTTTAACCGACTTCTAAAAAAGGAGGAGGTTCTCAATTCGGATGTTTGTATTTTTTTTTTTTTATGTTTGTTCGCGCATAACTCCGTCGCTTGCCAACCGATTTGAAAAATTCTTTTTTGTTGGAAAGGGTGTACTTCCCAAATGGTCCCATGAAATTTTTTTCGAAATCTGACAAGCGGGTTTTGAAAAATCAACAAAAATCTAAAAATTCAAACGCTATATTTTGTAAAAGGTGATCAGCAGTTGACATTAGGCTATTGTAACTTAGATAAATTACGAACTCTCCCACTAAAAAGTACAAAATAAAAACTTTTTTACAAAAAAAAAAACAACCGACTTCCAAAAAAAAAACACTACAAAGTGCTAAATAACTTTAATTTCGGAAGTCGGTGTCAATAAACGAAAATGCAGAACCAACGACACCGACTTCCGAAATTAAAGTTATTTAGCACTTTGTAGTGTTTTTTTTTTGGAAGTCGGTTGTTTTTTTTTTGTAAAAAAGTTTTTATTAACTACAATGTTAAGTTTGTTCTTGGGATAAATTCATTCCAACTACGGAACCCTTCATTGTGCGTGGTCCGACACGTACTTGGCCGTTTTTTTTAAGATGTTGCTGACCTGAAACTACAATATTCTACACCGCAGCGTGCAGTGTTAAAATTCTGTGACGAATGTAGGCCTCGCCGATGAAAATTTAAAAATATATGATGGTATGGAACCCTCAGTGCGCGAGTCCGACTCGCTCTTCACAAATGTTTTTATTTAAATGGATCAATCTCTATAATCGCAAAGGCATATTATATTTGTTCAAACATCAAAGTACGCCACAACGATGAAGGCACCAAATCACTACGCCATTTCGTCAGTGAACCGGTGAGCGGTAACCACATAGTTAGCAAAGTGCAGCCCAACTAAGTAAGACTTGTTTGATGCCAACTACTACGGTTATCGATTACACTGTCGGAAATTGGGGCTGCTATTAGTATTTGAAGTCTCACATAGAATTGAAACATTTGTTTTATTCTAAAACTTGATTTATGGAAGACCGCTTACATCTGTAATTAGTGAAGATTTTGTAAAGAAACTTTGTAAAGGGACATAATATGACCCTAACCATATCTGATTATTTCAAAAAATTAATTCAAACCTGTCGATCGCAGAGCACTGTCTTCAAACAGTTTGAATATCACTCAAATCTAACAACTGTATCCCAAATGATTAATTTGCTATGTCCCCGTTTATAGAACGTTGAATCTCCGTTACGAACTAAGCAAAATCAGAGTGGTCCAAGAAGCAAATTAATATTGTAACCGAGATAAACTATAATACGAAGATCCATAGTCCAAGAAAGGCGAACTCACTTAGAAATGCTCTCTCTAAAAATAACATAAAACACAGATCATTATATTTTTTAACAAATCAAAATAAAACATTAATTATGCTGCCACACGCAGCACCACAGAAGCTATAAATGAAATAATATTTTTTGAAGATCACAAGCACACAAGCTTCACAGCATTTAGTGTATCACAATCACAACAGAAATCGTCAAATCATCAATACGCCAATACGCTAATCCGTCACTCCACATCTTCATAACAATACCTTTCCGTGTTCACTTCAGTTAACATGACACGACTCGTGTTACCCAAATAGTTAGTGAACTGCATTTCAACTAAGTTTGAATCGACTTAACTTCAACTTTGGACTTCGATTTTCGACTCCCACCCCTTTATTTAAGACGATGTTATCTTGTCTTTGAGAGTGTAAATGTACCTAAGTACCTATGGTGTAGTTTGAAAACTTGGAGATTATTAATGTTGATAAATTCATGTTTATATTGGTGATAGTACCTATCTAAGACGTTTTAAGTTTCCTTAGAACAGGAACTTTTAATATGCTAGTCGTTGGTTGCTGACTAGTAAATCTGTGGTTGTAAATCTGATTCCGGTCTGCTGCTGAGATAACCCTGATGGAAAAACCCAATGCCACTTTGACCGACCTGGGAATCGAACTTTGAACACGGAAGGTTCAAAGTTCGATTCCCAGGTCAGCAATCCCACTTACGATGATTAGAACAATGATGCAGTCTGCAGTAGTAGGTAGGTACTTAAGTAGGTATATTGCTTAAGTACTGCTAGTTATATTTGCACAATTAAAAATAAAACCCTTTAAATACTCTGTTTATTATCTCACGTACACAATATAACGTTCCGAAACAAATATAGGAACGCGGCATTTATAGCTAAGTTAAGATCAAGTATCGCTAAATTCTTCAACTTACGACAGAAAGTATTAAACCCAGAACAATATAATTTTATCACCTCCACATACCAATACATGTAGCATCGCTGAACAATCTCACCCCTTCCAATAAAACAATCTTCAATTCGTTGAACATCGCAATAAATTAAAATTGCCGTATACAGCGCCACTGCCGCGGCAGTAAAGTTTTTACTACCTCCCGTCGATAGATGGAGCTACGGTACTAAACGTTTAATGTGCCTGCCGATAGATGGCGCTATGTTAAACCGGTTTACGGCGGTTTTTACTGCTCCTATCGGGACCTGCAGCAATTAAAATTTCAATGAGAATAGAAAATTTAATTAGCAAGGTAAGAGGTGGATGGTTGTATTAAAATTATGGTTTTAATTTTCTTTGGCCACTATAAACGATTTTGCTAAAATGCCATGATAAATAAGTACCTAATTTTTAAAACGAAGATGGACACCTGTACAATCTTGCAATTCTTCCTTGGATGCCATGTATAATTAATTGAGGTACAGTCACCAAAAGAGATAAGTAACCAGGGGAGTCGTGTACAGTTCAAGTTTAGTAAGAAACCGCTGGATGTTTTCGAATTTAATTTAATTTGATAAATTAACTGTTCGTTTTCTATTAATTAAATTATCTTTCCATCCATCGGTTTCTCACTAAACTTCAATTATGTACATATATCCGACGACTCTGGTACCGTACCTACTATTTTAGCATAGTTAACATAAATGTATGAGGTACGAATTACTGACTCTAAATGTCACAAATTATAAAACATAGAAAGTACAGTGTAATTTCCTTCATTAGGAGGAGTACCTATCTATCCCATGGCACAAAACTGCAAGTAAACATAGAAAGGTAAGTACGGTTAACCTCAGATTACCTATACCAAAAAAACCACCCTTACGGCTACGAAATAAAGGCGCTGAAAAAGTAAATTTACTTTTCAGCTGACTGTACGCTCACCGTGTACGTAAAGGTATCAACTTTTCCAATTATCAACTCGGAATCAACTCAAATCGGGTTTGTTAGTATTGAAAAACTCAGGTTCTTGCTCGGCGAATCCGTTTTGAATTATATCTTGTTAGGGAAGTTACTTTTTAGGTAAGCTACTCTTATTTTAAAGTACACGAAAACTAGAAACGGCATGGCAAAGGAAATATTAAAAGGAATAAACAATTTATTTTGTACTCGAAATAAAATTTTCGTGCATTTTACTTCATCAAAAACGTCATTAGATAATATAGATCACCAAAATATAATGTCAATTTCTACGATGTTATGTGCAGATCGGCAGCGCGTTTGCCGTACTAACTGTAACAAAGGTCTTACCACTAACTAATGCGGGCATGGCGGAAAGGTCTACTACTCACAGATTCTCGACGCCTTTGACCTTCATATGACTGTCCAGCAGCAGTCTCATAGCGCAGGTCCCACCGAAGTGAAACATAGTCGTCGATATAGCCACCGCATAACATTCCCAGTATACAATCTCGCCTACCTACAAATAGCCCTTGTTTTTCGGAATGAATGAACGGATTTTAATGAAACTTTATATAAGCAGGATACAAAGGTCTAAAAAGTTAGGTGAGAACATTTTCGAAAAATTGTGTTACAGCCAAATTAGACCGATTTTTAAGTTTCCATAGAAACAGAGATTTCCAGTTATATTTTTTTTAATAAGACATTTCGAAAATATTCTCAGCTAACTTTATAGACCTTTGTATCCTGCTTATGCGTATGAAGTTTCATTAAAATCGGTTCATTCATTTCGAAAAACAATCGCTTGAAAGTTTGTATGAAATGCCGTACGGCGTAAACGCTCTTAATACAAAAACAATAAAACATATCTAAAATTTGGAACGTTTACCCCCCAACCCCTTAAATTAGGGGATGAAAGTTAGTATGAGACTTCCGCAAATTTTGATGCTAGAGGTCTGAAAATTGATAAAGGGACTCTTTGTTATAAATAATAAAATACAGATTTCAGGATCTGTAGTAAAAACCCAAAAAAAAAAAAATTTGCAAGTTACGAAAAGATGTGAAATCCCACCAAAAACATTTTCAAGTAAAATTTTTCCAAGTTGAGACCACATATTATAGCTCGCACTGCCAAAAAGTTATCAGGGTGCCTAAAAAGGCCAGCTTGGCAGAATCACAAAGCAATTCATATCACGCAATTCATCTGTTTGACAGTTTCACACCTATGTATCCCTGAAGTATTAGGCAGAGGTGTACCTGCAGCATTTTACGAATCTCTATACAAAACTGTCAAACAGATGAAATCGCTTGATATGAATTGTTTTATGATTCTGCTAAAGTGAGCTTTTTAGGCCCCCTGATCTCATGTAGAGCCAAGCTTCTAACTCTACACGCCCTAACTCTACAAGCCCTAACTTCACAAACTCTACACCTTAGTCAAAATATGAGGCTTGGCCGTTTCGCTACCATCACATGGACGTAAGGTGAAAAATTAATTCACTGTTCATTATTTTTCTCTTATACAATAGTTCTTGTAGTAACGAAATAGCCAGGCCTCATATTTTGACTAAGGTGCAGAGTTTGTGAAGTTAGGGCTTGTAGAGTTAGGGCGTGTAGAGTTAGAAGCTTGGCTCTACATGAGATCTGTGATAACTTTTTGACAGTGCGAGTCTTAGGTGGTCTCGTCTTGGCAACATTTTACATATAAATGTTTTTGGTGGGATAATGATTTCCACACCCAATAAACAATAACATCAGCCCTCATATCGGCAGTACATCGATGCACCACAAACGAAGCGGCTTCGTCGATGACGTCATGCGTTGCGGCTTGCATCATTGTGCGGTCTCTGCGGTGTTGCCAACGCTTTAATTATTTATTATTGAGTGGGTATTGGATTTTATGGGGTGTCATCGGAAATTATGTCGCCATTTTACTAATGTTCCAGGAAAAATTTACCACCTAGGTTAGCATGCAACCCACACGGTTTCTGAAAATTATCCAATTTAATCTGTTGCTTTCTTATCATATTTTATATTGTCTTTTGTAATTTTGACGTTCGAAAAGTGCTGATTCTCAGCCTAATTTGAATAGATGACTTTTGATTTTGAGCATCCAGTCTTGCTAAAGAAAATATTATGTTACCCAGCTATTGGGTTGTGAAGGTCAGATAAGCAGTCGTTCTAAGTAAAACTGGTCTTACAGCTGCATCCGGTAAGACTGGAAGCCGACTTCAACATAGTTAGGAAAAGGCAGAAGATGATAATTGAGAATTTGGTCAACTAGTATTATAACAGTAAAAAAAATAAAACTTTATTAATTCCACACAATTAAAAAACAATAATAATTACAAAATACTTATCTGTCGTTAAATAAAAATAAATTCAACAAATAAAATTTCGTCCTGATTTCGAAAAACTTACTTAAAAAATATTGAATTAAGAATAAATCATGCGCAAGTAGTGATATATGAATTTTTTTGGGGCAGGTAAAACTAAAAAGTGAAAAGTAAAATGATTTTTACAAAAAAAAAAAAAACAACCGACTTCCAAAAAAAACACTACGAAATAACTTTAATTTCAGAAGTCGGTGTCAAAAAACAAAAATGTGGATCCAACGACACCGACTTCCGAAATTAAAGTTATTTTTCACTTTATAGTGTTTTTTTTTGGAAGTCGTTTTTTTATACTTTGTTAATTATTATGTGAGCCAAATAAACATATTTTTTCTTCTTTCTACCTGTAGTTGGGCTAGTTTGTATGTTTGACCAGATTGCATCAAAAGCAAACAAAATAAGGTATCGACAATCAAAATCAAAGATACCCTTTTGAAAAAAGAAACCCCACGGACCGCCGGACATCACCCTCGAATCAAACAGATCCCTAACAACTAGGTAGGTAGGTACCTGTACTACTGAACATAATAATATCATTTTTTAACAAAACTCTTATAAAGAAAGGCTTTGAACAAAAAACGTATCGGAGCGTGAATTTAACAAGGACTCGTTATGTGAAGTTGATATTATGTCTGTTTGTCTGTCTGTATTGTGACTAGTGGATGTAGGAATCATTAAGGGAGGCCTGTGTCCACCGCTCTGGTATCTAGAGACAACAGCATACTGCTGTTGTAAATAGGAGTTTAGGTATACTTAATTTCATACCATTATGTAGGATAGGAGTGGTCAGGCCGTACATTTTGACTGAGATGTGAGGTCTGTAGAGTTAGCCCTTGTAGAGTTAGGGGCTTGGCTCTACATTCATTCTGATAACTTTTTAACAATGAAAGCGTTATTAGTCTTGGCAACCTACTTATGAAATGTTTTTGGTGGAATCATTCTATCTGTGTCATTAAAAAAAAAACAGAAGTTTTCTTTAAATACGAGTATATTTAGCGCTAACTGCATTAAGTGATTTTTGGTGCAAGTGGGCCTAAGTCTAGCTGATAGTTACTCAACTATAAAATACGGTTTTGAGTTTTTACAGGCTGTGGTTTTAATTCCCCGTCATTAGCTGTTCCCCGCCGCCGTCGTTTTTCTTCTTCGTGTCGCTGCACGACGGTATTCCAGATCTTGTTCGTCCAAAACTTCGCAACTTGTACGGCGTCGTCGGTGGCAGAGGTCACTTGTAGCTACATCGATTCCTACAACACTTAAATAACTTCTTTGGTGATAACCCACATTTATTTCGGAACACAGAGGGTTTAAGGCTTCGGTGGCGCGACATCTTGAACAGGGTCTCCCTTTTCTTCTTATTATTTCTACACATACATAAACTCACGCCTTCTTTCCATGCCTAGGCACAGAAATTACAGGTCGCCATCTACTGCGACATTCATGCACGCCGGTAGCGAGTACTACTCAACTGACCTGCCCTAAGAACATGCCCAATAAGATCACTAAAGGTCCTTGTAGGGCGTCCCCTCCCGACGTTTGCACTCACAGCTTAGTTGCAAAAACATTTTTTTTCTAGTAACACCTTTGGTCAGCAGTGGTAAGAATCTAGGTAACAACCAGGCGCAACCACAGTTAACTTATTTTACGAAAATAAATGCTCTCGGCTGGAAACTATACAAAAATGCTACACTTATCTGTAACTGGCCAAAGCCAAACCCACATACCTCTACTTAGTATAGCAACACGATCAAAGAGGTTGATTAGCTAGATAGTTAGTGGACAGAACGCCAGTCTGTTCGTCCGAGTGCTCTCAGACGGACTCATCTAGTTCTGATATGTCTTTGATAACAGCTATCTGCGTGTCGGTGTTCTTTGCCGACGCCGACTTCTAGTTGTAGATACCTATTGCTGTAGGTTTTAAGCGAGGCGATAGGTACGCCTTTGTTAAGGACAGTGATTAGTGTGTGTTTGGAGAATGTTACAGTATTTTATCTCATGAAGTGACACGCACTTTACTTGTGGCAACTAAGTAAGTTTTGTGCGTGAAGACGAGTGGCGTGAGCACATAAAACACACGCACTCACCCTCACATACCTACTTCCGACTTTGCTATTGTTTCGGACACGTTTTTTGTGCGGTTGCGCTTACAAAAATTCACAGCGTGTCAACTTGGTAAACAAAAGTAAAGCGCGCGTCGCTTCGTAAGATAAAATACTATAGATATTTCATGTTAGATTAGTGTTGAGTTCAAAGCTATAGGTAATTTTAAGTTGGGAAATATTATTATAACATAACACCACATCTGTATTCTCCGAAGGATTATGCAGTGGTGGTGTAGGCCTATAGTACACCCATAATTCGCGAGTTATATTTAGGTCCCATGTAGGTAATAGGGAGCGACCCTATATACACAAATCCAGAAACCGGGCTGCTACTGTGAAATTCCAAATGGAAAAACGCAATAACACTCCCCGATCCGGGAACCGAACCAAGGACCTCGTGCTCAGCAGTAGCGCTTGCGAACACTAAACCAACGATATTGTTATAATACCATTCTATAATTTCTATATTATGGTGTAGCAAATTTTCATAAAGAAGAATGCTCTCGACCAAAGTTAGGCGTATTAGGTATTACGTTGAATTTGCGCCTATATTATAAACCATTCTACCATAATGCTGGGCAAAAGACTATTACTTTCGTTGGAGTACAAAGTCTGTATAAAATATACCACTTGGTTAAAAATACCCACTGCAAGAATACACAAACGTACAATAATATTGACACATAATGTACAAAACCCAACAAAAACAAAAGAACATTCAAACAACATAAATCACATACAAGCTTTTTAAGACCAAAATTAAATGCAACAAAACACAAACGGGTCTCAATGTGTCACCACCCCCTACTGCAGCGCGCGCTCTGATTGGCTGTCGTACGAGAGGCGTGTGCGCAGCCTCCAATACATTATTGGTCCTATTAAGACGTCATCTTTCGTATGTATATAATGAAGCATATAAGGAAGAATAGAACTTTGGAATGCGCATTTTTTTCCACGTCTATGAGTTATCAGAGTTGAGTTATCGGGATTGAGTTATCCAGGCCGAGTTATCTCGAGGTCGAGTTGTCGCGTTACCAATAGGAGTGGGTTGTAACAGGTAAAATCTCATATCTGTTCCGCTTGTTCCTGTTGATTAAGATGATGATGATGATGAAGGGGGCTCCCTTTTCCGCACTTAGACTCTCATTCGGTCCGTTGTGCGTGGGGATTCTGGCTAACAGAGCAAGCCTTGCTCCGCCCAAAAGCACAGAAGCTTCCTGGGAGCTTCACAGGCTTCGCGGAGCGACCTCATTGTTCCGAGGATTTCTGCACGTTGAGAAGTCACAACAACTTGGGCGACTGATTCCTCGACGTCAAGGCATCCCCTGCAAAGAGGGCTGTCTGTGGCGCCTATGTTGAAAAGATGTTTGTTAAGGAGGTTATGGTCCGTAATTGTACCTATTATTATTCTAAGGTTATTTCTACACAAGCTGAGAAGTTTTTTTGTCAAACGCGAGTGTATCATTGGTAAAGCCAATTTTGACTGGCTTGTTCCTGTTCCACGTAATTAACAGTTCCAAGAACCTGTTACGAAATAACAGGCTGTTATTTCATACTATGTGGGAACAAACTATTGCGTGTTCTCTGTTACCATCGTTTACCATACAGACACCTTCACTGCTAGTTCGCTAGTCACTAATCAAACGTTTTACAGTACTTGATTCCTAATTGAAATGTTAGTATACACGTGACATCCGGCTCGAAGGACCAAAAATGTATGGTTAAGGTAATTAAATGATAAAACTGGTAGAGTTCCAATCCTGTACCTATTGACAGTTCATGTACAAATATCCAAAACTATGATAAATGGTCGACTCACGGCGAAAGAGTCTTTTTAATACTAGCCCAACAAATGCTATGCGACTACTGATCGTTAACTTTAATCCATACAAGTAAAAAAAAGTCAGGTTTGTAACCACCACCACCACCATTTATAACTCAAGAACCACTGGAGCGTTTTTTTTATAATTTAGATGTGTAGCAGAATAACACCTAAAAAAAAACGCAAAATCATTTTTTTTGATCATTCATTTTCTCATAAATTCATTCCTATTGATTTGAGGCGGTACGAAATTCGCCAGGTCAGTACGTTTATTTTATTCATTGACTGCTCGTCGATGTCAGCATTAAACTAATGCAATGGCAGATGTCCTAATACAGAGGGTTAATAAGTAAACTGACAACTAGTAACGTCCAATCCGATCCATTCATTTGTTTACACTATTAATTATTCTAGGCACATTTACACAGGTTTAGCACGAAATTGTATAATATCACATAACAGCATAACTCGTAAATTACATTAAATTAAATACGAGTAATTACGTTTGTCTAACAAAACTGACCGCACGCACACACTGCACTAAACACACACGTACCTACTTACCTCTTTAAGGTGACTAAGCAACATTAAACTAAGCTACGCTCAGCTATGCTATGCTCTATTTAGATAATTGGCTCTTTATGGATCTTGAGCGAAAACAAGAGTGTCCACCCGCTTGTTGTATGAATCTATTTTATAAGTATTATGTTTATTTAAAGACTATCTTCTGCCCGCGACTTCGTCTGCGTGAAGGCCCCCAACTCATCGCGTCGCGTCCCATTGTTTTATTTATTTATTTATCAAAACTTTATGTACAAGTAAAATAAATACTGTACAAAGGCGGACTTAATGCCAGAGGCATATTTTCTACCAGTCAACCTTGTTTTCACTTAGCGTTCTTTATATTATTTTTTTCCTTTTGCTCGGCTCCTAAGGATCGTAGCGTGATGTTAAATAGCCTATAACCTTCCAAAACAATTGGGCTATCAAATTCAAAAATATTTTTTACATCCAACTGGTAGTTCCGTAGATTACCCCCAACATACAAACAAATTTTACCTCTTTATAAAATTAGTATAGATTTAGAGCTTGTTTTTTATTTATCGTATTTTTCATTTCGGATTTTGTTATTTGTCTCTTCTACGCCGGCTGTCGCTGAAAACTAACGCTGGAGCTATATCGCATAGGGTCGCAGCATTATAGGTACCTACTAAGCGATAGCCGTTTTGCGTGGAAGTGATGCATATTTTCCCCCAACTTGTTCTTCTTGTATTTTTTTCCTTTATTTGCGTCATGTTTATCGCAAACAAAGGTATTTTCTTTCTTTTGTTTATCTCAATCGCACTTATCATCATGTTACATCAAAGTAGGTAATGGTGCTGACTCGCACAGCAGTAATCCGTAATTTTTTTGAAAAAATATACGACGAAGAAGTTAGCGTAGCTAATCACAGCACAGCATAGCTTCACGTTGGTCACTCACCCTTAATCACACACACACACACTCTCAAATAATAAAATATGTGCCCATTTCATACACACAAACACACACACGAACAGTGAATGAAATATGTGTAATATTTGAATAACAAACAGACGGACGGCTCGCATCTGGTTCCTGTGTTTGCTGAAGGTTTGCACGCAGTATGTACTTATGTATTTACACTCCTACGAATAGATATGTAATCAAAATAGTTAGAATTGAAACAAAGACATGCACATGGTAGCATATTTATGAAAAAAAAATATACGTCTAGTAAGTATCGTTTATATTTCGCACATTCCATAGAAAACAATTAAATACTATGTCCACTTCCTATTTTCATTCACTGATTGTCTAGACAATGTTTAGAGTAGATTGAAGGACTTAAGACTTGTAATAAACTCTTCATATTATTATAATAATAGCAAACATAACATAATCAGCCTATAATGTTCCCACTGCTGGGACACAGGCCTCCTCTCTTCGAGAGGGAGTGGGCTGTAATCTACCACGTGGCCACAGTGCGGGTTGGTAGATGTCACATGTCTTCAAATTTTTGGTTAGTTCTAGGATATGCCGGTTTCCTCACAATATTTTACTTCACCGTTTTGAGAGCAGTAGTGATGAAATTATTAAGACAAAGTAAAGCGCCTGCCTGGGTTCGAACCTACGGCTCGTACGTCAGGGCCATTACCACTGGGCCACTACTGCTCTCATAATAGCGTCACACAAGAGTTTAACAGCTATTATCTATCTATACTTATATATATGTCGCAGCCAACTGGTTAAATTAGCCGTTCAGTTAACCGCCTAGCCTTTTAACTAAACGGCGGCCATTCAACTAACGGTCTGAATTATATTCAATTACAGTTTAGGTTGGAAGTCTGTAACCAATCACGCGCGAGCCGAATTGGTCGCAGTAACTAATCCAGGGCACCCTGACCAAATGGGTTAGGTTAGGTTAGAACTGTGGTCAACCGCGTGCGAGCCGAGAGAGCGAAGCGAGGCGAGCACTACTTGTAAAGGCTAGGCAGTTAACTGAACGGCTAATTTAACCAGTTGGCTGCGACATATAGAAAAATTAAATGACTCTTGTTAGTCTCACTAAAACTCGTGAACGGCTGGACCGATTTGGATAATTTTGGTTTTGAAATATTTGTAGAAGTCCAAGAAAGGTTTAAAAGGTGAGAAAATATGAAGAAGTTGTAAGGAAAATAGTAAAAGCAACAATTTTATTATCCCATACAAACTGTTCGTACCTGTCAAACAGGGTGCGTTCAGAAATTGTATTTAATGTCGATATTGTACATAAATGTAAAAAGTTTGTATTGTAATCTTCTATTTATAATAATGGATAATTAGGGTTCCGTACCTCAAAAGGAAAAAACGGAACCCTTATAGGATCACTCGTGTGTCTGTCTGTCTGTCTGTCCGTCTGTCACAGCCAATTTGCTCCGAATCTTATGGACCGATTAAGTTGAAATTTGGTACACATATGAATCTCTGTGACCCAAATACAGACGTGTAACGTAAATAAATGAGTTTTGAAAATGGGAGTCATTTTTGAGGGGTAAATAGACAATTTAAAAAAAAAGTTTCACAATCTGTACCGTGTGACATATCAAATGAAAGGGCTTACCGTGAGGATCTCAAATATATTTTTTTCATAATTTTTAAGTAAATTGTATTAAAGTTATTTAAGACAATAGACGGAAGTTTACCATTCCCCCCCCCTTATCTCCGAAACTACTGAGCCTGAAATTTTGAAAAAAATACTGAAAATAGTTCTATACCTATAGATTACAGGAAAATTAATAAGAAGTCTATGATCTTGAAACAACATGGTTAATCTCTCAATATTGTGCGTACAAACTTACATTTTCAGTTGGAATGTATGGGAGAACATGTTTTTCAACTACAACGTTAAGTTTGTTCTTGGGATAAATTCATTCCAACTACGGAACCCTTCATTGTGCGTGGTCCGACACGTACTTGGCCGGTTTTTTATATATATATTTTGTTTCACTCCAACAGTTCAATCGATCACCATGAAAATTTGAATGTGTTTTTGGTTTTCTGCAAATTCAGTTTAGAATTTTGAAGTTAGAAACAGAATAATACAATTTCTTAATAATAAAAATGTACAGTAACTTTTTTTGGAATTTTTTGTCTTTTACTCTTCCTCTTTTCTAAAGCTGATTAATATTAAGGTTACTTTACAATCCAACGTTATAATTCTAATTCTCCCTTGATTACAACATAATTATAACTTAGCCCCTAGTTTGAAGTACATATCAACACTTACGTCAACGTCAGCAATGACTACTCCACGTCAGATTCAGACATGATATCTCCTCTGGAACAATATTACAATACCCAACTCAAGTACCTACTGCTTCATTAGCTAAGTACCTACCTATTTAGTATTGTGATGTAGTGTACCACTGTGCGGGAGTTAGGAACTTCAAATACCTATCTACTCAAGATTTTCTTCTAAGAAATAGGTTATATCATCCTCCTGTCCTAAGCATAATCAGACTACAATGTGCCCAATGCTGAGACAGGCCTTTTTGAGAGGAAGTGGACCGTAATGCACTACGGGTCACAATTCATCATCTGCTTATTCTTTTCCCAACTACGTTGGGGTCGGCTTCCAGTCTAACCCGATGCAACTGAATACCAGTATTTTACATGAAGCAACTGCACCTATCTAACCTCCACAACACGCTCTCCGCGGTTAGTCCGTGGATGGGTGACCGTCTTTACATGCGAAGACTCCTCAGTACCTCGGAAAGCACATTAAGCCGTTGGTCCCGGCTGTCATTTATGGATCTTTGACAGTCGTTACGCGTCATCAGACGCTAAAAGTCTGATAACCAGTCTTACCAAAGAGTATCGTATGACCCCATAGAAATGCAAAAAACAGTAAAAAAACATGTAAAAAACTTCTTTCTTATATCTAAGTATTACCCAGTAACTGGGTTGTGGAGGTTAAAGGACTGGTTATCAGACTTTTAGCGTCTGATGACGCGTAACGACTCTCAAAGATCCATAAATGACAGCCGGGACCAAGAGGAGTCTTCGCATGTAAAGACGGTCACCCATCCACGGACTAACCGCGGAAAGCGTTGTTTAACCCGTTGCTCAACTCATAATTGAAATGTCTTTGAAATTCTGGTTCTAAGACATGCCCTTGCCCGTCCTTCTGCTTTATCACAATTTATGCGTGACCGGTCCACCATGTTTTCTTCTTCAGCTTCGTCCATAGTATGTATTTCAGTTTTCACCCTATTTAAACCATAATTATATTTATTACACATACTGGGAAAAATCTGAGGGGCCCGTGGCTAAATAATAACAGCCGCACAGGTCGATCGATCAGGTTAAGCTACGCTTGCCGCGGTTGGTCTGTGGATGGGTGACCATCTTTACATACCGTGTCCCCTCCGTGCCTCGGAAAGCACGTTAAGCCGTTGGTCCCGGCTGTCATTCGTGGATCTTTGACAGTCGTTACGGGTAGTCAGCAGCCCGAAAGTCTGACAACCAGTCTTACCAAGGGGTATCGTATTACCCAGTAACTGGGTTGTGGAGGTCAGATAGGCAGTCGCTCCATGTAAAATACTGGTATTCAGCTGCATCCGGTTAGACTGGAAGCCGACCCCAACATGGTTGGGAAAAGGCTAGGCAGATGATGATGATGATACTGGGAAAAATCTTTGAGATTTTTCATGAACTTGAACTTGGTAAGAAAAACACAAAGCCTTTGGGATTTTATACCTATAGTAAGTAGAACTGTCACCACAGATAAGACGACCCACTGACCTAATATTTCTATGTCAAAACTTAAGATGGCCACAGGAATCTGCTGGATGCGGTGCTTTGGGGGCTGTGTCCAGCAGTGGATGTCTTTCGGCTAAAATGATGATGATGACGTGAAAACACGGCGCGGCTGTCGCCTCATCGGCATGGAGGGTGTAGTCTCTTTACGGCATATAGGTAGATAACCTGACACGTTAATAATTATAGCTGGAGGCGTCTTGCGTTACGTCTTCCAATTTGCAGTATTCTCTCAAACACCACCTGCATCAGTCGAAACACTGAAACCACACACTTCACAAAGTCGTAAGCTGACTGAAATTCATTTTCACTTTCCGGGACTGTCTATTGGCTCAAAACAAGCTGTAGGAACCGATTTGAAAGGGTAATTATTACCTTATTTAACTATCCATTTATAACTGGTGTGAGCACAACATCTGTGAACACTTAAAACTCCATAACTTACTAAATCAGTCGTGATCCCATAGCAACACCGCACACAAATCATGAATAGATCAGTATTAAAAATATTAAACGCTAAACGCGCGCGCCGCCTGGTGTGCGACGACGCTTATTTATAGATCGTGACGTCACGGCCGCGGTGTTCGGAAGTCTGGGTGGATCGGCTAGAAAAGTAGACGTAAAAGTCGAAATCGAAAATGAATTTTAGATTTGGAAAAATACTATCACTCCTCTATTACTCGAAATGTTGGGTAGACGTGTATAGTACATATTTCCACATTTAGCTAGTGACTTTTAATTCTCAAGTAAGAAGGGGGCGAGCCTACTTATTGCCAATGTAATTACAATGAAGTTAGGTAGACAATAACAGCACTTGGCCTTATTGGTAATGTTCTTCAGAAAAGTCAGGTGCGAAGTACTCGCAATCGGCGCGCGTGTGTGAATTCGTAAACGAGGCAAAAGGAGTAAGTAATTCGTTCGTTTTTCCTTATATGTAAGATAGATAGATAGATAGATATATAAACCATTTATTTGGCGCACATAAAAGACAGCACAACACACAAAAGTACAATATTCTATGTTTACCAATTACCCACATGAACATAATATAAAAACAAGGTGCAGATACAAAAGCAAAAAAAAATCGAAACAAAAGTGACACCATGACGAATACAATAATAATATAAAATTAATAACGAAACATACACAGTGCGGTGTGCGTCTCAAGGTTGCACCAAATGGGAGTCCAGCTCAGCATGTGTCAGGCAAATGTACCTGACGCTGATATTCTGCTGGATCCCTGCAGTGACACACGGACGTTGAGCAGACGAGTCATATTGGTGTTGTGACAGTGAAGTTTTGTAAGTATACCCGACACTTTAATTATGTGTTCTACAGTAAGTTTTGCATTGGCAAACGTTCTTATTCGTAGGTGTTAGTATTGTGTTTTGATTACTTGATTTTTATATTATTTATAAAGTTATATGCAGTATAACGTGTAAATGAATAATATTATAATTATAGTGACTTAGATGCGAATAAAATAAAACAATTTGGCTGGATTAAATTAAAAGTAAAAGCGTTTAAATAAATAAATGTAGGTAAATAACATGTGTCAGTATTATAACTTATAATCCAACAAAATATCCACAAACTACTCAATTACGTACTATACCCTTTTTTTTTTTTTTTTTTTAAGGATGGGAAATCATCCAATGACCCCTCCCGCTCTGGGTGGAGCGGAAGGGAGTGTCAGACTCTTACTGACTAAAACCCATCCGTGTTCCTTCCTTAGCCCTTTATGTTCCGGGGCAGCGGTAACCCTTTCGGACAATCCCGCTGCCCCGGCAGGCTTCGGCCCTAACGGGCCCCTCCATGTCTGCTGACATCTCTTTGAGGCGCGCGTGGAACACATACGCGCCGTCCGGCACGGGCCTGGTCCTGATCGGACGGCGAGCTACCCATTACTCGCCGTCCGCAGGCCCGCGCCTACGGTGGCCGGGAGTCGTCACGCGGCTCCCGACGCCCGGAGCGTCTACCGCGGCGGCTGGGACGGGCGGCCCTCTCGGCTCTCTCCCTCTCCCATCCCGCCACCTCCTTCGCTAGCATGACTGCTTCGCAGAAGGAGGTGACTGCCTCCCACTCCCTCTCGCCCCGGACCATGGCTTGGACCAGGGCCGGGCGCGAGAGGTCGCCGCCGCTGCCGATCGCCTCTACGAGGACACGGCGGTGCTCTGCCCAAGCGGGACAGACCTCCACCGTGTGCACCACCGTGTCCTCTGGGCGATCCTCGCAGTGGTGACACCCGGGCGTTTCCTCCCGCCTGATTATGTGCAGGAACCTCCCGAAACATCCGTGTCCGGTGAGGACCTGCGTCAGGCGGTAGGTGAGGGCGCCGTGACGCCTCTCTAGCCACTCCTCAAAGAGGGGCCTTACCGCCGCTATCGCGGCGTGCCCTACGTACTATACCCTTGTTCACAGGTTGTAACCACATGATACGCTACATAAACAGATTGGTTCGGGAAAGACACAACAGCCAGTTAAATAATGGACGTGTTCGAAGCAGTGTTGGATTTTTCTGCGAGGCGATAAGAAACTGCCGTAGTCGAACTCTGAAGGTACCAAGAAATTACAAGCATAATCGTATCAGCAAAAAAACACTTGGAAGTTAAAAGTATTTTTTTATTTGCAAATATGATTCTGCTTTTAATTTATGTGTATAGTGCTAAGTATTTATTTTGTATAACCACCGACGGCCGCCATGGCCCACGCACAATAGTCCATTGAAGGACTAAGTGCGGAAACCAAACCCCATAACATAGAACATAGATATGTATTTATATGTATAGAGACATAGACCGATTTCCTATGCAAGTATTTCTAACTCAGGGCGCCGAGGGCGAAGCAAGTTCGGACTGTGTTTGTGTGTGGTTAAAGAAGTAGGGGAAGGAATGATTTCATTTCATCTAGAAATAGCCGTACAAGATTGTGGCACGGTACGAACTAGATTGAGATGCCATCAAGTACTTTCAAGTATTTTTGTACCTGGTTTTCGACCCTGGTATTTTTACATACTCGTACTTGCAAGCCCTGGTATTGAATGTTGTAAGTATAATCTCATCCCTATTTGTAAAGACCTATGTGATATTTCAGGAATTTAAAACACTAATTATGTAATAATCATCTCGTCTCACTCAAAGCTATTTTGTTACATAAATGTGAAGTGTGGTGTAGATTTTAGCCAGTCAGCGGAATGATAGCGGGGCTGACTGCTCCATGTTGACCTAATATTTTACCAAGGTATGTATGACACATGAGCTATTTTCAAATCTTGTATTACCGCCATTAATTACTACTTAATTTTATTAGTAAGACTATATTTATTTATAGCTATAATTTAATAATATTTATTTGGGAAAACATGCACAACATTACAGATATTAATCTAAGTTATTGCACAGTTAAATTTGATTAAAAACAGACAACGGCGCGTTTAAACTTACGGAGTTGTTGTTAGGGTTATATATTATAACAACTAAACGTATAAAAGAAGATATAACTATGGTCAAAATACCTACTGTTTAAAATACCTAAAGATCGTTTCACAAATTTTTGTAATCACTAATGAACGAAATCCATAAAGGAGAATTCACCTACAGTTAATTCAACTACAATTAATTAACCTAAGGTTGATTGAAGTAACGGACGATTCACCTACTGTTGATTTATTGATTATTCCCGATGCCCATTACTTGTTTGGCCACCACGCCACCACTGGGGGACAGCAAAACAATTTTTAACCGACTTCCAAAAAGGAGGAGGTTTCTTTTTTATGTATGTTCACCGATTTCTCCGTCAATTGTGGACCGACTTGAAAAAAAGTTTTTTTGTTTGAAGGGGTATGCTCTCGAGGTGGTCCCATTGTCATCAAGTTGGAATCTGATGACAGGATCCCATGGAAATCGAGGGAAACCCTCAAATTTTGTAGGCAAACCTATAGCAATTTGGGTATTTTTAAAGTAACTTGAGCATTTGCTCTCGGATATCATCATTTGGTAAAGTGGAGCTGATGATGAAGACCACAGATGGCCATCGGAACTACTCAATGATAAATATGGTGTACTTTTGTATGCTAAGCAATTTATGCTCGTCACAATGCGTATGGTGAGTGGTTGTTGAGGAGTGCTCCTGGTTCTTATCAGGAAAAAAAGTTTTATTATTATGAGGTTTGCAATACCATAATGTACAATTCGACATATTTTATTTTGCATACAATGCGACCTGTCATGTGGGGCGTATGACAGGAGACAGAATTAAACTCAACAAGGTGTGATCTGTAGGTGATTCTTGTACAGCCGTTCACAGTTATTTCACCTCGGACAGCAGCAACAAGAACCTTATTGAGACGCGAATAAAGATCACATTGATTTTGACAGGATTGTCAATGGTCGCAACGCAACAGCAACCTTATGAGGATGAGAATAAAGATCACTGTGATTGGACAGTGATGCAAAATCAGTTTTTCGCTTTGCCCCGTCTATCTGAAGTATTTTTAAATGTCTTTGATGCGTAATAAGCATATACTTGAGATAAAGTATATGGCCACGGCCTAGCTCGGACATAAAGGTTACTTTGTCGCTATTCAAGCGAAAACCATTTAGCTTTTTTAAAAATGTATTTATTCATGTATTTTAGGGTGACCATTTCTATTCGTACCTAATTAAAAAGCTGGAAAGTTTTTCGAAAATTATCAAACCTTTTAAATGATAATCACTTTTACAAGTTAAAATTAAATTATGTTTAAAACTGTATGAATTCCGTGTTTCCTGACTACTTTGAGAAGAAAGACCGAAACAAACTCAGACATCAGTCTCGTTATGTCCAGACAAAATCCAAGGTCGCCTGGAAGAGATCGCAGAAAGCTATATGTTTAGTAATGTTAATTTTATTTTTGTATGTATTTTCTGGTGTATAATATAGTATATTATATAAATAAATAAAATCTTGGTCAGGTCATGTGTGGGCCAAACAGATTACTGTCTGAGATGGTGTTTTGCGACAAGAACCACACAGATTTGAGTGGACCGGTGATCCACTCAAATCTGTGTGGTTCTTGTGGTCGTCTCCGTGGTCGGTGTGCGCATTTGTCAGTATACCGTGTGGGTATGGCTTAACTCGGAACTTAAGTAAAAATGCCAAGCGAATGAAGTTGCACTTGCATAGAAGCTAGTATCTCATGATCGTCTATCTTCTTAGATAGATACATAAATTTTGCCTCAAAACCAGGATATTCCCCCAAAACCCACCAACATACCTCCCCTACGTACTCCAATGTAGGCTTAATGTATTTGGCTCATGTTTTATTTAGTGGCGGCGATCGCAATTTTAATTAGTTGGCTATATCCTGAAATCTTAGCGTTTTAATGGCCTTTTTCCAGCATAGTGGCAGTTTGGCCGCTCGTAAGAAGGCCCGGGCGGTCTTAATTAGAAAAACCTCGCAATTAATTAGCAATAAAATGCATGGACTTGTTTGGAATTGAAGGGGAATGAAATTAGTGGGGCGGTTTTTTTGGCACATTTTGTAATGTAATGACGACATTGGGTTAACTTGTCCGATGCAAGACATACCATTATTCTTTATATTTTTATTTCAAAGCTTTACATAAAAATTATGATTGATTTCGATTGCATTTTGAGTTGCCCAGTATTTCAAAAAAAGGACGGCACCCAATGAATTTTTCGAACTACCGTCAAAATTTTATTAAGTCCCAAAAAAAAAACTTGGTGCGGTGTGATAGGGTAACGCATCAATGAACAGACTCCTGATCAGTGAACAACATACTAACTTCGTCTACTTCTTATAATAAGATATTAACGAGAAAAAGATCACACTCAACGCAAATGATTATCACGTTAACTACAATATTTGTAACACCTTGTACCTAGCAAGGTATGTGATACATAATTAAGAATTAAGGCCACAAGAAGAAGACATATTATAGATAACTTTCACCACAGTACTAGTCGACACTGAATTAATACTCCCATCGTCAGCATCAGCCCTGCCTCTTGAGTCGCAATGGCAATGGCAAAAACATGGCATACATATATATCTCGATACAGGCGCGCCAACGAATGCTTAGCCTGAGATGACAGTTAACCAGGACGAGGCCAAAGTGGTGGCGTCGGCGAACCGAATGCGAAAAATTTTGTTTGCGTTACCAAGCAAGAGAAAATAATTGCGAAAGTTTGATGGCATACTACAAGTAGGTATAGCATAATCAGCCAATAATATTCCCACTGCTGGGACACTGGTCTCCTCTCTGTGAGGCCCACTGCGGGTGGTGGACGTCAAATGTCTTCGAATATTTGGTTCTAGGACTTGCCGGTTTCCTCACGGTGTTTTCATTCACCGTTTTGAGAGCAGCGGTGATGAAATTAAATACACAAAGTAAAATACCTGGCTGGATTCGAAGTCACGACGTATAACTTAGTCGGGGCGATACCACTAGGCCACCTGCTCTAAGTAGGTAGATCAAGTAGGTATGGTGATTAGTCATTTAGAATTAATTCCTCACTGAATCAGCGTCGTTCCTCTTGAGTGTTGAGTCGCACTCGCAACATTTAAATAAGAAAGCGAAATGACATAACCGCGGCTTAGTCTCGATACAGACGCTACAGCCGCCGCTTAGCCCGAGACGAGAGTTAGGACGAGGGCACAATGGTGGGGAATGAAGTAATGATGGGTAAATGGTGTGATTTTCTACAAATTCAGCCCATTCATTCATTCGCGTGGAGCGCACTTATAATTGATTCACAAAGCACTCCACGCTTTTAGAATTCAATTTTAGTCAATTTAATTAT
Organism: Gortyna flavago; assembly: GCA_963669345.1. NCBI lineage: Eukaryota > Metazoa > Arthropoda > Insecta > Lepidoptera > Noctuidae > Gortyna > Gortyna flavago. The sequence goes on along the minus strand of OY770150.1, from coordinate 11,573,047 downwards.
TTTATAACTTTTTGTGTGTTTTGAAAGCGTGTTTTTTAGTTTTTTAGGGTTCCGTACCTAAAGGGTAAAAACGGGACCCTATTACTAAGACTCCACTGTCCGTCTGTCTGTCTGTCTGTCACCAGGCTGTATCTCATGAACCGTGATAGCTAGACAATTGAAATTTTCACAGAATGTGTATTTCTGTTGCCGCTATAACAACAAATACTACTAAAAACGGAATAAAATAAATATTTAAGGGGGGAGCCCCCCTTAAATATTTATTACAACTTACGTGGCTTTTTTGCCGTTATTTTATATGTAGGTAGTGTTAAATATTGTATGGTGGTACGGAACCCTTCGTGTGCGAGTTGGAATTACATTTTTTATTTTAGCGCCTATATTTTAGCGCCTATATTCTTCCTTAAATTAATATGTATAAAGTTTTACTAGTAGCCACTGAAGAGTTCCGCTATCCGTTTCCTGGCTCCATCGTCAGACCCTCGACGGCCTCAACACCAAGTGTTATATATTGGACTCATCAAAACAAATCATATGAGCCCTAACTCTAGGGGTTTACTAGTAGCCACTGAAGAGTTCCCCTGGCTCCATCATCAGATCAGCTTCAAGATACCAAATTATAGTTTTGTCTTGTTTTGTTTCGTTTTGTTTTGTCATACTAAGTTTAATTTCTATAAGATAATTAGAAGTTCTTTAAAATGGACTTTGAAGGTTTTGTTACATTGTCAGTTAGTTAAAAGTGAAGCCAATAAAAGCGTGTTAAAAATACAAACATTATAATAATTTCTTTATTATCTAGTACCACTCAACACGACGGAATATACTGACTCAAAGCGAACCGAAACTGAACCTATAAATCACTCGCGTTCAGCTAGTGTGCACTGCGCCTACTTCACGCTGTGTCGACAAATGACACAAACGACGGGATTAGCCAGTATCGCGCCTCGGCACTCTAGTGGCGTAAGTACCTGCAAGAATCGTGGCTTAGTGTCACATCACTAATATTAGTCTCGCCACAAAATATTGTGAAAAATGACCAAGTTTTATATTCCGTGGGGTTTTAGGCAGTAGAAATTCCCAGTACTTAAAACTGTTTATACCAACAAGTAGGTAATGGTGTATTGGCCTGAAGTGTGTTGGTTCTGGTGTAATCCTTACACTTCTGTCTCTTGTGCCAACCCCACTGGTGTGACGGTGTGTGCAGGTTGTGTTTACCAACGACAACTTTTCTTACAAGAAGGTTGGCTTTAGCTTAGAGCATTTTACTTTAAGCTTAGCATAAGCAGCCTATAGTGTTCCCACTGCTGGGACATAGGCCTCCTCTCTTCGAGAGACAGTGGGCTGTAATCTACCACGCAGGCCCAGCGCGGGTTGGTAGATGTTAAAGTCTTGATGTTTTCCTTCACCGTTTTGAGAGCAGTGGTGATGAAAATATTTTCCACAAAGTAAAGTGCCTGCCTGAGTTTGAACCTACGACCTACAACTCATAAGTCGGTGCTGTTACCACTGGGCCACCACTACTCTACTACTACTTTACTGACTTATAAAGCACATTAATCCACTTTTTATTCAAATTAAATTATGTAAGCTGGTGTAAACACCCATAACTAAACCATAGTTTATGCGTAATGCTGTTGCGAGGATGAATACTAACAAAATGTATTTACAAGGTAGTTGCGAATGGAAACGCGAGGGGACGCCCTAATAATACTTACTGACCTTATGGGTGATGTTCTTCAGGAAGGTCAGGTGCGTAGTACTCGCAGCCGGCGTGCGGGTATGTCCAGATGCATGAACATAAACGAAGCAAAAGGAGTATGTAAGACTTTGACTTTGAATTTATGGACCAGCCGTACCGTAGACAATACAGGATGATAATAGTTATAATCCTATTCCACACCTTTCCACCTCTATGATTCAAAGAGCACCCTGACAATAAGCTACGTAAACGTCAAAGAATAGTAGACAAATTAAAATCGTCAACAAAGCGTTATTACAAAGTTAAAAACAGAATTATGTAACAGTTTATTAAGCTCCACAGTATCGTTACGTTAACTTCTAATAACGTTCACGTTAAATAATTATATAGTTATAAAGTAGCTGCTATTCGAGCGGAGTCGATAACTGAGCTTGTTTATTAATAGCTACATTTAACGTTGTTCAAATTGTGTCAGGAATTGTGTATTGAGTTCATAATTTGTAGAGATAAGGCAATTTCTGTGTTACATTTCAAAATAGACCGACTCGTTGGTTGAGTGGTTGCAAACGGATAAGCATGAGGTACAGGTTCGATCCCTAGGTCAGGCAAAGTGATAGCAACTTTTTCCATTTGAAATTTACGGTCTCGGAATCTGGATTTGTGCTCGGTTGATGACAATATTGTCCCACCTATTACATGGGACTTAAAACATAACTAGCGAAATGTGTACTTCAACTTCAGCTATGCTTCTGTTATAGCTGTTGGTTCTCCTATAAATAAATAAAATTGTATTATTATTCGTACATAATTCAGGACTACTCCTACATTACATAGCATTTCGCTTGTGTTGAAATGAATTGTATACTCATCATACCTAAGTCCCCTGTAATAGAAAGGTAAGCTTGCCTTTGTAAATGAGTCACAAATTCAGACTCCGGACAGGTATTGAGATTTTTCTTTTAATCTCAATTCCTGAGATCAAGAATTTCCATTAAGAAATTCTTGATTTATTCTGGGAATCGAACACAGGCCTCCATATTTTGCAGACTCTTGCGACAACTAGACCCAGTTTAACCTACAAACAATATATACACTAAATAACCCAGTAATTGATGCCTTCAGATTTAGGCGATAAGGTGATTAGATAATCACAGATCAATTAAAATACAGTCCTCAAAATTACCCTAAATCACCAAACTGACCGATGTAACGAGTCTTCGTTGCCAAATTGTACGATAATCATGCCTCACATTTGTGCAGCAATCGGTTAGTATTCAACATGGCTGCAGATAAGCGAGGTTCGAGAATTACAATATTAATTAAACCAGCACGACGCACGGAATGTGCAGATACAGCTGTGCACCTGGACCATAGATACGAACTGTGCTGTATTATATAGCACAAGAGGAGTTGGTAACGATTTAGATTATAATTTTCAAAGAGAAAATCTAAAACAAAATTTTACTTAAAAAAAAAAAAAAACTTTTTATTTGTAGAGGAATATAAAAAAAAAACTCAAAAAAAAAAAAAAAGAAGGTCGGTTAATAAATGATGTGTGCTTGTCAAATCTTTAAGTCCTGAAATGCTGAAATAATCTATTTGTCTGAATCTTTAAGAAATTCTAAACTGCATATTTTTATCTACTATAGGTAGTTTTCAAAGAGATTATATAAATAGCTGCGCCTCGCGGTTTCACTCGTATAAGTTTCGATCCCGTGGGAATATCGAGATAAAAAGTAGCCTATATTTTAATCCAGGATGTCAGCTACCTCTATACCAAATTTTATCAAAATTGGTCCAGCCGTTTGAGCGTGAAGTAGTAACAAACATATAAACACACACTCAAAAACTTTCGCCTAATATAATATTAGTGTGATTAGTAGGTTTATGGAACTACTCTTGTGCAAAATTGCTTGTTTCCAGACCTTTTGTGCGTTGTCTGTCTGTGAACTTAAGATTTTTATTAAGTGGAAGATATTTGAGAAAATTCCGGAATTTAACCCCTTCGTGACATTAAAAATTCCCTTTTCCCGGTTCCCTGTCCACATCTTGACCTATAAATAAAACACTGTCACAATAAACTGATGAAAAGCCATATAAACGTCATTTAGTCCCCGATACCATTACCGTGGGTCCCCGAAACAATTGAAAGTGTAAATAATCGCCTCCCTAAGGACGTCCGGATTTCATAGTGATGGGACACGCAGGTATTAGTGCTGATGGTAAGTTATGACATTCTGAATGTTTATAAAATATTTTATTGGGTGGATTCACGTGGAAGTTTTGTTTCGGGGATTTGCGATTAGCTTGATTTTATGTTTGTTATTAATAAAACTACTCGAAGGAAAACCGCATTTGTTGCGCTCACAATACGGATGTCTAACCATTTTATAAACAGACTACTATTTAATTGTTGTCGTAGTCTCGCCTCTTATGCACGAGATTTTGGGTTCATATCCGGGCAGGTACCTACCCATGTGACTTTTTCAATTCATGTGTACTTTCTGAGTTTATCTTGGACATTACTGACGTGAATTGCTGCCCGTTGACGACAATAGGCACGCCCTCTATTACATGGGACTTAAACATAACTGACGAATGTGGGTGTGCCTAGGTAGGTACATCTCTGCCGAACCCTTCTTGGATTACAAGCATGATGTTATGTCATGTGGTAGTTTATTATGAGTACCTAATTCATACTAACAGGACAAAAGTATTTCCTTACCTAATCCTTCAAAATTAAATGAAACCGAAGTGGGTTTACGTAACTATTCTTATTTTCCAAAAAATATATAATAAATCAATGCCCCTTGTATTAAAATTAAATCAAACTTATTTATAATAAACTAAAAACCTTGTGAATAAAATGTAAATGCTTTATTTGGTGGGCATACATGCGCCGCCCCCGGGACTGTGCATCTAAACAGCACTTGTAAGCTAGTACCGATATCTAGAGAGTACAAATTAATAACGTTGCGTTGATTTATGAAATACTAGCTGTTGCCCGCGATTTCGTCTGCGATCAAGACAAAAGACACGTGGCGCCATCTATTATCATAATAACGTTATTGTTGTTTTCCACGGGAACAGCACTTTTTTTCGGGATGAAATATACCCTATGCCCGTTTCTGTACAACTGACAACGTATATGCAAAATTTCAAGATGATCGGTTCAGTGGATATCCTTTAAAGTGATTCAGATTGTAATTGAAATAAAATAAAACCGGCCAAGTGCGAGTTGGACTCGCACACGGAGGGTTCCGTACCACCATAAAATATTTAACACTGCATATAAAACAACGCCAAAAAAATCATGTTTGTTGTGTGGGAGCCCCCTTAAAGTTTTATTTTATTCTGTTTTTAGTATTTTTTGTTATAGCGGCAACATAAATACACATTCTGTGAAAATTTTAACTGTCTAGCTATCACGATTCACGATATAGGTACAGCCTGGTGACATACGGACAAACGGACAGTGGAGTCTTATTACTAGGTTCCCGTTTTTACACTTTGGGTACGGAACCCTAGAAAGTGTTACGCAATTAGGATACTTTATATACATTTATTTTGTAAAATGCGATGGATGTTGCTAAAAATTATTTGCTCAAAATACTTGATTACTTTTTTCAATTAATTCCGACTAGCGCGCTTCGAATTACATTCATTTATTTATTTTTAGTTATTTAAAGTTGCACGATGTTAACTGAATAAAATGGTTTTTTTAATGTAAAACAAAAAACCTTTATTACTGCTCTTTCCTAGAGTGGTAATGTTTTTATTTTTTGCCTAGGATGTGTGTGGCACTACTAAAATAGACTTCCTCCTCATTCCACATAAATTCTATAATATGATAATACATTGGCAACTTTTTATACCATATAATAATATGAAAGAAATAAAAATAGCGCCCGTGACAATGCAGGCAACTCGCGGATCATATGGAACGTGTGGTGTTGCCAGCGTTATACATAAATATGTACAGACGCCAGCACATCAACCTACTACAATCTGTCAAATTTTCCCAATCAACTTTGAACCTTACGCTTTAGCGATAAAGTTGAAAATCTATTAAAGAAATTTGACAGATTGTAGTAGGTTGATGTGCTGGCGTCTGTACAGAGGCCAGCACATCAAGCTACCCCAATCTGTCAAATTTTCCCAATTGAATATGAACCTTATTCCTTTGAAGTAAAGTTGAAAATCTATCAAAGAAATTTGACAGATTGGGGTAGCTTGATGTGCTGGCCTCTGTACTTACTGTGTTTCCTGTGTTTACTGTGTATCAAGAACCCTCCGTGCCTCGGAAAGCACGTTAAGCCGTTGGTACTGGCTGTCAATCGTGGAGCTTTGGTAGTCGTTACGGGTCGTCAGAAGCCCGAAAGTCTGACAACCAGTCTTATCAAAGGGTATCGTATTACCCAGTAACTGAATTGTGAAGGTCAGATAGGCAGTCACCTCAAGTAAAATACCGGTATTCATCTGCATTCGGTTAGACTGGAAGCTGACCCCAGCATAGTTGTGTTGACCCTAGCCATCAGTAAGTACATGTGTACTTACTGTGTTTATTTGTTGAAATTGTAGTAGATTTTCACTTGCTGCTGAGTATGAGGTGCGTTCAATAACCAGATCGGGTAAAGTGTTATTGGGGTTTCTCTAAAGTTTCACTGTAGCATTTTGGTTTCGAGCCCGCATTGTGACAACAGACTCTCTACCTGTACAGGGAGATAGCTCATCGACGCGCAATTGTAACCACGAATTCAGCACATATTAATATAGACCCTATAGTGTAGAAGTTTTTTGTCGGTTATAAAAAAACAGCTGTTTCAGCAGCAAAATGTATGGAAAACCAAAAATGTTTTTTATCAATTGTTTTAAAATCATGTACTTAATAAATCCATGGTAATGAAAATCGATGTCTCCTGTACATACTGTTTCTTTAGCAAGCAATAAACATTATTTATTTTCTAAGTTTCTTAAAAACTGAATCATTGTATAATGCATGTTAAAGAATATATGCTGTAATGTAATGCTTGTGCTGACACAACAGTAAGACCAATAATTTATTTGTATACTTAGTTTACATATAAGCCCAAGTATACTGTATTATTAATATTAATAATATCAATAATATCCTTGGACATTTCACACAACGCCATATAGTCCCAAGCTAAGCAACTTAATGCTTGTGTTATGGTAACGAGATGGCTGATAAACTACTTATAGGTATACATTTTTTTTTTGTAAATACATACCTATTATAGATAAAACACTATACTTTCCTTTCATGGAAAACAGGCAGGACTTATGAGTTTATTACTCTTTCAATCAACGGTCAATCAACTCAGCCTATCGCAGTCCACTGCTGGACATAGGCCTCTCCCAGGCTGCGCCACAACACCTTGTCCTGCGCCTTCCGCATCCAGTATGTCCCAACCACCTTCTTAAGGTCGTCGGTCCATCTAGCTGACAGCGTGACTCTTTAAAAATGTACAAATACCACATATTTCTGGTGTAGCAACCCTCCTCTATTTGTATCATCTTGAGTCGCTGTCACTCATCGCTTGGTTTACGACCACTATAAAAAACTTCGCCTTTTCTTCAGTCGTTACGATAGAGAATGTGTAGAAGTTTCGCTACAGAGTAGTGTTAGTGTTATTTTGTGGTTTCAAACATTATTATACCTACCTTACTGTCACGCAGTTTTTCTAAATCTTCTGAATGATGTTAATCGATTTTCCTATAGTCAGGAACAATAAACGCGTGTACCTACCTACATACGTTACGTTTGGTTTTCAGTTTTTCATGGAGCCATGCAAACATCTTTATCATTTGGTAGGACCTATCATTCAAGATTGTTCTACTGGCGTTCGACTGGTCTAAGGCTATAACAGAATGGCAAATTAGAGATGGATCTAAAAGAAGTAGAGGAGGACAACGTAAAAGCTGAGACGACGACATAGTTGAGACAGCTGGTGCCCATAGGCTAGAGTCGCATGAGATCATGAGACAGCTGGTGCCCTATGGGCTAGAGTCACACTAGATCATGACAAATTGAGGAACCTGAGAGAGGCCTATACGTCAAAGGACGCGCTGATTGACGAAGACACCAAAGTGAAATAGTTATGTTTTGCTTAATTTATTTACATTGTAATTAGTTTTAGTTCATTCAAGACTAACTCTTCTCCATTTTAGAATATTATAATGTTAACTAACTGTTCCTCTTCAGAACAACAGCTTCTCCTCATAAAGAGAAGTCACGAGCATAGATTGTGATCAATGTTCATGACTTCTCTGTTAAGAAGAAGCACTAGATCTAGCAAGCGTCGTAATGCTTGCTTTATGCATACATTATATTTACTTTTATTCTTCAAAATAGAGCAGTGGTGGCGCTGTGGAAATGGCAGCGACTTACTAGTTGCAGTCGTAGGTTTGAACCCTGAAGGAAAACATCGTGCGGAAACTGGCATATCCTAGAACCAAAAAATCGAAGACTAGTGACATCTACCAACCCGTACTGGGCCCGCGTGATGGATTACGACCCACTCCCTCTCACAGAGAGGAGATCTGTGTTCCAGCAGTGGAAACATTACAGGCTGATTAATTCTTTACAATAGTATTTTTTCATTGATGTCCGAGATTAAGAAATGAGTAAACAGCGAAATTATGAAATTATGACAATGTATCTTAAGTGTATCAATTATTTAGTTCCCAGCCCAAGCCATAGTAACAAAGCCCATATGTTTCACCTCTTTAAGCTATAATTACTCTACACGGAGCAGCTGATACGTCCTGTTCGCGATTACCATACTGCATGGTAACGTGAAATATTGCGCGTTTTATATGTAGGGGGGGGGGGGGGGGGGTTGAGTGAACGAGAGGTGTGTTAGGTTTGAGTGTATTTTATAGTTAACTGGCAGCGCCCCGCGGTTTCACCCGCATAAGTCTCGATCCCGTAGGAATATTTGGATGAAAAGTATCCTATGTCCTTTTCCGTGTCTCAAACTATATGTACCTATAACAATTTTCATTTAAATCGTTTCAGCGGTTTAAGCGTAAAGGGGTAACAGACAGTATATTATAAATGCGAAAGTGTGTATGTCTATACACACTTTCGCATTTATAATATTAGCATGGATTGTTTTGGTTTCATTGTCGTTATTGTCTAGTTTGAAAACAGTTTGAATAAATAATTATGATCATACTAGCAGCGCCCCGCAGTCTCACTTGCATAAATTTCGATCCCGTGGGAATATCGAGATAAAAAATATCCTATGTGTTAATCCTGATTATAAAATATCTGTGTGCCAAATTTTATCCAAATCAGTTCAGTAGTTCGTGAAAGAGTAATTAACATCCATCCATCCTCACAAACTTTCGCGTTTATAATATTATATTATTATATATTATATTATATTATTATAATATTATTTATAGTAGGAAGTAGGATTAGTAGGATAGTAGGATTAGTAGGACTTTCGGCACTACACGTATCCAACGAATGATTATCTGTATGGCAACAGAGATCGATGGTTGAAAGAAAAGTTCAGGAAGGGCTTCAAAGTGTAGAGAAAGGTCTGTGGTCACCTATCAAAAGACTGACCGCGGCTATTGCTACTTAACCTCAGTAACATCCTCCAACTAAAACAAAAAATACAGGTGTATTCCCTGTTAGATAGAGACAGCACTATCCTCCACTTCACCCTTGCACCTGACGCGTTACGTCATAACAGGTGGCGGTGACCGTTAAACTTGCGGCACAGTATATTATATTTCCGTACACATTTCTTAGTATACTACTAGTTGTGAGATTAAAATATATGGAATGGTTTTAGGCTATGTGTGTGAGTTTTTGTATGCGAGGGTGAGAACAGCTGTTAGGCGCGTGCGCTCAAGTGTAAAAGTTTAGAAAAAAGTGATGTTTTTTTATGTTCATTGATAGGTTTGTCTTTCGGTTGTATAGGAAGTTGAGAGCTAGTGAATTATTTTGTGGTATCTTTATATTTGTCTGCTCGGCTCCTACCGTTAGCTAAGACTTTTGTAGATCGTCACGCGCTGTATTAAGGAAAGGCGAAAGAGAGAAACACTGACAGTCGTACCTCTGTATACACTGACTGATTTCGCTTGGTACCTAACCTGCCTGACCAAAACTCTATAGTATTTATTTATTTATTTAAAGACTTTGGAAGACTTACAGCTAAATACAATAGTGATAAATAACAGTATGATATTCAAACAGCCAATTACAAGTCTTCACGTCTAGAGCTTGTCTGGTATATATATACTGTGGAACAAAGTATGCACACTGCCAAACAATGCCAAAAGTTAAGTATACTTTACAGGTCCGCTCAATCTGTGTGGTTCTTTCCTCAAAAGACCATTTCAGACACCAATCTACATGGTCTTCACATGATCTGACCAAGATTATGTCTGGACTTTAAAAGAGACTGTGACCTCTGAGTTTGTTTCGGCCTTTCTTCTCAGAATAGTCAGATAGGAAACGCCGACCTCATCTAGTTTAAAAAAATATGATTGACGTGTAAAAGTGTTTGTACAAACCTACTTACAGAAAATAAATCATTTATCATTTATCATTATAATCAGCCTATAATGTTCCCACTGCGGGGACACAGGCCTCCTCTCTATTTGAGAGGAAGTGATCCGTAATCCACCACGCGGGCCCAGTGCGGCTTGGTAGATGTCACATGTCTGCGAATTTTTGGTTCTAGGATATGCTGGACCAAAACTGTAAGAGCATAATAATTGAAGCTGAGATTGTTCGCCGTGGAAAGCCCTACTGGAACTAAAATTAGCCGCTTATAATTTGTGATCTAAAAATTTTATCATCATCATCTATCCAGCCTTTTCAAAACTATGTTGTGGTCTGCTTCCAGTGTAACTGGATGCAGCTGAATACTAGTATTTAACATGGAGCGACTGCCTATCTATCTGGGTATCGTGTTACCCAGTAACTGAGTTGTGGAGGTGGTGGTGGTGGTTGTGGAGCCCGAAAGTCCGACAGATTTGATTGGTTGTCAAACTTTTGGGCTTCTGACTACCCGTAATTACTGTCATAGCTCTACGAATGACAGCCGGGACCTTAACGTCGTGAAGACACCAATCTTACTATTTTATTCTCTATATCAATCATTAACACTCGCTCTTGCGTATCAATTCAATCTTGATCAAAGTAAAACAACGAACTCCCACACGTCCAGGATTAAACCCACATCAGGTAAGAAATCAACGGGGACAGCACAATATTGTTTGACAGAATAGAGACAATTTACTTCGAATCTTGCCTTCTGTGGTGCCGTGTGTCACCGAAAATGATTATTAATATTGACTGTGTCCATGTTGACGGTTTTGTCTGTAAGTAGTTGTTGCTTTCCTGAGATGAGCAGGTATGTGTCCAATGTTCTTTTTTATAAACGAAGCTCTGTCGTAGTTTTTGTGCTAGCTGACATATTGCAAATAATTTAATGTTTTGTGTTTCGTAATGTTAATTATTTACGTATAGAATCAAGTTCTTCTAACTGAACAGACAGCTGTGCTGTGACGCACTAGGAAGTGATGAAGCGGGCGTTTGGAGGACTGTCCTATGTAATTTTGACGATCTAAAAGTGCTGATTCTCAGCCTAGTTTGAAGAAATGACTTTTGATCTTGAGATTTTTCGAAATCAGAAAACCTGCGAAACATTCTCTACTCATTAAAAAATTACTGAGGTTTATAGATTTACGTAGTGGGCTGACTGACTTCAGTAAGGAAGAGATTATCAATTAGATAATCGATTATCTACTTTATCTAAAATACACAGTCTTTTAAAATTCATCACCTGTCCAGCCTTTTCCCAATTATATTGGGATGGGCTTCTAGTCTAACCGAATGCAGCTGAATACTAGTATTTTACAAGGAGTCATTAGTCATTTTAAAATTATGATTACTTAGATAAAGTTTCACAGTGTCACTGGTTTTGACAAACTACGACTGAGCTTAGATTAAACTACTTAATTTATCAAAATGAGGTCTTCTTCTTCTTCTTAGCGTATCGATGGCAAAAAGTACAAACATCTTTGGTCCTAAATTCGCTCATCAAGTGCGCAAGTGACAGGGCATGCGGCGCATGATGGAAGGAGGTTATTGTCTGTGGGAAGGTTCAGAAATGAAGAAGAAAAAGGAAGAAGAAAAAGAAGAAGATTTAAGGTTTTAAGGTTCAAATTGCAATCATGCCACAAGCATCAACTTTTACTTCCTAGTTTCGTAACAATTCATGTTCAAAAAACAGAACTTAGTAACATACCAAGTCAGGAAACTCACCAGTAATGAATCGTGGAATCCACTTTGCTGTAACAACAGACCCTGAATTCTGTAGTTCCGTGTTGTTCCTGGTTACACACAAGTTACGTGCTTCTACACGTGGCTCATGTGGCACCTATCCGTTTGATATTCTATCTGTTATAGTAACGGAGCTAAACATATAGGTATGCCTCTATATAAATAAAACACAGTCGGATTAGTTACACCATTTATAATTCAAGAACGGCTGGACCGATTTTTGATTTGTTGGATTCGTCTGCGCCCCGAATAGCAGAATAGTTACAAAAAATTGGGAAAAATTCATGAATAAAAATGAAGATAATTCATTTTCTCATACATTTTTTAAGGAACTGCTTTCTTGATGATATCTCGAGAACGGATTGAATAACATTTATTGATTCTGAGGCGGTGCGGAGTCCGCCGGGTCAGCTAGTACGGTATACATCGTCTTACCACCCACGCCACGCATCGTCGCTAGTGATGTAACAAATGGACATGTCAATCAGACAAGTCGACTTGTCTGACCGTGTGACGTGTTAACACGATTGCGTTTAACATGTTAGAACTTGTATCATATTGTGTGAATTAGTGTCATTTTATGTCAATACAAGCCTTGTGTACGAATTACAAACGTTTATTCCCTATTTAACGAAGGATAAAGTTTAAAAAATCCATGAGTATAACCCACTTATGCTAAATAAGGAACTCGTGTGCAATTCTTCTAGACTCAGCGGTTTAGGCTGTGCGTTGTCTGGTATTAAGTAGATAGTGAGAGGTCCTACATAAATAGTGCATACTTATTATAATAATAATAATTGTTATAGTCCGTACAAAATACTATACATTTTTCACAAGTAGCCGAATTTTGGGTCGAGTCCATTTAGGTTGCTATCAACACGCTTAGAAGAAAAATGTTAAAGTAATAGGTAAGTAAGTCTGTTATATCTCAGGTACTGATCGAAGGTTTTTCTAATCTTTACTTCCTGAACGGAAAATAATGGCTTTTAATGAACAAGAAATAAATCGTTTCTAGTATGTCAATAGGTAACATAAGCGAGTTAAGCAGCAGATGGGTTATTCTCGTAATTTTAAGAACATTCACAGTCTGATCACAGTCTCAATCTGTGAAAAATTGCTCTAATTTCCCTACAATTTTGACAAGTTTTTGACATTTGTTTGTCGCCGAGATAAGACTGCGACTACATTTTGAACGTTTTAAATTAGGAAAATTGACACATGAAGGTGTGTCGGTTTCAGTCTGTAGACGGGTGACCATTATTTAGTAATCGGAACCAATCCGTACCACTTACACCTGCACAGCACCCTAATTGCGTATAATATTATCAATCACAATCTGCATCATTTCGAAGGATACAGTTAACTCAATGCTTCATGTTCGAAAAAAATTGTCTGCTCAACATGTAAATAACACAACACACACACATACACGACGCGACCAATCACAAACTAGCATCAGTAAATCTCATCGCGGCTAACCGTCAATCCCGGTTGTCTTATAAATATCTATATCTAACAGTTGTTACGGGATTTCATAAAACAAATAACACTACTACAAAAATTGTTCAATAAAAGCGCTGAGATATATATTATGCTCAATATTATATTTCAGCGCTCAAAAGACGTTGAAAAATTGTGCAATTGTTTTGTAAAATATCACTTGAAATGTATTCAAAAACCAAATGGTGGCTTTAGTTCTGATTTTGGCCGTGCCTAAATAACCTTGTAGCAATTACTTATCATAACACACACACGCCTTTGTTTCTCAGAAGGGTTTGGCAGAGGTGTGCTTATAGTTCACCCACATTTCGCCAGCTATGTTTAAGTCTCATGTAATAGGAGGCGAACCTATTGCCATCAACCGGGCAGAAATCCAGGCCCAAAGCTGCTACTCAGAAATTCCTGAGGGAAAACCCCAATAACATTTTGCCCGACAAGGAACCCATCAGGACCTCTTGCTTAGCAGTAGTGCTTGCGAGGACTGGACCAACGAGGCAGTCGGTCTAGGTACATACGCCAGCACATCAAGCTACTACAATCTGTCAAATTTCTTTAATAGATTTTCAACTTTATCGCTAAAGCATAAGGTTCAAAGTTGATTGTGAAAATTTGACAGTTTTGGGTAGCTTAATGTGCTGGCGTCTGTACCTACGTATCTTCTTATTCAAATAATTATTAAAAGCAAATAATACCTATCTATTTTTATACTTATCGTAGGTACAAAAACTCCACACATTATAATAGCAAAAGAGATTTGAATACAATAATAATATTCAAATACATTTTATATTATTTTACAAGTGGCAGCTCTAAAAGCTTTCAGTGAAACGGTTTTCAACTTTCATTCAGTAAAAAGATGAAACTTTTCAAAATATTCATACACGATTGAATTTTATATTTTCAAATAATATTTTTGTTCCAATGTTTTTCTTTTTATTTCACGTGTATTAGGTATTTTAATACTTTTTATTGGTTTAGCTGACCATTTTATTACAATAGTACCTATTGGTACTTACGAAAAACAAGATTTGTTCTCCACGACATAGGTAACAGGCATTCTATTGTCAATAATCAGTTTTTTTGTCGGGCAAGTGAAGGGTTCCTGGCTAAATAATAAAAGCCGCATGGGTCGATCGAAGGTTAAGCTTCATTTGCCGTGGTCGGTTCGTGGGTGGGTGATCACTTTCGTAGATTTTTGACAGTCGTTACGGGTAGTCAGGAGCCCAAAAGTCTGACAACCAGTATTACCAAGGGGTATCGCGATATCCAGTGACTGGGAATTCTCAGCAAGTCCCAGAGTCTAGATTTAGGCCTGGTAAGCAAGGTTTCCGTATAACTTGTGACTTGAAACATAACTGGCGAAATGAAAGTTTACTAAATGGCTACTCCGTTGAGGAATATAGCCTTATGTCAGGCCCAGGTAGGTAGGTACTACTCTTAGCACCCACACTTCCCAAGATTCTAATTCGCGTCATGTACGGTGTGCCAAACAAACGCGGGGTGACAGTTAACCTATCAGTTACTGGGACACCGGAATTTAACCCTACTCACGGCCATGGGAACACGAACAAGTGACGTTTATAGTTTACCACAGGTTGAACTTATACTTGTCAAGATGGGTTGCAGGACCACTACGTAAGACAACCATAAGCTTCGTAGACAAAAATGAAAAATCCGGTCAAGAGCGAGTTGGCCTCGCGCACCAAGGGTTCCGTACCATCATGTTTTTAATTTTTTATCGGCGAGGCCTATATTCGTCAGACAATTTTAACACTGTGCACTGCGGTGTAGATTATTGCATTTTTATGTCAGCGCTATCTCTTGACTGATGATGATTTCTGGAAAAGTCTGTTATTTAGAGATTCGATTTTATTTTTCCTGTAATCTTTATATAAACTTTTATCACGTAGTATAATTTCAGATTTTTCTCTTTGCAAACTTCGGAGATGAGGGGGGGAACGGTATTTTTTTTAAATTATTTATCAAAAGTCGCAACGTATGCGGCCTAAAAAAAAAAGAAAAAATGTTTGAGAATGTGCAAACTGCTTTCATATGACACCCCACATGCCATGCACTAGTAGTTCCCACTTCGAATTTTTGAGACCTTTCAGTCCCTGTTGCAAAAAATATACATTTATTGTTATTTTTTTCTTATGTGCAAAATAGTTGGGCAAACGTCATCTAAAACAATTCCAAATTTCAAGTTGATAGCGTTAATATTTCTTGAGATATCCAGCTGTGACAGACAGATAGACAGACAGACAGACTGAGTCTCGCCATAAGGATTCCGTTTTACCATTTTGGTACGGAACCCTAAAAACGATTTTATTTGTGTGATATTTTTTTGTTTCTAGTTTTCCGCACCCAAAAGCCCCAAAACGGGAGCCTAATACTAAGGCTCTGTCTCTGTCTGTCACAGAGCTGTGGCGTTTCCACCGTAATAGGTAGACATATTCACAGAGAGCGTACTACTGACAATAATAAAATTCAAAATGAAAGGGGCCAAACAAGAAACATGTTTCTTTCAACATATAATACATTGCTCGTTACAAAAGTATTAAAAAAAATTTACCTAGTGTTAAATTTGTGCGGTGATACTTCTTCGAGTGCGAGTCTGGCTCGCACTTGGCCACGTTTTCTATCCAGTCGTAGCATTTAATAATACCTGCATTAATATCCTTTAATAAGTTTCTGAAAACAGTCGTACTATTAAACGCTTCAAAAATACTAAAGGGCTTTCTTTGCTAGGCTATAAAAACATTGGATCAGAAATAATGTGTGTTTTAACCCATAATGGTATTAAAACATTAAGAATCGAGCGGTAGGTAATAATGGCAAGCAATCAATACAATCAGCAATGAAATGCTCATTGCTAGAAATTGTTACATTGTTTTATTACACTACAGAAACAAGAGGATATGTGCTTAAACACACGATAAAAGTGAAAACTTACGTCTGAAGCGCGATTTACGTGATTCAGCGTCACCGACCGAAAGGAGCCGAGTCTACCCGATTAAGCGTCACCAACCCGAAAGTGACGGTTCAGTTTCGTCCTTGTTCAGAAAGAGCGAAAGGTGCGCCTAAAGAAGCTTTCTCTTCAAATACCGCTCCTTTAGATAGCTGCAGACAGGTTGTCATTGCGAACACTGGGACTCCTATTTTGAAACTCCATTTTGAAATGATTGATCTTTGTACCTTTGCCTGCAACTGAATTGGGATTTGACAGTGAATGTTAATTTGTCAAAGCATAGCCAGTGTTGGAAGCTCAAGATACACGAGTTGAAATAAATAAATGACTATCTGAAGTCGATAGTTATTATAATCTTGATTCTTTATAAATGTCGTTGACATCTTTGTGCTAGAAAGCCACAGATTACCAAGACCAATAAATTTTTGATCGACTACGATTACTTAATGGATCTGTGGTGTGAAGCTACTAAGCTTCATGTATAAAACCTTAAACTATATTTTCTCTAAAATCCCCATCTTTATTCTCATACCAAGCACGAAAACTGTATACTCACGCAGAATTTATTACTTGCGAAATTGTACACACATCTCAGGTAGTGCACAGCGTGCAATCTGCTTACCCACTGTGTATTTATTATTCATAGAAGTTATAGCACAGCCACAGGCAGATCTGGAATTAGACCAAAACCGAGGCTAGAATATTTAGGCCTCTACCGTGTGCTGCGTGACGAAGGACCAATTAAGCCTATTACTTTGGACCTTGCAGGTAATTGAATAGTTAGTGTGAGGTGAATTGTATCATTTATAGTTGCTACGAGATAATTAAAGGTTCTCACAAAGCTTAAAACCAAAATAAACTGTGAAGTTTAGAGTTTGACTTATATAGATTTAAAAGCAATATTTATCACTAGCTTCTTGCTCCGATTTCATCCGCGTAAAATTTCTGTCCCCGACCCACCCTGTCGCATTCCATCGTCTGCCCGCTCTTCTTGCGTTCTATCTAACTTTTTTCTTTCTGCTCGACTCCTAAGGGTCCTAGCGTGGTGTTAAATAGCCTATAGCCTTCTTCAAGAATTTGGCTATCAAATGCAGAATTTTTTTTTAAAGCCTACTGGTAGTTCCAGAGATTGGCGCGTTTAAATAAACTCTTTAGTCTTAGTAAGTATATAGATTATCATAAACGAGTTCAAGTTTGAATAACTAACCCGATTATAATTCGATACACGATGACTTACTAAAACCGAGGTGAGAAAATTAAACTTTCAACCTGAAACATAATTTACGCAATTAGGACTCGGAATCAGTGCGAGGAGGTATTATAAAATGGAACTGCTTCATTGATTAGTTTTGTTAGACCACAAATTGTTCTCTGATCCTAGACTTAATTTGAATTTCGGATGCCAAGCCACGGCTTGTTGTGAGAGTGATTCTGAAAACTAGAAACCTAAAGGTGCAAATGACCCAATTTCACCCCAAATCTGTAGGGTTAGGGATTAATCGGACGACCGATCCCAACCCCTCAAGATCTCGGATCTGTTACCCGATTAGAAATATCCCGAGATATATCATGTACTCACCTCCGCTCACCTATTTCAACCTTTTTAAACTACGGGATTTTGGTCCTTCGAATAAATTTTATTTATTTAGTTTTTATTTTAATCTTCATCCCCTATTACATGGGATTCAAACACAACTGGCGAAATGTGGGTGAACTATAGGTAGGTCCACCTCTGACTTACCTTTCGGGGTGACGTTAAGTTTGTGTTTATTTATTTAACAATAGCTGCGTCCGCGGTTTCACCCGCATAAGTCTCGATCCCATTTGAACGTCGGGATAAAAACTATCCTATGTCCTAATCCAGGTCATGGTCTACCCATGTGCCAAATTTAATACAAATCCGTTCAGCCGTTTTAGCGTGAAAGAGTAACGAAAAAATATACAAAAAATCAAATCAAATCAAATCCATACTAAATTTATAAAATCAAAAGTAACTCTGTCTGTCTGTCTGTCTGCCTATCTGTTTGTATGTTACCTTTTCACGCCTAAACCACTGAACGGATTTCGATAAAATTTGGCAGAGAGATAGATTCCATTCCGGGGAATGACATAAGATAGTTTTTATCGACATACCTTGCGGGCGAAGCCGCGGTCGGAAGCTAGTCTCTTTATAATATTAAGTTTAGATTTGCTACCTGCCCTTATAAATAAACTAGCTTCCGCCCGCGGCTTCGCCCGCGAGTTATGTCGACGAAAACTATTCTATTTCCTTCTCAGAATGCAATCTATCTTTCTGCCAATTTTTTTCGAAAACCGTTTAGTGGTTAAGGCGTGAAAAGGTAACATACAGACAGACAGACAGACAGACAGACAGAGTTACTTTCGAATTTATAATATTAGTATGGATTGCTTCAAATAAATAATTATAATAAAGAATACCCCTTGATCGGCTAAACAGTTAAGAGATTATTTAGTGCAGTCATTTTAATCACTGGATTGATTTAACGATAGCCGCGAACTAAAAACCTGAATTTAATTCTTTATTTATCAAATAATTATATAATAAATCTAATTTGAGATATTACAGCAGGATAAGCATGAAAGATTTATATTTACCAACTAAAGCCTGTATTAAGATAAAAGCTTACACCCTAATCCACATAAAAATACATTACTAGTCTACGTTTACAACGGAGCTTAACTAAAGCCCGAAACTACGAATAATGAAATAATCTTCCAAAATCTGGTCCTTTGTGACGCGTGGCGGTTAGCTGCCTTTGTGCGTACTCTCTCTTGACCACCGAACAAATTCGTCCAGTGAGATTGTCAGAATACCGATAGTTAGGACCCTGGTGTCGATTTTCAGATCAAACAAAGTGAAATTTGGTTTTCCTCGGTACAGTTTGAGGGTTCTAATTTGTGGTCCATCTACAGTGTCTATGTGTATGGCTACTAGGACCAAATTAGTAATTCTGTTTTAAAAAGCTGATAGTATTTTTAGACTGTCTTTGTCAGGAGGTGATATTTGATCTGAAATTTATGGAGCTAGGATGATTCATGTATAAAAACAAAAGAGAGACGAGTAATTGCATCACCCTCTAACAGAAAGCGAGACTCTGGAATGCCAATAACACAAAAGAAAACGATGGAATTTATATCCGCAATAGATCGCGATATCAAATTAAAAAAACACTCGTGCTATTCTGACTGGCTCCCATAAGAGTAATATCAAAGAATTAAGAAGCAAAATTCCTAGACTCTGCGCGTAATGTAGAATTTAACTATTTCAACCATTCCTATGTTTTGCTACAGCGAAGTAGGAGTGAGCTCTGACCCGGTTACCTGTCTCTACAAAGTGCAATTTAATCAACATCTAACTTACAAATTCATACTAAACGAAGTATTAAACAGTGTTCTAGCACTAATTGTAATTCCGCTCCCACTTGCACGAAATACCGCACTAAATATACAGCAAAAACTTCATCGAAAAACGGAATCCTCACCCAACACGTGTTTATTTTGGGACCGATTGAATCGTTGAAATAGTAATTTGTCGCTTACATTATGCCGCGAAACATCATCTCTAAAACTTGCTTTTATTTATACACTTTTATTCGAAAACACGTCAAACAAATTATTGTAGAACACACTCACAGCAGTAAAAGAAAAATCCAAAATGTAAAACCACAAAGATTTAACGCCACTACTCATTCTGAATACGAAAGGAATTCATGTAATTAAACTCGAGTCCCGAAGAATTAAAATACATTCGCTAAAAACCGCATTCTGCTAATACACTAACGTTTGGAGAGTGACTGCGGTTGGACTTCGTTCTAAAGCTCTAATAGGACTTGCGTGCAATTTCCGCGGCCGAAAACCTAAAAGAGTCAGTTAAAATAGGGCACGCCACTTCACAACGCTTGTCTTCACCGAATTCTGGTGACCTGAAGAGCACCCACACCGTGACAGAACCACCCCTGTGTGTACACGATCACCAACACAGAGCTTCGCCGCCCCTGCACAGTGAGCCTCGCCAGTATCGGTGGACCCGTCGCGAGGAGCGCACGTCGCTTCATCCCACCACGAACGACCGAACGCGCCGAATGTTTTCGTATCTGGATTAATAAACGTCGATGCTTTGTGTCAGTATTTATTATATTAATATCATTACGTCACAGCGGGAATAGTGCTCTGTTGGATGTTGTGTGCGTAACCGAGGTTTCGGTCAGTGAGGTGTGATTTTCGGGTGTAACTATTACCCGAGGAAGTGTCAAATTTTTGTGATTTCAGTGTACGCTATCGCCGACCGTAAGCTATTTTGAATGATTTATATTATTTTTTCTGGGTCCGCTCCGCTCATCCGGCCAATTGAAATATATTCTCGTCTTACGTTTGTTGGGCAGATTAGATTGATGACGTGCGCTGGGATGCTGCTCTATTATTTTTTAGCACATTTATCATCTCTGACAGTATTAGGGTATTCTGGAATTCTGAAAACAAATACAATCATGTTAATAGATTGATCTGATAATAAATGCACCAATCCCAAAATTGGCGACCGGAAAATTTTGTCCTTTCATCCGAAAATTGCCTTGAACATAGAAAATAAACACACAAGTCTAAAAATGTATTGAACACCATGAGGTTGTTGACAGTCCCTCAGTCCCATCTGAGACACTATCGGTATCTGTTACACGAAGCACTTTCGCTATACAAGCAAACAGTGCCCTGCAACCAATTTATTTTGGTCAAGTCTACGAAGGTTCTATGAAGTATATTTATTGAAGATATCGACTAACCAGATGTAAAATTTTCCCGACTATTGTATTATAATGGTCCTTATTCCCCAAATGACCAGAATTGAAATCACCAAAAAATTTACTGAGGGAAAACTGTAATATGACAAAAATAAATGGGGCGAATTTAAACTACACACATCAAAAGTGTCTAGGGATCAAGCATTTTTATGCGGATTTCTTGAGATTGAGATGTGGCTTTGTAATAAATTTATGATTTTATAAATTTATATGGATCCTTTTTGGTGCATTTCATAATTTGAATCAGGAACTGTGAATCAAATTCGAGTAAAAGATGAAAATCTGCTGTCAATATTTTCCCTATAAAAACATACAACGCATTGAAGACATTATTAGTGCTACTGTTTCCCTACTACTGATTAAAACCAACGTTATTATGGAGCGGCGACGTCATTTAAGCAGGGAAGAAATGCTCAGAGCCGTGGGAATGATAGAAGCTGGTTCCCGGCAACGTACTGTGGCTTTAGCTCTGAATACAAGTCAGAGTGTTATCAGTCGACTTTGGACACGTTACCGAAGCACTGGTACCGTGGCTGAGCGCCATGGAGGACGGTATCGCTGCACCACACGGAGACAAGACCGATACATTCAAATCTTAACTCGAAGAGCTCCAACAATAACCGCCATGATGTTAGCCGTGAGGCTTCATCACTCTTCAGGGAACTTAATTAGCGACCAAACAGTCAGAAACCGCTTGCATGAAGTGAACCTTCATTCCCGAAGACCGCTACGGGTACCACCTATACCAATGCACAATCGTAGGATTCGATATCAATGGGCTCTTGAACACAGAAATTGGGCAGAAGAACAATGGCGTTTCGTGTGCTTTTCTGATGAGTCTCGTTTTGGTATGAGACCGGATACAAGACGTATACGACACTGGAGAACCCCTGGACGCCAACAGCGATTAAAATCCTGCCAGGAAGTCCATCCTTATAGTGGTGGAACCATCATGGTATGGGCGGGTATTTGGATCGGCGGAAGAACTGAGTTGATTTGGATCAGAGGCAACCTCAACGCTCAAATTTATGCTGAGACGATTGTATCAGACGTCATCGTTCCTCTACAAGTGCAAATCGGTCCCTTATTTCAGTTAATGCATGATAATGCACGACCGCACACCGCAAGAGTTGTAAGACAGACTCTCGCCGCAGCTAACATCAATGTCCTGCCCTGGCCTGCTCAGTCGCCAGACTTGAACCCGATTGAGCATGCATGGGATATGCTACAGAGAAGAGCTCTGCCGAATATGGAGGGTATCCAGTCGCAAGAAGACCTTTTTTTGTTGTTGCAACGAACATGGGCGGCCATTCCACAGCGTGATTTGGATGAACTCATTTTGAGTATGCCAAACCGATGTTCTTGTGTTGTTAGTGTTCGCGGTAGAAACACGGATTATTAATTGTTTAAGTTACCCAATAAAATTTTAAAGAAAACTGTTATTTCAGTCTTTTTTTCGAACTTTTGTGTTAGTGGTTCAAATGTCAAAAATCCCTTTATTAGGAAAATGGCAAATTTCTTTATTAATGCAAAGGTGACTTGGTTTATCGTTACTGTGACAAACGAAAACACTTTATTTGATGAATCCTTAAAGAAAATTTTAATTAATATCAATCAGGAGAAAAGTTATTGCAAAAATATATGTTGATCCCTAGACACTTTTGATGTGTGTATATTTTATGGCTTTGACGAAATTGGTCGTAGTATAAAATAAAATTTTATTCGCATCCACTGTGGGCTTAAATAGAATTTAGTTGATAGTCTTTTAAGAGTGAATGCTGTAATGTTTACTGATATGTTGCATCGTAAATTGTATGTGGAACACGAATTTAGTCAATTAATCCGCAAAAGTTGGTCCTATGTTGAATTAATGTCTGTTTGTAAAGAGTTTATTTAATCACAGCACACGAGGCAACATTTTCAGTTCAAATTAGGAACTTGGCTTACAAAGTATTCCGAATTAATTTACGCGGAATTTGTTCACATGTTCTACTACATTTGAGTTAACAAATTTTAATTCAATAAATCAAGATGATGCTAATGAACTCGTGAATCCTTTAGACTTTCATTCTGAACAATTATTACTTTAACCAACCTAGATTCTTTAGAAAGCAGTCTGAAAGGACCGGTTTTAATAATAAAAGCTTGAGAATTTGAGTTGATTGTACGCTTAGATGGTGAAAAAGAACCTCTCTTAACTCTATGAAAGAAACTACCTATGGTACCTATACCAATTCGAAACCAATTTTTACACCAAGCCATTTAGAAATTCCTCGAGAATTAATAGATCCTTAAGCTTTTAATAACAATATTTTAACGCAAGACTTGTCGTTATAACTCCAAGGGAAGGGGGCGATCAAAAGTAATTTTCCTGGAGCAATAATTATAATTATCTACTCGAGAATGCTGTTTGTTGATTCACATTGCCATTATAGGCCATTAAGTCACTGTACTGTATCAATAAATCAGTTGCTTGTGAACGTTATTAAATGTCGCGATTGATATGAAACGACTTGAATCTATTTCTGATTTAAATAAATATGACGTTGGAAAAGTTGGAGAAAATGCACCAAGAGAATATTTTTGATATCAACAATTAACAAAAACTGAATTTGCTCATAAGCGAGACGAATCTCTTCCGATCTACTTCTTCATCTCAGCCCAAATATAGCTGATCAGCGGTCTCCCACAAACATTGTAACCACTTGGTTAAAACATTTGGTAGAGTGATGTGCCTCCAAGCGATAACAACGTCAGGTTCATTTGTTTTTTCCTTGGTATTCAAAAAAGAATATTCTATTTATATATTTAACAGTACTTAGCTAAGAAAGGTGTGGCCTCTTGCCAGCAGAGTGTGATGAGATATGATGAAGGTGATGATATCCTTTTCGTGGTCATTGACTTCTCCAAGGACAGGTTTGGTCGTGAACATTCCTAATCTCAAACCCAACAATCGAGAACAATATTTATTCCACAACATAATAAACAATTCTTTTCATAGAATTTATTACACCAAACTTCGAGGTCGAATCACATCCACTTCGTTCTTTATTTGTACCATTTCAAATATTTTCAAGTTTAAATAAATATCTACTGAAATGTAAGTAAACATAAATTGTTAGGGAAATCTCATCGGTGTGTTGTTGCTATTGTATCTGTTTCGTTTGTTTAAGGAAGGTAAACATTTTTGTATCCATTTCGATGATATTTTTTTCTCTTAATGGATATGGAATTGCATGGATGGTTTTCGGTTGAGTTTTAATTTTGTTCGTTAGTTGAAAATGTAAAAGGTTTCGTGTTACATAAAATGTTATGTTTATTTATAATGATGATTTGTATGTAGCTATTTTTTTTGCAGAGACCATCTAACTTACTCGACTGCTTACATACTTGTCTTTCTTTTTCTTTTCTTCTCTTAGTCTTTAAACTTACAAGTTATTAATTTTCTTAACTTAAGAATATCTAAACATTAAAATATCGACATCCGTCGTTCTTTACGAAATCTTTACCTACAACAGTACTTTTTTGATAACCAACTGTTGGTAGCCAAGCTCTGCCACAGTCTTAACTACTCTCAGAGGAAGAAAAACTTACACCAAGCTTATCATCAAACGCACAAAACCCTCATACGACCTTTCCCTAACAAATAATCAATATCAGTGACGAAAATAAGTCACAGTATCTGGGAATCAATAAACTTTGGCCGAATTTTCTTCCAAAACTTACATATTCGGTATTCTGCATTAAGTGCAACAAGCAAATATAAGTCTGAACCAATACCTACATCAGAGGACAAAAACCAATCTCTTAGAAAAACGTCATTTGTATAATAGTAAGAACCGCTATTTTGGATGGAAGGACCAGAATTTGCTCAGGAAAACTGTGATTTCTCCTTATTGATAGAATATTTTTAAATAATAGCAGCCCAGAATAAAATTGCCTTGTCTGTTTCTTGTGATAGGAATGACGAGCATTACCTATCAGATCTGACAATTAACGTCATGGCAAATCTTAGAGTAACTAATAAATGTTATTGAATTATTAATACCTACATTTTCCATGGCACCTGCTTTCCATTTTCAGGTTCTATGAAGTCAGTCAGGTTTTTAGAGAATAATACATTTGTTCCATGTCATCAATCGTCGCCATGTAGTGAAAACCGCGCTAAGATTTTTTTTTCTATTTATTTACCTACTTGTTGTATAGCCTCGTAATGCATAATTAGAACAAACGTGCAAAGCGCTAAGATGCTTCTAATACTGTCTAATAATGATAATGACAACCTCGGAGAACAGCAATGATGGCCATCAGGCATTTCTCAGAGAGTTTATTCCCCTGTAAAAAAAATAACGTTTATTGCAATAATGAGGTTTTCATTGCATAAAGACAACATGACTTGGGAGCTTCCTATGTTTCAAGGACCACATAAAATATCCCACAAAACCCCTTCTACAAAAAACACAGAACAAAAAAAAAACTGATCTATGAAACTTATCGAAAACCAAGTCGTCTGTCAAAAATTTCTACCAAACCGCGTCTCGCATCAGCATGGGAATGTCTTTATCTTGTTTATGTTATAGTCAGATTTACGAGGCTGCGTAAAACAAATCGCCTGTATTCATCAGTTCGGTTTAGAACCGCCGATATGGTGGGTATTTATGCATCTGTAGCTATGTTTGTGGTATTAACATAATGTGATAGCTTTGGAGCAGAAATGGGTTTCGTGAAAGAACATAATTGTATTTATTTTGACGGATGAAAGTGTTGGGTACAATAAAGTGTTTTACAGAAAGGAACCCAATAAATGGAAATTTGAAAAGAAACAACGTAATATAGGTATATTTTCCGAATACATTCAAACATTTTCTTTTTATGAAATTAAATTGTATAATCTGTAAATAGGTCGGAATCACTTTTACACGTCATATAAAAAAAAGCTAAATGAGGATGGCATTTCCTATCTGACTACTCTGAAAAAAAACCGGCCAAGTGCGAGTTGGACTCGCACACGAAGGGTTCCGTACCACCATACATATGAAATAACGGCAAAAACATCACGGTTGTTGTACAGGAGCCCACCTTAAATATTTATTTTATTCTGTTTTTAGTTATAGCGGCAACAGAAATACACATTCTGTGAAAATTTCAACTGTCTAGCTATCACAGTTCATGAGATACAGCCTGGTGACAGACAGACAGGCGGCCAGTGGAGTCTTAGTAACAGGGTCCCGTTTTTACACTTTGCGTACGGAACCCTAAAAAATACAAAAAAAAAACAGAGGTCACAGTCTCTTCTATAGTCCCGATAAAATCTTGGTTAGATCATGTGTTTAGTAGGAAGTTGTTTTGCTGGTGTCGATAACGAGACATAGTTGGTTTTCGAAACGTCTTCTCTTGTACTATCAAACCATCTCATATTTTTACACATCAAATGATTATTGTATGTATTAATGATTAGATTAATGCCATTCATAAAGTAATACAGTACCTATTTGCGTACCAAAGGATCACATTATTTACTGACATTGGATCGCAGTCAGTACAGATGTGCCCTGAATATTAGTAATTTACAGAGTAAACCTTTCCAACGAAACTCATGGATTCCGGCACAAATTAAATGTACGCTCGGTCGGTATTTATGTATGTATGACGTCATTAGCATAATGTATTTCTATTTATCGTGGTTTCGAAATCTCGCTTTTCATTCGTGTTCGGGTAGTGTTTGGGGCAGCGAACTCGGGAATGTTTAATTGGAAGAATATAATCTAGTCCCACGATCCAAAGTTATGGCTATGCAAATCATAATTACCTATTTTACAGTGTCACAGAAATCCCCACTAACGGGGTTGTGGAGGTCAGATAGACAATCGATCCATGTAAAAACTTTTTGACAAAAAAAAAATAATAACCTACTTCCAACAAAAACACTACAAAGTGAAAAAAACTTTAATTTTTGAAGTCGGTGTCTTTGAACCTGTATTTTAGTTTTTTACCACCGACTTCCGAAATTAAAGTCATTATTTTTGTAAGAAAGGTTTTATAATAAATGCTAGCACAACAATAAAAAAAAAAACTTTCTAGTGGGTCAGAGAGCAGTGATAATGGCTGCGACTTACGAGTTGTAGGTCGTAGGTTCAAACCTAGACAGGCGCTTTACTTTGTGTAAATTATTTCATCACCATTGCTCTCCAAACGGCGAAGGAAAAAATCGTGAGCAAAACCTATGTCCTAGAACAAAAAAAAAAAAAAAAACGAAGATATGTGACATCTACCAACCCGCACTGGGCCCGCGTGGTGGATTACGGCCCACTCCCTATCACAGAAAGAAGGCCTGTGTCCCAGCAGTAGGAACATTATAAATGGGTGATTAGTGGGTCTGTTGTAGTGTGTCAGTTTGTAATTTATCTGTTACAATAGCCTAATGGCAACTGCTCATCACCTTTTACAAAATATTGCTTTTCCCGATGCAGGGACGTTAACTGTTGAGAAGTTCTCCTAGTAAGAACCAGGAGAACTCACCATCAGCTCCACTTTCGCATTGTGACGAGCATATGCTTAGCAACCACATTAAAGTACCTAATCGAATCGCAACCCGTGAAATACATATTTCTGAGTAAATCCTATGGCCATCTGTGGTCTTCATCATCAGTTCCACTTCACTAAATGGTGCTTTCTGAGAGCAAATGCAAGAGTTACTATAAAAAATACTCAAATCGTTATAGGTGTACCTATAAAATTTTAGGGTTACCTCATATTTGCATGGGATTTCCTTATCAGATTCCGACTTGGTGATAATGAGACCACCTCGAAAGCTTACCCTTTCAAACTAAAAAATATTTTTTAAAATAGGTCTACAATTGTCAGAGAAATCGGTGAACATACATAAAGTCGAACAAAATAACCTCCTCCATTTTAGAAGTCGGTTAAAAATACTGGTATACAGGTCCGGTCAGACTGGAAGTAGACAGTAATATAGTTGGAAAAGGGTAAGGCACATGATGATGATGATTATCCGTATCTTGTTACTGGCAAAACAAAGATACCTTTTCCGTCAAAAAATAAAAGGTAGGTAGATGGCTTTTGAAATAAATTTTGGAAGAGAAAATTTATTTGTCTTGCTTTGTTCAATCCCTCAGGATTAGGACCAAATGTCAATCTATTTTAGATTGACATTTAGTTCTGAGGACCTGCCAATATTTCCCTAAATAAACATTTAAGCACGTTTTGGACTTTTTAGGGTTACGTATCCAAAGGGTAAAAACGGGACCCTATTACTAAGACTCCACTGTCCGTCTGTCTGTCTGTCACCGGGTTGTATCTCATGAACCGTGATAGCTGGATAGTTGAAATTTTCACAGAATGTGTATTTTTATTGCCGCTATAACAACATATACTAAAAACAGAATAAAATAAATATTTAAGGAGGGGTCCCATACAAAAAACCTGATTTTTTTGCCGTTATTTTATATGTAGTGTTAAATATTGTATGTTGGTACAGAACCCTTCGTGTGCGAGTTCAACTCGCATTTGGCCGGTTTTTTTTCGTTAAATGTCGATTCTCAAGTCGGGCATTGCTTTTGGGGTATTCCATCAGGAATTTCTCAGTAGCAGCGGAGTCTGGATTTGTGCACTGTTGATAGCAATTGGGTTGCCCCTATTACATGGGACATAAACATAACTGGGGAAATGTGGGTGTACCTACACGTCTGCCTTACCGTTAGAAGAAAATATGCGTGATGTTATGCTATGGTTTTGGAAGTTTCTTACTTTCTTCTTCATCCACGTTGACTGTCTGTGTGTAGATGTAGTGTAGCTTATCTTTACGGAATATTTAAAGAGGGCAGTGGCATCCACCTTAGCGTTGATAAGATCTACTTAACACCTGGTTTCCGGCGTGACCGTTAACTTGTTTTACCATACAGTGAAGAATTAGCAATCACAAGAGTTTCAATAACCTAAAGATTCCAACAATAAACAGTATTTTATTTAGAAATACACAATATGATGACAATAATACTTAATTGTCATCATTCTCATGCCCGTAGCCCAATTTATTTGGGGTCGGTGCAACATGCCTTTTTTTAACAAACTTTAAAAAAGGAGGTTCTGTATTCGACAGTATGTATGTTTGTATGTCCGCGATTTTCTCAAAAGTAATGAAGCAATTTTGATTATCATTTCATTATTGTGATCTACATACTCGTACTTTCTGGAAGGTTTTAGTATATTATACATTAGGTAATTATTATTATGTACGAAGTCATATGCATAAATGTACTGCATCTCCGTCATTTCTATGCGAATTTCAATGATTCATCTAGTCGGTGGCGTCAATTCTCAGCACTAGTGTTAATTCAATTTGTGTGCGGTAGGTGCAACTAAAAAAAAAAAAACAACCGACTTCAGAAAAACATTGTTTTTTTTTGAAGTCGATTGTTTTTTTTGGTAAAAAAGTTTTTATTGTATAGGTAGGTACTTACTTCTATACTTCGAACTAGACCAATTGCGAACTGGACCAATTACGAACTGGACCAATTGAGAATTGGACAGTTGGACATTTTGCGAATTGGACATAATGCGCCCAAAGGTTCTCTATTAGTCGTCATCTCGGCAGTCACCCCCTTTCTAACCATATCATCATTCACACAGTCCATCCATCGTTTCTTTGGTCTTTCCCTACTCTTATAGCCAATAATAAAAACTTAATTATCTTCCTAGAAAATTGTTACATTACATTTTTGTCTCGGAAATTTCATATAATAGCTTTAATCTTATTAAATTTTTGTCAGGAATCTGAAATTCTTCCTGGAATTTGTAAACTGCCCCGTAATTGGCATGACGCTCCGTAATTGGATGCGCTACATAAATAGGTACCTACTTAAAACAATGCTATTTCTTAACTAGATTGATACTGTCGTAGTGGCGTTAAACTATATTATCTACAAAAATATCCTCTATATACCTTGTCTTGCTGAAGATATTGATTTTCTGAGTGTCCTAGGTGCACCAGGCAATTTAATAATACAGTCTTTCTATAATAAAAGCAACGTTTAACTATAAAATTTTCATAATAACAATAAATTGCACCGGTATTGGGTATCGCAACTGGAGCCTGTTCAACTAGACCTCGTTAATGCATGCATCACGCTCGCTCCCAGCGGGGTCGGCAGAGTGGAACGTTACACGGTGTTCGTTTAAGTAGAGAGTAATTGGTTTGTTTTTAGATTAAGTGATAATGAGGTGCGAGATATTAAAAGGTTAGTTGTTTTATAAACATAATAAACCATAACATCACGCCTGGTTTTCCGGAAGGGTTAGGCAGAGGTGTATCTACTAGTAGGTACACTCACATAATTTAGTCTCATGTAAAACGAGGCGAGCACTTTGCCCGACCTGGGAATCGAACCCTGTAAGTACTCATGCTCAGCAGTAGCGCTTGCGACCCCTAGAGCGATGAGACAGACTAGGCGGTTTTAGAAAATGGTCGACGAAAATATCGACTTACAATATATTTTCAAACCCTTGTACATGATTTATTTGTAGAGGATATTTACGTACGGTTAGACACTACATTTTATCAGGTCAAGGTCTTTCCGTGGGCGGCTGTAATGGTGACAAATAAATGAACACTCGATCGGTACCGATCGGTACCGTGATAGCGATTATTTTTCTGCTGTGTGGGCTTGATTTATAAAGAGAATCAACACGTCTTGTAAAATAGAAGTATTTTTTATTGGTCTCTTTATTTGTGTCCCAGAGATTTATTAATTTATTTACTATTATCACTTAGGCTTATGGCTAAGTAATAACAGCTGTACGGGTCGATCGATCAGGTTAAGCTACGCTTGCACGGTTGGTCCGTGGATGGGTGACCATCTTTACATACCAAGACCCCTCCGTGCCTCGGAAAGCACGTTAAGCCTTTGGTCCCGGCTGTCATTCGTGGATCTTTCATTCTTTACAGGTCGTCAGAAGCCAGTCTTACCAAGGGGTTACGTATTACCCATTAACTGAATTGTGGAGGTCAGACAGGCAGTAGCTCCATGTAAAATACTCAGCTACAGCTACAGCTGTTTAGACTGGAAGCCGACTCCAACATAGTTGGGAAGAAGCTAGGCAGATGATGATATCACTTACATAAGCATAATCAGCCTATAATGTTGCCACTGCTGGGACACAGGCCACCGCTTTGTAAGAGAGAGTGAGCCGTACCCACCGCGCGGGCGCAGTGCGATGTCACAATCATGTCTTCTGATTTTCGGTTTTAAAACATGCCTACGATAATGATGACGATGTTTTCCTCCACTGTTTTAAGAGCAGTGGAGGTGAAATAAATTGTGATTTGTACCTAGGATGTTTATGTATAAACGTTGCTTAAACTTAAGAGGCATTTAAATGCCTAAAAATGCCTAAGTAGACGATAATTATTACTTAACTCTTTTTACTGCTTCAAGAGATGGCAGCCCTGAGTATTTGATATTAATTTCAACATGATAACTGCACGCGGTCCTGAGAAAAACGGTCTTGACAGACGGATAACGAAGTGATGTTAGAAGGGTTCCGTTTTCCTTTTGAGGTACGGACCCCTAAAAATACGAAATAGGTCTTTCTGTCTACAAAAATCCATAAAATAACCCAGATTAAAACAATATTTGTCGTGGAAAGCAAGTTACCAAGTATAATTATTCAGGACGGTGTCACAGCGTGCACCATTAATATTAGTCCATCGCCTGTCCCTAACAAACTCGCCGCCTCCCGGCTTCCCCGTTTTTTGTATAATTTTGTAGATGGCTGTACTCTTATATCGAAAATTGCAAAGATCAGCGTTCTAAGAGATATGACAGGAATATGATAAGATATACTAAATCGCGGCGCGCTGATACCAACCACGGTATATCGATACGAGTATCGGTATTATGTACGTACACCGCTAATGTACGTACATAATATAATATTGCTCAGATAATGTGCAAATAAGAGAAATAGAATGTGCAAACTGCGCTCTTTCATATGATACCCCACATACCCTAGTAGACCAATTTAAAAATTTACAGTCCCTGTTGCAAAAAATAAAAAAAATCTTTCTTATTTCAAAATAAAAACAATAAAAAAAAAAAACAACTGACTCCAAAAAAAGAGAAAAATAACTTTAATTTCTGAAGTCGGTGTCGTTGGTTCTGCGTTTTCGTTTATTGACACCGACTTCCGAAACTAGTTATTTTTCTCGATTTATTCCGGTCTGATCCCCTGAGCCTCTGCTCCACAATTGACGGAGAAATCGCTGAACATTCAAAAAAAAAAAACATACATAAAGTCGAACATATAACCTCCTCCTTTTTGCAAGTCGGTTAAAAAACATACATAGGTAAAGTCGAACATATAACCTCCTTTTTGGAAGTCGGTTCAATAGTTGGGCAAACGTCACCTAAAACTTGATAGCATTACAAGTTGATAGCATTATTAGTTCTTGAGATTCCAGCTGTGACAGATGGACAGACAGACTGAGTCGCACCTTAGGGGTTCATTTTCACCATTTAAAACCCTAAAAAGGCATTTTCTGTCCTATCTGTCAACATAGGTATATTTTATTCTTTATCCAACACTGTCCAACATGAAAGGATTTGGATTTCGATTTGATCCCTCGATATTATCTTGTTTGTTATTTAAAAAGTTTAAATTAGATTCAGACATTGTGATGTTTGCTTAAAAATATTAAATTTGATGCAGCCGATGTTTGGGTTCATGAAAAACATTGAGTTTTATTTTGGGTTTGTTTCGACTGGAGTTAATATTGACAGACGACCCATCTGTCAAAGTTTCGGGTTATTAATAGACTCTCGATGATCTAGTGGCTCAAAGGGATGGAAAATCATTGTAATGTTGAACACACACACACGGACACACACACACACACGGACACGCACACGGAGGGTTCCGTACCGCAAGGCAAACATCATGTGAAAAATTTAAACGGTCTACCTATTACGGTTCATGAGATACAGCCCGCTGACAGATAGACGTTCAGACGGACGGACAGCGGAGCCTTAGAAATAGGGTTTCGTTGACACCCTTTGGGTACAGAATCCTAATAAAAATGAGCTAACAAATTGACAAGTGCGAACAGACTGCTGTGATGAGTTGACTGAATTTTAACAATCAATTGAATCATTTCAAATACATAGGTTAAATGACACGTCGTTGATAATCGTTCCAGAAACTTGATGTTAATGTCGTATCAAATCTTACTTTAAAGTAAAACTTTTCGTGAAATGTAATGACGTAATATGTAATGGCTGGTAAACAAATGAACGACGCAGCTTACGTGGCAAACCTCTCCGTGCATATCCTACGTGGCACTGGACGGTCGACTTAAGCCGGGAACCGCCAATACTTACGCGAGGAGCCAACTTATTGATCAACGCTCGTTCCTTTTCTGTATGAGGAGCCGTTTCCCTATATACTCGTATTATATTGGTGGGCTCGTGGCTAAATGACAACAGCCGCGTTCAGATGGCTGATTCATCGGCCTTTCATTATATATCGAGACCCCTTCGTGCCTGAGCACGTTAAGTTGTTGGTCCTGGCTGTTATTCGTAGATATTTGACAGTCATTACGGGTAGTAGAAGGTCAAAAGTCTGACAACTAGTCTTACCAAGGGGTAACGTATAACCAGTAACTGGGTTGGGGAGCTCAAGTAGGCAGTCGGTCCATGTAAAATACAGGGTGCCTAAAAATGCCACTTTGGCAGAATCATAAAACAATTCATATCACGCAATTTCATCTGTATGACAGTTTTGTATGGAGATTCGTAAAATGCTATAGCTACACCTCTGCCTAAACCTTCACGGAAATATAGGAGTGAAACTGTCAAATAGATGAATTGCGTGATATGAATTGTTTTATGATTCTGCCAAAGTGGCCTTTTTAGGCTCCCTGGTGTCCAGCTGCATCCGGTTAGATTTGAAGCCTACCTCAACATAGTGGAAAGGGCTAAGCATATTGAGTAGGTACAGTTGCTGACTGAAATTATCACAGAATTAGCCTAAAGATATGTTTTAATATAGATTCCCAGTAGCCAATGATACTTTAATACGAATTCAACGACCAACACTTTATTTGAATCGTTTCAAGCGTTTCCTTTGAGACTGTTTATTTTTATGTTCCTACATACTGGAGTTTCTACAATTTTGAGTCTAAATAGCTTTGGATGGTGAAGTAATCTGCTCATATCCGTTCGATTAAATAGTCTATTTTGGAGTGCTAAGATAAGGGAACAAAGTTTTGGTAGTGGTGGACGTTATGAGATGGTCTTAGGTCTGAAATTATGACGATCAATTCTCGTTTCTACTCTGAGAAAAGGTGTTTGAGGTATATTACATGTAGATATTAATGGTGTATTAACAACACCGGGATACAAACAAAACACTGGCGAAAATGTGGGTGAACTAACTACTAATAGACCTCCATCTAACCCCACAGAGAACTCAGGCGTGATGTTATGTTATGTTGTGTAACGCAACGAATACAAGGGTCTTAGTTAGTTTAAAAAAACCGGTCAAGTGCGAGGATTCCGTACAAGTGTACGGTTTTCGGATTTTTTCCTTTAATTGTGCTACATGACATTGCCTCTTGCCAAATTTCATGATTCTAGGTCAACGGGAAGTACCCTACAGACTTTCATTATCTCGTGAGTGTCAAAATATGCGGCATAAACAGAACATATACGCCCGTATCTTTTGATTGCGTTGACTTAGAAGTTTGATTTTTTTCACTGCTTCAAGGGATTGCAGCTCTGAGTATTTGATATTAATTTCAACTTGATAACTCTACACGTTCCTGAGAAAAATTGTCTTGTCAGACAGACAGACAACGAAGTGATCTTATAAGGGTTCCGTTTTCATTTTGAGGTACGGACTCCTAAAAATAATTGATGATTCTACTGTCTCCGCTCGGTTATGTATTCGGAATAGGCCATAAATAATTAAATTAAATGGTATGTAAAACTAAAATGTCCATCTGAACTACCCTATTTTCATCATCTCATTAGTTCTCGTCATTTAGTCGACAGTTATCGATTCCTGTTTCAAAACGAAAGCAGATAAAAATAGTTTTGTGTGTGCCACACTCTTTGTAGTTTCTATTATGTATTAGAAGCACTTTAGCTGATGCCTCGGGATGATGAGTGCCCCCCATTTTGTTTTGTTTTGATTTGTGCGTGGAAAGATGCGGTTTAGAATAGTGTTGATGTTTTTTATGATAATATTAGAGGTGTAATTGGTAAAGAGGATGAGTGATTTGATGCAGTGGGTCGACGGTTTGTAATACGGAAACATTTAATTAGTAACATTTACGAGTAATATTATAAATACAAACATTTTTTTTTTTCGTTTGTATGTTACCTTTTCACGCCGAAACCACTGAACCGATCATCCTCAAATTTTGCATATACGTAGTCAGGTGTACAGAAACGGACATAGGGTACCTTTTATCCCCAAAAAAGTGCTGTTCCCGAGAAAAACAACAATAACTTTTTGTGATAATAGATGGCGCCACGTGTCTTTTGTGTTGATCGCAGACGAAGTTGCGGGCAACACCTAGTTTTTTATAACGAAGTGGTGTTTTTGGAGCGCGACTGCTGAATTCGATACTCAGGTCGGGCATTGTTATATGGTTTTCCCTTCAGGAATTTCTAACCAGCAACTCGTCTAGATGTGTGCCTAGGTAATTACAACAAGCTCGCCCCTAGCATAATCAGCCTATAATGTTCTCACTGCTGGGACACAGGCTTCCTCTCGACGAGAAGGAGCGGACCGTTATCCACCACGTGAGCCTAGTGCGGGTTGGTAGATATCACATTTCTAGGCATGTCCTAGAACCAAAAAATCGAAGACAATGAAGGTGAAGGAAACGAGGCATGCTGGTTTCCGTACAATGTTTTCCTTCACCGTTTTGAGAGCAGTGGTGATGCAATAATTTACACAAAGTAAATGCCTGTCTGCGTTCGAACCTACGACCTACAACTAGTAAGTTGCGGCCGTTACCAGTGGGTCACCACTACTCACAGTTTGCCCTATTACACGGAAATTAAACATAACTGGCAAAATACACCTCTACTTAGCACTCCGGGAAAATAAAGTCGTGATGTTTTGTTACCTATGTGGCGCCGGGATGTTTGTTTTCTGTCAACAGTCATGTCATTGACATTATTCTTGCAAATTAAACAAATTACGACTTTAAGTGAACAGACACAGATCATTTATTTTCTTTACGTACTTCCTGTGCGCTCACGGCACTAAACGAAATGGGAACGACAGAAATGATTATAATTTGTGGTTGCTACATTGAATTCGGAATCTAACCTGCTTTGATCCGGAACGGAATCAAGTATAATGTGTAGAAACGCAATCCAGAATCCAGACATTCTTTGACGGCACATTTGATTAGCGGTTACTGCTGATCTTGTGTTCCTGGGTTCGATACCCAGGTCGGGCAAAGTGGTATTGGGGGTTTCCATCAAGAATTTCTCAATAGCAGCCCAGAGTCTGGATTTGTGCTCGATAGATGGCCATAGGCTCGCCCCCTATTACATGGGACTTAAACATAACTGGCGAAATATGGGTTTACTATAGGTACACCTGTGCCCAACCTTTCGTGGATTAGAGGCGTGAGGTGTTATGTTTTGTTGTAGTACGAATATGCTCGTGAGTGCATGCTGCTGTTATCAAAGGTTTACGCATATTTTCAGTAATACAACCCCGTTATTTTTCCATTTTATTTGTAGTTTTTTAGTTGCAGATACCTTTTTCAGAGTATTTTTGGGCCCCATTGTGGGTACTTCAGTTCATCGAATATGAAACTATTGCCGAAACAATTTTGTTCGACGAAATCGTTGAATTTTTTAGAAACAATATGAGTTTTGTTTGTGTTGGTAAACGTGAAATTTTTATAGCGATGAAATCAGAGTTGTCAGTAATCTTTTTTTTTTACAATTATAATGTAACGAGGGTTCTACATTTTTGACGTGAGGGCAACGCTACTTGCGTGATCCAGTCTCTTAATTCTATGTTGTCCATTGGTGGACAAAAACTCTGCAATATACCTCTATGCAAGGGTCTATGCAAGGGTGCAAAGTTCCAGAGTAACCTAGTCAATGGCTTTATTGTAAACTAAAAACCTTTTGATTGGTCATTGTACTCATAATTATGAACACCTTTAACTATGGGACCAAACCAGTCTTCTACAGACTGTACTTCGGAGAGTGAACATTAGTTCCACTACCTGATCTCACCAGCGCCCTCTTACTGCCGGACTACCAGACCTACCTACTGCTGGGTGCCTCCACGTCTTGGTTGTTGTTCTGACCAGTCGTACTCAGCGCTTTTCTTCTACATTTATTTTGCGCACAGCCAAAGTGTGCAACTCTCTGCCAGCG
Organism: Gortyna flavago; assembly: GCA_963669345.1. Lineage (NCBI taxonomy): Eukaryota > Metazoa > Arthropoda > Insecta > Lepidoptera > Noctuidae > Gortyna > Gortyna flavago. Next base: position 11,535,297 of record OY770150.1, on the reverse strand, counting down.
TCTGTGTTCCCTTCCATATTAATTTTAACTCGTCTGCCTTCAAAGCCAGAGTGAACAGGCATCTTCTCGGCACGCTCGTTCCATTAAAGACCTCATCTATAGCTTTCCGTCAGGCGCGATCGAGATCTAGAGCAGGCTCCGTTCAGCAATAAATAAAAAAAAGAAACGTAGAAAAAAGAACAAGTTTCTCAACATATTTATTTTATTTATTTTATTTTATTAGGGAAACAAACAGATGCAATAACAAACATATTTATACAATTAGTTCAGCACAATCCAGAAACAAAACAACGACGACAACGACGACGACGTCGATGTTCATCTAACTCGACAAAATGAATAGCAGATTTTTTCCATTCCAGAACTAAAAATCATGCTAGCCTTTATCTTTTCCTCACTATCATATGCTCCTGAGAATCAACTAAAACGGAACTATAATAAAACAATAACAAGAAAGCCACCAGTCTTATCCAAAGAAACCGAACTCGAAAGTCGCACATATTCGCACTATAAATATGAATATTTTCACATACATTCGTATTCCCGGCTAAACCCGTATGAACCCGGCACTACACTCACATTTAGCTACGCTTGACCCAAATACCGTGTGCGCACGGCTTTATGGAAAGCGTTCCGTGAACAACTTGCTTTAGAAAATTTTGTTTTATTCAGGACACAAGAAGTAGGAAGACAGTTACAATAGTTTGAAGGCTCACAGACAGATTGAGCTTGTAGATCCTAGTGTAAGGTTATTTTTTTATGACATTGTATTATTACACCTGTGAAAGGAAAATGTGTGCGTAATTGGGTTTTTCCATCAGGAATTTCTCAGGAGCAGTCCGGAGTTTAGAGTTGTACCCACTTGATGGCAATAGCATAACTGGGATTTAAACATAACTGGTGTATTGTGAGTGTGTATTTACTCCTGGGGTAAATGATAATGCCTTTTGGAAATGCAGGCGTGACGTTATGTTATAACAAAATGGGAAAGGACTAGGGATGATCATCTTCAAAAATTGTCGATATAGTGAAGATACAGGTCAAATGAAGGACAATTCTCGTAATTTTAAGAACGTTCACAGTCTGATCTCTTTCTCAGTCTGTCAAAAATACCTCAAATTTCCCTACATTTTGACAAGTTTTTGACATTTGTTTGTCGCCGAGATGAGACTGCGACTAGATTTTGAACGTTTTAAATGACGAGAATTAGCCTTCTGGCCTGAACCTCGTAAAAGAGTTTTTCTGGAGGACAACCATCACTATACTTAGGTATAGCTACCGCCGAGCTATGTTGCTGTGCTACGTTTAGAAGTTTTTACTTTTTCAGCTTTGTAACTGGAAGATTTCCATCTTTAATTAAACTTAACATTATAAAGAGGTAACATTTTGTTTGTTTGTATGTAGGGGGTAACCTCCAGAACTACCAGTCGGGTTTGAAAAATACATTTTGCATTTGATAGCCCAATTCATGAGGATTGTAGGCTATTTAACATCACGCTACGACCCTTAGGAGCCGAGCAAAAGAAAAAAAGGCGAAAACGAAGTAGTAGCACAGGCGAGCGATGCGATGCAATGGGTCGGGGGCCGAAATTTCACGCGGGCCAAGTCCAGGGCAGAAATAATAGTAATTAATATTGAGAGGCACATTTTCTAGCTGGATATGACCTACGTGGTACAACAGATGTAAAAGGCAAAAGTTACCACTGAACACTGTGAGGGTCATTGCCCTTTACTTAGGTAAATATACAGAACCTGGGTTACTTTACTACATTCGTCGTAGAAACTATACTACTACAATGTTCTAGTATTTGTCTAAACTTAGATAGATTAAAATACCTGGAATGGCTGAAAACAAAACTTTAATCATAGCTTAGTTGGTAGGTAGGTACTTTTCAAGTTTAGTCAAGTCCTCGAGATATTCTTCTTTTTCTCTCGTATCGATATCGGTAAGAACTATAATCTTAACTGACATTATTAAGAGGTCAAATTGTTTGTTTGTAAGAGGTAATTTCTGAAAGTACTGATCCGGTTACAAACAATATTAACTACTATTGCCGAGTGTCATAGGATGTGTTATATTATGGTAAAGGTGACTTCAAAGTTGACTTGAAGCTAGTATTATTATAATGTTAACACCACCATTCCTATTTCTGCCGCCAAGTCATTACTGTATTCCGGTTTTAAGGGATCCAGTGTAATTACAGTCACATATACCATTTGTTTTGGTTTGGCAACGCATCTGCAATGCCTCTAGTAGGTACAGCAAATGTCCATGAGCGGCGATGACCACTTACCATCAGGCTGCATCCTGCTCGTTTGATATACTATATCATTTATTAATATAGAAGATAGAAGCCAATAATCAATGTTTTCTGATAATTAAGACCCCTCCGTGGCTCGGAAAACACGTTAAGCCCTTGGTTCCAGCTGTCATTCATGGACAGTCGTTAAGAAGCCCGAAAGTCTTACCAAGGGGTTTCGTATTGTCCAGTAACTGGGTTGTGGAGGTCAGATAGGCAGTCGCTCCATGTAAAATACTGGTACTCATGCATTCGGTTAGACTGGAAGTTGACCCCAACATAGTTGGGAAAGGATGTTTTCTGATAATTTAGTTCTGGCTAAACTAGTTTAATCCAAAACAACATTAATTAGGATTTGTAATTGGATGAAATTAATTTTATTGGAACACTTTATCGATGTCGATTTAGGAGCTGTTTGTTATTTGATTTTGTAAAACAAATGAGATAATTATTATTAATGGTTAAATAATGGGAATAAGTAGATCAGAAATCTAAAATTAAATAATGTTACTAGTAGTGGTTTAGGTAGACGCCAGCACATCAAGCTACTACAATCTGTCAAATTTCTTTGATAGGTTTTCAACTTTACCGCTAAAGGATAAGGTTCAAAGTTGATAGGGAAAATTTGACAGTTTCGGGTAGGTTGATGTGCTGGCGTCTGTACTAGAATGGATTAGTTTTACTGTTAGCTTTTGCTCAACAGTAAAACTCTTAAGTAAGTTCTTCCTTAATCAGTTTTTATATCAGTGTTGTCATTACGCTGTATGGAAAACATCTCTACACAATGTCAATTAAATATCTTCTGTAGAGCGTCCGGAGTCTGGATTTGTACCTGGTTGATGATTATAGGCTCGCCCCCTATTACATGGGACTTAAACATAGGTTAACACAATATTTAACACTACAGATAAAATAACGGTAAACAATTGTTGTATGGGAGCCCCCCTTAAATATTTATTTTATTCTGTTTTTAGTATTTGTTGTTATAGCAGCAACAGAAATACACATTCTGTGAAAATTTCAACTGTCTAGCTAGCACGGTCCATGAGATACAGCCTTGTGACAGACGGACAATGAAGTCTATAGAGGTATGGGGAACAGGGTGTAAAGTTCACTCATCCTCTATAGAAAAGGGAGGATCCTCCGACCAGACGGGTGTTGTGTCTGGCGGGCAACTGCCCAATGATTCATTTCGGGCCGTTGTATATATGCTAGTTGCGCGGTAAACTCTGCTTGCGAGATGCAGGATTTTGCGTGACGTCAGTATGACGCGTTGTTCGTATGTGGCGTTGTAGATACCGCTACATCACTCCCCTCCGGAGACCGGAGGTCGATAGTGGGCGGAGTCTTGTATCTTGCGATGCTTGCCAGGCCAGTTGAAGTTCTAGTGAGTCGGAACCGGTTGCCGCATAGTTCACGGTGAGTCGGAACTGTCTGCGAAGATGTCCCCAGTGAGTCGGGGTGGCGCTGCGTTATGCTCCAGTGCGTCGGATGTGGTACAGCGCCGGGTTGAGGCTGACTGCTGGCGTCGACCAGGAGAGGTATTGAGAGCTCTTCTTGTTGACCGGCCGAAAGTGCAGTGTGCTGTGCCAAGGTTGCTGATGAGGCTGAGGGTGATGACCAGGTATGCGCGGTCGCTGCATGCTGGTGGTCAGGATACCCGTTGAAGCCGTGGGTGCTGGCTGGCTGGGTGACTCGCCGCTAAAGCTTGCGGGAGTGATGATGATGACGTCACGCTGAAGTATTTGCACGAAGGCTGCGCTGACGTTCATACTCGGGGTCACCAGTATAGAGGTATGGGGAACAGGGTGTAAAGTTCACTCATCCTCTATAGAAAAGGGAGGATCCTCCGACCAGACGGGTGTTGTGTCTGGCGGGCAACTGCCCAATGATTCATTTCGGGCCGTTGTATATATGCTAGTTGCGCAGTAAACTCTGCTTGCGAGAGGCAGGATTTTGCGTGACGTCAGTATGACGCGTTGTTCGTATGTGGCGTTGTAGATACCGCTACAAGTCTTAGTAATAGGGTTTCGTTTTTACCCTTTGGGTACGGAACCCTAAAAATCAACACGCGTCTTCTGTACGCGCGGCAAATATTAACGTATTCCTAGCGACATTCAATTCTTTGAAGCCATCGGCCGGCTTCAATGAAAGGATTGAATTTTTTTCCAGACAGTAAAAAAACTGAGTCGGTATTAGACAGTCACTTGTCCAATCTGCACACTACTGTACGACATTTTTTTTAAATAGCTCCTGCCAAGACGAGGGTACAAATAGTGGTAGCATAAACTGCACTTAAATAAAATTCATAATTACATTTTTGAGCCTAAAGTCAGGACTTAAAACGGGTCCGCATACACGTACCACGTCTTTAATCACTGCACATTTTAAAAAGTTGTTGTTCAGCCTCCTTAAAATTACGAGAGAGGGATTGGCGGTCTCTGAAGCCTCTGTAATGAGGTTCACTGTACATCTGTCATATCATAATCACCTTCTAGTAAGTGATAGTACCACTAGACTGTATTTAATCGTGTGTCAGACAGCACGCTTGCACGCTTGGCGCTCGGCAGAGCTATGTCTCATGTGTGTGTCCAATTAGACAGCTGGCATTTCTGTCTTGAGAATATCACTCATCTTTGTCATAACTTTTCGACAATAGTTTAACCAGGTGCAGTTGGACATCAGGGAATTTGATAGAAGCGAAGCGAGCTTTTGTTTCTATCGCTCTTATGTACCTTAAGTCTAGACAAATGGCAATCGTTTTCAAAGCGTTTCGTATTTCGACAGCCACTTTCAACTTGATTGACACAGGTATGTGTTTCTGTAGCTTACGTCAATTAATTTTATTTAGTTTTCTGTCATCGTTATCGCTGATAGAATGTCACTTATTTTTTTGGATGAAGCGAAGCGATGCTCCTTTTTTTTCTTTTGTTCAAACAGTACAACAGGTCCATGTGCTAAGTTAATTCTGCTAATGCAGAAGCTTAGACCACTAAGAGCATATTACAATCTCTAATTAGTTTGTTAAGCTTGATATGACAGCATTTCGTCTTTTTGAGAGAAAGCTTATGAAAATGGTTAAAATTGTTAAATATTTTTCTGGTAGCTTTAGTTTGTTTGCAATGGGGTCATTGCACTGCTGGGGACAGCCTCCTCTAACGTCTTTCTAAACTATTAATTCTGATAAAGTATGCCCAGCAAATACACCGTTCTTTGTCAGTATCTGATAATCATCAAAGTCTGGTTATATCTGGATTCTGGAGCTTCTGTCATTTCCTTAATAATTTTACTATTTACATTCATGACTTTACTACCAACCTCTACGTTATCTATAAAATTAGTCGTTACTACATTTGTTATTACCTAAGCGATATTTAGGGAGATGACAGGTGTCATACCAATATGACACACACTATTCCTTGCATTATAGTTTATACCGATGACTTCAAGAGATCGTAATGCCGATGTAAATTCTCAAATAGCTTCTTTACTTTATTTACTGTCTGGCTTGTTTGCCAATCTATTGAAAAAAGATGAAAGTGTAAACAAACTGTTCAGGTTAAATTGTTATGCAATCACTAACTAAAGGAAATGAGTAACACATTCATCTGTGTTTCCCTATGGACTTTTACATAACTGGGAATGTGGGTGTACCTACTAAGGTACTTCCCTGCCCAATAATCCTTCGGGGAAATAGGGCGTGATGTTATGTTGTGTCATCTATATTTAGGTTTCCCCCTTATATCTCACCACTTGTGCCAACAATTATGGTATGAATAACATTAGTAAATTGTGTTTGAAAAATCTTCGACGAAAATTTAGGTTTTAAAATTAATTTCAATTGTCAAATAAAACACAACTTAAATATGGTGATTTGAAATTAGAATTTTGGGTTTAAGTATTTAAATAATCAATTCAATGCATTTGTCGGCGGCGTCCACAGGTAATTATTCTAATCCATTTGTTTACATTTTCATCACATACTTTTGGAACGGACTATACCTACATAAAAAAAAATTTAAGCTTTTATTTTTCCTTGCTGGACTATGCCTCCTCCAGTTTTACAAAAACTGTACAAACATACATGGCTATTTTGCTGACTTTTCGTCTTTTGTCATACCCCCTTACTTATAAACGTATTATATCAGATGAATAGTTACACATCGATTTCTCTCTTTCAGTCGTCAGTAATTTGACTTTCGAAAGAAGAAGACACAGCGTTGTGTAACTATACAGACGCTATACAACGTGTATTAGTAAGGGGGTTAAGGTATAATCTTGTTGAGAGCTGACTGCCTCAGGGCATTAAGCACAAACATAATAGTCATGCTATTCCCAAGGGAATGCAGAAACCACAGAGCGCCACGTGCTACGATCCTCACACTCCAATTGTTTCGTACAAGTTCACGTGAGCTGTTTGTTATAGTAGGACCTGACTTTTATAAAGGACATTGACAATACGTATAATGTATTTTTATAAACATACGTTTTCATTGGACTAGCGAAACAAAACTAAATTGCGTTGCTCTAAAAGAAGACTTAACTTTTATTTAAAACTAACATTAGGCTAAGTTATACTAACATTATATGGATTGATTTCTGAAATAAATATTTGAATTTGAATTTATTAATTACAAATCAGAAAGAAGAAACAACAATTAAAGCTTTTATTTTTCAAAGCCTTTAAATTCTTATATTTCGTTTTATTTAATTTAATTTCTCTCGCTTATTCCGTTCATTAAACCACAGAGTCGTGTCATCGTGAAAAGTAAAGCAGGCCACATGCAAAGCTCTTTAGAATATTAGTCTTTAAAAGTCCCGACACACTGAATTTCTCATCAACGCCCTGCTCAAACTTTTGGACCTAGAAAGCTGAAAAATATTGCACAGAGGTTCTCTATATGATGTAGACAAGGATATCGACCGGATTTTTCGAAAATCAAATAGGATAGAGAATATAGAGTGGAAGAAGTCGCTGGTAAAGAGCTAGTCACCAATCAAATCAGTGCAAGTTCTTCTAGAGCGTCACCTGCCGTTGTTTCAACTATCACATGAGACTTAGTTGCAGTTGTAGACACAGGCCTCCTGTCTGTGAGGGGTAGTGGGCCGTAATCCACAACGCGGGCCCAGTGCGGGTTGGTAGATGTCATATGTCTTCGAATTTTTGGTTCTATTACATGCCGGTTTCCTCACGATGTTTTTATTCACTGTTTTGGGAGCAGTGGCGATGAAATAATTTACACAAAGTAAACACCTGACTGGATCCGAACCTACGACCTACAAATTGTATGTCGCGGCCGTTACCACTAGGCCACCGTCCACCACTGCTCGCTGCTGCCACAGGCTTCGCACCTCGTAAATCAGGATTAACTTTGTGTTAGTGATTTCCGCGGTTTTCCTTCACTCCGTATTTTAGCAAATTATAATTATAATAATGTAGCACAACTTTACGCGAAGTTTAATAAACTAAATTATAATTTAATTTCATTTACCTGTGTAATGTATTTATCCGGTATTCGGTCACCTGAGCTTTGCCGTGGAACTAATTGTTATAGAGCGATGTAATTAGTGTTTACTCATTATATACTAGCCATAGACATAGATAGAGGGAGGTTGATCCAATGTTCAATAGGTAGTTAGCAGAATCAGGTCAATATTATGATCATTTTGATTTGCTCGATGAAGATGATTTTACTTATGTTGAAAGGGTATTCAATGCTGCCACTCTGTAGAAATCCTTCATTGTCCATTTTTCGTTGCTGTTATCTGCCTTAATTTAAAAATAAATTAGCCACCACAAATAATTTCATACCACGAATCGAAAGTCCGAAACAACAATACAAAATTCACCAAACAATGAATTTCTCAAGCGACCCTCACAGACTAGAGCTATCAATTACACCAACATCAGCAGAACAAGCCTTCACTATTCTTCGGCCGACCTCGACAAATTTCCCACAGTGATATCACTCGTAGAAATATATTTAGCAGTATGAATGAAGCGACAGCGTTCGATCTATTTGGAGCCACGATTGTGTCATGAGCTTAAAACGATGATTACATTTTTGGGACGATCTCATTAGTCATTTTGAATTTTTTACACATTCCTCGTGGCACTACTTGACCCCTTTTTTTAATAGATTTTCGATATTCTACCTAATAAAATAAAAATAAAACAGTGGCACTCCGGGAGTGCCGACAGAAGTTAAAACAAAACACAAACAGAATACTTTGTCATCACTGACTGACATATCGGATATACATTAAAACCGAGTACATCCCGAGGACAGCCGAACACATCCGAAGTGGGTATTTTTAAATCGTCTTTTAAACAAAACACTCGCTGTGTCGCTTACGGTAACAGTGGCGCGAGTTCAATGGTTTTTCCCATCTCAAAAAATGCCCAACGCGCCTAAAGAAGTTTTCTCTTCAAAAAATATTGACCGACAACGCACAGCCAAAACCGCTGGGTCTGAAGAAGCATGAACATTTTGAACATGAGTTCCATAAAGGTGAGCACTAACGAAGGATGAAAGATTGTATTGTAAGTTCATCATTTTTGCCGATGAGAAATACCGTAGGGCACTCGATCTCGTGAGAATACCGGATCGAATAAAAAACAAAAAAAAAAAAAAAACTTTATAATTTTAGTTTAGATTGGATGTACAATTGGAGTAGCGTACATAAAAATTCTTACAACCAGTCTTGTAAGTTTCTATTCCAAGTGGAAACTCTAGAAATGAACAATGATGATATATCTTATTTCCCAGTGATAAATTACAATAGGATTGCTATGCTTAACACGTTCGCCGATTAGATTTGTAATCCCAGTTTTTTAAACTGAAGCTTGTAGATAGCTGCTACCTATCATATTTTCTATTGATCGCTAACTTTCATTCTCAGTCGAGGAAAAGAGAAAATGAAAAATTTCTGAATACACACTCCAATAATTAATATTGCTAGTATAGCCCGTAACCTAGATTTGTGGTTGAAGTATGGAAATAGGCTCGCCCCCTATTATATGAGACTTATAATATAGGTATTTTTGACAGTATATTTATTGTACTTCGATGACGAAAAACCACCTGATTACTATGACTAAGAATTAGGCCGTCTACAAACCATTGTTCGGTCACCCAGTGAAAGCTGACCGTGGGAAGTCTATTCTGAAGAGCGAATCAAGCGAGACTCCTGCGTCGACTATGTAGGTCAGACTTGATGACGTCATCACGCGTCGATGATATTCAAAATATAGGTACAAGGAAATTGTGTAGGTACGATAATTTGTTAATTTCATATATTTGACAGAATCTATAGAGTTTGTGTTGACGTTCCATCAGATCCCAGTTGGTTCAGTACGATTTAATGATTCTGTTATTTATGATTTATTTCATGCTGTGATGTGCCAATGAAATATAAACCGTTTGTAGTTTGATGAAAAGTACTATTTTTCTTTATGCCTGCCTTATATAGCTTTACTATAAACCAATGGTATCTTTAACTAAACAAAGCCCAAGATAATGATTAAACAATTTAAACATTCTAATATATTAACTTTTTGTTGACGTAGCAAAGAAAAAGAAAGTTATCTCAAAGAGAGCAGACAGCTCTAACATCAATTTTAATGTTTCGCTACATTACCCACTACTTGTACCCCGATAAACCTTACAAGAAATTTACCGAAAAATATACTCAAATGTAGTTGAATAACATTCGATTCGTTCGTAGGTCATTTCTATTTGCGTTTCGGGGTTGAGGCGACCATTTCTTTTTATGACTAGACTGTAATCGGTCCTAAATAGTTAAATACAGAAGGTTGGTTCCATACACCCTGAGAAAACGCACGCACACATAGGCACCCTTCATATACAGCGAGTGCAAGCGCAGTCTGGACCAGCATTTATTTGAGATCGCCGCCGTACGTACGCGTCTATGTGTACGTGTGCTGTTTTCCGTCGTTGTATGAAGCAAGTCTTCTGTACCTTTCTGTTTTGTGGTATCGGATAGATATTTTTGTACCCGAATTAGTTTTTACTAAAGACCATTGTCGTTTTATTTTCTGTTTGGGGTTTGAGTTTATTTTTAGTATTGTGTATTTATTGGTTAGGTTTGAGAATTTTTCCTTTTAGAGTTTGGCGAAAATCTTAGATTTATTCTTACTTCTTAGTAAACCTTTCAGAACCAACCGCGTATTTTATTTGTTGCACATTGCTGAACATGTCTAAAATCAGTCAGTGTGTCAAATTCGTAAGTGATTTCTGAAATTACCTTTGCTAATGAATAAGGAAATTATGATGCTGATCTCATTGACAAAATCATAGTCTTTATATTTCTCCTTTCTCTCAGACCACAGATTGTCCTTATGAGATTGAGATGCGATAAGACCGCCCATTGTATGCTAGTTTTAAATATGATTGTCCTTTTTGTTTTAAGTGGTGTACAATATAGTGGTAATTAAATAAATACCCAGTGAAAGAAAGAGGTGACTACATAATCCTATTATCAATATTTTAACTCAAACACCCATGGTCCACCCAGGTGGACTAGCCGGGCGGACCACATGCAATACACGTTCTCGAAGGAATCATTTTACAATGAAGCAACGAGTCAAATATCAAATATAAAAATAGAACCCAGCAACACTATTGCGATACATTCATGGCTCCGTCGTGGTCGCCACAACTATTTGTGTTACGGGGTTAAATCGTCGATTATGACTTACAGCTCTACTATTGGTTTGTTTTGATATCTTGCGCACTACACCCGTCACTACTTAGCATGTTTTTGATGTTAATATAAATTATCATCATCTTTTCTCAACTATGTTGGAGTTGGCGTCCATTCTAACAGGATGTAGCTGAATGCAAGTAATTTACACCGAGCGTCTGCCTATCTGACCTTCACAACCCAGTTACTAGGTAACATGATACCCCTGCCCCCCCCTACTCCCCCACTACCCCTTTGTAAGAATTATGAGCTTCTACCCGCAACGACTGTCAAAGATTTACGAATGGCAGCCGAGGCCAAAAGCTAAATGGGCTTTCCGAGGCACCGACTCGATGTGAAATGAATGACCACCCATCCACGGACTGACGACGGCAAGCATAGCTTAACCTTGATCGATCGACCCGTGCGGTTTTCACTTAGCCACGAGCTCTTCTAATGTCAATACATTGAAACGGAGATTGAATTCCCTAGGTTCTGTACTGAGCACGTGTCGGATTATAGACTGACTCTACCCGCCATAACCATGTGACTAATATTTTATAACAATACAATTTAGAGTATCCATGGAGTTTCTTGTCCGCTCTTTTCCTTAGCGACCTCCTACGCTTCGGAATGTGCATCTAGCTTCATCTTTCTGACTGACCGACTGCTTGACAATTCAAAAGTGCCTGTCAATGTTTTAATCGGAATAAATGCTTTGAGTTCAAACTAAACAATTTTTCTCTATGTAACTCATACCCATATCCGATCGGTGAACCAAAAAACATATTCTTAAACAAAAGCTAAGACTATTAATATTTTTATTTTTAAGAATTGGATTTGAGTTTCATAGCGAAAGTTTGTTCAGTATGTGACGGGTATAGGGGTGCTCCCTTGACGGATGCAGGTGGCTAAATAGCGACCCGGTATAAACAGGTGTTAAATCGATGGAACGGTTACGTAATACTGCAGCGATTGCTAATGTCTGCGCTATCACTAGTAGTAAGTACTCTGTGCTATCAACCACTGCTTGAGACGCCTTGTTAGTTGTGCCACCGGGATGTGATCAATAGGAACTAAAATCGTACTTTCAGTTACTTTTGCAGCTTTTTTTTGCTAATTATAAATCAGTTTATCTCTGGTTTCTATGCTATGTTCATTTTATTCATTAAGAGGCTAGATGCTTAGTTAAGAGTTGTGACATAAACGGAAAGTTGCTTTTCTAATTTTTATATGCGTTTTAACGTTTTGAGCTATATAAAAAATCTATTAATTGAATAATGGGACTTTTGAAATCCTGTACTATGTGCCCCGATACCTATACATTGACAACGTACTCATGGACGTTACTGATAATGCTAAACTCAAATTAATAATTATTTAAGTTCTAACGTGACACTTTAAATTGCATCAACTCGCTAAGAAGAGAAATCAGCAAAAATGTAAAGGCAGAGAAAGTACCTACATACATAATAGTTAATAATGTTACTTTTTATAATTGGCTGAACAAAATGCAAATAAAAACCTCTTGTAAAAGATACGTTCTTGTATGTCGTGTCGACGATATTCCCCGGAGAGTTCGTCTACCAACTATGTCCCCAGTCTGTAAGTTTGTTTGTATCGACTTCTGTAATACTCTTGGTAAACGTAAAGTTAGGTGAAACATTTTGCCGTAAAGTCATCATTGACAGCTAAAATTAATGGTTGCAGGAATTTAACAGTATTGTTCGGCAGTGACTTGAACACCATCACATTCATCGTCATATTATTTTGTTAATTTTAGTTTTATATTTTAAATAGCAACCCAACAATTTTTTACAACACCTATATACTTTAAATAATGTAATGTTGATACCATCAAAACTCCATTATGCACTTTAGAGGTTCTATAAAGCGGTCACACAGACATATATGAAAATCGACTTCTTTATAGTTTCACGTACTGCCTTTATCAGATGAATAGTTACCAACGAGTCTGTTTAAGTCGTCAGTAATTTGACTTTCAAAAGACGAAAACAAAGCATTGTGTAACTATACAGACGCTATATAACGTTTATTAGCGAGGAGGTTAAAATGTAGATTAAAATATACAAAATGTCCCTGAATTAACGCACAGTACCAAACACCCCAATTAGAATATTATGTTATGATCATAATACATAGGTACACTGAATTTTTGCTAATATGTACTAAACATTATTTGTTTATTAAATTAGTTATACTGATTGTGGAAGAAAATGTCGTCACGTTACAAATCTACGCACGCACGCAGTCACACACGTATAAGGGCCTAGCGAAGTGGGTACTTCGTCCATTTTGGTTTATTTGGAATGTACGGTGGAAGTGTGATTATAATATATGTAGTTTTAATTATTATTGGAATAAAACATTACATAAATAAAAAAAATACAGAAATCGATTCAGTAAACGATTCTGAACAAACTTATTTCATAATTAGCATTAATTGAGTTACTCATTGTATAGATTTTAATCGATACTGTCTCAATGCCATTCTTTCAGCTAATAATGAGCAGTCATTATTATTCAACGTTAGAAAACTGCTGTTAAAATAATACTATGTGGCCCATCCAGACATTGATTGATCAGAAAAGATTAAATTGCCATTATCACTTCGCCAAATTGATTAGCGATCGCGTTTATCCCAAAAGTCCATACCACTTTTCATACTCGAATATATTCAACATCTAATAAAATCGTCTTCACCTACATTTCGTTCAGAATTTGCAAATTGACTAGCGTTTTGTTTACGAACATCTAATTTAGTAATTAGTTCACAGCGACGCCGCCATGGTCGGTATGTAACTAGGTATTAGTCTGTATGCGTTCTTGAAACGTGTCAGTTTCATACAAACGAATACGTATTTTGCGAATTTGACCTTTATTAGCTACGAGACTTGTCGCACTGACAGGATGGTGTCAGGAACGCATTCTCTCGACGGCCGGACTGTAGAAATACTTTTAATTGTATTCAATAACTTGACAGTTGGACGGATACCAGTTTCTGACAAAAAGAATAAGCAAAATTGAATGAACTTAATAATGTACTCATATCCGATCCATATTATATTTTTAGAGTGTTATTATTATTTTTTTAATGAGTACTTAATCTCCGATTTAACGTTTTAAAAAAAATCGGTCTAGTGCGAGTCGGCGCCCCGAGGGTTCCGTACAAAATTGTAGGTAAGCACCTATGTAAACAGATTATCGCAGGTTATTTTTAAATGCAACTACTAATTTACGGCTTTCGGATTTTTTCCTTTACGAGTACTTGTGCTACATGACATTGCTTCTTGCCAAATTTCATGGTTCTAGGTCAACGGGAAGTACCAAGTAGTATTTGCAATATTCCAATAGGTTATTGTTCGTTTAAATTCTACGATTTTTATTACCATTCATTCTTTTCGCAAATTCGTTCACTACCCCATCGGTATAAGTTTTAGAATGTTTACATTAATTTGTTTGGAACTGTCAAGTTCCTGGATACGATTAAAAGCCCTAGACGTACCTACTTGTTAATAATTTTATAGCCAAAGCTGAAGAAATATTAGAAAAACCAGCCAAGTGCGAGTTGGACTAGCGGTTCCGTACAATATTTAACACTACATATAAAATAACGGCAAAAAAATCACGTTTGTTGTTTTGGAGCCCCCCTTAAATATTTATTTTATTCTGTTTTTAGTATTTCTAGTTATAGCGGCAACAGAAATACATATTCTGTGAAAATTTCAACTGTCTAGCTATCACGGTTCATGAGATACAGCAGCCTGGTGACAGACAGACTCCACTGTCCGCCTATCTGTACCAGATGGACAGTGGAGTCTTAGTAATAGGTTCCCGTTTTTACCCTTTGGAAACCTAAAAAAACAGTGGCACTCTGGGAATGCCGACAGAATTGAAAACAAAACACAAACAGAATACTTTGCCATCACTCACTGACATATCAGATATACCACGGGGATATACATTAAAACCGAGTACATCCCAAGGACAGCCGAACACATCCGAATGTAGCGCGGTGTCGGTAACAGTGTCGCGAGTTCAATGGTTTTTTCCCATCTCAAAAAATGCCCAACGCGTCTAAAGAAATTTTCACTTAAAAAACAAAGTATGAATCAGGAATAAGGAGTAAAAATAAATATTAGCAAAAAACTGAATAATTCTAATCATCTATAAAGTCGAACAATATATCCTCCTCCATTTTGGAAGTCGGTTAAAAAGAACAAAAAATGTTTTTTGTGAATACGTATGTTTACCGAAAGAAATAGGTTTTTGTATTTTTGTATAATAGGCAGAGAGCCAGGAATATGTCATGCATAACTATTATGTTTATACATTCATAATAATACCTATGTTAATATACATTTGTGGTATTCTTTACTGACCATTTGCTAAGTATTTTTACGGCATATTTTGCGTGGTGACTCAGCAAATGGATACAGCGTTGTGGGAGCGATACGAATCCGACACAGAGCATAATTAATATTATTTATTTTTCTAGCTTAGAGATTCTTAGTTGTTTTATGACCAGTTTTTGTTTTTATTTAAAACACACTTAGGGGCTGATTTTACAACGTCAGATGTAGATCGAAGATGTGGTCTTAAGTTCGAACCCAGACAGGCACCTTACTTTGTGTAATTAATTATTTTCAAAACACTGAAGGAAAACATCGTCCTAAAATTCGATGACATGTGACATCCACCAACCTGCACTGGGCCCGCGTGGTACATTATAACTGCTAACATCTCTCACAGAGAGGAGGCCTGTGTCCCAGCATTGGGAACATTATAGGCTGATTATGCTAAAATATATCTAGCATAAGCATACATACGTTACCTAGATGTATTTTATCCAATGAATAAAAATTACATCTAATAGTTTTTGTATGGAAAATCTGTCAATAACAAATAAAATATGCTCTTCATATAAAAGATGAGAATTAAATAGAGAATTTACAATCTTGGGCATTTATCTGTAAAACTAGCTTTCATTTTATATTCCAGACGAAAATTGCTACTAAGTTTACTAACATAAATCTCTTTTTGAAAAAGACTTTCCTTTTCAATCCGTTATCCTAAAGTAATTTTAAAGACATGCTAAAGCTATTGAAAATAAAACAAGCATTAATTTCATAGCTATCTCTTTGATCTAGCAAGTTCAATAAAGCTAAATCTATCGATACGAAATCGAGTCCCAGTGGGATAAGATTATGCAATTAGGCTAAAGGTCTCGACACTAACTTTGTTATTAAGTTGAACACAGCAAGTTTTGTAATTTACTATGCAGAGCTATTTCTATTTCTTAGTCTACTACTAAAGCTAGCTTTTTATGCTTCTACGTTATGAAAGAGTCATCATCATCTTTCTAGCTTTTTTTCAGCTATATTGGGGTCGGCTTCTAGTCTAACCGGATGCATTTGTATACCAGTATTATACATAGAGTGACTGTCTATCTCACTACCGGAACCTAGTTTCAAGGTTTGGTCATGATTTTAAAACGAATTTATTTAGTCTCACAGCATTTCATCGTCATTGTCTTGACATTTTTTTTTCTTCTTCAACTTTCTCACCATTTGTATAATTTCAGAATTACATTTCAATATACTTTTATAAGTAAGTGCATCTTTCAATGTTGGTTTTCTTGAACGCGATTTTGCAGGAAGAGTATTTGTTCTAATTTTAACCTTAGACAAAACATTATCTATCTTCGAATCTCCAATAAATCCTCCATCTATCTTTAACCCAAATATAACACCATTATGTCTATTATATCATCGCCCTTCCTCAATCCGGTCAGAATTACAAGTACATTGCTCGTTTACGACCGCCATGTTGATCGTTTTTAGAACAAACTCGGCGTTGTGTGTCGAATTGTAAGCCATGGTTTACAAGGTCGGTGTAGTTATAAGTTTATGAGTCGTTAGAGAGCTGGGCTATGGATATTGATGGTGCTAACATTGGTGGTATTTGTAAGCAGGTTTTCGTTTGTTTGAAGTCTTTTTCTCATTTTGTAGTTACCTTTTCATTCTGCTCATCCTGTCTATGGTTGTATAGCAGAAATCACCTTGAGCAATAAGACTGACATTTCTGTTTCTTAATTCTGTTTTATTTTCCTTGTACAGACGCCAGCACATCAACCTACTACAACCTGTCAAATTTATTTGATAGATTTTCAACTTTATCGCTACATCGTAAGGTTCAAGGTTGATTGGGAAAATTTGACAGTTTGGGGTAGCTTGATGTGCTGGCGTCTGTACTTACAATGAAGACTGTAAATTTTTTTGCAAGTACGTCTAAATTATGTAATAGTGAAGGAAATCGTTGAGGTTCATAAAACGAAGAATTTAATTTACATTCATTATTCAGCAATCTGAATTAACATAGGTTTAATCCATGACATAGGTACGTCAATATACTAAAATGCATAACATGTAGGTATTCTATATAGGTGATTTTCCACTGATAAGTAAACTGAACTAAACAACATAGTACCTTACAATACAATTTCTCTCTTCCTTTCAAAAGATTTTCCTTTAACATTAGATCAACTAAATTCTTTTACAGAAACCAACCCTTCTGAACCAGTGACCTCGAATCCTAACCCCAAAATACTTATGACTAATCAATTGACTAACTAAAGAAACTGACTAAATGGTGGAAATAATACCGTCCGAGGCCAGTCTTGGTCAGTAAGTTGGCGTCTATCCAAATGTTACCAATGACAGAGGAACCCAAGCCATAAGCAATGGCGATTTTAAATATGAACATTTTGCTAAATTTGAGCCGTTGGAAAGTAAATTTTATTACAAAGACGCTAAAGTACAAAATTAAATGCTTGGTTTCGAGTATTTTTGAATTGCTTCTCTTGATTTGTGTGGTGAATATAAAGCGTTCATTAGGATCCTGCAAGTTGATTTGGATGGGAAAGTAGTAATATAAGTAATTTTACCTTTCATCCGCTTTAATGCTGCAGTATTGTAAATTGGGATTCTGATTTGTTTAATGCGAGTGGCTTGGAACTGTGCCGATGCATTTCCATCAGCTGAACTATGATAGGTTTATTTTATTTTGTTCTTGTAGCACTAGTCTGGAGTGGATTCGCGTTTTATAATATTTTTTCACATTTTTCATTCACGGCTTCTTTTGGCTTCCTTCCCTACCTTTCTAACATTTTCATTCATTCATGCCAGCCCCGAATCACCCACTGCTAGGTAGTTGATAAGGTATATCTAACATTTTATATATTTAAGATTTTTATTAATAATATAGTATTATTGGAATCAGAAATTAGACATCCATGTTATCCTAAATTAGCAATTTCGTGACGTTGAATCCATCATCAAATCTTCCGTTACCATTCACATACACGTATTTTCACATCTTGCGCATCGCTTAAGTCATCCAATTATAATTCCGTCCTAAATCCCAAACATATTTCGTTAGCAAAATAACAAGACAGTAAAAAATTATCAACGGAGAAAAATAATACCATTACGTCCCAAGAGATTCAACTAGCAACGTTCGCAGTACATTTTAAAAACTAATTCAAGTTTATTAATTTGGTCGTTTACTATGCGAAGATAACGTACATTTTAATATAGAATTTGGAACTGTTCCAAAAACTTACTTGGCTAATAATTTACTTTGTTGATTTAATTAAAACGGTTAAAACATTAGACTTGTAACCTATGATTTTACGTCAAAAAGTTTTGAACAAAGGGTGAATGGGAGTCGCGAATCATTTGATAAATTAATAGTGCTGAGAATTTCCATTATTTTCAACGTTTTTGCTTGAAATTGGTCCAAAATTTGTTATGATTGATGGTCTAACTTGACCTGTATAATCAGGACATTTGCCGTTAAAATGTAGCGCAGGGGGTCGGTCGAAAGTTATGCTACACTTGCCGCAGTCATTTCGTGGATGGGTGGCCATCCATTGCATATCGAGACCTCTCCGTACTTCGGAAAACACGTAAAGCCGCTGGTCCCGACTGTCATTCGTAGATCTTTGATAGTCGTTACGGGCAGTCGGAAGCCCACATGTCTGACAACCAGTTTTACCAAGGAGTATCGTGATAACTAGTACCTGGATTGTGGAGGTCAGGTAGGCAGTCGCTCCATATAAAATACGGGTATTCAGCTTCATCCGGTTAGACTGGAAGTCGACCACAACATAGTTGGGAAAAGGCAGGCAGATTGATTTTCTTTGCCAGTGTGATGTTGGTTCTAAATTATTCATCAAATTCGTTCCGCTGTCTAATTTATTCACTGATTAGGGGTATAATTAGATGTTCTTTCATCTCTAATGAAGATGAATCAGACGTGGAAATGAACGCATGGTGTTGATGTGAATTGTTTCCGACAATGATGAATATAATGAGTACCACAGGTAATAGCGGCCGTTAATACAATTTTAGTTAGGTATATTAGCTGTATAAGCTAATTTGGACGAGTCATGAGGTATTTTGTTTGTTTTGATCTTGTTTATTTATGTTAAGTATTTAAACAATAAAACATATGTCATATTATTTTTCATAATAAATTAGAGTTGTCACTATCTGTGTAGCATTATCAGCCTTCGAGAGGCCACCACGCGGGCCTAGTGCGGATTGGTAGATGTCACACGTTTTAGAATTTTTGGCCCTAGGATATGCCCAGTTTCCTCAAGATGTTTTCATTCACCGTTTTGAGAGCAGTGGTGATTAAATTATTTACACAATTTAAAACGCCTGGCTGGGTTCGAACCCGCGACCTATAACTCGTAAGGCCAAGCCGTTACCACTAGGCTATCCTTATCTATATGGTAAAAAAAAAAATCAAACACTTTTTCTTTTCTTTTTTTTGAAGTTAAAAACTTAGAAAAAATCATTGTGTTACTTCTCTTTTCACTTGCACCACACTACAAAACAAACGTGGTACCAAAATGAAGCTAGAGGAGTAATGAAAAATTTCCAGCGGCAACTTTTGAAACAATAATCGTTTTTATTATCAAAGAGATAGGGACTATAATCGGGTCACGTAGTTTGCACCGATTCTTCTTTCAATAAACTAAGATGATACTTTTATTTGATTCGGACAAACGTTTTCTATAAGGCGAGATTTATTTAATGTTTTTAGGATTTTATTTCCGTTTCATATAGAATTACTAATTGATTCTCCTTGTATCGAGAAATGGCGGGAAAGATGAGAGTCCTCTCAAGTAATTTGACTGGAAAGTTTAATAGGAAACGGATACTGAGATTTGTTCTAGAAAATCCAAATGAGTTATTTTTATTGAAGAAGTAATAAGAGACTAACTTTATAAATAAATACAAAAAACAAATGGATATTTAGGCGTCGAATAACTTCACATCGCTGTCATTAAGAAGAAGTAATTGGACGTTAAAAGAAAGATTCTCTGAACGCTTTAAGATTAATGATTTCGAGTAAAATACTGGATAAGGAAAAGGCAATTTCAAGACTGCTCTATAAATAACAGGTCTGTATTGTATCTCATACATTCGCTACTAAGTCTAAGTCTAAGTGTTTAGTCTTACCAAGGGGTATCGTATTACCCAGTAACTGGGTTGTGGAGGTCAGATAGGCAGTCACTCCATACAATACTGGTATGGTAAAATACTGGTATTCAGCTGCATCAGGTTAGTCTGGAAGCCGACCCCAACATAGTTGGGAAAAGGCTAGGCAGATGATGATAACATTCGCCACTGTTACCAGGCGTGGGTGCCAGACAACATACCTCTCTATGCCTTCAGGGATCATAGGTGTCACGACTATACCTACATACCTATCTTTGTATATATCCTTGTTATCCAAAGACTTAAATCATTAGATTCGTCCTATCGCGTCAAAAGATAGTCTCGTTTCCATTTTTGTTTCATGCTGCCATGGAAACGAGTTAAGGATGTATGAGCTCATCTTCTCAGTATTGACACTTTTTGCGCAACTTAAATACTGTAAGGACTAATCATACGATTTAAATCTCTGTTGTTATCCCACGCATATCGAGTTTATCAAACATTATCTGTTTATAGGCGATGGGCCAGCTTTGCCCAGCCTCCCATAACTGTTTACACGTATTTTGTCAATCCGCACACTGGAGCGATAAATTTTTAGGAATATGTTTGAAAAACATTCACACATGACCCGGCTGGAGCTGGGTCTGTTTCTCTGGCGAATTTTTGTGTGATGCTACATACCTCAAAGCTTTTTTCTTAGGCTATGTGTAACTTTAGGCGCATGACGATATGTATATTTTGCGTTTGTGAAAAATGTATGCTTACATGTACACAAAATATTGTGTCAATAAACTCTTTCATCATCATATACACGCTAACACTCATCACATGCACACTTACACTCATCACATACACACTCACACTCATCATATACATACTTACACTCATCACACACACATACTTTTGGTTACCTTTTAGTCCTATGTTATGTTTAATTAATTAAATCTACTGAAACCGCTGCATTTGTTAACTTAAGTAATTCATATTATCTGTCGAAAGAGACTGGATCCTGCGACACAGGGTATCCTAGTGCGGGATTCAGTGTCATACCTAGATATTGTAACACTTTTTATGAATCAATAAAACTAATTATTAATAAACAACTATTGACACAATATTTTGTATAGAAGCAGCGCGAGCGGTTGGTTGCTAGTTGGCAACTTTGTCGTTATTAGAAAGAGTTGGATTGATCTTGAATAATTGCAATCATGAAAATAATATTATCTGCTAGTTTTTGTTTGTCAAACGGTATATTTTAGCACAAAACTGTTTTCAGAGTATTTTTATGTGTACCTTAATATAATTATATTGTTTCCGTTTTTTCAAGATTGAGTTACAATAATTCAAACTTTATTATTTATGATTTTGCTTTGGTTTACTAAAATATCTGCCATAAACAATGAACCCATATTACTCATAGCCACAAAAGCTTCATCATCTATAAGTAACGCTCTAACTGGGTGAGCCTGACCTATAAAACTCGCCAATATTAGGTCAATGACAATGAAAACATTTATATCTATAATATCTCCTGTACCTTACTCATTAAAACCTGACATTGATGATTTAGTACCTGCTACAGTAGAACTCAAGGATACAAAAAACGCAATGGATGTCAAAGAATCTACATAAAAACGTGAATCAAAGTAAACTGGCGAATATCGTATGCATAACGATGCTTTCAACCTTGACTGCTGCCTACGCCGGAAGGCATAAACGGTTTATTGCCCCAACGATGGGTTCTGTGAGAAAATAGCTCTCGGTACGGGGCAAGATTGTGAGTAACTTTCTCACCTTGAAGAGTTTCCTGCTGGTAACAATTATTATTGATTTGATTTTGAAAATGTTACATGAAGGTTCTATTGGAACCGGTCGCGATTAGCGAGCTATTGGTCGTAAGGTCGAACCCAGTCAGTCACTTCACTTTGTGTAAATTATTTTATCATAACTGCTATAAAAATGGAGAAGAAAAAAATCGCGAGGAAACCAGCATGTTCTTTTAGATAACAAAAATTTTAAGACATGGTATCCAAACTCGCACTGGGCCCACGTGGTGGATTACGGCCCACTCCCTCCCACAGAGAGGAGGTCTGTGTCTCAGCAGTGGGAATATTATAGGCTGATTTTGCTGGAAATGCCGCTTCTTGAGCATAGTCGCATTTCCAACAACAACTGAAGCCTGATGATGAGATAAAAACAGCTAGACATTTTATTCAGCAGCGATTTGAAATGGATTAAGATCTAAATTTGATAATTTGAACCAAGTAACCTAGAAAATACACATCTGAGTAGACTATTAAGTCCAAGTAATCTACTGATTTATTTCTAGGTACAGACAGTTTACCATCAGCCTCGAGAATAAAATCAATGTCAAGGTCTCATAATATTGTATGTCCAATCATGTTGATGCAAGTTTTCTATACGGTGTAAGGTTTATACAAATAAACGAGCATCGAAATATTTAAATAGGTTTATTAATTGAGTGTAACCTTAATAACCTCATTTGATAAGGTTTGCAGTGTTAATATGGCCAGACAACGCACAAGACTTTTGGAAGGAAAAAGGGGAGACTTTTCACAGCGGTGGAACAATATAGGCTAAGAAAAAGTATAAATAAATTCTTTAAAAGTCGGGTGTTAAAAAATGAACAGTGGCACTCCGGAACACTGCCGACAGAAGTGAAAACAAAACACAAACAGAATACTTTGTCATCACTCACTGACATATCGGATATACATTAAAACCGAGTACATCCCGAGGACAGCCGAACACATCCGAATGTAGCGCGGTATCGGTAACAGTGTCGCGAGTTCAATGGTTTTTTCCATCTCAAAAAATGCCCAACGCTCCTAAAGAAGTTTTCACTTAAATAAGCTGGTTATTTAACCAACACAAAAAATATATATAATTATCCTCTAACAAAATTCAGAGCAGCTTTAAAAAATAATTTCCATTCGTCCCTCATTGGGGTCGTTACAAAGGGGTGGCTTAATAGATCAGCTTAAATGCAAAGAGCATGTCATTGCCAACAATTAGGTACTGTTACGATTCCATTCAAGTAACATTAGTCTTGATAGATCACTGCTCTTAAGGGGTATAGTCAGCCTGTGAGCGGAAATCTACCATGCGAGCATAGTGCAGGTTGGTAGATACTCTAAAGAGGCAAACGAACTGCTCTAATTTTCTAACGTTTCTTACAATTTGCAGCTCACTATCTGGTTGTACGTTGATCGAATTCTGATGTGCAACATTAAGAATATTTATATTTACATTTGTAATAATCATTAGAATCATCAATACAACTCTCGAAGTTCTAATTGGTCAAAAATATAACCATGTAAATCATGAATTCAGCCAATTAGGTAGCTGCTAATGACTTAGAGACTCTTTTTTTTTTTTTTTTTAAGGATGGGAAATCATCCAATGACCCCTCCCGCTCTGGGTGGAGCG
This sequence comes from Gortyna flavago, assembly GCA_963669345.1. Lineage (NCBI taxonomy): Eukaryota > Metazoa > Arthropoda > Insecta > Lepidoptera > Noctuidae > Gortyna > Gortyna flavago. Next base: position 11,511,308 of record OY770150.1, on the reverse strand, counting down.
GAAGGGAGTGTCAGACTCTTACTGACTAAAACCCATCCGTGTTCCTTCCTTAGCCCTTTATGTTCCGGGGCAGCGGTAACCCTTTCGGACAATCCCGCTGCCCCGGCAGGCTTCGGCCCTAACGGGCCCCTCCATGTCTGCTGACATCTCTTTGAGGCGCGCGTGGAACACATACGCGCCGTCCGGCACGGGCCTGGTCCTGATCGGACGGCGAGCTACCCATTACTCGCCGTCCGCAGGCCCGCGCCTACGGTGGCCGGGAGTCGTCACGCGGCTCCCGACGCCCGGAGCGTCTACCGCGGCGGCTGGGACGGGCGGCCCTCTCGGCTCTCTCCCTCTCCCATCCCGCCACCTCCTTCGCTAGCATGACTGCTTCGCAGAAGGAGGTGACTGCCTCCCACTCCCTCTCGCCCCGGACCATGGCTTGGACCAGGGCCGGGCGCGAGAGGTCGCCGCCGCTGCCGATCGCCTCTACGAGGACACGGCGGTGCTCTGCCCAAGCGGGACAGACCTCCACCGTGTGCACCACCGTGTCCTCTGGGCGATCCTCGCAGTGGTGACACCCGGGCGTTTCCTCCCGCCTGATTATGTGCAGGAACCTCCCGAAACATCCGTGTCCGGTGAGGACCTGCGTCAGGCGGTAGGTGAGGGCGCCGTGACGCCTCTCTAGCCACTCCTCAAAGAGGGGCCTTACCGCCGCTATCGCGGCGTGCCCTATGACTTAGAGGCTTGTATTGGTGTTTTTAATGATTAGGTATTATTTTGTTAACACTCGTTCTTGTCGTGAATCAAATTTACTACTGCTACTGCTGCAAATTGCAAGATAAATAATAATTTCGCGGATTACCTTAGCGTGTTCGCCTTAATAAAGACTGTTATATCATTGCCTTTCTCAAACTAGATTTTCCTAAGAGCACCTTGATAAATAGAATTTAGATTTTTTTCTTATTCGGCCTTTGTGAGTAATAGATTGAGTGGAGAGTGATGTTTGATGGGATTTTTTCTAATGTAAGTGTGATTTTCTTTGCATCAATAATCGATTTGGTTGGGTTTGCATTTAATCTTATTTGTGATGAGTGTGTTTTGCTTTCAAGTTCCATTAAGAAACAGCATCAAGTTTATTATATGTCATCTTACAATAGTGAGCCCTTATAATAAACTTTTTGTTATTTGTGATAGGTATTTGACAAACTGTTACTAGAATAGAAAAAATATAAATGAATATAGCTAGAAGAAACCTCACTAAAATCCATTGATGTAAAGTTTTCTACTGGCTAGTCTCTATGTTAGTATATTTTTATAGTTTAATCTCCAGCTTTAGCTATGACATTATCCATCGGTAGATATTTAATTTTACGATAACATTTTACACCGTCTCTTATAATATTTTGCGCCCGATCAACTATAGCACGACTACTCAAAATCGTTGCATTTGACAGCTCCCGCCAAAACTAAATAGCGGTGTTACTAATATCGCGCGCCCGAACCTAATCGATCCAGTTGTAGCCGGTTATAACTAGTTGTTACTGGATGTATCTCGTTATAGTAAACAAAGACTGCTCTGTGTTGTCGATTAGGTCATTGTTCAGAATAACTGTTACTGGGATAATGTTGATAATGCTTTTGTTAGAAATGAGTGGATGACTACGGTTGAGTTTTGATTTTGTATTGGAATACACAAAGCGCATCGATTTTGTAGTAACAGTGACAGTGTATTTGTGGTTTACTTTTCGAAATAATATTGTGTATGCCACTTGCGTTCTACACTAATTTGGAATTGATTTTAGATAGGATGCGAGGAAAGTTTTCAATATGAATGAAGTGTAGGGGAATACAAAAAAAAACGATGGATGGGCTGTGTGAAAGATGATATGGGTGGAAAGGGGTGACTACTGAGATGACGACTAATAGAGAAGTATGGGAGAAGGAGACATGCTGCGTCGACCCCAAATTAATTGCTATAAGAGCAAGAGAATGATGGAAAACGACCATTATATACTAATGATTTTTTGGACAGTTAAATCGCCTCTCTAGTCTCCACTCTGGAAACCGTACCCGAGCCCCAAGATATATATATATACAATAACTGTCTGGTTTGGGACTCACTGTCAAATAATTTAAGGTAGGCTGTAGGTAGTATTTTAAGCCACTCATGTCGTGTCAACTTGCTGTTAACTTGTGAACTTGCTTACTGTATTACCTGTATAGAGGATGAGTGAACTTTACATCCTGTTCCTCATATCTCTATACTGGTCCGGGCAGTTGCCCGCCAGACACAATACCGGTCTGGTCGGAGGATCCTCCTTTTTCCTGTTTTTTTTTTCTATTATGTCACTTAATGATCAATGCATTGCCTTACTTAGTTCTTTGCCATTTTCCTCCAACATTTTCATTTTTCATACATCCATTTAATGATGGATATCATGACTATTTTTCACACTCACATACTTTACAAAAGAAAACACCAAAAAATTTAACTATATGTCAAAAAAAGATGTACTTATAAAAGCTCCATAAAGACACACAAACACAAATGACAGTTACTCATCAGTGATCTCACACATTTCGTCTCCGTCGGAACATGACGTTTATGTACGAGTAATTTATATAAACAAGAGTGTTGCTTATCTGTGGCGGTGTCGTCACGGGAGAATAAACACACTCACTAGCTTTGGGCAAAGAATATTCAAATTGTGTAGAAGGGATTCTCTTGTACTGTGTTCATGCTGTGCTCTACGATTCTGCTACTGGCTGTTAATTTTGTCGATGATCGAGTGGGAATCGTGTACTGCAAGATTAAGTATGGCCGAGCAGTGGTGGCCCAGTGGTGTCGGCCTTTACGAGTTATAGGTCGTAGGTTCGAACCCGTCAGGCGCTTTACTTTGTGTTAATTAATTCATCGCCACTGCTCTAAAAACGGTGAAGGAATACATAGTGAGGATACCAGCATATCCTAGAAAAAAAAAACGAAGATGTGTGACGTCTACCAAAACGCACTGTGCACACGTAGGCGCACACCCTCACACGGAGAGGAGGCTCGTGTACCAGTAATGTGAATATTATAGACTGATTATGTTACCATTACCGAAAGAAGTGGATCAATGAAGTTTGACTTCATATCATCTGTTAAGCCAATGAATTATAGGTATGACGTATTTCGCTCAATTCAGTGTAGCGGTATTTCTGTTTAATTGCTATCTCTACCTAAACATTGGCATCGCAGGTTCGCAGGTTGGCATTGGTAAATGGAATTGAGCAATTTAAGTTGCTCGTGTCCCTTAGCGTAACCTGACGCCTTGGAATTGTAGGCATTTCAAATACGAGAAGGTACATTCGAAGCTGTTTCACTTCTGCACATTTTTCTTCTATGGTTTCCGGAGGAAATGTTGATTATACGATGAAATATCGTGTTCTCGAAGATGAAGCTGGCGTTAAATGGAAGACTCGAGATGATAGTGTGAGGAAAGAGGTGTGACATGCTAAACAGGTCCTTATAGACACTGTGACGGAGTGACGCATAGAGATTGTTGTTATTATCGTTTTGAGCGGTTGTTTTTTGTTTATTGTGTTTGTGTATTATTTTGACTTACATTGCAAGATCTCTGTAGATAGTGGTTATACTCGAATTAACGCAATTATCAAACGGTACTAGATAAAAACTTCATAACTTTATTTTTGCATCCTTGAGCCCTACCCTTCATTAAATACTTCGCTTATATCACATTGTGCCCTTAAAGCTAAGCAAAGGAGGCCTTTACATCCTATAACATAAAAGCATAATAAACCCATAACGTTCCCACTGCTGGAACACAGGCCTCCTCTTTTCGAGAGAGAGTGGGCCATAATCCACTACGCGAGCTGAGTGCGATGATGTGTTGATGGATGTCATATGTCTACGATTTTTTGGTTCTAGGACATGCCGGTTTCCTTACAACTTGGGCTTCCTCTTTACGTCCTATAATCATATGCGTAGCCTTTTCCCAATTATCGGGGTCGGCTTCCAGTCTAACCGGATGCAGCTGACTACTGGTATTTTAACAGCTGACCTCCACAACCCAGTTACTGGGCAATACGAAACCCCTGGGTAAGACAGACTGGTTATCAGACTATCGGGCTTCTGACGACCCGTAACGACTGTCAAAGATCCACGAATGACAGCCGGGACTAACGGCTGGACGTGCTTTCCGAGGCACAGAGGGGTCTTGATATGTAAAGATGGCCACCGATCCATGGCCCAACCTCAGCAAGCATAGCTTAACCTGATCGATCGACCCGTGCGGTTGTAATTACTTAGCCACAAGCCGCTCTTTGCGTCCTATTATAATTATCATATAAGAGTAACGTTCATTTTAAAGAAAAGTGTTCCGACTTTTGACTTGGAACCTGGGAGGAAACCTTAAGCCAATAAAAACTTTGTCCAGAACATTGTTTCAATTGAATTTAAGAAATGTGTATTTTGACAGCAATTTTAAACCATCCGCAACATTTACCTTTAATTTTGATTGTGTACGTCCACCAGTTCCAATATATAACTGACCGTTAATAAAATGTTACGACTTGTCGTTTTTAACCAGCTATATAATCTTAGGGGTAGTCCAGTGTAGATTATTTATGTATTTATATCGCTACAACAACAGCTTCTGTAGTTATATCTGACTAGCGTTTGCCAGCGGCTGTGAATGTACTACCAGTACCTATAAAAAGTATTCTATGTGTTAATCCAGGTTATAAACTATCTGTGTGCCAAATTTCATCTAAATCCGTTCAGTAGTTTTTGCGTGAAAGAGTAACAAACATCCTCCATCCATGTATCCTCACAAACTTTCGTCTTTATAATATTAGTGTAGGAAGTACCTCCCTTTAGGTAACACAAAAACCTCGGAATCACAGAGTTGCCAATTACAGACGAACCAGCAATCTTAGGAATAAGTGATAATACATAAAAATAATAAAATAAAACGAGTGGCTGTGAGCATAAAAAACGCACGCATAGAAGAAGGTAACTATTCAACCGACTAATAATAACGATTGATAACTATAACCATTCGTTAGTCGTAACTCGAAAAAGTCATGGTTCAAAAGCAAAACATAAGTAGTAAATAAATAAACCAAAAGACATCAAGAGAGGAGGCCTGTGTCCCAGCAGTGGGAACATTATAGGCTGATTATGTTATGTTAAAAGACATCCCCATTGTCACGAAACTTAACCGCAAGTTCATCCATTAACTACCATATTGCCCCCCCCTCCACCTCTCTGGTTACCCCCTCAGAAGGCTTCTGCTTCATGTAACGGATAACGATAATTGTTTGGACAATCGTTGTTATTCCGTTAACTTTGTGTAGGTGACAGTTAACAAGTACCTGGTTAAGATAAAGTTAGGGGGACCACGATTGAAGAGATTAAAGGATAAAAAGAACTGAAACAATTTGAAATGTCAGAGTTGAACTGAAGAGGAAAGTATGTAAACATACATTTGAAATATGTATTTAAGGTTATGTTCTTGGAGTTCACTAAACATAATGTAACACAACAATGAGGGCAAACTTTTACTGCCTAAAGGGCAAAACTCGGGATAGTAGTAGGTATAATATTAATATTTTATAACAGAAAAGGGTAAAACCTTCATGAATTGAGAATTAAAGCCAAGAGCTCACTCTCTTTGTCAGCTTTTTAACCGACTTTGTCAGCTTTTTAACGACGTGGAGGTTATATGTTCGACTTTATCAATATCTAAACCATTATCAGCAACACAAGCCATCCCCCAATTTAGGTCAATTAAAAACACAACGACACCCCATTACTTCATTACCACAAGTCCATTATAAAAATAATCCATTATGCATAACATCCAAAACCTATGTCCAGCAAACATCCAAACATCCATCTCATCCATCATGAACCAAGTCTCCCCAAAATCATAACCACCCTAATGCAAAGGCTACACTTAATTAACCCACCTGGCTTAATTTATAATCTGTTGTACAATTATGGCCGGAATAAGGGGTGCCCCTTATAAACTCTGCAGTTTAAGGCTGAGGGTAGAGAGGAGACAGGAATATTTCTTGTTGTTTTTGGATTTAGAAAAATACTTTTTGTGTAAATGGTTTTCGTTAATGAGTGGATTAAGAGTAAGAATAAAGATAATTGGACGATAAAATATAATTGTTTTTTTAGGGTTTTCGTTATCAAATAACCACTTGACAGTCCGTGCACGAAACCGTACCTTGAAATTTGAAAATAATAACTGTAGTGACCATGGACTGTAGAGAGTAGACTTACTTTGGCATAGACAAGTGGATAAAGGTTTAAAGTTAAATAAACAATTAAGTATATCAACACGTTAGAGAATAATTAGGTAGTAAGGTATGTAGGTAGGTATTTTATTGATAGAAGTGAATTTAAATAACCAAAAACTTGTGACTTTTTGGGCACTGTTCTGTTCCTGTTGATAGCGATGTGGACGAATTTTTTAACCGACTTCCAAAAAGGAGGAGGTTATTTGTTCGACTTTTTGATACCTATGATTCTTTTGCTTCTTTTTTCATAATTATACATGTACATATTATTATTTTAAGAGTTAGCTTATATTACGTAAATATTATCTTGATTAACAAACATTAAAAAAAGAAAAGGGATTTAAAAAGAAACACCCTATTTAGAAATAATATTACACTCTTCATGAAACGTCTACTGTGGATATCCCACAGTAGATGTTTCATGAAGAATGTAATTAAATAATTTACAACAGTTCGTAAGTTTCAAAGTTTTGTTTCAAGTTTTCTATCCAACAAAAGAAGTTCTCATACATAACCTCGTCACGCTAGGCAAGTCCGAGGGGTGAAACAGGCAGGTGTACACTTACACCCACGCCAGTCGTTCACCTTTGGAAATATCGGTGAACTCACACAAACCTTATTTGGGGGTTTGAAAGCACCTCGTCCGTGAAAAACATACTTTATGTACAGAGGGTCTGCGGTCTACCGAGTGTTCAGACATACAAAGATCACTTAACTATAGGGCCATCCATCATGTAGGCGTTAATCTTTAAATAGTGTAGTTTCTCAGGACAGACCAGGTTATATTATGGTTTTTATATATGTCCGCGTTGTTCTTCTGAAATACGCAAGTGATTTTGATGAAATCGGGGTGGGTCCATAGTAAATAAATAATTTAACTTTAAATAATGATACCCGTCACTAACATTATAATTATATTATCACGTCTGTGAAGTTTCACTGGTTAATTTGTTGACCTCGAGTTTCACAAATGTCAGAGCTTCAAAAAAAACATCCACCACCTCTGACATTGTCTCACATCTACACAATAACTTCGCCACTCAAAGCTTAAGCGGAGTTTCGAAATTGAATCCTCTTTCAGCCACTTCAAATTTTGAATTCACGAAGTGATCGGAAGAGAATGGCAGCCAATACTGATGCAGCGATTGGGTCCGTTCAGGTCTAAACAATGGCCGCTAGACGAACAAGGCTGAACTTGTTAGGCTCTTGTGTCATACACTGGATGACGTCAACGTTGTACGTCACTTTAGCAAAGTTCACGCAATGAATTTATGATGCAAGTTATACAACAGGGGGCAGTTGTTGACGGTAAATATAGGGCTTTTGATAGACTGTTCAAAAAAGCCGTATTATATTATTTCGTATTACATTAAGTTTCTTGGTTCGCTTGACCTCGATCTCGACTGGTGAAAGGCAATGAATCAATTCTACGATGAATCGAAAAGGTACTCAGACATTGGTTATTCAATTTATGGCTGATTTTTCAATTGACAGATAATTTTTATTCTTGGAATAAAATTGAGGTCTGACAGATTTCGTATGGAAGTACTGTCAAAAATTCAAAATTTTTCTTATGGTAAAGGTATCTGGCGTTGGAAAAATCAGCTCTTATTCCTACTTTGTGAGGTTATAATGTAGAATTAATCGGTTGGATAAGGCTACTTAGTCGGAAACAAAAGCTCCATAATAAAATATGCTATATTCACAAAGCTTGATTTATTTATGTATGAGTAATTAGTTGAAGATGTAACAAATCTCATATGTATACAGGATGAAATTGAATAGGTAAGCCAAATAAAAAAATATATTTCAACGTCTTTTTTAAAGAAAATTTAGAGCATGTCATTAAAGATCAAGATAAAGATATATTTATTTATTATCTTACATAAAGAAAGATAAAAACTTTTTTTACAGAAAAAACAACCGACTTCCAAAAAAAAACTACAAAGTGATAAATAACTTTAATTTCGGAAGTCGGTGTCGTTGGTTCTGCATTTTCGTTTCTTGAAACCGAATTCCAAAATTAAAGTTATTTATCACTTTGTAGTTTTTTTTTTGTAAAAAACGTTTTTATTTTTCAGTTTTTAGTGAGAGAGTTTGTATTTTATCTAAGTTACAATAGCCTAACGTCAACTGCTCTTCACCTTTTACAAAATATTGCTTTTCCCGATGCTGGGACGTTAATTGTTGAAGAGTTCTCCTAGAGAACTCCACTCCACCACCACACGCATTGTGACGAGCATAAATTGCTTAGCAACTATATTAAAGTAATCGAATCGCAACCCGTGAGATATTTATCATTGATTAGTTCCGATGGCCGTCTGTGGTCTTCATCATCAGCTCCACTTTACCAAATGATGACTTCCGAGAGCAAATGCTCAAGTTACTCTAAAAAAATTCCAAATCGCTATAGGTTTGTCAATAAAATTTGAGGGTTTCCCTCGATTTCCATGGGATCCTCTAATCAGATTCCAAATTGCTGACAATGGGACCAACTTGAAAGAATACCCTTCCAAACAAAAAAATAATTTTCAAAATCGTTCCACAATTCACGGTGAAATCGGTGAACATACAAAAAAAAACCACACAAAATCGAACATATAACCTCCTCCTTTTTGGAAGTCGGTTAAAAAGGGATGCACATAATTATAAGCGATTTGGCTCTTTCTTTCGTAGGAACGGTCAAAAATATGTAAATGACCGCTAAACGCGTTGCCCACTTGCTTCATGTTGTGAACTCTGCGATGAATGGATTGATGCTTTAATTTTTTTTGGATAGAAAATTATATACAGGATGTCCCGTAAGTCGACGTCAATCCGGAATCGGGAAATAGGCCAAGTCATAATAGTTATCAGAAAATATATAATATATGCATATGAATAATCAGCTTATAATGTTCCCACTGCTGGGACACAGGCCTCCTTACGGCGAGAGGGAGTGGGCCGTAATCCACGCCACGCGTAATTACTTGGTACTTAATCATAACTGGCGAAATATGGGTTTGATGTACACACGAGGACGTGAATCAAGCCATACATTTCCAGTTTCAACTGACCTCGCATTGTATAGGCTTATGGTACAATGAGAAGTCAGCTAATACTGGAAATGTTTGGCTTTTGCAAACAATTTACCCCTTCCAAGCATAAAGGGTGATGTTGTGTTGTTCTTGTGTCTTCAATGTCAGTCCTTCAGTTCTTAGAATTTTGCATGAGAATCGGTTAAGTTTCGTACTTTCGACATCTACGCATGCTTTCACCACAAATCACTTAAAAACCACAAATCGAATTTCAATTATCGTTCTGTTTCTGTGAATCGTTTGAAGATGACCGAGTCAGAATTTGTAGTTCAAGCGGGTCTCAGTTCCCTTCAGTGAGTTAAATCTAAGTGATGGTGCTTAACTCCGGATATTTGCGTGGCGTTCGTATCCCCCGGGAGCGAGCAATATTACCCATGAATATTATAAGTGTTATGCATTGTTTAGTATTTCAGTTCAATATGATTAGTTATTGTAATATCCTCTAGTGATTAATTTGGATTTGCTTTGTAAGTCTTGATAGGAGACTGAGTATCTATTTAATCCCCAATCACGGCTGGGTGACACTTCCCGTGACCCCAAGGGCTGGCTTTTAACTGGGCCAAAGGCTAAGTAAGCATTGCCCATACAACGTGGCAATGTTGCCAATCTCTTGCGGATGCCATATTTTAGTTTTTGTATAGTTTTAGGGCACAGTAGTGCCCCTGCCAAGACGAGCCAAGCGAAGCGCAAGGGCACTACCTACCTTTTCTCGAAGAGATTCGTCGTTTTTTTGAACCCTCATAGAGTTGGTTTCCGATGTACCAGATAGTTCATATTCTCAGGATATGATGTCAATAATAGACTAATTAAACATACAAAGTCTCAATGGAATAGCTCTAATACTTCAGATTTTACTGATATCTAAAATACACCGATTTCGTCACTGACACACTGAAGATCATCAAAATGTTTGGCTACTTCCTGAAGTGCTAGAAAGCTGAAATTTAGTATGTCATCTAAGTTTAGTATAAAACCAACAAAAAAAATCATAAACTTATAACTTTCGCCCCCCATCCCCATAAAATGGGGGGGTTGAAGTTTGTATGAGACTTGAAAATGTTAGGGTACTTCCTGAAGTGCTAGAAAGCCGAAATTTGGTATGTAAACAAAGTTCAGTATTCAGTATACAAAAAAACACTACCGTGCCCCCAGATAAACTTATAACTTTCGCCCCCCATACCCTAAAATGGGGGGGGGGGGGTATGTAAGTTTGAATGAGGCACCTTTCACAAATTTTATGAATTAGGACATGAAAGTTTAAAGGCAAAGACAGAGAATGGGCTATGAAAACCGGCACTGCTGATGTGCAAGAAATACACCCCAAAAAAAGAAGAAAAAATAAACACCAAAAAGACTGCCTAGCAACTTACAAAAAGAACTGAAATCCCACCAAAAACATTTCATGTAAAATGTTGCCAAGACGACCACATAATTTTTGCCCTGTGAAAAAGATATCAGATCTCATGTAGACCCAAGCTTCAGAATCTACACGGCCTAACTCTACCGACCCTAACTTCACAAATTCTACATATCAGTAAAAATGTATGGCTTGGCTGTTTCGTTACTTACTTCAGAAACTAAATATTCGCATCACCTCCACGACGGTAGCGAAACGGCGAAGCCATACATTTTTTCTTTCAAAGATACAAGAGTTTTTATTTGCTAATTACCCATATTAGCAAATAAAAACTCTTGTATCTATTAATAAAAATAACAAATTTAAATCCTAACTTAACTAAAACTATACAAAAACTAAAATATAGCGTCGAAAAATTCATCCGTATCATAATTAAGTAAAACTATAATTACCACAAACCCCTTTAATTTTGGCAGTTTAACTACAACATGTCTTCATTGCGTTATTTCTTTTGCCGAGCAGGCGAATTTTTCAACCATTTATAGTAATGGATTTTGCTGTGTTGTCTTCAGAAAGGGGATTGTGATTGTGAGTCAGATATTCCAATTGGGGTGTAGGTAAACATTATTTTACTGCCCGGATGTCAATCTTCTTGGAGTCGTCGCAGCATGTCATTTTCCATAGATCTAAATCAGCCGACACCCCCTTTCTAGGTATATCATCTTTCACACGATCTATTTTTCATAAACAACAAAATTCATCTAAAAAACTAATATTTTTAAGAGAATAGATTTGTTTTTTTTTTGTATGTTTGTAAGCCGCGGGGCTGTCATAGATTGCGCCTAAATGATTTTTTCTTGCTACACTTTTGAACTACATTCTTATGTCAGACCCATATTCTACAACATATGTATATAGCATTAAATTTTCAGCATCAAATTACAACAAAAAGACGATCATCTATCACTCTTACATTCAAAACTTAAATTGAAATCTTAGGTCTGAAATTACTCGCGTTAACCTTACAATGCAGGTAATTAAGAGGCGAGGCGAGGCTATATAAATTAATAAAATAAAATAATTAATGGCAGCTATTAATCTTAGTCTAAAGGACAGGGTTGAGTAATGATCTGTATTCGTGACACTCTAATGTATGTAATGTGAATTTTATTTAAATCAACGATGTTTTTGTCGAATAAGTAAATTTAAATTGCTGTTGGTTCATTTATCTAGTTACACAGATAAACGTTAAAAACAACGAAGATCTAGATAAATAAGGGTAAAAATTATTAATAGTTTTTTTTTAAATTCATAAATACCTATTTGAAATGCTAGTAATACAACATTAGGTGTATCAAATCTTTTTTTTTGAGAATACTATTTTACTAGTTTTAGTGCTTTAAAACCTGAAACCTAATGAGAATTAATAAACAGAAAAGGTAACATTACTAAATATTATAAACTAAGAATGATCTAAAAATTGAATCCAATACTGTGATAGAGTTGTTAAAGCCACGTAAACATTTGTTTTTTATTATTTTGTTATGCAGTAAAAATATATTCTCCGACAAGGCAGATTCAATATTAAATTACCACCTCTCTCCATAAAAAAAATCACTTCACTGCCAGCGCCATTTTATTCTAACCAAGACTAGGTAGGTACGTAAATGAAGACGAACAATAAAAGGATCCTTCCTTCTCTTAGACTTGAAAGCAATGTCTGATTGATTTGCGGCCACCGTACCATCACGCTCGCTGTGGAAAAATCACAGGCGGTTACAATAACGGGGCACCTGTAGACACCTCAGTATGAGGTGATGGGGTGGAGTACAAGTTATGGGAACAATACCGTTGGAGTATGAATCTGTTTCAACAAAAAGGCCCGTCGTCCACGACGAGCTTTATAAAACTTATTTGTTCCAAACTCGATTAGCCAATGAACGAGTGGCCAGAATGTCACAGCACTAGTATTTCAATGGTAGTCGGTATACGACGCGACTAAGTAACGCGTTATCAACTAGTTTTTGATAGGATTTACTGTTTATTAGTTAAAAAAAGTAGAATGTGGCTGTGAAAAACAAAAAACCGGCCAAGTAAGTGTCGGACCACGCACAATGAAGGGTTCCGTAGGTGGAATGAATTTATCCCAAGAACAAACTTAATATTGTAGTTGAAAAACATGTTCTCCCATACATTCCAACTGAAAATGTAAGTTTGTACGCACAATATTGAGAGATTTACAATGTTGTTTCAAGATCATGGACTTCTTATTAATTTTCCTGTAATCTATAGGTAAATAACTATTTTCTGTATTTTTTTCAAAATTTTAGGCTCAGTAGTTTCGGAGATAAGGGGGAGGGAATGGTAAATTTCCGTCTATTGTCTTAAATAACTTTAATACAATTTACTTTAAAATTATGAAAAAAATATATTTAAGATTCGGAGCAAACTGGCTGTGACAGACGGACAGACAGACAGACAGACAGACAGACACACGAGTGATAAGGGTTCCGTTTTTTCCTTTTGAGGTACGGAACCCTAAAAACCAAGGATAATCTCTCTCCGGTCATATTGGATTGCCATTCCATCGGACCATGAGATTGAGAGAACAGAGAGTGCACCTGTGTCTGCGCATACACTTGTGCATGATAATATTCGCGCGCCGAAGGCTGTTCTCTGCTGAGAACAGTCGCCATGGCCGAAATTCGGCCTGGAGAACATTATTTATTTAGTCTTCTTCCACAATTCGGAGCGTGGTGACTCCCATGAAACTCATTTTGTACACACTTCTTTTCACTTAAAATGTTTCCACCATTCCATCAATCTTCACTTTCGAGAAATTCAACCCTTGTCCTCCCATGCCTTAGTCTCTAACTGTGCTCCCGTCAAAGGGAGTCAATATCCCCTTTCTCATATTTGCTCTGACGTCACACGACTCAACGCGAATACATGCTGTTATCACCATGCTGCCTTTGATAGTACGCGGAAAGACTCGGTTCCAACGAGTTAGTTTTATTGGATTCTTTATTGGGTTTCCTTTTGAAATTGTATTTATAATCGTTGAATTTATTGTGGGTTTGTGTATTGAGAGTTGTGTGATTAGGTTTTTCTACTTCAAATGTTTATAATTTAAGTTTAATATGCGGTGTAAAGTAATGTTAAGATCTGCATTTTTATTAGAAGTCATCTTTATCATCATTGACAGCCTTGCTCCACCCACAGCTGAGTGTAGGCCTCTTCCCTTTCATGCCATACGTCCCTGGTATATGCGAGTCTCATCCTGGTCTTCCCCACGATCTTCTAAAGTTCGTCCATTATTAGAACTATTTATCGCTTTTGTTTGATATTTGTTTAAAATTTCTCAGTACACCGAACTTATAAACTGATGCGCGTCCAACTCGACTAAAATACCGCGATACACACATCATACAACAAATTCGAGTAGTTCTGCTGTTCGGCCTACATTCTAGATGGTCGTACTGCAAATAGTTAGTCTGTTGTAATGAGTAGACGCCGCAAATTGTTTCACTCAAGACATGAATGTGAGTCTGGAATTAAATGGACGAACTTAATTTACATACTCAAAGTTGTTAGGATGAAAAAATTTTGAGTTACCTTTCTTGGAAACGTAGGTCTTTCCACTACACTATGTCATGTATACTTTGAAACATATGGCACACCTAAGATAGTGATGTAAAAGAATTTACTAGGTACACAGCATACTCACAGTCACAACGTTATTTAAAAGTTTTTTGACTGTACTTAAGCTATTTATGACCAATGACCTGATGAAAACCGCAGGAATCAGCTGGATGCGAGAAGTACAGATCCGGTTCAAGTGGCGGTTTTTGGGGGAGCCCTATGTCCAGCAGTTAAGTAGACGTCTAGCCTTTTCTTTTAGTAGGAAATGTATCAACAACAACGCTTTGTTCAGTGATGAAACCTAGACTAATCGTAGTCCAAAATCCTTCTGGTTATTTTGGACCATTATAAGGCTAGTATTCCTTACGACACACATTGATTACATTGGTACCTGCTAGCTACCTTCCGATTCTCAAAAATGAGGTTTCAGATTATGAAACCTCATTTTTGAGAATCGGGGCAAGCCTTGACCTTCAAATCGAAATTGGAATTAATTTTAGGATACATAGATTTGTAGGCGTAGATAAATTAAGATACCGGCTGTGATTAAGACAGGTATCAAATTCAGATAAGTACTAAAATATTTTTAGACAAACCCAAACACGAAACACCTACAACCCAGAGGTAGCTTAGATATGTAAGCATTGCTATATCTACACAATAAATTATTCACCACAGTACCTTTAATTAAAATTACGTATAACAGGATTCAGTCTTAGGTTTATTTATTAGTCACAAAACTACCTCGTAAACTGGGAATTTTCTCACAGTTCACAAAAAAACAATAATTGTCTTGGTTTAAAATTCAAGGTTAATTTCGAGTAAGACATTGTTCGCTGATGGTGTGTTGTCTGTTCTGACTTAAAACTACAAACAAAATATAGGAATGAAGTTACTTAATTATTTTTGCAATGATTTTGTAATGCTTTGTCCATATTTTGGAGTTTCATGTAAAACCGCTTAGATATTTCAAAAGTGAGATCCAACGAAAATATAATTATCCATTTTTCGGTAACTTCCAATAAAAACAGCTGTGTGGCTTAAATTTCGTATCAATAAAAATATTTATTATCAATCCAGCAATATACTTAACATAGGTATTCACGCCCAAACAAACATGCTACGACAAAATACCAATATCATATTCTATCCCACACAAAAAATACCATTCTATCTTTTATTTTCTTTCACTACGAAGAAAAATGAAAGTGAGACTTAGCTCCACGTAATCATATCAACATGATATTCGCGTATCTGGCTCGAACAGAAATAGTTTTAGTCTGCAACCGTTTATTTTTGTTAACGGAACCAAAGTGATGTGGTGTGGGTTATAAATTGAGTTCTGCATGCCACGATGCTCCAGAACAATCGGTCATCGGTCTTCATTGAAAGGTTAAGTTTAATTTTGGGAATTTCTGCTCTAAATCAAGTAGTCGATACGTTAACTCAGTACTCGCTGTCAGTTTCGATAATATAATAGTGTTGTATGATTCGCATTTGATTTGGGATCTGTACAAAAAAGCATCGAAAATATAAAAAAATATGCTTTGGACTGACAGAAGCTGCTTTGCAATAAAAATACAAGGGGTTCTTTTGGGACCCATACTAGGCCTATGTGTAATTGTGAACAAATGTTTCAGTAAATCGTTTTTATAAACTCGCAAAACTAGACATGTGCTATATGCAATGACATTTAGAATCTGCCGATTGATTTATCACTACCTGTGTCTAATAACTGCCAAAGAAACAAACAGTTCTTTCACTGTATGACAAGATGCATGAAAGATTATGCTACCGAGCCAATTATTATTTTTTTGTTGCTAGAATGTGCAAAGGGAAATGACTTCATAGTAATGTAAGCACCTACTGGCAATTTGCCACTTCTAGTACTATTGTGATCTCTAACCAAGCAGTGTGATTATAAACAGTGCCAATACTTCGTAAATGTGGACCTTGAAAATAGGTTGAAAAACTAAACTTACTCTAGACAGTTTTTAGATATTTAGTCATCAATGATTCATGTTTATACAAGTGAGCAATAGCTTGAAAACTAACGATTGTTTCTAACAAAATGGTAGATGTAAGTTTTAGAATACCAGAGACGACTTTTAAAGTCCACGATTTTTATACCGCGTCTCGTATAAGCTTACCAATAATAAACAAAAATCTTAAAATCTTGAATTAAATCTGAAATTCGTTCTTATTAAAATATCATGAAATTATATTATTATTACATGTAATAAAAACTGCTCTGTTATAAGAGGTAATAAGTTGCTAAATTTAAAGCATAAAAGATTGGTACGGTGCACGAGGTATATTTAGTTACGCCTAGACCAAATGTCAGCTCTCCAGCTATTGCTAATGTTATGCGACAATCGCATTTCGAAATAAAGGTGATGGACGCAAACAAGGATAGAATTAGGTCACTATGATTCAGGAAATTCGCGAAAATGCTGACTAATTATACAGTTTTAATTTAGATCAAAGTAAATATAATATTGTTGGGCCGACTGTGGAGTGAGAGTTCCTAACGTTTGATTCCAAGAGCGAAGGAGTAATTTTCATTTGCTTATTCATAGATCAAAATGATTGGGAAGAAATATTAAATTATATTATATTAAATATTATAAACAGCTTCCTGCAAGGTCAAGGTCATGATGGTAGTCTTATAAAAGATAGAAAACATCTATAAATGAAAAAAAATTGTAGCTAGTAGGTATCAACTACATAGAGCCTCGTAATAATATAGTAGTAGCGAGTAAAGTTCTCAACGATGAGAAATATGAATGCCATAACGAGAAGTACATGTAGAAAAAAGATTGATCAAAAGTATTGACAGAATTGAACTGCAGATCAGAATGTTCGGTTTATCTCTATCGTTTTTATCATCTGCCTAGCCTTTTCCTAACTAAATCAGGGATCATTTTGTAAGTTTTTTTTTTTTGCTTTATTTAGCAGTATCTGTCTTGAAAATGTGTATGTAATTTTTTTACGTATATGTCACATTGTCGGATATTAGGGTGGGATAATAGGGTGGGTATGTTGGGGTCGGTTTTAGGCTGATCGGATGCAACTGAATAACAAAACTTACATTCAGCGTTTCTGTCGAGTTGGTGGTGCTTGGAGGAAGCCTATGGGGCGTCTTTTGGCTGAAATGATGATGATAACCGTTTTTCAACTCGTGTTGGCTCGAACTAAGTTAGGTCAAACCGCGGTAAAAACATAAGCTAGCCAGCTAGATGGCATCTGGGCTGAATACCTAGTGAGAGCCAAATGTACCTACATAATGTAGGTCCACCTATTTATGATGTCCTTCTTTATTTTGTAATAAGTAGAGAGTGCTTTACGATCGAAAAACACAGTTTGCCTCCTTTCTGCAATTGTTTCTGTTGTTATACTGCTGCTAGTTCACAGAATCTACTTAATTTATATACCATTGTATAGATAATTTAATGGAGATTAATACTGTACTTTTAAAAATATTATTTAATGCAGTAGAAACGAAAAAAACATCAAAATATTTCTAAAAATGTTCCCGTCAAGTGTGAAACCTGAAAACATTGTAGCTTGCGAAAAAAATAACTAATATAATATACCTCTCTTTCTCTGCTCAAATGAGTATGAGTCGTGCACTTTTGGATTTTCCAAAGTTTTTATCCTTATCCTCAACTACCGATGTCAATTTACTTTTTGAGTAAAGGGGGAAGCGCTAAGGTAGCCCGCGAAATTCAAATTTTCTTACGTTTTTTGCAATTTGCTGGTCAGTATTAAGTTGTACGTTAATTAAAATATGATTCGCGGCCGTAACAAATATGTATTTACATAATTATAATCATTACAATTAGTAATACAACTTGATATGTTAGTGTAATCCTAAAATGTCAAGATTTCATGAAATAGTCATTCGGTAGGATTACTTGGTCTTAGAGAGTTGTGTTGATGACTTTAATGATTATAATTCTGTAAAAACATATTTTTAACGGACGCGAATCATATTTTAATCAGCATAAAACTTAGTACTGGCCAGCAAATTGCAAAAAACGTAAAAAAAAATGAATTTCGCGGGCTACCCTGGCGTTTTCACCTTAATGGTTATGGGTCTGTTCTCCTTCGCAGTGACATTATTCGAAGACACGTAACATCCACCAACCCGCACTGGGCCCGCCTGGTGGATTACGGCCCTCTCCCTCTCACAGAGAAGAGGCCTGTGTCCCAGCATTGGGCACTCTTTATAGGCTGATTATGCTCTATGTAATCTGACATCGGTGACAAAGTAAATGTGAATTTAAAAATTTACATTGGTACTTGCCCGCATTTGAACCCACAACCTCGTGCATGAAAGGCGAGGCCGTAACCACTCGGCTCAGTGAGACAACAACAGGCTGGAAATATAATTATTATTTTCAATATCATAAAACTGAAACTTTAATTACAGGCTATCTGTTTGTGTGAAACCAATTAAGTAATAGATCCTACTGAAAGCGAGCTTAAAGAAAATGATCCGTATTCATCGCCCAATCAGCCGTCAATTATTAGAACCGCGGTTAAATAATAATTGATTTCGTTGAGAGTTTAACCACTTTGTAAACTTACCTAGTTAATTTTACTGTGGGTAATTTTAAACCAGCCGTCCTTATTTATTTATAACACTAATATTATATAGGCGAAAGTTTGTGAGTGTGTGTGTTTATATGTTTAATACTTCTTCACGCTCAAACGGCTGGACCAATTTTGATAAAATTTTGTATGGAGGTAGCTGAGACCCTGGATTAACATAATATATAGGCTACTTTCTATCCCGATATTCAAACTGGATCGACACTTATGCGGGTGAAACCGTGGGGCGCAGCTAGTATATAATATAATATCAAGACTGTTTTCCCCGAAGTGTAGGCAAATGTAAAATCTTTGGACTTTAGGAATATCTTGGACTGGTGAACAATGACTAAATTGTTTGGCAATTGATTATATTTTATTGTGATTGAAATACTTGAAAAGCCTTTTCATTTATATCATACTAGCAGCGCCCCGCGTTTTCACCCGCGTTAGTTTCGATCCCGTGGAAGTATCGGGATAAAAAGTATCTTATTTGTAAAAACAAAAACTGTGTGTGTGTTATAAACTATCTTTGTACCAAATTTCATCCAAATTCGTTCAGTAGTTTTTGCGTGATTGAGTAACAAACATCCATCTATCCATCCATCCATCCTCACAAACTTTCGCTTTTATAATAATTATTAGTGGTATTACAATATAATATTAGTAGGATTTTACTGTAGTAAAATATCACAATAGAAAATGAATTGTATATAGGTACATACTTTTTGATCAGCGGAGCGAACCAAATCGGATTCTAATAAACATAATGATTACTGGTTAATGGTTACGTCATTATTAATTAATAAAATTAATAGAGCACGATATTAAAATCACAATTCCCGCTGTGACCATTTATAACACTCACCCAATAAATCTATTATTTTAATAAATTACAAATGAATAAATTCAATAAATTATAACTGGTTTATTAATAAAACTTTTCTCTCTTTGCAGGTTATAAATCCGAATGAAAACCGACTAGAAATGTTTTAAATAGTTAAGTAGTGTTGTGAAAATAAAATAAAATAAAAAAATTGTGATTTGTGTAGTGGTAATGGTGTGATTAGTGAAACTGTCACGAGATGGCGTTGAAAGCGATTCTCATCATTCTCGTCTTGGCCGTCATCGGGGGCGGAAACGCTGCTGCTGAAAGAGGTAAGGATTTTTTAATTATGAAGTAGTGGTACACTCAGCAAGGAAACTCGATTAATACTTCAGTTTTTTTAAATAATAATACTGCAAAACATTGAAAGATAAATTGGAACAGATGTTAAATTCAGATAGTCCAAACACTTAGTCTTAGCTATTACATAAAATGCTGTTTTTTAATATTGTTGTGTCCATTTAGATCGTATTTAAATAGTGCTTTGTTAATTTTGCACTCAAATAAAAAAAAAAATAAGACAGAGTCAACTTTTTAATGATCACAGTCCACTGCTGGATATAAGCTTAACGTAAATCAGGAACACGTTAAAATACGACGCACCTAATGCATCACACAGAGCCTTCTCAGTTCATTGCTCGCAGAATAGATGGCCGATGGGGCCAAAAGCTTCTGGAGTGGCGACCGCGTACAGAAAGACGTAGCTTAGGAAGGTCCCCACAAGGTGGACCGATGACCTTGTAAAGGCCGCAGGAATCCGCTGGATGCGGGAAGCATAGAACCGATCAAATAGGTGGTGCTTGGAGGACGCCTATGTCCTTTGGTTGAAACGATGATCATAATCCTAAAAATAACATATTATTTTAACTATTTCTAAGGCAAACCACAGAATAACTAATAGTACTTAGCCAAACTTACTTTTTGTACCGAATTGAATATAATTAATAGAGTAATTTTAGCTATTACCTACGTTCGTACGCTTCGCCCAGTTTAACATTATTTTAGTTGTAAAACAAACGTAACTACGAACTATTGAGCCATTGACCCACTCTCCTGTGTGTTTGAAGGAGTTTGAAGGAGTTTGGCGCACAAATGAGGTTATTAATTACATTGTAGTACTGTATGTACTGTGAGTAACATACAGTACCTACTACATTGTTTAAGATTGAAATATCTAATACGTAAATATCAATATATATTATCAAGACTTAATAACATTTTAACCTGTCGATTGGCAATTTGAAATGTTTTAAACAAAAAATGAGGAGATTTACGTCATACCTGTCACACATTTTTCACACAGAAATTTATGAGTAAGTAATTGGTATCACAATAATATTTTTAAAAGCACATTTTGTTCCCTGTTTTTCCATCTTTGCGGCTCCTTTTTTTTCCTTTTAACGCGATTATTGACTCAATCAAGCTGTCAATGTATAGAAATAGCATTATTACAAAATCATGGATTCCAACGTGACAGCTGTCATTGATGTCTGTCAAACGATCGGAATGGACTGAAATGTAATGTCAAAGGTAAAGATTTCTAAACTTATATAGATAGAATACTCTTTATTATGTACACCATATAAATTACAGACATCCTAAATATAGCAACTGTACAAAGGGTGACACAATGGGCGGTCTTATCGCTAAGAGCGATCTTTTAAAGACAACCTTTGGATGGATTAAAAAGGGGAAGGACAGACAAATACTGTAGGTAATCTGTGCTGTGGTGTACCATTTACAATAAATACATACATAAAGTACTAAATACGAATCTAAAGTTAAAGCGGGATGAAAAGTATTTTATAATTATGTTCGATTTATCTATCTCTTATTTTGCACCTGCCAAGTTTTGTCTCTACGTCACCCTTAGCTAGAAGCTAGCCTGATAGAAAATTGCAAAGGCGTAAAGTCCACCTTTGTTCCGTATTTTAGCACCTCTGCATAATGTTTTCATTAATCTTCTATTCTATATCTTCTTCTTCTTCTTCTATACATATAATAAATCTGTAGACGAGACGTTTCTGTACATTGAAAATATTTCCAAAAAAAATAGTTGGGGTGTTAAAGGATAACCACCAGATGCCATTTCATCAATTTTTGGAATTTTTGGAATTTTTGTCTGTTTGTCTGTTTGTCGGTTTGTCGGTTTGTCGGTTTGTCTGTTTGTCTGTTTGGATGTGACAGATTATTGATTTGAACAGGGTCAACGTAAAAAGTACCAAATTTTTTTTTTTTTTTATAAATGGCATCTCGCAGTTCATCCTTTATGAGGATGGCTACTGCTTAACCGGACTTTCCTGTGGATGCCTCGAATTAAGGCCTCCAGCCAGGGCAAACAATAACTTAAAAACTAAGCGACAGCGCTAAGGGTAACCCCCTGCGGGGTTCGGACCTCGGCTCAGGGCGTCGCTGGAAGAGGACAGCAAGGGACAGGCTGGATCGGTATTATTATTGGTGTTTAGGGGCGAATTTAAAACTACAGGCTCAGCTGCGCGGGCTGGCTCGAGCAAGGGTCGGGGGGGGCACGGTGATGGTGCGGGGCGTCGCGACGGGCCTCGGCGGCGAGGACGGAAGGACGGATGTCTGAGCTTGTGTTTGTATTGACGTCTGAGAGTACTAGTGGCCTTACTGCTCTCCTGGAGGAGGGTAGTGGCGTCGTCGGGGATAGTGAGGGTATGCCTTGGTCGGCGAATCCTACTTATGCGGGAGGGAGTGTATCGGGAGGCCGCCGCAATCAGGGGATTGGGGTGCTTTATGGCAGAGTCAAAGAAGCGCTTGGAGAGGCGTTTCATGAACTGCTGGATGGTGGGGAGTCTGAGATCTAGATGCAGATTCACATTTCGGACATAGAAGGGGGCTCCCGTGACCTTTCGGAGGAAACGGTTCTGAAGGGTTTGCATTTTATGCAGAAATCGCGGCTTGGCGTGTGCGAAGACTACGCAAGCATAGGTCATGATGGGACGGATGACCGCGGTGTAGAGGCGCAATTTGCACTTGAGTGACAATTTGCTGCGGGCAGTTATCATGGAGTGGAGCCTACCGAGAGCGAAAGAGGCGCGCGAACGCGCCGTCTTTATGTGCTCGTTGAAGGTGAGGTTGTGGTCTAGGATGACACCTAAGTATTTGGCTCGCTTTCCCCAGGGGATCGGCTTGCCATACATAGAGATCGGGCGCGGGAGGGGGGGGGGTAGTTTACGCGGTTTCGAGAAGATGACCGCCTGACTCTTATCGGGGTTGACCTCGATTCTCCATTTCCGGAACCAATCGCTCAAGGCGCTTGCGGAGGTTTGGAGGTTTCGAGCTATGGATGACTGGTTGACACCCGAACAGTATATGGCAGTGTCGTCGGCGAAGAGCGCCAACTGTGCCTTTTTACTGTTCGGGATGTCACTAGTGAAAAGGGTGAAAATGAGGGGAGACAGAACGGAACCCTGGGGGACTCCGGCGCGGATGGGGTGAGGGGGAGAGAGAGCGCCCTCGATACGGTAGCGGAAAGTGCGGTCCGACAGAAAATCTCGTAAGATGAGCACGAGACGGTCTGGCACACCTAGCAGGTACAGCTTATATAATAAGCCATTGTGCCAGACCTTGTCGAACGCCTTCGCTATATCGAAGAACAGGACGCCTGTCGAAGCACCTCGCTGAAAGGCAGCGCTAATGTGCTCGACTATGCGGTGGAGCTGGTGGATGCACGAATGCTTCGTGCGAAAGCCGAACTGTTCGGGGGGGATGAGGCTCTTTGCTTCGGCATAGTCTTTGAGGCGCTTATAAATAAGCCTCTCGTAGACTTTGCCGAAAACATTGAGCAGACTGATGGGGCGGTAGCTGGAGGGCTCAGACTTGGGCTTGCCTGGCTTAGGGATGCCTATGACTGTGGCTTCTTTCCACATTTGGGGGAAGATGTTGTTGCTCAGGGCGCCATTGAAGATGGCGGTCATGAGCAGTATGAGGGGGGCGGGGAGGAGTTTGTACACCCTATTGGTGATACCGTCCGAACCGGGGGCTTTGCGGGTTGCGAGCCCTTTTATGATGTCTTGCACTTCGTCGGGAGTGACGGGAGGCAGAGGATCATCAGGGTCTTCGACTGGCGGGAGGGAGGCTCTCCGTTCGACTTCAGCGTTCACCTCGTCGAGGTGCGCTCTGTCTACTGGTTGAGAGCTGGGAGTGCATTGAGCCTCTAGGCTGTCGGCTAGGCATTCGGCCTTTTCGAGGTTTTCGAAAGCGACCGTTTTGTCGGGGCGTGTGAGGGGAGGAACTGTGGCCTCTTCAGAGGAGCGGAGCTTCCTCTGGAGTTGCCAGAAGGCGTGGTGGGTGGGCTCGAGTTCGCCGATCAACTTATCCCATCCCTCGGAGCGCCACTCCCCTATGCGTTTCTTTACAGCACGCTGTAAATGGCGCATGTGGGATTTGTTCGCGTCGCAGGGAAAAGAGTCGTAGGCACGAATGGCAGCGTTCTTCTCGGTCATCAGTTCACGTACGTCATCGGGCAGTTTCCAGCGATGGTCTTCCATCACTGGAACTTCCCGTGAGCAATCCGTCAGTACGGATTGAACGTGCTCTGTGAACGAGTCGATCGCCCCAGTCGTGTCTGCGACTGAGATAATTTGCTCGGGGATGGAGTCTAGGTGGGGAGACGTGGTGGATTTCAGTCTTTCGCTTACTTTCCTCCAGTCGGTGACTGTTTTGGTCGGGGGGGGCTGGTTGGGGTCGTGCGGGGGGCCCGAATAGGGGGCCAGGTGCAAGATGACCGGGCGGTGGTCAGAGTTAAGCTCTTGTACCGTCTCGATAGACTGCAAACGGAGGTTTACATTCTTGAGAAGCGCTACATCGAGAACGTCAGGAAGTTGGGCGGGGTCGCCCGGGAAATGAGTGGGATACATCGGAGCGATGATATCGAAATTGAGGGAGTCGCCTAGTTTGAACACGATCCTACCTCTGGTAGAGGTCGTGCTGCTATTCCAAGCGGGATGTTTGGCATTGAGATCCCCCGCCATGATGACGGAGTCACTCATACCGAAGAGGGTAGTGAAATCGGTAGTGAGAGAGATGGGATCCTCCGCACCATTGGTGGGCGGGATATAGGCGGAGATGATGGTGATTGCGGGGTGACCGGTCATGCCGAGCCGACAGATAGAGATCTCTAGCTGAGAGATGAGGGCGGGCGGGTCTATCGGGATGCAATGGAGGGACTTCCTATAGTAGATGAGGGTACCGCCCTTGTGGCAGCGAGCCCTGTCATTGCGAACTATCTTGTAGTTGGCAATGTTCGGGTTCCGCAGATGGGGCTTCAGGAAGGTTTCCTGGACTAAGAGGACATCGAGCTGGTGATCGCGGAGGAACGCGGCGATCTCATCGCGTTGATTTTTAATGCCGTTTGCATTAAAAAACCCTAGTCTAAGGGATCGGGGTTTGGTAACGCTCATTCTTTGTAAAGCCATTGGAGCTTTTTAGAAGTTGAGGGTTTGCATGACTTGCGTAATCTGAGGATACGCATAAAAAGTACCAAACCAATACGGTTACTTTTTATACTCAAATATGGTGTAGAACTCGGAGCAGTGATTAGTTTTTATTTCATCGCAATCGGTTCACTCTATCAAAAGATATAATCAATTTAAAGTATTCTAGAACAACTTTTTACGTTTTTTAGTAACACGTAACGACATCTATTGGCGCGATATAGTACCTACTAACGAAAACATATTGTTGTTGTGATGTGAATAATCACGTCCTATTAGTTTATGCTTACTTATATGACGAAATAACACAGATACCTACTTATGTCTATGTTATTTTAAAAAGTAATGATAATGATTATAATATTAAACAAAATCGCTTTCCTTTGATGGTTTATTTAGTGGCGCCTGTGGCGCTAAAATAATTTTAAACAAAAAGTGAGGATAATGTAAGATAATAATAATTAATGTGGTGTTCTGAGCGATAGAGAAGTTAGATAATTATTGATATAGAAAGTTGAGTAACGCAGAGCGTTTTTTAACGAAGTTCTTATATGGAGCTTGCGGTAGGAGTTCTAAGGGAGAAATCGTCAAATAACGAAAAAGCGTTATGCCTCATTTTTCAAAGTAATAGGTAGATAGAGACACACACACAGAGAGAGAGAGCTATTTTTCATGGTTTCCGAGGATCCTGACCCCGGTAAGTGAGGTCAAAAAGAAAATCAAAGATGGCGGTTGCCTAAATTTTTAACTTTTTCGTCATGGGTGTCGTTTTCATGGTTTTCGAGGGTGCTGAAGTCGATAGTCAGGTCAAAATGAAAACCCAAGATGGCGGCTCCATTTTTTTTAAATGTTTTGTCATGGGTGTCGTTTTGATAGTTTTCGAGGGTGCTGAAGCCGATAGTCAGGTCAAAATGAAAATCCAAGATGGCGGCTGCAATTTTGTTTTGATTTTTTGTCATGGATGTCGTTTTCATAGATTTCAAAGGTGCTGAAGCCGATAGGCAGGTCAAAACGAAAATCCAAAACGGAGGTTGCAATTTTTTTTATGGGTATTCGTTTTATTGGTTTTTGAGAGTGCTGAAGCCAATAGTGAGGTTAAAATGAAACTGTAACGGCTTACCCACCGTCGATTGGCCCATGAACCGTCGGTGAACATTATCTTCAAACCATTAACTTTTTTCCAAAGGACTTTTCACCCACGAACGTTTTGCCAACATAACTCTACGTCAGTGAATGCTTTACCCACAGAATGTTTTGACCAATAACTTTTCACCCAAAGAACAAGGCCAACAGACGCCGGGAAAGATGAAAGTAAAATAATAATAATACGTAGTCCTTTATTTCTGTGAAAAGGGTATAGAGTAACCTAACCAAGCCTAACCTCGGGGTGCCCTTCGCTCGCTTTGCTCGCTCACTTGAGCCGCCATCATCCCTTCGAACCCTACCTGTCCGAGTCGGGGTGCCCCAAGTCCCGAGCTCGCTTCGCTCGCCCTTGCATCCTTAGTTCTATTTGACATGGGTCAAATGTTCTTTGGGTGAAAAGTTATTGGTCAAAACATTCTGTTGGTTAGGCATTCACTGACGTAGAGTTCTGTTGGGGAAACGTTCGTGGGTCACAAGTCCTTTGGATGAAAAGTTAATGGTGTTGACCAACGGTTCATGGACCAATCGACTGTTGGTAAACCGTTTCAGTACTGGTTAAAATGAAAGTCCAAGATGGCGGCTGCAAATCGAAAAATTGGTAGTGTGTGTCGTTTTCATGGTTTTCGAGAGTGCTGAAGCCGATTGTGACGTCAAAATGAAAATCGAAGATGGCGGCTGCAATTTTCTTTTTCTTTTTTTATCATGTGTGTCGTTTTCATGGTTTTCAATATAAACTTACACGACTTTGTGTGAAATAAAATAAAATACAACCGACTTAAAAACACACTTCAAAGTGCAATAGACCTTTGGTTTCAGAAGTCTGTAATTTCTTGCCAACGCGCAACGTCTTCCCATACTAAGGTTATTTTGCACTTTGTAAGGTTTTTTATGGAAGTCGGTTATATTTTTTTGTAATTATCTTTACAATTTTTTTTCTGGTTTTCGGCAGTATAAGGTCTAAATCAAAATCATGTCTAAAGTTTTCATGGGTTTCATCTTCGTAGTTTAAATGGCGGCCGGTGTCAAATATAACCAAAGTTTAATGGGTTGCTTTTTACACCGGCAACTTTATGTAGAAGCTCTTACCATTAATGTATTCTTCCTTTAATCATCTAGATATCTCGATGCCTTATAAGGCATAATATTGGTAGGTATATATGATATCTTCAATACCAAGTTAAGAAATTCTAAATTTACCACAGAGAAGAAACCAAGACTTAGAAAAACTAACTTCAAACTTCACCTACTAATCTCAGATATACTTTAGATAAAATGGTGATATGATTTTACAAGTTGGTATTCTAAGACAAACGCAAAATAAAATGGCTGTTTGGTTAGATAATCAGCCTCGAGCAGGCGCTTTTATTTTAATTTATTCTCAAAAATCAAAGTGACACTTTGTCGCATTGTCATTATGAACCATGAAGACGCAGTGATTGCAGTCGAAAGGGACGTGGTAGCGAACCCTAGGTAAGGAAAGCGTTACCAGGCAAGATCTGATGATTCTTCCTTTTCAATGAAGGAGTGGCAATTACACTTTTCCTAAGCGACACATTACCTGTTGTTTTCCGACATCCACGCGAACGAAGTCGCGGGCACAGCTAGTAAATAAATAAAAATCACAATGAAGCTTAGTGATAATAGCTTTTCAGTAATTAACGTATATGTAAGGTGTTTTTGCTTCACAGTAATCAACAGGCTGAAAAAAAAACTAGAAAAAAAAATTCCATAAATGGAATCAGTTTATTTATACCAGGCTTTTTGGTTTTTTGTATAGGTAATAATGTTACTGATCCCAATTATTCGTATCAAGTTTATATTTTAGATCAAGTAACCATTACTTAACAAAATAAAAATGCGGTAAATGATGAAACAAACACATTATTTCGTTTATGGGATGTATTGAAAGAGATTTCAAGATGATAGTACATAAGAGATAGTATACCTACGTTCGTTGTCAGCCGTTCGGTCAGCTTTTTATCAACCTCGTAAACTTGGTGGTTGGTTAAGTCAGGATATGATATATTTTTATTTAAGAGGTTAAAAATATATTTTTAATAATTAATAAGGTATAAGTTGTTATTTATGTACATAAATATCATTTTAATTCTATTTAAACGTTTAAGGCTTCTCCAAACAGGCGCGACACGCGACGCGAATCGCGAGCGGTGCCTTTGCGTCGCGTGCGATTCGCGTCGCATGTCGCGCCTGTTTGCAGGAGCCTTTATTCCCAGCAGAATTTTATTGCTGCCAGTGCGAAAAGGAAAAGAAATATAAGGGAATAATCTTTTTTTTTTCAACATTTTCTTAAATAGAAACGCATCAGCAATTTCGTTACTAAATATTGTTTTATTCAGGGTTGGAGGGACATAGTCGTAGGTTATCAAAACAAAAATTTCAGCTGTTACATAGAAAACTGCAAAACCTACGCGGTAAAAATGTATGGAGAAGATAATCTTTATTAATAATCAGATAATCTTTAATGATAATCTTTATTTTCTTTTTTTTATATTTTATGTGACATCTTAATAATTTGTAACAATCACATAAACACTCACAGACTTTCGCCTTTATAACATTATTGTGATAGGTGTTACCTACATAAGGTACAGGTCTACAGGTTTTTACCTAGTTTGGGTTAGAGAGGCTGAAAAAAAAAACTTGAACAAGAAAAAAAAAGGCTTGATAAAGATTTCATATTATTTTTTCAAGCTTCCATCACATACTAAGCTGGACAATATTTTTTAACCAATACCAATAATCATGCATTAGGTAAATGGTATTTTACAATTGTATTATTAAGCCCCATAATTACTTTGATGCTAGCCGTTTTAAATACGACAATTCATATTTAAAAATAGTTGCCTAATCCTGCCGAAGTCAAATAAGTGAATTATTGAGCATGCTGGTCGCCGGTCGCCGGTCGCCGGTCGCCGGTCGCAGGCCGTAGTTGGTCGCAACAAAACAAAAAAGCATGCCAACTCGGACGTGTGTGATGTGCGGGAGCAGACGGGCGGGCGAAACGCTGTGACTGGAACGTTAGCTGGGGCGGTTAGTTGCCAATGTTGTTGATTTAATCAGTCATTTTAATTATGGTTTTTTGAGAGATTTTGATGTAAATAATGTAAGAATTGACTAAAAGACATGCAAATTGGAACTGTAACATGGGCGTTCGCAGTACAGGGAAAATTAATTAAACTTTACATCTTGTGTTAAGCTTTTATAACCACATTTTTTTACCTTAGTCTGTAGTGTTATATTACTTCTGGAAAATAAACAAATGATGATAATGATGATGATAACCTTAACAAAATAAAGAACAAGCCACTATTGGGTACTGATCATATTTCTAATAAAAAAATCGCATATTCACATGCTTGCTTATGACTTACAATAATGACATCTTGTTGCTATGCTACAACGCGCAAAACAAACTCAGAATTGATGATATACAATAGAAATCTATACTAACCGCTCGCCTAGCCGACCCCCAATCAGTTCTCGTGACCGCGGTGACGTGAGCTTAAAAGCTTTCCGGAATTTTTTGTGGCGCCATCTCTGAAGCGTGGCGGGAACTACCTCTGACAACCACTGACACTGCAGAGTATGAATATTTTGAGGTGAACATAATTGGCCACTACAGGGAAAAGTTTGGATGATGTTTTAACGAAGAATAGCTAGATAGAGGGACTACAAGATTAGGTATAGCAGAACTAAGGGATGAACTATTCTTTGGTCGTACTCAAGATCTTAAAGGGGTTTATTTTTTTGATGAATATTAAAATATACCAATCATAGAGGAGGCTTCCACTTTTTCAGGCACAGTAATGATATAGGTTTGCAAAAGGCACAAAAATAGCGCTATATTATTATTTTGAAGAAACATCTATCTCTACTTAACTGTAACAACGAGAGAGAACTAATAACAGTACTTACCCATTTGCAAAAGAGTCTGAATGTCTCTTCATCTACAAGACCTTCCACATCAGCTTCATACATTTTTAACATGGAAATACCACGGAGTTTTTAAAAGTAAACTCAAGTTCAAAGTTTAAGGCGCGCTTAGTATTTCTGTCGTGATGTATGGATCCTGGCGGGCAGCGGCAGCGGTCGTGATATTCAATTTCGGGAGCGCCCCCGTTCGTGCGAGCTGACAAAATTGGCCACTCTTAGAGATACGTAGGCTTTAGGTTCTAATTTTTTAGTTTAAATCTTTGGTAACTTTTCATGTTGGCACAATTTTGCCTTACTTTAACTGGCAGCCAAAGTCGTTTGATTTCATATTTGCCTAAGTACTTTTTGTACTCATTTTGATTCTTCTCTAGAAAAATTCAAATCCGATGATAAGTTTTTAAGATTTTGACATGGTATTATATGTTTTTATTTGCTGGTTCATCCTTCAAATGCAATTACCATATTCAAACATTAATGATAATTGGCATAAAAAAAAAAGAACGCGGAACCCACTCTACTAACGACAACACTACTATCAAAATTTTATTTCAATCCTTTTGAAGATAGAAACCGAGTGACGTTTGTTAGTGCGTTTTTGTTACGTTTTTGCTGCGTTCAGTTAATTAAAGTTTCGCTATCCAGTCTAGATTTCAGACTAGTCTAGGTTTCAGTCTAGTCTCGCTTTCAATTCTGTTGCATTGTTTGTTTCTGATATGTGGCGAAATGGAAAAAAAAAATACGGTTTTTTGATCTGTCCTCTCATTCGTTTTTGCTAGAAATACGCTTGTGTTTTATCCAATTATGACTACGCTAAAAATAAATGTTTTGAATTTCATTGCTTTGTAGAATGAGTATGATTGTTTACCTCGTGAAGCCTGACGTATGAAAATAAAGGTTTAAGAACAACAAATTATTTCAACATCAGTGCGGGTTTGTCTTTGTCAAAATAAAAATACTTTTGTTGTATATAATTCGGTAAAGTATAATTTAATAAAGTAGAATTTAATAAACTACAATTTAATAAAGGGTAGTGTCTTATAATTAATAAAGATGTCTATAATATACATCGTTTAAAAAGTAAGGTAAGCAAACAAACTATCCAACACTTCTTATCACAGGAACCGTTTGATATAATACATAACATTTCCCCTGAAAACGTATTTAAATATTATCAAATAATATATCAAATTATTAACATGGCAATATTCGGATTTAATACCGCGAGGGGTGCCGGGGGGCGCAACCGGGTCAGGTCAAATGCAATTTATGAAATGACTACCCAATTTTACTTTACAATTTCCGTACGAGGCACGCTTCATATATTGTACTGGTTGCAAATGTGTTGATAAGTATGATGATTTCTTAAATAATAAATTTAAAATCATTTGTTTTTTGGCAACACGCTGTGACTAAATATAGTTTTCAGTTATGTATGGTCTCGGTGTGATAAAATCTTTGATGTGTACTAAATATTTTATTATATTTCTGTACGTATAGATACTGACGCTGTTTTCTTTGGTTATACAGAAAATACAGAATGCCACCTGCTGCAGTAGGTATGCTTTATGTACTTACATATTTTATTAAGTCTCTTTCTCGTTGAGAAATGACACAGTGACCACTAGAGTTATGACTCTCGAATTCTGTACAGTCCTTATCTTAAGTAATTACTCTGTTCTAACATTAAACACGTCCATAGTCCTATTATAACTTCCTAACTCTAATATAAATGCGAAAGTAAGTTTGTTTGTTACCTTTTAACGCCTAAACCACTGAACCGATTATCGTGAAATTTTGCATATACGTAGTCAGGTGTACAGAAACTGACATAGGGTACCCTTCATCCCGAAAAAAAGTGCTGTTCCCGAGGAAAACAACAATAACGTTATTGTGATAATAGACGGCGCAGCGTGTCTTTTGTCTTGATCGCAGACGAAGTCACGGGCAACAGCTAGTATGGCTATAATTACCATACTTGCTCCAGATAGTAATTTGTTAAAATAAGTGCATAGAAGAATATCGTCTTCACATATCTTTTTAGAGCAGTGGTGGTCCAGTGGTAACGGCCGCAACTTACTAGTTGTAGGTCGTATGGTCGAACCCAACCAGGCACTTTACTTTGTATTAATAATTTCATCACCACTGCTCTCAAAACGGTGAAGGAAAACATCGTGAGGAAACTGGCATGTCCTAGAGTCAAAAATTTGAAGACATGTGACATCCACCAACCCGCACTGGGCCCACGTGGTGGATTACGGCCCACTCCCTCTCACAGAGAGATGGCCTGCGTCCCAGCAGTGGGAACATTATAGGCTGATTATGCTATATATTTTAGTGTAAAACGGGTGTGATGTTTTGACAGACATAGTCTAAATATTCAGCCTCATTCCAATGTTAGCTTAACAAAGTAAATACCTACTTAATATCCCATTACATTTCCTACCAACACGTTCATATTTGTGATGTAAACAAAAACCAAGAATTGGCTTCAAATCGCTTGAAGTGACACGTTCAAGGTAAACAGCTTTCAGAACACAAGAAAATACAAATACAAATCTATTTATTGGAACAAAAACATATTAAAATTTTTGTTTAGTAACTGTCGCAGTTATTAGCGCCCACCCCAACAGCGAAAGACCACTAAGTTCCATAACAACAATTTTGGTTATACTTATAGGTAGAAACTGGACATAAACATTAATAATAATAAAACTAGAACTAGACATTATTATTAATAATAGTTGTAGCAGCATAAGTGGGTGTGTGTGAGGGGGTGTGTGTGAGTGAGGGAGAGTGTGGAGGAGGGTGCGTGTATGTGTATGCGGAGGATATGATATGAATTTAATTAAAGTTTGACTGAGGTTCTCTGTTTTCTCACAAGTCAGGTTTTGGAGCCATTTTTCAATTTTCAGTTTACACTCTCGTAACGAGAGTGGATAGATATTTAATTTCTCATTAATTTTGTTACAGATAACAGGACTCAATGAGTAGTAGAATAATAAGTAGTAGTGGAATAAGGCTCCATGTAGGGAACGCAATTGTTTTTGGAGTTGTATTTATAGGGAAATCGATGATTAAATGTTTTTGGAAAAGAAAAAATGAAAGATGTAGATGAACAGTTTTCAGAATAGAATTATTTAGAACTTTATAGAAATAGAATTATTTAGAATTTTATAGGAAATGTGAGTGGAAACGAAGGGAGGGGATGCCCTAGACATATTTATTACAGATACCTTATTGGTGATGTTCTTCAGAAAGGTCAGGTGCATATTACTCGCAACCGGCGTGCGTGTATGACCAGAAGGCCAATTCTCGTCATTTAAAACGTTCAAAATCTAGTCGCAGTCTCATCTCGGCGACAAACAAATGTCAAAAACTTGTCAAAATGTAGGGAAATTAGAGGTTTTTTTGACAGATTGAGACAGAGATCAGACTGTGAACGTTCTTAAAATTACGAGAATTGCCCCTCAGATGTATGTTGAATGTTGATGTATTTACGTAAACTAAGCAAAAGGAGTATGTAAGGATTGTAACAGGTGACGTTCTGAAGTTTCTGCCTATACCCATGAGAAGAAGGCGTGAGTTTATGTAGGTATATAATTATGTATGTGTTTGATAGGAATATTACAATACAGTTTAATTTTCATCGGCACTAACAAATAATAAAAAGTTTGATAGGTACTATAACAGCCTCATGAAGTAGCTACACAAAAAAAAAATACTAATAACAAATTTCACAAAAGCTAAAAGAATTGAACTACCAAATTAAGAATTATTTGGCTATAAGATACCAGACAAAAAATTATAAGTAAACAAAGATATTAATATTTTAGAAAAGTCAAACAATTGCTTAATTTCCTAAAAACACTTGTCTTGGTCAGACGTCTAATTTCTTGAAGCCAATATTATTTTAAATATTTAAAGATTTTAACCAACATTTCTCGTTTGATCACTAATTCCGTTGAAAGTTTTCTTTTCGAATTTTGTTTAAATAATCAGATCAAAGCTCGTTTTGTTAAATATTACATGAAAGAGAATCTTTCAGAATCTTTTGATAATTTTTGCGCGTGTGCGATATAAAGATAAAGTTAAGGTTCTGGTAGACGGTCGCAGTTTTCGTCGACAAAAATGTTGTTCAAGATGTTATTATTAACTGTTTGACCATAGTTTGTTGAATTTAAATGCAGGTTTCTCGCAATATTAATAACTAGCTTCTGCCCGCGGCTTCGCCCGCGTGGTTATCGGAAATTATCCCACGGGACAGTAACGATGAATTAGCCCATGCCCTTCCCTAGGATGCTATCTATCTCCTTGCCAAATTTTGTCGAAATCCGTCCAGTGGTTTAGGTGTGAAAAGGTAACATACAGGAAGAGGTACTTTCGATATGGCTCACTATTTTGGGCTTCCACATAAAAGGTAGATAATTATGCTGTCGCGGACATTTATTTAGAACTGTTTAAGAAAAACAGTCCCACGATACATTATATTAGTGTAACAACAGCG
This sequence comes from Gortyna flavago, assembly GCA_963669345.1. NCBI lineage: Eukaryota > Metazoa > Arthropoda > Insecta > Lepidoptera > Noctuidae > Gortyna > Gortyna flavago. The sequence goes on along the minus strand of OY770150.1, from coordinate 11,476,393 downwards.
CATCTGCGGGATTCAGCCCTAGTAAAGGTTTCTGTGGCTCTATGGGACGCCATGTAAGTCGCCTGCTGCTGACGTCGAGCTTGTGACTGTTCTGGTGTCTCCGCAGCCCGTTGTGACACCACTATACTCAGCATGCTGTTGACACCGATCTTGGGGCTGTTCCGGTGTTTCTGCAGCCCGTTGAGACACCAGATACTAAGTCTGCTGTTGACGCTGATCTTGGGACTATTCCGGTGTCTCCGCAGCCCTTTGAGACACCAGATACTCAGCATGCTATTGATGCCGATCTTGGGACTTTTCCTGTGTTTATGCAGCCTGTTGAGACACCAGATACTCAGCATGCTATTGATGCCTATCTTGGGACTGTTCTGGTGTTTCTGCAGCCCGTTGAGACACCAGATACTCAGCATGCCGTTGACGTCTAGGTTGACACTGTTCTGAAGTTTCAGCAGCTCGTTGAAATGCCAGATACTCAGCGTGTTGTTGACGATAATCTTGGAACTGTTCTGGTGTCTGTCTCAGTAGCTCTGTGTGCGCCTCACGCACCGCCTGCTCAAACCTTCGCAGCTCAGTTTGTTGAGACGTCTCGTTAAGTCTAGCTATTTTTATAGCTCGAGCTTTATTAGAGCTTTATGAAATATATATTAGACTTACGCTTTTGAGTCATTATTGTAAGTACTATTTAAAAAATCACAAAATCCGTAGTAATTTTCAAACTAACTAAAACAATTCCATTAGCTAATTATGAGGAAAACGAATCTATGTTCTTCCTACTTACAACACAACCTAAACCTAAAACTATACGTTAATCTTAAACTAACAAAAAAAAACAATTGTAATAATCTAAGTAATGAAATGTGATTTGATTTGATATTTCTTTTTAAAATATCATCTGCCTAGCCTTTTCCCAACTATGTTGGGGTCGGCTTCCAGTCTAATCGGATGCAGCTGATTACCAGTATTTGATGACGAGGACGACTGCCTATCTGACCTCCACAATCCAGTTACTGGGTAATACGATACCCCTTGGTGAGACTGTTTGTCAGACTTTTAGGGGTTCCGACGACCCGTAGCGACTGTAGAAGAAAATATCCACGAATGGCAGCTGGGACCAACATCTTAACGTGCTTTCCGAGGCACGGAGGGGTCTCGGTATGTAAAGATGGTCATCCATCCACAGACCAACCGTGGCAAGCGTAGCTTAACCTGACCGATCGACCTGTGCGGCTGTTATTATTTAGCTACGGGCCCCTCGGGCCCTTCTTAAAATATACTACCTAAAAATTATAATTATGCCTACTCATTCATTTCATTTTGGCAGTTCAACAACATTCATTGCGTTATTTATTTACGTTGTTGAGCAGACAAATTTTTCGAACATATACAGGTAAAGCGATGGATTAGCGATATCCTTCAAAATGATTCAGATTGAGATTGATACTGTGATAGGTACGCAATACGTATTATAAAAGTGCTCTGTGCCTCACGCGTCTGCCTGCCCGCGTTCGGGACCGCCGCGCCGCCGCGCCGCCGCGCCGCCAATTTCTATGGCGCTCTACCTCAGGTCAATCTTATCGTGATAACTTTTAAAGAATTAGTCCAAATTACTTAGTGTAAAAGACAAAGTTTATCTACATTAAATACCCAAAGCGATAAATGTATTAATTTTCATAAGAATTAACTAAGTACTCTAAAATGTGCATTGTAATAAAAGTATCCGATTTAAATGTATTTATGGATCACTATTTTGGATATAATGGCTTCCACATAAAAGGTAGATATATGCTGTCGCGGACTTTTATTTAGAACTATTTAAGACAAACAGTCCCACGATACATTATCTTCGTGTAGCTGTAACGGTTTAGGCAGCGCACGCCAAGATAGCTCTCAGAGGGCAGGAATTTTTCCGACTTACTAATAAGGCCAAAAAAAAATTACACAAAATCTTTATAAATTGTAGCCTATGTGTTATTCTGATGTATAAGCTATATTACTGTGAAGTTTCATCGAAATCCGTTCAGTAGTTTTTGCGTGAAAGAGTAACAAACATCCATCCTCACAAACTTTCGCGTTTATAATATTATAGTAGGATAATAATATATAAATAAATGAAAGAAATAATAATAATATTTTTTATATTTTTAAATGTTTTTATATCTTTATATCATAACTAGCTGCGCCCCGCGGTTTCACCCGCGTAAGTTTCGATTTAGGGGGATGAAAAATAGATGTTGGCCGATTCTCATTGATACCGGATAAGCACAAAAAATTTCATCAAAATTGGTCAAGCCGTTTCGGAGGAGTATGGCAACGAAAACTGTGACACGAGAATTTTATATATTAGATATTTAAAAATATAATTTATATGTGTATATAGTGAAATAAAGAGATAATAATAATAATAAATTATATTTTTAAATATTATGTATTTAAAAATATAATTTATATGTGTATATAGTGAAATAAAGAGATAATAATAATAATAATGTTTATTACCAGCAAATTGTTCACAAAGGTTACAAGTACAGTAATATGGTACAACATAAAGTACATTAAGTATTATCTCCTGGCACCCAAACTAGGTTTATAGCCTGTGACTTAGGGACCAGTGATTCCATAAGGGTAGATAGATGATCAAAATGTTTTAGTAATACTGTTTTCACCAGTAACATGGTTGACATAACAATATAATTATTATTTATGTGTATAACAATAAGAAAAAATAAAAATAATTAATAATAAAACCGTTTGTAAGTGTTTGAGTGAGAGTGAGTTGGTCGTGGTAGGTGTAAAAGGTATGTTGTGTATGTGTAAGTAATGTGAAAGTGCAGTTTGTGTATGGTAGTTTAAAAAGGTATTTCTTCTTTTGTACATTTACTGCTAAATTACTCAGTAAACATTTTGGCGGTGTATCTCTCCCGGTCATCTACAAAATGATGACAATGATGGTCGATAACTTCGATCGTCGATTTAGATCGAACAATTTTATTAGTGAGATACGACCTTATAAGCTCATAATAAAACTTCGGGTATTTTCTCTACGCAACTTGATAAAGGCATTGTAAGATAAGGTTAGGGTAGTAAAGGTACAAAGTTTTTATTTGTTCAAATTATAGTCTTTTTTATTATATACTTATATGAAGGCGGTTAAATTTTTGTGAATAGTTACGACTTGCTTGTAATTTAAGTTTTGATTGAAGATAAAAACATGATTATGGGGCATGCCGTGGGTTTGCATACTTAGTTGAAATTAGGTACGAGCGGAAAATATTACTTTAGTTTTGTTTAGTAAAATAAAATAAACCTGTCTTTTTAACTATGGGGACGTATGGGATTTTAGCGTGTAGGTATTTATAGTGCACCCTTTTTTTTAACAGAAAACCAGTAATTTACAAATTACTGGTTTTTCGTTTCTCCTAACACAGTAATTAGATTGCCAACATCAAACATTATTCAAATGAAGAAGAAAAATCTAAATACAAAACCCGACACAATATTTTCGATTGACAAAACAATTCCCTCATTAAATAAAGATTAATTCATATCAAAACGGGACATTAACAAATTGCTGCATGGCCTACACTTCTGTCGAACCATTTGGGACCATCAGGAATTTACACGCTTTGATGTCAATAAATAAAACATTTTAATTAACCGCCTGATCTGCTGTCGGTACCGCTACGCGTAATATGTTATTACGCCAAGCCCCGGGGAAAGTGAACGATTCATATGTTTTATATATTAAATTTACCAAATATTCCGGCCAATTCGCATAATATCTGGTTTATGTGGAGTTTGATGGCTGTTGATGAAGTTATGTTTGGCTGAAGTGCTATTTTTGGGATGTTTTCTGAAAATATTGATTTTATTATCGTCGTCACCATAGGCAGTCTTGTTTCACTCACTACCGGCTACCTCCCTTTTGTGCCATGCTTCCAGTTTAAAATTATGATTTACTAGCTGTGCCCTGCAGTTTCACCCGCATAAGTGTCGATCTTGTGAGAATTTCGGTATATAAAGTATCCTATGTGTTAATCGTGGCTATATCTGTATGCCAAATTTTAGTTTGAGCGTGAAAAAGTAACAAACATACAAACACACTCACAAACTTTCGCCTTTATAATATTAGTGTGATCGTGAATGTGACGCATGTTTCCCCCTACCTTTTTTTTTACTTAATTTTTTGTGTTTATGTTATTTTTTTTTGCGTCATGTTCACCGCAAATAAACGTTTTTCTTTCTTTCTTTCTTTCTGTAAATTTCTGATGGTCTTTTCTCATATCGAGAAGGAACACGTTTTTACCATGACGCATGGTGTCTAGCAAGGGCGTTAGCGTCTATAAACCAAACATTCAGGATTTCTAAATAGTATCTTCAACGAACTTGGGAAATTGTAAATTAGCTAGCGAAACTTTGCACACGTGATAGGTACCTAAACTCGATAAAATAAAAATAAAAATGATTTGTTTTTTTTTTTGGGGTCTATGACTGCTGATAGTGTTGTTACTTGCAGTATAAGAAAATCGTATTTCTTTTATTTTATCATGTTTAGAATATCGATACCAATCTCGTCTGTAAAGTTTACACAAAAATAAACTATCTACACTAGTTAGTGCAGAACGTCACTTGAGTTCAAGTAGGTAACTTTGTGCACAAAGGTCATCGACTATGGTTTGTGCCACAAACCATAGTCGATGACCTTAGAAAACAAACCATCGAATTTATTAATTTTTTACTTTATCATTATTTGGATATCGATATACCCATCACGTCTGTGGAGTTTCGCTAGCTAATTTAATTTGACCCTGTATTTGTACTTTTTCACATTTAAAGTTGCCTAGTTTTCATGCCTTAAATATTTAGGCTCTTTAACCTGGTTAAATTCCTAACTTGTGACTGCAACTAGACACCAGAAACACTTTTTGAACCAGCACGCAGGACATTTTCACAGCCAGGTTTGTAAGAGTGAATCTGTAGTACTAGAATTACCTGAATACTTTTGGCGTTGGTCGCCGGATTTCCCTACAGGCCATTCACTATGCACACAATTGTGAATTTTTAACCTTTTACAATTCTGCATATGGCGTTAAGCTGTTACTGTACTGGCGTTTATTTATGGTATTTTAGGGCTTTGGCAGAGTTTGTAAAAGGTTTTTATTTTTTTATTTTGATGATTTAATATTAATCCCTTTTGCACGCTACTTAATATTGCACACACACAAACACATACTTCCTTTCTCTACTCTCTTTAATGTGCACTTTTTAGGGTTCTGTACCTCAAAAGGAAAAAACGGAACCGGTCCGGTCCGGCCGTCTGGCACAGCCAATTTGCTCCGAATCTAATGGACCGATTAAGTTGAGGTACACATATGAATCTCTGTAACACAGACGTATAACGTAAATAAATGCATTTTAAATATGGGGCCATTTTAGGGGGGCGAACAGAAAATTAAAAAAAATTGTTTCGCAATATGTATTGTGTGACATATCAAATGAAAGGGCTTACTGTGAGGATCTCAAATATAATTTTTTTCATAATTTTAAAGTTAATTGTATTGACCATTCCTCCCCCTCCTTCTTTACCTGCAAAACTACCAATCCTAAAATTTTGAAAAAAGTACGGGAAATAGTTCTATATTATTACAGGAAAATCTAAAAGAAGTCTGTGGTCTTAAACAACATGGTAAATCTCTCAATATTGTGCGCATCCTACGGAACCTTCTACACGAGAGTTTAACTCACGCTTGACCAGTTACATAAAATCTCGTGTTACCCAAATTCCTACTGGTATCTGAAGGTAGCTGAATCCGGTTAGGCTGAAAGCCGAACACAACATAATTGGGAAAGGCTAGGCAGATGATGATGATTGTAGCAGTACTATAAACCGTTGTCCTACGAAATTGTTTTATGAGAGTGCAAACATTTCTTTGTAAATACATTATTCCGTTGTAATATTTTTAATGTGTACATGCTTAAAATCTGATTTAATTATGCTGAGTAACGTAGACTGATGCTTTCGAAGTAATTTTAATATTGTTATTTGGTGTGCATCGGCTCCCTATGAAAATGTTTCTTCCATTCCTCTTTGTTATTTGAATAAAGCCGAAGTATTATATTATCAGTGACTATCTTCTGCCCGCGACATCATCTGCTTGAATGAAACAATATTCTATCGCACTCAGCAATAGTGAACCTTGCTATCTGTGAAAGAATGATTGTAGTCAGATCAGTACTTCCAGAGATTACTTCTTACAAACTAACAAATAATTTTACTTCTTTATGATATTAGTAAAGATGTACGTAACATTGATTAACTTCCATCTTGGAAGCACAGCTAGTCATTCTTCCGCCCTTATTAACCGACTTCCATAAAGCAGGAGGTTATATTATTATGTTCGATTTAATGTATGTTTTTTTTTATTTCTGTGAGGTAGGCTCACTAGATCTTTTCATCCATTATGTCGAGCTGTAATAATATCAGAATTCACTTCCTCATAATTATAATACAAATTTCAATATCGCTTTCCGTCAAGCGAGTTCTGTTTATTTCGTATTTTATTTGTCAGTCATATTAGTAGGTGCAGATATGTTGCATGAATTCAATAAACTGTCGTGCTGTCGACGATAAACTGTCGACACGAAGATGAATGTTTGATAATGCTAATATTTGTTAGGTGTAAGGGCCGCCTATTACGGTAAAAGTGTCCGTAGCCTTCAGTACATTCATAAAATCCCAAAACATGCCTAGAGCTACAACCTATCAAAATAAACACATAAAAACTCTAAAACCCTATAAAAACTAAAGCACTGTAACAATTGACTTACGTGTCGCACCTCTCGCCCCGCCTCGACGCGACGTTGCCCTCTGCCCACTTTACCCCCTGCCATCTCTGCCCAGTGGCCAAACATAACGTGGTTATGTAGGGTCCCCCTATTTGAATCTGCAGGGTTGCCTCAGCAATTGAATTTTAAGAGTTATTTGCCGTAGACTTTTTACTTTTTAGTGCCTGACCTGTTACAGGCAGTTTTGGAAAGTTTTAGGGTAACCTTTTTTACGTCATTCGGCCTTATTACATTTCATTTCAACTTATACCAACATCCAAATCACACACATAATGACACACAAGGAATAACTCCCAAACATTGGCGACCAACTCATTAAAAAAATAACAAAGAGCATCGGGTCGACTCAATACAAAAGTTTCAGAAGCATCACTCTTACATCTGACAAACTATTATTACTTCCCAAATAAGTCCTGCGATTCCACTTGCTAAACAACGTTACTTTTCCAACTTTGAAAGAAACTATAACACCTTGATTCGAAGGCATAAGGTTCAATTTACTTGTGTATTAAGGTTTTGGGCGGTATTTGTAAACTGGTGTTTGCGTATGAAACTTAGAAAGATACATTCTACGAGTATATAAAGTCCTCCAGACCGTATTTCGGCTACGGCGGCCAATCTCAACGGAGCCGCCACCGCCGCGGCCGTTTCGATACCATGACATGGGCGCAAGGTGAAAAATTTTTCAAACCTTTTTTATTAACTTTGTTTTTAAGTATCGAAATTATTTTAGGTACACCTCTGCACAACCCGTTTGGGAATATAGGCGTCATGTTACGTCTTAATGCGTCTACGACTACGTCTTTAGGCATTGTGTCTGTCAACCAGAACCAAAGTTGAGATGTATCTAGTGTAATAAGAAGTGTTTATTGTGAAAGGTTTTGCGCCCTAGAAATACTACATTTTTGAAGGTTTACTTCACATATATACCCACACAATAGGACACAAAACCTAGTCATTTGTTCTAATTGATGGCAGAAATGGGCAAGATATACTTAGAAAGCACAGTAGGCACCTAGTACTTTCAGGGATGACTGCAAAATCTTTCACAATCTCTTCTACAAAATATAATATTATAAAAAAATACATAGAAGTAAATACCGTCTTTAGAGAGCCGGTGTCAGTCCTGATGTTGACAAGATAAGATGATAATCTGACCACGCAACTGTGAAAACGTAGGAAGATAAAAATAAAATACATTTCTTAGCTGACCTTGAAGAAAACAGCTGTTTGTAATCCGATTCAACGTTCAATGTTTATGTTTAGTAGTAGTTTATTACAAAAATACGCCGATTGTACTCATTGTAATGAATCTATATTATACATAATATTTTTAACGCGAAAGTAAACCTGTCTCCCTGTCTGTTATATTTTCAGGCCCGAACCACTGAACTTGAAATTTGAAAGATAGGTAGCCATTTTTTTTTGCTTAGGAAAATCCTCATGGATCGGATACCCTCATTCTAGTAAAAAAGACGAGGGTTATGACGGACTCCTTCTGACTAAAACTCCACTGTTCCTAGTGGTACCATGAGTCAGGAGCCCGGGAGATACTTGTACATTCGTCAAACTCGGGAACTGGAGAACGACAAAGGCATCATTTAATCCTAGACCACAGACGCAGCAGCTAATAAAGGACACAGGCAGATTTATCATTCAAGAAAAGTTAAACATCAGCAGCAGATAACTCAAATCATTTCCCAAAAAATTCGACCCTCGACACTCGATTTCATGCGACTTCCAAATTGGTGATTACGGTAGCTGTGTTAGGTAGTTCTTATCAGCTCATTCTCTAAAAGTAATCCCTTCGGGCCCAATAGCCTACCGACATTACATTCATAAAATTTTCTAAGGTCACGCCAAGGCCACATCCTGCGGCCCTCGTCCTTGAGCCTCGCAATAATAGACGGAATAGTTGTCCAAGTATTCAGGAGGCCGGCCATTTTGTTTGCGGTCGTTTTGACCCGCGTTACTGTTATTAGCGTGGCGGGTCGATCAATTATAATATTGAATTTAATTGTTAGAATACTGTTTGTTAGAGGGTTTGTTCTAATTACGTTAATTTTTTACTTGATATCGGTCGGGAGTTTGAAAGTCTAACAATCAGTTTTATCAAGCTTAGGGGTATCGTGTTATCCAGTACCTGGGTTGTGGAGGTCAGATAGGCAGGCTCCCCATGTAAAATACTGGTATTCAGCTGTATACCGTTGGATCGAATCCGACCCCAACATAGACATCAATGTTGGAAAAATTTACAAACAGTATACTTACAACAAGACGCTGGGAAGCAACGTCCCTTTTTTGCTACCACTGTGTCTGTTAGAAGATGTGATTATTTTAATATCATTTTGCTCGTTATAAGCCTTATTGTTTCACTGTAGGGAAATCGTCTTTCAATTTTCTTTCCACTTCTCTCTATTTGTCGATTTTATAGCTCAGTCTTTTCTAAAGCTTGAAATTTTAATCAGGTCGTTAATTATAGCTGACATTTTAAAGCCATAATTAGTAGTTGATTTTGAAACTTGAACGTAAACAACAAAATATAAAAACTTTTCTGGCCAGTTCACCACACGAAGTGAGAATTCAAATCTATAATTACTTCAGAACATTGTTGAGAATCTTTAACCTAGTTTCAAATGTCGGCTGAAGTGGGTCAATTTAATGCTAATAAGTGGGCTGTGTGTTGTCTAAGTGGGCATAAATTACGGATATTAGACCCGGT